>JAPMIB010000037.1:0-1200000 GCA_034770305.1 Trichogramma dendrolimi | reverse complement strand
GAAATTACTAAATGTACCACCACGAACGTAGGTTTTTTTTACTTAAAAAAATCTTAAAAAATAAAAAAATAGCTCAACGCGTGTTACTAATAAATTAATTATGATTAAAATACTGTAACGTATACGCTTTGTACAAATCCCAACAAAGGTATATCTACTGCTTTTTTTTTTGTTTTTCGACTGAAAAAAACTAACATACGACCATACAGTGGTGCGTATATATACAATATACATATATAAATTTAGTCACTGATTATAAGAGATTTACTTATATTAGTTTGCTTCGAGTGCTGCCGCCGACGCTGCTGCAGACGTGCTGTCGTCGCTCTGTCCGACCTGCAACACAAAATTTTATCATTGTTTTCGCGCTCACTTTTTTTCCTTACTCTATAAACTTGAGAGTCGAAGATCGATGGAATAAAAGTTTTGCTTTCTAAGATTCTATACGTCGCTACCAAGATCGAACGCAATTACGTACACCTCATGGCTTCTCGGCCATGACACAAAAACATTTGAAATCATCTTTATGATGTATCATTTCGAATCAAAATGGTGCAATGGCAAAAAATTCATTAATAAAATTGTGGTTTTAAAAAGAATAAAAAACAATGAAAAAAGTTAAAATTTTTTTCGACCAGTTATAAGCTTACAACGTTTCATTTAAGCGGAATGATTTGTACACCAGGGTAAACGTGACATATGAGCCAAGTAAAAATAATGGATAAATTTATACGGTCTGTCGCGTAGGTAAGTACGAAAATGAGACAGCTGAACGCGTCATCTGTCATCAGTTGCAAAAACGTGTTTTTGTAATTAAGAGACATATACATACGTATATTCGTTTCAATTTTATCATTTCAGAGTCATATTCCATTGTCAACATGTTGCATGAAAAAATTACGAAAAGCCCGGGGGTTACGAGGTTGAAAACTATGTAGCTTATAGTACAGGATTCGCCCAAATACAATATGCTAAGAAAATATTTTTTTAGTAGGCTATAACTTTTACGGCAATAAAAATCCTTTCTCATTTTTTTATTCCATGCAAATATCAAAATTTTGCAACATGAATTAAATTTCGCTCTTTTATTGAGTTTAAATTCAAAAAGTCAAATTATTAATTTTTATTGATTACTTTCAACGTTGAAGGGTTAAGTTTAATGATTTTCTAGCTTCCTGTGAAAGTCATGAATTTTTGATCGTAAAAACTAGTCTCTTTCATCGAGAACTCAACTTAGTAATCAATTAAATTATTGACACGATGGCGTAATCGAGAATTTCCTGTTATGTACATAAGACACATTTTTATTTCAGTTAAATTTTTTTTAAATAATTAAATAAGCAAGCTTCCATCGTATGAAGCAACGTAATTTTGAGTTTTTTGCATGGTTTTCGTTATAGAAAAAATTTTATTTAATTTAAAAAAAAAAAAAAAATAGTGACAAATGTTTATGAAAAGAATATTTAAATGAATATAAGATACTTTTGAGTTACGAAAAATTACTTTCTAGTCTTGTCACTCCGTTTATGCGCGAATCATTTGTCGAATTCAAAATTCTCGTATTTTAGTGCTAGAGCGTACAGGAGCTTACAAATATGTTATAAGCTTGAAAGACTCGAAAAATCCAGCGGGAAGATAATAATACTTCATCATCATAATACCTATAAGTAGATGAATAGGCCATTTACGCTTCGAAATTCTACCTCTGCTATGACACTCGTAACCGGGGGGTGCGTAGAACATACATTTATATCTATATATTTTTGCATGTTATGTTAGATTGTTATCACTTCCGTAGCGCGACTCGATAACGAAGAAGACGTAATTTCCTCATTCTTAAAATACTCCCTCATTTGTGACTAAATTTTCATTTCCAAAAAATTAATCGATACGGCTCGATTTCCTTATCACGTGGGATGATTATTTATTTTGTAACATCTGTTTTCCAAATTTATCAATTCAAATTTTTTCTACTTTTAATCTACGAAAGCAAACTTTTATTATCACACATGCGAATAAAAACGTATGTGTTGAACGGCTAAGCTCGTCCGCTATTCTGATTTAGGCGTGCCTGACAATACACGGACTTTCATCACTTTTTTTTATGACGTCATACTGTATTTAAAAAATATCCTGGCATACAAAACGTTCAATAGATTCGTACAATTTTCGATCTACTGCGAGTTCAATAAGAGTTTTTTTATAAATTATAAAACTTACCGGGCTGGATGGTGGATAGTAGGAGCGGCCAAAACGTAAGCGCAGCGAGGGTGAACGCTGTAACAGACAAATTGGTCATGGTCAGATATCCACATTCTATCAATCACATATCCGTAGAGTGAAGTGTGCAAAAGAAAATGGAAGTAAATGAAATTTCATCGCAAAAAGTGGTCTATTCGATCAAATTGGAGTAGAAAATGGTATTTTGATTTTTCATTTTCTGGCTGCACAGTTACTTGTGCGCCTTGAAGATAAAAGCTACGAGGGCATTTAATATTATTACATGTCTCCCGCTCGAGCACAAATAACGTTCACGCGTGAGTTTCGTTTCGGATCTGGTTTCACATATGAATCTACTTTGTATATTATACACGCCACGCGATATCTCTGCCTCTAAAGCAGCAAGCTTGCTTTCCCTCTTTATACAGGATACGGCTTTTAGCCGCAGCTCGCTTATCAAAAGAAGACTAGGTCAGCCCGATGATCCTGTATGATGTAATGCTAATTTATAGTAATTTCAAGTAATTGCGTCAAAATATTCGGCCACATAATTAGAAGCTATTTCGGTACTGCTCGATGCGTGGGTGGAGTTGAAGTATCTCTTATCTATAGGTAGAGTTCGAAAGTTGAAAAAGTTTTAAGCGCCAATGCTTTCGGATAGTCAGGGGATTAAATCGAACGAGATACGACGCGTTTCTACGAAATATACGGAAAATAGATTCATTTTGAACCATCGACAATCTGAATAAGTCGTTTAAATTTTTTAATTCAAATCGACAACAAATTTTCCAAATCGCAATAACAACCAACGATGACCCGTATCATACCGTCATGGGAATTTTAATAACACCCCAGTTTTAGCAGTTCGCAATAATCCTGTTTAGAAGAATTAAAAGAAAGTGTGATTTACTCTCGGCGTGACCCTGACAAAACTAATAAGTATATACCAATGAAAATGAAAATGAGCCGACACATTCGCACCCCTCGCCCGTAAATTTTCTTCAACGTCTCGAGTCTTATGCGCAAAGCCCCGTAATTTCTCTATATATTCACGATCTAATCACGAGCACAAGTATTTTATACGACGCGTCTGATTGTGTAGGCCATGTGTATGAGAGGGCTGAGCTACTCGTGTACGCACAGAACACACATATTGTATGAAAGAATTGTTAACACACCCTCACCGGATACTTCGAGTAAGACCTTCCGAAGCGTAGGCGCAGCGATGGCGAGCGCTGCTCGACTCCGGCACGCGGCTGCAAATGTTCCTGCTGCATGTACATCAAGTCGTTCCAGTTTATTTCGTTGGGATTACGCTGGACCAGTAATTTGTAGAGCTCGCGAAAATTGGCTGGCTTGTTGTTGTTGCCGCTCTCGAGTCCGTTCGCACCGTCGTCTGTAAGAATAATAAAACGCAAATAGCGCGAGATGATTAGTATAACGTACGCGCTTTCTGCCGGGAAAATTCTGAGTGCAAATTACACAGGGCCTTGAACTTTTTATTTCAAGGAGTGAGCATAAGAATTTTCTGTACTTGAATTGATTTATTTCTCGATTTGAAACGAGCTACTTTTTCTTTTTCATCCGATATTACAAATGCTGAATTTTTAATTGGTTCGCGAAAAAAGTTATCGTGAAGCAATGATTGCTCTTTCTTTAACAATTACTTGTTTCGAATCGATTCGAATATTTTATCATTTGAAGATAAAATCAAGAGAATAACCGAAAATCAGTTGCAAAACAACGAATATCAATGATCATGACCATTTGAAAAACAAAAAATATATTTCATAGATAAATACTCACTGCCATAATCCATGTAGTTTTCTATAGCTGCAAAACTACCGGCAACAGATAGAAGGACAATAGCCCAAGTGTAGTGGTTCGTTATCATGTTTGACGTGCTTATCTGAAAAAAAGAAAATATATAACAATTAAAAATTGTCTCTTGTATCTGGTAAACAAATTCTTTGATCTTGATTTATTATTTTATAATAAGGGAAGTTGTAACGAAATTAATATTTTGATTAATTTTCCAAGTTTACGAAGTCAAACACGTGGTCGGGACGTCACAAACTGAGCAGCGACACACCCGATGAGTTTTCGCGAGCATACGAATATTAATTTATCGCCCGACGCGCGTCACTGTTCGATACATAAATTAAGTTTTCAGTCGATGTATATAGCGATAAAACTTACGAATGAGCGTGTGACACCTATAATGTCAGGGTAAATATCGCGATATGTTTCGCGATATTTTTCTGCTGATGCATTTTTCAACGTATATATAATAAGAGTAATGCATAATAAGGCGAAAAAGGTCGATATATTATGCAAAATTGATAAAACACACTCGCGCAGACAAACACTACGCCTGACTAATTTCTTCGAAGCTATGTTGCAATAGCAATTGGTTGAAGAATTTTTGCGGTTTCGATTCGCTAACGCGCGCAACTGCATTGAATAACACCTTACAACGCACACGTCTAGACAACGCAATAATATTTATCATTTAATCGTTACTTGGCTAGACTCTTCGAGAAATAAAAAAAATCTATCTCGCGCGTCGTTTAAAATCTAAAATTTGCCTAGATTAATCAAGCAGCCGCGGCGTGATTGATGTGTCTCGCGCGACAAGCATTTAGCAGCTAACAGTAATGAGAGTGAGCTATATATCACCCTTTGTCTTCCTTAACATTATCCGGCTTGTAAACCATTAAGATTAATTTTGCATATCAGAACTTCATCCTACACGCATAAGTAAGTATGTACCTACTATTAACCAAAGCTTACTGTTAGTTATTTTTATGACCATAAATATCAAATTTATTAATACTTTTATTGTATGAATCAGTTTTAAACCAAAAAAGGCAGAAAAATTAAAAAGACGATGTTAAATGTCGAAATTGCGCACAAATGTTCGAGCTCACATATCGAGATACGAGTAACTTTGCTCCCATTTATTCACTTGGCAGAATTTGAGAGAAAACTTGACATAGACCGATAGAGAGAATTATTTGTGTACAAAGTTTGCGGACATTTTAATCAGTAAATTTAAACCTCCTCATATGCTACCGTCAATCGTACGAAACGCAATAATGCGTAGTTTTATTATAAAAAATACTTACTCTGAAAATATGGTCCATAAAATAGGAGAAAAGTTGAAAAAAAATCTATGTTTGATAATATTGTATGGCAAGATTCAACTTTACTGTTCCGAGACACTTACTCGTCCAATTAAGGAACGAATGAAATGCTCACCCTTATAATTATTTTTCACGAAAAAGTACTTTTTGACGCTATTGTTTACCTTATTAACTAATGAAAATATAACTAATGGTTCGTTACATCTTTAGTAAAATGAAATATTATTTATAGACTCATCGAGAAAAAAATCAAATGATTGCGTAATTGAAAAAAAAAACGTGCTTCGTTTATTACCCTTTTGACGCTCACGTATTCAGGTACCAGTCCATTGACAAAAATCACGTGTTTTACCATGTTTCCTGCTCTCTCTTTATTTTACTATATTTAACTAGTGTGTTATAAGCGATTATTATTATTATTATGATAAAAGTTAAAATGTCACATTATGCACAAAGTGCGTAAGAAAAATTGTAAGCAAGGTAAAACGAGGGAAAAACATACGAAATTCGAGTGTACACAACCGACAGCGTGGGACAATCTGTGTAAATTTGATCTTTTACACTCACGTGCAGTGCATAAACTGAACTTTTTTTTTCACTCGCTCTATTTTAAGAACGCAAATTTCTCTTTGTGCATTTTGCAATAATTCATTTCCGCGCGTGCAAGCGGGAGAATCATTAAAATATCCGAGAGTGCCTGAATGACTGTTTTTTCATCGACACGTACGATAAGAAGACAGCTCTCAAAACACGACTAATTAATTTTTGGCCTTATCGGAAATTGATAAAAATACGATCGCGCCTACACCGCGACGCTTACAGTACACGATGCATGGTATGCGATCCGCGCATGACGTATGACATTACACGCAAACGCATAAGCAAATAAATTCTGACGAGCTGGCGACGCTCTTCACTCTCTCCCTCTTATTCGTCGGGGCTACATAGGAAGTCTCGAAAATGATTGCGCCGCCTACGCTTTTGCCTCGCGCAAAGTCAAGTTGATAGCTGATACAGTGAACATGCATCATTTCAAGTACGATATTTCATCATCGAAGCTACGTACGTACGATATGTGCAATATTATACATACAAAAAGTACAAATTTTTCGATTGTTATATTCAATGCCATACAATATATATTTCAACGTATATACATCAAAATGCTTTATCTTGCAATACTTTTTTCTGATGTAATTTTGTTAAGGTACAAGAATACGCCGGGATTGAATAAGTTTTATTCTGTAAAATATCTTTTTTTGCCGTCCTATCTCCGCAACGGCATATGTACAAATAGAATCTGGTTGCACGCACAAACGCATAGTTACGCGCGGCGCATCTCTTTTACTTCGGTCTAACAGAGCCTTTCAATCACAACTTGCATTTCCGAGGCCGTATCGCTGCGTTGTGCCGTCTCCTTACGCCATACTCCATAATCAACGGATTTTTCTCGACGCATATGCCGCACGTAGTATTCCTTTCTTACTTTGATATCGCAGACCTACATTCGCCAATGGGTTATTAATATCTATATCGGTAGCAGTTCGTTTCGCGATACGCCACTCGTGCGTTCATACGTCTTTGTTTGCTTGGCAGGGCGAGTTTATCGTTCGTTAAAATATTACGATCAGCCCGCAACTGTACTTACCGCAAGAGCTTTCTCCGATTAATGATGTATTTATTTTCGATATTATGACGTCTAAATTCATTATTTTTATGTATTAGCTATTAAACGTGGGAAGTGAAATACCTACGTCAACATTTCGCTCGTCAACTTGGTCACTCATGATTTCGCTCAGCTATACGCTCTATCCAGCAACAATTTTTCGTAACAAAATTAAAAATTATTCAAGCGATCCACGTTTTTAAAGTAATGAGTTTTGCGAAAAAAGTATCTCTGGAGCAGCGAGCCACCTACATTCGGACAAAAGTTTTCGATGAACTTCTTAATGGAGAATGTACGATGTATCGACTGCTCTCGACTCGGGACGCTTTAACGCGCATAAGTGATAATGTTCGACTTTAGTCAGACGCGCTTGGGAACGAGTATACGCGTACGCTCGCTCGCGAGTTTGATTATACTTTCGTGGCAGTTGTTTCGATATATTTTTAGACGCGCGGGAATTCATCAAATGTTTTTTTTATTTATAATCGAAGAATATCAAGTTCTAATGTAGCATTTGAAGCGCGCTCACGTAGGCCAAACATCCAATGGCAAAGCGCGTGTCTCGCTTCGCGCGCGCGCGAGCGACGAGACCATATTGCAATTACACGCGTTTAAGCTAATCGATTATTAATAATCGCCCATGACAAATTCAATATTCCAGGGCGCGATTCGAAAACCGCAAGTGCGTGAGCGAGCGCAAATGGACTCGCGGCCGCGCGTCAACGGCTCTGTACTGAAGCATGATCATCATCATCATCGTCGTCGTCGTCGTCGTCGTCGTCGTCATTGCCATCCCTGCTCGGCGTTAGTCGCCATTGCCGTCAACGAATACAATACGTATACAGCATACATCGCGTCGATCGCACCGAACCAAAGTCGCGCCCACCGCGTCGATTTTTGTCCCTCGGGAATCGATAGAGAGTAAAAAAAAAAAAGAAAAATAGCCGCATCGCCTCAAGATACTGCACGCAATAATAAGTGTATACGCGTGTATTATAAGACGAGAATATAAGATTGTCCTTTGCTCGCGATAAAGATAGAAATGTGTAGGAAAAAGCAGCCCCGTGGCGATCGACTCGAGCAGCTCTCCTCTTTCTCACGAGCGAAGGTCCCTCGCACCCTCTCGTATTTTATCATTTTAAACGCTCGACTTGCGACTTGCTGCCAGCCGTTATAATTTGTTTTTAAAACAATCGCGGTGGCTCGGCATCCCGTGCAACGACGATCGGCCGATACACATGATGCGTAAATCGAGCGATTTTTTACGCGCTCGAGCGATTTTACAAAGACACTGCGTAATTCGTGTACGCGTGTATGTTACTTTGTTGCATACATTACTAATTATTATTGTTTACTCCCTTTATTGAGGGTAGTAACGCGTGTTTTTGGCCGCATAAATCGATGCTCTTTTTTACTTTCATTTTCGCTTCGACGATTTAATTGATTATAATCGTATATGAACTTTATAGTGTTTTGCGTCAATTGCAGTTTTGAGGAATCTTTGCATGATCGGATTACGCTCGAAATAGAAATAATTGAAAAAATGTCAATTACCCAAGGATCACTTTCGAAAATGACCGCATGAAAAAATACAACTTGCTAAGGTGTTTTTATTTTTCCACGGGATATTGTAATCTCGCCTGAATGACGAACTTGCACACAATGGAGTATATGATACTTTTTCATTAAAGATCAATTTTCATTCGCCTATCGATGCGTATCGGTAAAAGTTATTTAAAATTAGAAAAATAATTATCCGCGTCTCATGGCTCATACGTCATTCGAGGATGCCGAGCATCTGCACTGCGATTTTTCCGATTGTCCGTTAAATTGCAAAAATTTCGAGTGACTCGATATCGCTCCGTCGCACTCGCAGGGCCAGAATACTGAAAAAAAGTTCGCGAGCTTTTTTTGCACGGCGTTGCTTAAAACGTATACGAGTCATGTATTTATTTGTTCAGACTCGTTAAGCCCATTGTTTAAGCTTCTTGAGCAATAAATTTCTCGTGACTTGATATTTGTTTTACCTCTTGTATAATTACACCCGTGGCTCGTATATATCTCTTGACGACAATGTCTTTTGCATTTGCGCGCAGAAGTGCACACAGACCGACGCACAGGGCGACGGTGTAAAATGCAAGAAAGCAAAACAAATAGCCAAGTTAGAACTAATCTATATTCTTTAAACGCTCTGCACTGCTGCTGCTGTCGCTGGGTATACGAGCGTCGCAACACGGGTAATTACATGTGCACGACTCGAGTGATATGAAAATTCGGGTAGAAAAAAAGCTCGTTTAAATTAAGCTGTTTAAGCTAAATAATATGCTAAAATATACTCGCCCGAGTAAAGTACAGGATACATGCATGGTCCCTTTTCGAATTTCACCGAAATTTCGTTCAATTTTTTTAAATTACTTCGATGAAAAGTAAAAAAAAATGAGGGAAAAACAGATATCCCTTTGTAAGCTTTTCACATGCAGCACTTTTTAATGTAAAACACAAAACTTGACACTCATAAATTCACGTTCACAGTCGAGCGTCCATGAATAAAAGCACTCGTTAACATATATATAGAGTCGGGAGTACAACAATAGAGTGAGATTTCAAGGAAAAAAAATCAGTACTCACGAAATTCGTTTCCCTAGTCGATGTACGCTGCGGTTTGAAAGCAGAACTTGTGTAATTTTCACGATCGCTCGACGCTTGTATACGGCCGACGTCACGTCAAAATATATTCAAAAACGATAAAATGCACACTACGTCTCTCAGGCCTCCGCAAATAAAATAACTCGGAGCTGCGGATGTGTATATGATGCGCTCGGCTCTGCTCTGGCTGGAGAGATGTATAAACGAATGACACACACTTCGAGGCACGACTTGCCTTAACTTCAAGCTCCAATTGAATCCATCCGAGCGCGCGCGATGGTATATATACCGCCCGGCGGTGCTGCTCCTCTCCACGCAGGTGAAACGACGAAAAGGGAGGAAGCGAGACGCGCGCGTTTAACGATGAAGCACACACACACGCACACACACAAGCGCACAGACGCGCACGCTTGAGATAATGTGTATATCGTATATACGCGCCAGAGCAAAAGGAGAGGGGCAAGCTTGTCCGAGCGTTTAACATACAGGTGGTGTGTATACGTATATGCTATCGCCGAGCAGATATATCTATACAGTATCATCCTCCGCTGCCTCGGATTATTTTATTCCATTATTTAGCTTCCCCTCGCGTGCCTTCTTCGCGTCGTGGTCGAAGCGACGCGACGCGAGTTGACGTAAAGCGACGAGCTGGTGGCATTTCCGAGCGTCCGTCGCTTATCGCGAGAGATCGTTAACGAAATTCCAAACAGCTGCACCGATCTCGAGCTCGCTCACCGACCAATGTCGCGATCATTCTCGAATTTATTTGCATTGCTCGCGTCGAGACCAACGTTTTATTGACTTAACGGGCGCAGTGCCTGCAAGCTCTTTGGGCATTTGAAAGTCAGGTGACAAAAATTCAAGTATTTTATTGATTTTTCAGAGGCACGTCAGTCTGATTATTGCCTTTCGGTCGCGTAAATTTACTCATCAATTGTGATAACGTTCCAAGCTCATTGATTTAACAGATTGGGCCCCGGCGAGCCGCCGTAAACACTATACAGCTTCGAAATTAAAAGCTTTGCGTGCGCGCCGACTCAACTAACCGAGTCATTGCATCGGTAGCCGTTAGCCCCAGTACGTCACCAGATAAAGTTTTTATTTCCGCGTACGGCAAACTTTCACGATCAATTCGCGGGTGAGATTCCAGCGGCGCGATATTGCGTAGGTTAAAAAAATCCAGATTCGTCCGATAAGTAGGCACGAATTTCGTGATAAAGTCGATCGGTGACGACGATACTAATTATCGTATCGTACGAGAAATGATAATCGTGTTTTTTTTTGCACATAAACCAGAAGAAAGCATCCATCGTGCGCGCGCGCGCGACTAATTTGGTGCACGTACAATTTCAGAGATTTCTGCAATTTCAAATCGTAGTAGCGATTGATCAGATCAATGATTCACAGATTACACTCATTAATTACATTCTTCAGCGATACAAAGCTTGCAAACAATTGCTGCATACATCGCAGATTTTGGTAATCTCTTGAAATTGAAAATTATATTCCGATTATAGAATAGCCATTATACTTAATCTTTTGCTTTCTGACACTTGGATGTTTTTTTCATCGCTCGCATAATATTTACATTTTTCTGCGTGCACTCCTCTTTCGGGTGGGAAGATAAATAAAAATGCAATGATCCACGATGACAATTAAAAAATGCAATTGTGTGCAACGCGTATGTATTTTAATATTATTATACATGAGACGGGTGAAAAATACGTGAATAGAAAGCTGTATGGTTGATATTCATGTAATGCGTCTTTAAGAAACCATATAAAGAGATAATATAACTTTGGAAAAATATCAAGGGTGCTACGACGCAGGAAACTTTAATAAGCATGTGAAGGAAATATTCGATAATGCAAAAAATCTCATTTTAAAAATAACATACAATATTATTATTAGATATAAACTTTTACATTTTTACATTTTTAATTTTCACTCAAAAGAGATAAAAAATTCAGGATTTCGAAAATTTCACAACTGGATTTTCATTAGCGGAACATGATTAAAAATCGCGTTGTTCAAAGCGCATAAATTCATAACTAGTGACACTGGTGGTAGGAAAAATGTTTATTTAATAAAGCGTATTCATCTGCATAAGATGTGTGGCACTGAAGAAAAATCCAGAAAAAAATATTGCATCCGATCCCAGAGCTTATCCACCTACCTTTCTGAGTCAACATCAACTTCCGCGAGTGCGTAAGAGTAATTTGAAAAATGTTCATGCAGCAAAAGTTGCTGCTCCGCTCTGAGTACAGCCGTGGACACCTCGTGCATTCTCAATCGATCTTGCAGTCGTTTACGAAGGCAACTGAACAACGCCCAAGCTCGCGCGCGTCTCTTACGCGGTAGTTTTTTAAATTTGAAAGTAAAAAGTTTTGATTTGGAAAGTCTTACAAAGCTCCGAACTTGACAAGTTTCGTGCATATCTTGGCGAGCATACATTCATAAATAATAATTGTTGCATTTGTTCAAATTTTAACGTACAATAATTCAAGTAAATGTAAATAGAGATTACCATTTCATTGTTAAAAATTGTTGTAGAGAAAAAAATTATTTATAATTCAATTTGAAAATAAATCATTGAATTGAATTGAAAAATTAAAATTAAAATATGTATTTCATACTCTAGAGAGACAAAAATGATTCACAACAATGTAGCATAGAGTATTCCTTCACCTGTAGTATCGTGTCACGTCGTCTGAGATCAGAGCTTTCAACATTTTTGGAAGAATGTGTTTTTCATTCAGAAAAATAAAAATTATTAAATTTATACAATTTTACAAGTTTTTTATACTTTTTTTATACTTAATCGATAACACGTTTTAATCAAAGTATAGTAAGCTCATCCATATGTTTAAAACTGTAAAAACTTCTAGGCAAAATCAAGTAAAAAGACGTTGATGAAACGCAGCTCTAGGTCGCTGTAATCTTCCGCTTCTTTGGTGTGCAGCCCATCTCAACTTCGTATCAGACAATAATTGAATGATAAATTCTTTTTTATTTAAGAAAATTAATTTTAATACGGACTTATCTGTTCATTATGGCCATAAACACTGACATGTCCTCTCGAGTCTATACCAAAATTTTTATCTTAAGGTGTTATTTATTTGTATATCTGTGTAGACGCTACAAGTGGTTTCATCAATCATTTACATAACAAACCTTTTATCATCTTGTTTTGTAAACTGTATAGAAATCTCATAAATGCATGTTACGATTTATGTTTTCCAACCACGGAAAGTTTGCTTTTTATAATTCTTTGTTTTGATGATTTTCATGAAAAAAGGTAAAAGCAGAAGATTATATCACACTTCAAGCTCACTCAAGAGATTTACATCATACTTCGTTTTTTTAAAATAGGAGGGAAAGTTTTGTTTTCTGTTTGGGATATTTATAAATATCGTGTGAGTGTTTCATCGTTCTTTTTTTCTATTCACCTAATCAAAAATGGATATTTCTTAAAAAAGAATCGGTGCATTGCAAAAAATATAAGATGAATCAAACTGACGTTCATCACGCGGCAAAAACCCGCTCGCATTTTTTATTTGTAGTTAATTTTTCAAATTCATGCATCAAGGGACGAGAAAAAAATCGATTCAATTGGTAAAGTGAGCCCCATCAAATTAATCATTAAATAAAAGATCATGTATAATTCAAACAATTCGAAAAATGTCTAGAAACTGAACACGTGTATAAACATACATTTTAAACAAAGTAAGATCAAATTTTCTCGGTGACTGGTACGAATTTCAACGAAAATATTTGGCGCAGTTAACAATGTAACAAAAAAATTTTTTTTTAAGTTATCACAACAATTTATTGCAAATAACGGATGATTGGTACATTTTTGTTACGAAAAAATGTGCAATGCAATGCAAAAATACGATTATTATTTAAGGATTTAAAAAGATAAAAATATGGAGTCGAATGTTTCGATATAAATGGAATTAATATTTGATCCTTGAATCATTATTATCTTATCAGTCAAACTAAGATCATTTTTGTTTACCTGTAAATCTGCAAATCTTTTGATTTCTTATATACTCGTAAAAATTCCAAATGGCTCGATAATTTTTTCTTATAAAAGAGTGATTCACTATGTAAGCGTGAGAATTTTGTTATTTATAGAAAATTCCTGTATTATCTAATGTTTATTTATTTTGAAAAGATCAATGAATCTCTCCGGAGTGTTTGATATTTTATAATTCTCGAGGCAAGCGTAAGACAGCATAAAGATATTTCTAATATTTAGGCTAATGAACTCTTTAGTAAAGAAATCATTGAATAATTTCATCCAGAAGCACGTGCATTTAAAAATAAAACGTCTTTTTGAAATTAACCAATAAAACGTGGTCACGCGTACAATTTTTAGCTATTATACCTTCGCCTTGAACTGATGTCGCATCATGCAAGAATCCACGAGTGTCTCGAAAAAATGTTAAAATTTGTATCGATCCGAAAAAGAGCAGAAAGAAAATCGACTCAAAAATAAACGCGACATCTCTCACGTTTCGAACTCTTATACAGCTTATATTAAGTGACAGACCAATACATAAATCTAGGTAATGTCTCATACGATGACACTAAATAGCAATTATTGCTCGGGCTTTCACGTAAACCCTACATAGATTGGATTATTTTCTCGCGTAGCTCTGATAACATTATAACGAAGTCGAGTCCATCTGCAATAACTTGGGGGTAAATAGTTGAGCCAATCAACATGATTTTCGGAGAAAAGTCCAAGAGCCCAACATATGTACGTCTGGGTCGACAATTGTAACATAAATAATAATTTGGTGATTAGCGAGATCCAGACTTTCTTGCGGGAATTTCGACGCGTCGTACAGTTTGACGCAAAATGGATTTCAAGTGCTCCGTGGCTGCGGACACAGCTCGTGCAAATACACGCGGATTCGTTAATTTTCGCTGCGAACGAGACACTTGAAAACGTCGGGAAATGAATGCGTGTGCCGTGCAAAAATGCAAGTCACTGTCACGCGATATTCTCATACGCAGAGAAAGAGAGAAACGCGATATTAATTACAAATAACATTAATAACTCTCTTTCTCGCTCTCAAGTGCGGTATGAAAAATCACCGTAGGCGCGCATACGATCATCGCGCGTAACGCAGCATAATCCAAAATTGATTGCGCGCGAGCTCGCTCATCAAGTCGACGATAAATCGCTCTTGGATCCTTGACTGCAGTAAACAGCGGCCGTTGCTTGCGTACAACATAAACGCACGAAGCAGACACAACAACAAAACGAGCGCCGCGCAGAATTAGCTAATATTTCAATTTAGGGAATACGTATATGCTTTGCGCTCGAGCGAGAGAGAAAGAGAGAGAAGAAACGACAGATATGATCCGAGTGTGCTCTCAACGGTGCAGCTCTCGACGAGATTGTGCGCGCTGCACTGCAGAATCGCACATCGAATCGCATCCAATGAACGTTTCAATTTTAATTGAAATCGGTGGGTGGGTATGTACGATTTTGTTTCGTATATATCATTATACTCGTCGGTAAACAGACGCAGCCGAAATTCTTATCGAGGCAACAATGACGCGCATCGTGTTTGTTCGTCATCACCGTACGCTGTCGTACGAAGTCGTGCACGCCAAAAAACGCGTATATAATACGCGACAGATATAACGCATATTGGGATGGTCACGCAGATAGATACGTTATACTACGTTCATCACTCGAGTCAGGCGAAAAAAATTCATCCTTCGTACGAGATAGCGACGAGGCCTCGTGGTCACGCACTTTTTTAATCCTCCTCAAGCTTTATTTCCTATGTATTCATAAAAAGGGGGACAAAGGTCCGACGAGCGAGTCGGCTAATCAAGTTTCTCTTTGTCCATATGCATTCGATACGCGCGAGGTCGATTTTTACACTTCGCTTCAAAGACACTTTTGACGTTTTTCAATAATTGATCCGATGATTAAAAAGTATAACAATTGCATATTTTTGTGAAAAATCAATTGACGAAATTCAAGCATCCACGACTGAAATTTTATCGAGGCAGGACACCGCGTAACAAGTTATGGCTTTACATCGAATGCATTTTGCAATCAATGAAATCATTTTTTTTTTTTTATCTTTTCCATAAATTTCCATACCACTGAACTGAATAGCAAATTACATCGTTACAAGCAAATCAATCAATTTTACGCTTTGATGTTTCCGTATATATAAAATCTTAGGCTCGCTTGACCATTAATAATTCTTCTTCTACCCAATAAACATGAAAGTCTTTTGCAAATGCAGATTTTCCACAAATTGAATATTACCCGCTAATCCATTTAATTCATAGGCATATTTAAAACAAAATACAATAACTATGTACGTATAAGCTGCTTTTTATGGCGGACCAGATCGAATGAACAAAATCGATTGATTAAATTGAATTCGGAAAGTGCAGTTTATCGATCCAAAATATAAAATGTGATTGAATCGAACCCTTGATGATATTTTGCAAATGCAAGTCAGCACCCGAGAGAAAATTTACCACAAGAGTTAACAAAAGTTCGTGTTCAAATAAACCCCGG
The DNA here is from genome assembly GCA_034770305.1 of Trichogramma dendrolimi. Lineage (NCBI taxonomy): Eukaryota > Metazoa > Arthropoda > Insecta > Hymenoptera > Trichogrammatidae > Trichogramma > Trichogramma dendrolimi. The sequence goes on along the minus strand of JAPMIB010000037.1, from coordinate 1,183,757 downwards.
CTACTTTAGACTGTACTTTTTTTAAAATCGATTTGTGCATTATATATGTTGATGGGAAAGCTTTTAGCAAGTAAATCTAGAACTTTCGAATTGCAGTTTGTGTAAAAATGCTGTTAATGTTTTAATTTACAAAAATTTATTTGCTGATACACTTCCTTTAAATATCAAATGAAATAAACTAATAAATAATATATGTACTAATCTTTCACATCATGGATGATAAACTGAAATCCTTATATATTTCCAAAAAAGTTTGATGAGCTTTTTTTCTCATAATTCTAAGTGAGTATTATAATCAATTATCGATCTGCTTAAGTGAAAAATATAAATATTCATGAACACAAATTTCAACTACAAATAATCAATTACTCAATAATTTTTTTTTTCAATTATTTTGTCGTGTGGAATATGGGACGGACTACTCCCTATGGACTACATTGTTTCATTGTTACTTTTTCATTTTATCTGCTGCTCAAAGTCAAACAGTTGCTTGTGCATTGTGAATAAAAATTGACTTTAGTTTGATACCATATTGATATAAAAAGTAATACTTAATTATTATCTTTAAATAAGTTGATCATTGTAAGTTGACAAGTTGATAGATAAAATACAATTTCGAAACAGTTTGGTCAATAAAAGCTCACAACTTTCTTCATTAGTAAACTGTGAGTAAAAAAGCTACAAGTAAAAAAGAAGCTGGCATAACGAACAAAGTTTGTTGCTACTTTTTATTATAATGTCTACCAAAATCTTCGTACGGTTTTGGCCAAAACTAGAACGTGGGATGCTAATTACTAAATTGATTATTAAAATTTTCTCATTGATGTAAACAATGAGTGCAAACAAGTAAAACTTGGTAAAACGAAAAAAGATGGCGAAAAAAATAAAAGTAAACTATAATTTTTAAGAGAAATTATAAAAGAACCAAGAACAACAAGAAGAACTTTAATAACATTGCAGTGCCAACTTCAAAAGGAAATTGTGCACATTTTTCTGAAGGTTCCTCCACGAATAGAGATCCAAAATAACTAAGCATGAGCTGATAGAAATTTTTATACAGTATGGTCCATTAGTCACATGACAGAAAAGTGACGAAGAAAAAACTAGACAAAGAAATGGGGGCTTAGTAGTTTCATGTGCAGAAAAGATGGTAATCGCTAATTTCGTCAGGATTATGTTAATGCTCAACTACACAGACGAGACATAAATAAATTACCTTTATTTAAAATGTTACAAATTCTATACCTACTCAATTAATTCAATTATTCAAAATGAAATTGATTTAATAGAAATAAATCGCAACGACACCTATATTGCAGAACGTTGTACTTCTCGTCGAAAGATAAATTTGAGATTCATGTTGTCAGAAACAACATGAATCTCAAAAATTAGCTTATAAATTAATAGGTGAATTCCATACTTGAATTGTTTAAAAATCAAGAAAAAATGATCAATATAAGAATGCAATTAAAAAAAGATATCATAAGTTTAATTATATTAAAAGAAAATATAACAGTGTTGAAATAAAATTCGGTTAATTATTATTAATAATTTTTATTGATGATAAAATAAGATGTAATGAAAATTTTGATGCTAAAAAATGAAGATAAAATAACAATTATATCTAGAAATTTATGTAATTTTTTTTTAACATAATGACAATTTCAGATAAGATGATCATCTCATTTTAATTTTTTTGTTTCTCTAAGTGCCGTTATTGTAGTCAATCAATTTAGCAATAATACTGCAAAATTAAATTATAGATGAAGCACAGCATCAAGTGAAGACTAGCAAACACGAAAAAACGATATCTTGACAGTCACCCACTCTATTGTTAGAGTGCATCAATCATGACATTACAATTATGCACATAATAGAAACATTTGGAACTGTTGATAACAACGTAATTATTTTTTTGAATTATCTATCCACAGGATTTGTTTACTTGTCTACACCAGATAATCTGATGTTGATTTAATCCACATTCCTAAAAAAAAGAAAACACAATTAGAATATTTTTAATTAAAAACATGATTCAATTAGTTTCTTCTTTAACTGTACTTGATTGCTTTTACACCAAATCCGCGACACGACAAACTCAAAAAAATCTTCATTGCTCGTAATAATATAAGAAAAGGATATTTAAATACGAAAGAATTAAATTGTATTCTTAAATTAAAGTATGTAAATTATGGATATAAACTATCGACAGAACTGGAATAGCTTTCATAGTCGCACTCTGGGTCAACAAAGAATTCAGGATCTACGTACACAACGCGGAGAGTATTCGTGAAGCCGGAGCCCTGCTTCCAGCCGGTAACAACAACAACGGAGTCGCCAGATCGGATGAATCCACGACCTTTACCAAAATTGAGACCATACTGAACACGGGCGTCAACGTCCTTCAGCCAGTCGGGTAAAGCAGATTCTAGAAAAGGAAGTTGAAAAAAAATTATTCAATGTAAAATATATCTATCATTTTAGTTAATAAATAAATTGAGTCCTAAAGATTTCAGACTATTAATATTTTATGATAAAAGCTTACCGGAGTAATGAAGTGGCAGAATGCCTCTGAACAGATGTGCTTGTCTAGCCACTTGGTGGAATCTGGTTACAGCGATGATGGGGCAGCGAGGTCTGTATTTCGAGATCAAATGTGCCGAACGACCAGAGGTGGTAATAACAATGATTGCACTGGCAAGGCATTTGGCAGATGCCTCAACGGACGCAATAGCTACAGCGTGAGTAGCATCAATTGGTGGCACAGCCTTGCTCGACAAGTCGGAGAACAGTTGATTTTGCCAGATGGCTGTTTCGGCTTCCTTGCAGATGTTGGCCATGGTGCGCACGCACTCCAAAGGATACTCTCCTTTGGCGGTCTCACCTGAACGAGAAAATCATTTGTACTGATTTGTGTTAAAAAAGAAAGGAGTTAAAAATGTGAAGATGTTTACCAGACAACATGACGCAGTCGGCACCATCAAGAATGGCATTGGCTACGTCGGAGGATTCAGCTCTGGTAGCTCTGGGTTTCTTCACCATCGATTCCAACATTTGGGTGGCACAAATGACTGGTTTGCCAACTTTGTTGCATCGGCTGATCATGCACTTTTGTGCAAGGAACACCTTCTCGGGTGGGATCTCAATACCCAAATCACCACGGGCAACCATGATACCGTCGGAGGCTTCGATGATCTCATCGAGATTGGTCATACCCTGTTGGTTCTCGATCTTCGAGATGATTTTGATGTTTTTGCCTTTGTCGCCGAGGATTCCACGGATTTCGGTGAGCGCAGCAGCGTTACGGATGAACGAGGCGAAGATCATGTCGACCTCTTGGTCAACACCGAACTGCAAGTCGGACTTGTCCTTCTCAGAGACGGCGGGCAAGTCGACCGGTACACCGGGTAAGTTGACACCCTTGCGCGAGCCAAGGCTGCCACCATTCTCAACCGTCGTTGTAATGAGGTTTGGAGCTAAAATCAATCAGCGCCGTTAATTATCGAAAATCTCAATGGACTCGGCAATTTTTTGTGTCAAAATTAAAAATGTTGGACTTACAAACAGCAGTGACGATCAACGACATGAGACCATCGTCGACGTAGATACGATTGCCGACTTTCAAGACTTTCGAGATGTTATCGTAATCAACGTAAACGGTGTCGGCATTGCCCTTCTCGGCGTAAGCCTTGTCGGTCGACAGCTTGAAAGTCTGTCCCTTCTTCAGCTCAACTTCGGCGGAACCACCCTATGGTAATATCGAAAATTGATTATTGAAACAATATTCAAAACAAAAGCAAAGAGGAATATTTATGTGGACTTACACCCTCGAGGAGACCAGTTCTGATTTCAGGGCCCTTGGTATCGAGGGCAATAGCGACGGGCACGGAGAATCCGTGGCGCTCTGTGAGATTCTTCTGAGCTTGGCGGACATTGGCGATGGTCTCGGCGTGGTACTCGTGAGAGCCGTGGCTGAAGTTCATTCTGGCGATGTTCATGCCGGTCTCGATCATCTTCTCGAGCATCTCGACGCTGCGCGAGACAGGTCCGATGGTGCAGATGATGCCGGACAGACGAGTGAACATCGTGTGTGCGAGTCGATGTCCAAGGCGCACATGTGGTCGAGGTGGCTCTGGGCGTTGAGTGCTGTAAAGTTGGGCTTTCCAGCCATCTGTCGAATCATACCGAGCAGTTAAGTCATTGTCGCGCGTGTATTTTAATTTTTCATTCGGTAATGTCACATTGGCCATTAATAATTGTAAAATTTTTAGGAGAAGAAAAGTTACTCGATTACTTTGGTCTGATTCGAAAGTAAACTGACGTTCTTATTTTTACTGCGCGTCAAGCGACCAAGTCAATTTACTTTTCGAGTGGATTTTCACTATACTACATTAGACACAGAAAAATAATAATGCTAAACTTAGATTATCATACTAACGGTATCACGTCACTTGAGCTTATTTGGCGAGCTGAACGTTTTCCTATGTGCAACGGTATCGAATGATTTACCAACGAAAACAAAGTAAAAATTTTTTTCATCTGTCCAACCCACAGAAAACGTTCATTCGCAAACTATCAAAGATACACCTTCGGCAACAATTAGATGTTACAATGCTTTTAACCCAACTCCTTTTCGACTCAAACCGTGCTAATTTATCTACGTGCATGCACTACGAAGATATAAGCTATACTGTTAACGTACAATGATAAAGAATCACAATCTACTTTTTGTTGGATGATTAAATACACTTGAATAAATAAAATAATTACATGTTTGATTACAAACACTAAAAGTTTGTTTGCAAAGTGTCTCATGCATATTAGACGGTAATGATCACGTTTGCGGTTAGTGTTAACAAATTTTTATGGAAAATACAGAAATGGAAATTTTTTTAATGATCCGGATGCTGATAAAAGTAACTTATTTTTATTTTATTGTAGCAATTAAATTTCAAATAACCAACTGCACGTAAAATTTGATTTCGGTTTGAACGAAAACCCCGCGTATTTTGACCCGATTTACGCATCTGCAGCGTGCAGTCCTGCGCACTCGCGTTAGTCACCAAAATAGTCTGGGTCTAGAGTTATGCAGAGCAAGCCCTGCACAATTTACTGAGATTATACACTCTTGTTCTGCAGTATTCCCCAATTTTTTTCTAGAGCGAACCGCCGTGTAACCAACCGCACATACTTTCGTGAAATTATACCCGTCATCCGCGAAGAGAAGAGCAAAGAGTGTTGGGAAAAATTCTTAGCACCGGGTAATTACACTTTGAGTCATGTATACCTTCAATTACGACGTTCGACCGTAATCCAGACTTTTTGAGCGTGGGTTTCATCGTGAAATTCGAAATAAAAATAAATTACTTTGCTTGATCCATAAAATCTAAAAAAATATCAGTTGCACAGTGTCTGATTGATTGATTAATTGAATCGTCGACAGTTATAAAAGCTCGACAAAACTGATCTTCGGTTGAAGCATGTTTGTTAATGTTTACAAATTTATAATCAAGTCAGATAAAACTCCTCTTCAGGTGAAGATATATATAATAAATAAAAACTGACGTAGTTTGACCTACGAAATTGCTAAGTCCACGCCAAACTTTAATGACAAATGAAGCTAATTCGTCGTACTTCTTATCACTCTGCTGTAAAAAAAGTTTTCGTTGAAGAAAATACCTTATAATGTAATTATTTTTTTTCGGGGGGAAAATCTTGGTCGATTGCATTAAGTTGACAACAAGCAAACTACATATCTAGTGACAAATAATGTATATTGAAGGTATTAAAGATGGTACTACATCTATTGCACATTTATGTTTACAGAGAGATGTGTATAAGTCACAGTGGAGTTGAATAGAGCAAGCAATTACGTAATGAAATACAATGACGAAAAATATTTTGGAACTTGCAATTGATGCACAAGCCCATTCAAAAATCAAAAAATATTAGTGGTAATAAACTAAAATATAAATACGTGTCAAGGTATATATTTTAGTGCGTACAAGTATAGCAAAAATAAACGGTCGGGTTGCGTTTGTTTATCGCTAGAGTAGGCAAAAAAAGGTTATAAAAATCTTTTTTTTTAATGAAAAATAAAAGAATTATATCTTGAACAACCACAGAGAAACAATATGCAGAAAAATATATAAAAATAAACAACGTGTCAACAAACTGTCACTGGTTGGGATATTGTACCTGATCGTCGACGGTTATCCAGACCATACTGGCGGGCTGCGTGAATAAAGGGCAAAGAGAAGTACGTATTATTAATAAAGACTGTTTTCTTATGTTTAACAAAGATGATGACTTTGTAGAACAATTAATGCGTCTGTAAAGGCTGCCACAAGCTAGCCCGATGGTCGGCCGCATTCGGTCACCTCGTCGCTTATTATACCTATGTATACATGTGCTACGGGCGCCTGCACAAGGGACTAGTGGAAAATACTGCAATACGCTGCCACCACCTCTGACTAGAGACTACATCTTGGACAAATGCCAAAATTGGACGGCAACTTTTGTTTTTTTTTCTCTCTTTCTAATGCAGTGCACCGGCAAGGGTGATTTCTTTTTTAGCATTTAAGTGAGAAATGTTAGTTAGAATTATTAACGTTTACAGATAGTAAACATAACAATGCTAATAGATACGAGTTTTTGTATTTTCTTATCTAGCTTAAAAAACTTGACAGAAATAAAAATTATTTTCAAATTAAAAAAATTAAAGTAAAGCATTTTGCAGAAAAGTTATATTGATTTTTATACGATTTATAATCGTAAACATATGTAACTGAAAATATTTTATGGCTTTGATGTTATGAACGAATTTGAATTCATCAACAAATTCTTATTATCATAATCCACTAGTCCCTAGCTTCTAATCTACTTTAACGATCTAAATATAATTTTAATTGGATTTTTTTAAATTGAATAATAATAATAATTTTCACTACTGACTTCAGCTTTGAAAGAATGGAAAAAAACTGGTAAATCTTGCGGAGTTAAGAAAAGATGTTTCTCTGGTTCGAGTACTTTAGGCTTACTGTTGCAGATTTTTCGTTCGTACTACAGTGTCGGCTCCTCTTACGCACAAAAACTTCGTGCCGGACGACCGGTACAATGTATAAAATGCTGGTATGTGCGTCAATGTGTGAGTGCGCGTGTACAAGGCACGTACATAAAAAGTACGGAGAGGAAAAAAAAGAATAAGCCGTATAATTCTACCGGTAAGATCGGCAGAAACTCATCTTACTTTTTTTGCTTGCGCACAATTTTGTTTCAATTGCCTTGGGTTTTTGTATTCAATTTCACTGCCCAAGATTATTCTCGGACAAAGAAAAAAAAACCATGAAATTGTTTTACGTACAAGTAAATGTACTTTAGCAACAAATGAGGAAAACGAGAAGTTTTGCAAATAGAGATTAATTGTTAGTATGTGATTGTTTGCTTGCGTGGAAATGCCAATCAATTGTGAAGCTGATTTTTTGCAAAATTAACGTCTTCGTTGACATATTTACATTAATAACTACTGCTACCAAGTACTCATTTGTCAATGTTTTTTTCCGAACGAGCTGATAATTTACTCACATGACACGTTGCATATTTTATTAAAACTATAATCTTAACTTAAGATAAGGTAAATATCGTCGAGCCAATTTAAAGAACACAATTAATTAAATTTCCAAAGTTGATCGATCAATATTAATGAAACACGTGAAAGCGAGGTGTAACAACCGCGCCACTCAATTATCACTGCAGACGCCAATGAGACAAACATTAATCGCGAGATAAGGCATTATAATGTGCTCGTGCAGCGCCGGCTAATGCAGCTGCAGAGCCTTGAGATATATAGGTGTATACGTGTCGCGAGAGCCTCTGCGAGTTTATATACAGAAGGCAAAACGCTCGTACATGCACATCTGTCTGTGTATATATATATATATATAAGGTATGTCTGTGTGTGTATGTGTGCAAGGTCAGGCTTTAAAGCGAGCGCATCAGCTGACTCGTGTGCGTCTGCGAGGCGAGCGCCCACGTGGGACCCTACGAAAAACGTGTACTGTTCACGTGTTCATCGATATGTGTATGCGGCTATATACACGGGCGCGCACTAACACATCAGCACACAGACGTAACTGTCCCTACTCCCTAAGCTTTAGCATCGTCGTCTATCCTTGTTTTTCGAGTCGATAAGTGTGTAAAATATATCATGTGGCTGTATAACGTAACGGAGTTGATCCGGCCGTATGCCTCTCATACATCTCGAAACGAAGCGTAAAATACGATTCAGAATTGCTCAGCTCTCTCCTAATAGGAATTTCAAAAAATGTCTAAAAATTTCTCATGGAAAAATACTAGAGAAATCAGGCGCTTATTGATCGCGCGTTTCTCGTCATGGGAACCAGTGATAAAAAACCCATGATTGTGTTAGCTGTACACACGTGAGCGTCATGCTATTTCACAGTGGCCGAATGATATTTATCGCAAGTTCGACACTCGCACGATTTAAATGTCGCGTGAGTCGAACAATTTTTCGCGGAAAACTCCTAACCTCAGCGATGCTATTTAGCGCGACATAGAGAAGCAGACAGAAGCAAGAGAAAAAACTTGATCCGATTATGAATACGTAATAAGAACACTTTTACACGCTGAGAGAGAGACGGAGGGGTGGCCAACGTTGTCCGAGCAATGACGATGCGATCGATTTTTTCCGTTCAACGACACTATATATGCTGGCAATTTAAAGAACCGTCGTATATATATGTACGTGCGATACATTTTTCACAATGGCTGACACGCGCTGCACAAGCACTTCTATTATCACTCGGGAAATTATGCTTTTCTCTTACGTTAATCGTGTCCGGTATGCACTTGAAATGACGCCGACGCAGATGTTCTTTCCCGATGCTGGCTCGCGATTTTTGCGAGCGACGCGTACGTACAGCGAGTTGGCTGTTTTCGGAACGGCCACGACTGCACCACGGCAACGACGACGACGACGACGACGGCGATGCATAATCGCGGGAGAAAAAACGCGCCGAAAATGCATCGCCAGCCCGCGTAATCGACGTCGATAACAGCCTTTTTATTCCCGTTCGATTGACGAGATCGATCACCCGAGTCATTGCTAGTTCAAGGCCACGGCGGCCGAGATGCAAAAACACTGGCGAATTTCCACGTGTAATTAATTAGTTTTTCTCGCAGAGTATTTGTCAACGGAACGACAATAACAAATAGCGGCTGTCTCTCGTGTATGAGTGTAAATAAACATGAAGTTTGTTTACCTTGATTGGTAGATTCTTGGAGGTAAAGATCGACGAACGAGAGCTAGGCGAAGAATCGACTGAACTTTCGGGGATGTAAAGTAGTGTGAACGGATCTGCGGCCTGCTGCTAACTGACGTTTGAGGACGCGGAAGGTCACGCAGACGTCGTCGTTACTCGAGACTCGCTTGTACTGCCCCGCCTGCTGTACGTGTAATAGTTCGAGATTCACATGCACATATACAGAGCTGCTTGGTCGTGTGTGTATGACCACTTCGTAGTGTGTGTGCGTCTGTGTGAGCTGGCCGCGCGCGGCTATATTTATATATGGTGCCGCTTCGTTTCAAGCGATATAGTTGGTCGGTGCAGGCTCACGTGAGACGAGTTTGCGCATTTATTTCATGTAATATTTTGCCTGCTGGCAGCTTTGATTTCTGTATAAAAAATATAGTTGCAGTTTTCAAAGATAAGTTCGTAGGATAAACAGCTATTAATACAATTTCCAAGCTCATAAAATAGTAAAAAAAACGCATTAATGTCGATGTTCACGTACCATACATTATTATAGTTCAATTAAAATGTTCAATGATTTTTGGAAAAATTTCTTCGACACTCCAAGTCCCGAGTTCATTGATAATGGCCTGATTCATTTTATCTATCCATTTAAATATCGTAACGAGCTTTATCTGCAGACTATGCGGCGCGTTCGATGCGTACGCGGAAGACGTCAATATGATTACTCGATCTATATCGTTGAGTAAGTGCCAACCTTGCTTATTATACTGTTGCTAAAACATAATACGATTATACGATATGAATTAAAAAATGCAACTCTGTGTCTGCGTAATAATACAATGTCAAGTTCGGACATACGCAATTTTAAATTGTTCCCTCTGATAAGAATCGCGTATCTAAATACGCTCCGAATGGAAAAAAATCAATCGCAGTCAATCACGGTCAAGTTTTGCATCAATGCACTTCTGAAATTATGATCTTTCCAAAAAAATATTTCCATGATCTCTTGAAACGATTTTTGTACCATGCATTTAAAAATGGTAAAACAAAATTATCCGGCTTCCATGATTTTCCGAACAATGATGAATTTGAGTGCTTTGATTTCAAGTGAAAATTGACACCAACTTTCATGAATGAAAAATGAAGCGTGCAAATCTAAGAATTTGCTCCCGAAAAACGGCTTGTCAATGGAGTCACGAGCGTCAGGATTTCGCGGTGCATAGGGCCACTCCACCGCGCGGCTTTTTGCAAATACAAATTGCAGTTGGACACTCAAGCGACGTTCCCACGAGTTTTGCTTTCTCTCTCTTTCTCCTTCTCTCCGGTGCAAAGTGTAAGTTTTGATTCTATTATGTATTAATTATTAGAATATTTTTCTAAGAAAATAGGTTCTTTTGTGAGTTCGATGTTGACATGATAAAATTATAAAAATTCAAAGATTTAGTACACCTGATGATGTTGAAGTTTCGGATAGTTTTATTATCTTTAATGAGTGCATTTTAAGAAAGTACATAATTTTAATAAAAAAAAACTCGAGAGTTAAAAAAAAATAATAATCGTGTACAGAATAAATCAAAGCTGATCACATTCTGTCTAGTGCATTTTGGCACACATTTTTTAAAGAATGCATTTTATTACATCTTCTGCCCATTAAAGGTTATGCACTCCTATCCGGAAACATGCGGGTCGGATTATTTTCAATTCAATCCGCGTAAATGAAAATCGTTTTCAAAATTGACTAACATTTTTTATTTTTAAAGTTTCAAGCTTAAGCCATTATTTTAAGAATGCGTACAACTTCAAATAGATTCTATAATCCTTTAATTTTTTTTATAACTTAAAAATTGAAAAAAAATGTTTAAATGAATTATCAACGTACAAAAATACACTCCTGAAACGTTTTGTCAATTTTATAGGACACACCTAATCCCAAAGGCAACATGTCCGGAGGTTTTGAGGCTACAGTCCTCAAGGAGGAGGATGTCACCAAAATGTTGGTGGCTGGTGTGCAACTAGGATCGGAAAACTTAAATTTCCAGTTCGAAAAATACATCTATAAAAGACGCAATGATGGTATCTATATTATCAATCTTCTCAAGACTTGGGAAAAACTTATGATGGCTGCTCGTGCTATTTGTGCAATTGAGCACCCTAGTGAAGTTTTCGTTATAAGTGGCCGTACTTACGGACAACGAGCTGTACTCAAGTTTGCAGCTCATACTGGTGCAACGCCGATTGCTGGAAGATTTACGCCTGGTGCATTTACCAACCAGATTCAAGTAGGCAAAATTTCAAATTATTTTTTTGAAAGAATACCGAAGTTGAAGTAAACATAATACAAATTCTATTTTTTATTTCTGCAAAATCATTTTTTTCTCAAAAATTACTTGAGCAGGTAAATTTATTTTTTAGACATCCGCAAAGTTCTTGAGCGAAATATTTTTGCATTTCCCCAACACAAAATGTCATTTTATTCCCGCCAAGTCAAGTCACGATATTACTTTATGTTAGGGGATTCACAAAAAACTATAATTACACCTATGTAGCGTAAAACGAAAGTCTCAGAGGATTGTGATTACACGATAATTACATGTACTCTGAAACTTTCAGTTTTTCTCTTTCTAATGCAAAACATACTATCAGCATCAATTTTTGTTAAAAGTTTTGAATATTTTAGTTTTTAGCATGGCTATACTGCTCCTCTCACAATTCCGTACCATCCATAAAACTGTAGTTTGATTTGATAAAATCGTAATATTATATATAATAATATTTTTCTAGGCTGCATTCCGTGAACCACGGTTGCTGATTGTAACCGATCCCTACACCGATCATCAACCCATTATGGAAGCATCATATGTTAATATTCCAGTCATTGCTCTAGCAAACACCGACTCTCCCTTGCGTTTCGTAGATATTGCAATTCCTTGTAATAACAAGGGTCAACATAGTATTGGTCTGATGTGGTGGTTATTGGCAAGAGAAGTTCTCAGAATAAGAGGATCCATTTCTCGCGAAAATAAATGGGATGTAGTCGTGGATCTTTTCTTCTACAGGGATCCAGAAGAGGTGAGAAAAACTCAATTTACAGTATGATAGTAATTGATAAACAAATAAAAAAGAACAGAATGATGGTCAAGGGATATCTAATTCATTAATTTTATCAACTTTTTTAATTTTCCAGGCTGAAAAAGAAGAGCAAGCTGCCAAGGAGCTTGCCCCGACTGTTAAAGAGTACATCCCCACGGAAAATGTTGTGGAAACTAATTGGTCTATTGACAATGTAGATCCTAATGCACCTCAAACTGAAAACTGGGCTGATGACATACCAGTTGCAGCTCCGGTTGCTGATGCAGTAGCCACTCCTGTTGCCTCATTCCAACCAAGTACTGAATGGGTCTCAGTAAGTTGAATATTTAAATATTCATTCAATTTACCAATTGAAAACAATGATGTATTTATAACATAAATTTTAATGAAAATCCTTCAATGTCATAATATTTTCAGGGTCAAGATGATTGGAGTATACCTACTGCTACGCCATCAACAACTATCCCAACACCTACCTGGGGAGGTGGTAACCAACCCAACTGGTCATAAAAATAAGTTTCAATATTGAACTTTATTTGATCAAATCAACTCAACTTTATTATACTATTGTAATAAAGTTAAATTTTTAAATATAAAACATTTTTCTTTTTCTTCAATTGAACACTTCAAAATCTTTTTCAAGTAAGGAATTATTAAACTTTTATGTCATTTGAAGAAATTCAATCAATGTTCATAAAATATTCTAGTGTTTTGTCTTGATATAGTAATCATTGCATGAAATATAAATTCAATTTTGCTTCGGTTAAATTTAATTAATTAAGTTTAGAATCATTTTCAAAGAATAAGAAAAGACATTATTAGTGATAAAATGATACTCGTATTAGCTACTTTTTCCAATAATAAGTAACAATGTGAATAAATTTTTTAAAATAATTTTATTTCAGAAATATTGTCAAAAATTATTTTTAACAGTTTATATTTACATATTTACAAGAAGTTAAATTAACATTTGTTGCTTACTTTTTGAACAATGAGTTAAAGAGTTCATCTTTCCCATTATCTGTCCACATGTTATCTGGTATTGGTGCCATCCAGTTAACAAGCTTTTGATGTACATTGTACCGAAGCCTTCGTCCTTTTGTAGCCTTTGTGTCAATTTTCCTTTTCATTTTACTGCGCATTTTATCAAGCTCAATCCACTTTTGAGTCAACTGGTTTGGATCAGTTGTGTCAGATAATTTGCTATTAATGAAGTCACGCAACAGGGAATGATAAAAATCATAATCATCAAAAATTTCAGCATCATATTCTTCAGTTCTACGTCCATCATTGTCTTCAACTGAGCGTGATGATTTTCCAATAATTTCATAATCAGAACGTTTCAATTGAGTTTTTTTCAATAATTTATCTCTATTGGATAAAGCAAAATCTATTTTCTCTACCACAGATAGTTTACGATCTTTGCTAATAACACCTGTTGCAACCCTAGTTTTATCATTCAATTTTTGAATAATCGGCTCTCTGTACTCTTTTAGCAGCTTATGATTTTTAGCCAACACTTTTTCATAATCTGAAAGTTTCATTTTCTTTTTGGGTGGTTGTTTACCTATTTTCTTTTCAGATTTTTCTTCAGAACTTTCTTCTTCACTATGATCTTCACTTTCTATTTCTTCTCCTTCAAAATCTGAAGGGATCTCTTCATCATCTTCATCCTCATCCTTATTATCTTCATCATTTGCTTTTCTTTTTCCAGACAATAGATTTTTTGTTTCTGGGAAATTGTTCAGCAACTCGGTTTGTAATGATAATAAATTATTCAATACTACATGAAGTTTGTTTTTAGTTTCTTCACTCTTCTTTTTAAATTCTTCATTATTAGCAAAGGTAGGATAAACATCATGTTGTGGCATTTTATTACTCGTATTTAAAACCTTTTGTGCAAGAATTCGCATTTGTAAAATGTTTTCCCAAACATTTAATTGCTCTTTAATGCAGTTGCCTTTATATATTTCCTCACGTAAATCAGTAGGTTTAACTAAAACAATATCTTTATTTCTTTCTCTACGAAGTGGATTTGAATAATCACGACTCTCATCTAACTCATCACCATCCTCATTTTCATCACTATTTTCATCACTATTTTCATCATATGAGCCTTCTTCAAATTCTTCATTGCCTGATGAATCATCTTCATCATCAGATTCTTGTTGCATATTTTCACTAGAACCGTCACTTTGATCATCATCATCATCACTACCATCAATTTCATTATCTTCATCATTGCTGACAATACTTCCATCAGCTTCATCATTACTAAGATCAATACTCGCATCATCATCGTTATCATCATCTTTACCAGAACTTTCATCAGAGCTTTGTTGAAAAATTTGTTTACTAGAAACTTTCTTTCCTCTATATCTGTTGCAAAAAAAAAAAATTATAAATAGTGAAATTGTATAAAAAAAAAAATGTTTTAAGTAAGAGACAATTTACCTGCGATCGATGTCACCAAGAAGATCAGCATTTCGTTTTCGCAGCTTAGAAGAACTGGGTCCAGTTTTATAATCATCTGGCAATTCTAATTCTTCATCGAAATCAGCAACCTTAGCTTTGGTTTCTTCGGCTTCATCATCTGAAAAGGTGAGATTAGGAGTCGTATCCCATAAATTCTTCAGCATTGAACCAACGTTTTTCTTGGGCTTAGACATGATTGATACACAATTTTTTCACGGGTAAAAAATAAATATGTAGCGATTAGTATAACCTTCCTTCTATGATGTTACGGCTTGAGCACATGTGTGTTCGGACTTCGGAGCGCTTATTCGTCTGCAGTTGTAATGTCGCCACGCGCGTGCGCCAGTCAACGGTCAGTATACACAGTATGTGACAGTCACGATCACGATATCTACTTGCTGTAAAGTGGCTCCGTGCGTGGCATAATTAGAATACTTTTATTTCGTAAATATAACAGAAGGAGATATTATAAATTGACTTTTTAAATGATGTATTTTTAGGATATTAAGTTTGAAATATAATTACAATATCAACAGTGACGTGCTATTGAGCACTCCAATCACACCAATAAAGCGTGTGGTAGAGAATTATGGAATAAATATTAAAATTGTTTATTACAGATTTGTATAAGGATCTATTTACTCGATGTTCTTTATGTGAATTCGATGTTGTCTGTCGAAAGTTGTTTTGCAAATACTTAGTTTTATAAGGTCAAATAATTCCCCGCAGAAATCATACCCAAGTTGGAATTTTAAATTGGTTCCAATATTGTGTGAACAGATAAATCGGAAATAAATTGTAAACAATATAATTGTGAACGATTTTCACATGGTCTTCAATACACTGATCATGTTTAAAGTGAAAATATATTAGTTTGAATGTTGTCTTTCTCGATGAAATAAGCAATAATACCAAAAAATAAATTTTACTTATTTAATTTCCGAGACATTAAATAGAAGGATCCATCATTTACTCAAGGCACCAATATGGATGAAAGTGAGAAGAAATCCGAGGAAGTTGACTCAGACGATAAAAACCACATTTTTGACACTTTTCAAGTGGCATTTACAGTAGAATCAAGCATGACAACCCACCGAGATACAGTTCACAATGAACAAAAAAATTACCCATGCGACAAGTGCAAAAAGAAATTTATGAACAAATCGAGCTTGCTTACGCACCAAAAATTAGTACATAAAGATCGCGAAAATTTGACGTGCCACAAGTGTGAAAGAAAATTTGAAAATAAATCAACTTTACTTAATCACAAAAAAATATTCCACGAAGTTTTCAAAGATTATTTATGCGAAAAGTGCGCCAAGAGATTTGGAAATAAACATAGTTTGCTCTTGCACGTAAAGACAGTACATTTCGCCTTCAAAAACTTCCAAAATTACTTATGCGACAAATGCGAGAAGAAATTTAGACAAAAATCAAATTTACTGAAGCACCAAAAGACAATCCACGAATGTCGCAAAGACTACGTGTGCGACAATTGTGAGAGGAAATTTGGAATTAGAGGAGATTTGTTCAGGCACCAAAGGACAGTCCACGAAGGTCGGAGAGATTACGCATGTGACAAATGCGAGAAGAAATTCGGACTTCAACATCATTTGATTGTCCACCAAAGGACAGTCCATGAAGGTCGTAAAGATTATGTATGTGATAAGTGCGCGAAGAAATTTGGGCACAAATCAGATTTGTTGAAGCACCAAATGACAGTACACGAAGGTCGCAAAGATTTCGCATGCGACAAGTGTGAAAAGAAATTTGCACAAAAAAGGTATGTTCTTTCCCATCTAAAGATATTCCATGAAGGTCGCAAAGATCACGCATGCGACAAATGTGATAGGAAATTTGGGGATAAAAGAAATTTGAGAAAACACCAAAAGATAGTACACGAAGGTCGCAAAGATTACGCATGTGACAAATGTGAAAAACAATTTGGACAAAAATTGCAATTAACCAGGCACCAAATACAAGTACACAAAGTTCAAAAAGGTTTTGCGTGCAACAAGTGCGCAAGAAAAAATGTGGACGAAAAGTGCATATGCTCAAACACTAAATAACAGTTCATAATGGTTACAAAGATTACGCATGCTATGATTGAGGGAAGGAATTATTATTAACAATTGTAATTATGTATAATTACTTTTATGTTTTTCTAAAATTTTAATAAAAGCTGTGCCAAAATGAGCGAGCCTTATCTGATATTAACTATTATTACACTTTTGTTCATTGTTGTAGTGGTGTTTTATTTTTTAATCAGATTTCGCATACTACTATAATTAATACTCTCTGTTCATTTTATGCAAAGATCAGCCCAGAGTTTTTTTACGACTTATTCGGAGATTGTTTGGGGCGAGCGTTTATAGTTTACTACTGGATTTTTGATAAAACCTCACGTAATAATGTAGCGACTCTAAATTAATCAAACATGCAATAGTGAAAGATTCCAAAGACTTATTATTATTTCTACTACGAGAAACGTGATCGGTAATAACAATAAGTTTTTACCGAAAAAGAACCATTTAATAACTTAATTCGAATCAAAAAATGTTTTCTAAATTTCTTCAAAATTAGTAAAAACCCTCATAATTGTTTTATCCTCTTCCTAGTACTTTTATTAAGGGGGGGGGGGGGTATAGTTAATTTTTAGTTATTTTTGCTCATTTTTGAGATTTATTTTTTGCAATCTAGTAATGAAAATGTAGTAATATCGATTTGTACACTAAAAAGCATCACTTCAAGAGAATTCAGCTAAATTTTTGTTGGAAAATATTGAAAAATGAGCCTGTGGCATCGGTTTGAAGAAAACACGTCGAAAAATGCGGTGTACACGATAACTTCTCGTAGAATTATCCGAAACAAGCCCAACGACATTTTTTTTTAGTTTAGAGGATTCTGAAGGTACTGACGTCGAGTTTTTTTAAATATTTTCATTTTTGAAAATTTAGCGTGACTTTGAAGTTGAAAAAATAGGAAAAAAAACGAAAAAGTGCACTTTTTTTCGGAAAATTGTTGAAAAAAAAAGAAAAATTTTCGCAAAAATGAAAATATCTCGACGTCACTACCTATTAAAATAGTTAATAAATAACGGTGTAAAATTTCAAAAAGATCGGTCCATAAGTTTTTGAGATATGATGTACACCGTCTTTGAAAATATTATTGTTCAGGAAACGCGTTCAAAGATTTTGAGGTCCCAGTCCTTCCTTTGTCGGACGTGCATTAAAATGGACATATCTTGGTTAATTTTGCTCGGATTGGCTTAAAATTTTAACTGAATACTCTTGAATATATATAGAATCGAAAAAGACAATAAAAAAATTATCAAAAATTTTTGCAAAAAATACTATCCCCCCCCCCCCCCCCCCCCCCCGCTTAATCCAAAATCTTACATTAACGTTTTCCGAATTGTGTGAGCAGCCCATGAAAATTTGCGTATAAGCAGCACTTCATTTAATCTGCCTAATGTATTATTTAATTAAAAATGTTGAAACCATTACTAAAGTTGTACTTTTTGAAAATTTATTGAATAACGAATATTGAATAACATAAAATCGCGTTAATATGTGATAATATGAAAATTTATAAATTTTTCAATTTGTATGCAAATGTCGATGTTCATTGAAAATACTTTATTTCAAATTTAAAAAAAAGAAAGAAAAGAGTTATGAATCACGCCTACAAATGTTATATGGGACAGAATGTTGCTGTTCCTCGATCTTAATACGTGCAGCATGCGATCGTGTGAGCAGTAAAAAATTTTAATGTTTGTGAACGTTTAATAAATGTAACTACATTACTTCGTCATTTTCTGTTACAAAGCTCAATTTAGTCGCAGCAATTTTTATGCACAAGTGTTTAAATATGTTCTAAAGCAATGAAAAATTTACAAAGAATCGTTGCCGTACTATCACAGGTCATTTTTTTGATAGCTTCGTCATCTGCCAGCTTCGGGCGTGAGTTAACTCTACCTAAATTGCATTCTTATCTCTTGTAACGGGAGAATTTTCATGATTAAACTGTTCAAAGGTTCACTGAAGATTCAGCCACACTTGCTGCTAATCGAACCGAACGCCATCAGCCGTCTGACTCGGACAAAGGATCGGTACGATCGTCGTCTTCTCGAGCGTTTCAGCCGCATCGGCGGCTTGGACTATCACCTTAGACTCGGCTCGATCTACTGGACGGACTTGGGCACGGGGCGCATTTTGTCGCGTCCCCTGTGGACCACGAGTTTCACGATCGACACGCTGATCGAGCTCGATCCAAGATCCTGGAGATGTCAAGCTTTGGCGGTCGATTACGTCGGCGATAATCTTTACGTGCTCGACTCGAAGGCCTTCAAAGTTCACGTGTTCGATTTGAAAAACAGCTCCAAACACACGACTATTTATGAGGGGAAAATGAACAAGCCTTTGGACATCGCCCTCGATCCAGCTGCTGGATTAGTTTTCATAGCTGATGGTACAAGGGTACGTAAGCGTCTTTCAACAATCGATTCACGAATAATAGATGCGTATTTTTTCTATCGACATCTCGTCTGTGCAGATCCTTCGAATGAACATGGACGGTAAATCGGTAAAATCAATCGTCGAACACAAACGTTACAATATCAAATCGGTGAACGTCGACCAAGTTGCAAAGCGCTTGTACTGGTCGGAAAAAAATTACCACAGCATAAAGAGCGCCAGGTACGACGGCAGCGAAATGATAGTCGTCTTGGCGAACGGACCGAACGCCCGACTGCCTTTCGTCGTGGACACGGCCAAGCGCGCCGGCAGCGATGTCAACGTGGTGGTGTCCAAGCAGCGCTCCACTTCGCCCTATTTCCTCGGTCCAGCCAGTTTGGCAGTGCACGGATCGGAGATGTTCGTGTACGACGATACGCTGCATCGTATTATCGCGTTGACGATCGACGAGCGAAATGGCCAAGCCGATCCTAGCAGTTTTCGTGTCATCTACGACAGAATCATCGTTAGCGCGATGAGATACGTTCATACCGAAGGAATAAACGAAACGACGATTGCTGATCCTTGCCAGGGCAACGAGTGTCCCTACATGTGCTTGAACGCTGGCACGAACCATCAGACAGAGTCACTCAAACACGCTTGTGTACCATTATCGGACGAATAGTCGAGGATATGTTTGAGCAATGTTATTTAGCGCGTTAGTACCTCCAAATTTTTTAAGTAGTTTACACTAGTAATGGTATTTTGGTTCACAGATTTTGTACGTTCGATGCATATTTTATTCGTAAAAAGTTATTTAAAATACATTTTTTACACTCGTTCAATTTAGCTAACGATTCCTTATAATGTATAATTTTTTCGTAAGCTGATACAGCTCAATAGTCCATGTTACTTTGTTCCTAACATCTCGCAGTACTTTCAGTTTTTGCGATGATAATAACAGCAATAACTGGTACTAGATAAAATATTTCACCACAAATGTTGTGATAACTTCATCATTTAATACTAATAGTTGAAAATACGAAGGAACAATATTAATTATTCAAAGGTACTTCCATATGATTCAAATTAATATAATCTGGATCAATAACTTGAAAACCATTTCCAATAAAAACAAACGATGGAAAATCTTTGAGCGCAAATTTTTCAACCAACTTTTTACTTTCGTCAGTTCGACTGTACTCAACACTTGTCTTTTGAAAACTATCCGTCGTGGAGACCAAATTAAAGAGATCATCGACTTCGTTGCAAAAAGCCACACTTTGAATTTCATTGGCGAAGGTCATGTTCAGAAGTATCCCAAGATCTTGGTTTTGGCTCACTTGCGTTTGAGATATTATTGCACCAACGACGTCGCATTCGCAGTCTCCATCGTCATGCTCGCAAGCGTCTCGAACCCACTGAATTTTGAAAGCCAAAATTTGCTCGAATTCGCTGGTAACTGCGCAAAAAAACATCCGTCATTTGCAACTTTTATGCTAACATCTCGACAATAAAGTAAAGATACAAATCTCTTACCAAAGTAAACCGTGTCTCCGTGAACTCCAAAAGTACGGACTCCGAGCAGTAAATTAGGATGGAGATTGCTCTGGATGCCGATCCACGAGTTTTTGAAAGGGTTAAAAATGTAGAGGCGTGAAATGTGAATGACGACCATGCCCCGTACGACGCAGCAAGCCGGTATGTCGGTGAAGGTTTCAGGTAGTTCGGGCCCGCGCGTCCATGTGTTCTCCGTCATGTCGAGCATCTCTATCGAGGACTGCTTCATTCGGTAACGTCCGACGCCGCCTATGACGATCAGTTTATTGTCGCTGATCGCGAGACCCATGTGTCGGCGAGGAGTTCGAAGCCTTGTCAAGTAGTACCAGCGCTTGGTTATCAGACAGTAGCGGCCCACGTTCAATAGAAACTTGTTGGAGCCGATTCGTATCTCGCCACCGACCCTGAAAATGTTGCTACCTGTAACGTTCATTTTTATGTTACGGTATGGTTAATTCAATTCTATGTAGATAATATGGTAATGCTCACCTTTGCCGATTATTCCCGCGCCCACAAGATCTTTGTTATCTCCACACATCGTTTTCCAAACATTTATCAATCTTTCGAATTTGTTGTGCGGGTTTACAACACATTTCTTTGGCCTCAAACTGAAAATATCGCGCGAGATAACAAAATCAGATCCTTCTTTTTTAGTCGTGTCAACGAAAAAACAATTCATCGTCCATGACTCACGTTTGGCAAGTTTAATTTTATTCATTAGATCGTTGAGATCTTTGCGTTTCGAATCGTCGGTTTCCACGGATAAACGAGCATCGATTATGATCGAAAGATATTCTTTCGAGGCTGTATGGTGAACGCTACCCATGAGGGATACGAAACGTTCGTGAGTCAATTCTTTTCTTGAAAACACGCTTGGATCGAGCGATTGCAGATTCTGGCAACAGAGAAATTTGGCAAGATCGGCTAATTCGGGAAAGCGCAGCTCCAACGACGAAATCCAAATGTCAAAGAAATACCGCTGATTCTTCGAGCAACTGTTGAGCCAGTGTTGAGCGACGATGGAGGTGAGATCGTGAATCAAATTATTGGCGTGATACACGAGGCTGATTTCCAGAAGATTTCGAAGTCGATCGAAGTGATCGTAGTCCTCGCTGTACTCGAGATGCTCCAAGCAACTTTTTCCGGGAATTCGTGGAATCTCAAGGTCAGCCGGGGGTGAATCTTTTTCCATCCAAGTGCAAAAGTCCTGAGAGAAAAAGCCAATAATTAAAATATGCTCCACGCAAGTGCAAGTAAATGAAATCTTCTATTTTTGTAATAAACTAATTTAATCAACCTCTTTTCGATTAGTAGTTGTTAATTTTATTTCAAAAATAATATAATACTCATTTTCTTCTAGTTGAACGAGCACATAATTAAATGTATAACGTCTAAATAAGATTTAAATTTAAAATCATTCGTGTGTTAATTTAAATATTTAAAATTAGCCTTCCAACGATAACAAATATTTTGAAATCAAGATTTAACAAATAATTAATTATTGAAATGAAAAAAATTCATATTATGACTACGAGCAGTACTTTTTTACATATTGATGAGAATTAACCAAATATGTTATGAAAGGCATTCTGATTTCGATCATTTTGTCAGGATTTTTAATGTACGTACAATTACCAAACGAATCGGGTTTCTACTGAAATGAAAGTTCGATAGAGGAATTGAATTAAATTTTATTACCTTGAAAGAGTCTGGTCGAAAAGCAAATTTGATTTTGATAATATCGTCTTTAGAATCACTAAACGCTTGATTAAACATTGTCCTGAAATATTCGCACTCAGACATTAATTTTTCTTTATCTAATTTGTAGACTTCGTCCATGAAAAGCAAAGTAATTTTTTTTTGTGGCAAATTACTTGAATCTTCTTCCATTTTTTGAAAATAAACTAAATATAAAACTACTTTGAAATTCAGTTCACTTTTGTGTGTAAACAATCAACTACTCGGCGCTCAGGCCTCAGCTGCTTTGGCATATCTCAAGATTATTTAGGTTATAAGTTGTACATTTGACTCCTGCTAGAGCGGGAAATTTCAACTCCAATTCGAAGTCATGTCGAGAGAAGGCAATTTAAATCTACTAGTAATGCTTAATTGATATTTATGGGGATATATCATCATTAGAAAATGAATCAGAAAATATTCTGAGATGATAACCTGGGTATACGACTACTTGGCGTTAATACTGTGTACCCTGTAAACTTTTTAGTGTCATTGGGATTAGAGGTCGTTAGTATCTTCGTAAAATAAGCTTGATTTCATATCCGTTTCTGTTGGATAAGGACGTCTTGGATCACTCGGTTTCCAATCCAAAGGTGATGTTATAGCATTGTCATAGGTGCTTAGTTTTGCAGCGTATTTTATCAAATCGTTTGAATCAACGGGCTTAGTTTTGGCCGTCCTCATAGCTTGACATTTTTTTTCAACTTGCCACATGGCTTCTCTTAAAATTTCTTCGGCCTTTTTCAATTCTGACCACAGGCTTTTTATTACTTGGTCTTTAGAGCTTATTGCTTTCTTCAATGTTTCTATCTCTTTTTGAATCATTACCTTCTCTTTAATTTCCATCAAGAGTTTTTGTAACTCTTTTTGTTTAATTATGAATAAATCAATGATTTGAGTACAACTAAGCTTAATATCTTCGTTAATCCTTTGATTTTTGGGATCAAAATAACTCAAAAGCAACGCTTGAGTGAGCGTTTCAAAGTCATTTAAGATCATGGATAACTGTTCTTTTGAATTGGTCATTTTGACGTATAAAAAAGTTTAAACCTTGAATATAAATTTGTTCACAACACCGTAATAATTTATAAATAAATTATA
This sequence comes from Trichogramma dendrolimi, assembly GCA_034770305.1. Classification (NCBI taxonomy): domain Eukaryota; kingdom Metazoa; phylum Arthropoda; class Insecta; order Hymenoptera; family Trichogrammatidae; genus Trichogramma; species Trichogramma dendrolimi. Next base: position 1,160,065 of record JAPMIB010000037.1, on the reverse strand, counting down.
AAAAAAAACTTTTTACCTTTTCCTTTGATCGTATTTATTTATATTACTTGCTTGTAGATAGAAATTTACAAGATGAATATGTAAGACATAATTAAATTGTAATCATAACACTGCGAGAATTTGTAATTGACTAGCGCTAAGCATCCGTGAAAGTGTCGGTCGTAGGCTGTCGTGCTTGTCAAGTACAGATTTGCTGATGATTCAATATAATGTCATCGCTATAAAAATATATAGCCTCTTGGTTCAATAATTTAAATCTTTGAATATTCAGCATAATTTATCGAAAAGAATAAAAAATTACTTGAAATGAATATTGGTTCCATAAAAATGCACTTTTGTTTGACAATTCAAGAGTAACTTTTTATGAATTCTCTCTAGCATGAGTGACACCTACTAAACAACCCTGCACACACTTGTTCTCAGAAGATTAAACTTAGTGGGGGGTGAGCGATAACAGGCTGCAAAAAATAAACGCGAGATCAGCACATCTTGTTTAACGATGAGCTAGAAAATAACTAATTTGTTTATCAAAAATTATGCAATCAAAGATAAACCCACCTTCGATTACAGTCTATATAATGTAGAAGTAAAACGTATTATATATTACTATACGAGAGCCACATCTTTTACGAAGTCTTCGTTGTTCATCTACTTGAATTTATTACATCAGTTTTACGACAAATTATCGAATCGATATTGAAATTCTTTCACCTCGTATCTACATTATAATATATAGGCTCAAATGAAAGTTAGATTGCTGTGCGAGTCCCACGTGGTATGTTACAAATATGTATATGTACGGGATCGCATTTGTGAGTGTAATTTTCAATCAAACGGCGACGGTGGCGTTGCGTAGATTTTTCATGAAATGGCAGGCAGCAACGTAACACGCATATAAATATTTATTTAATGAGTTAATAGCTTATACTGCTTATATTTTTGATGTGTCATTCTCTGCTCGCGCGGTACGATTGTAACTGAAAATCGTCACCGTAAAACGTGACGATAGTGACGATAGGCCCCCGCGGGTACACTCTACGATTTTTATAATCTTTTTCTGCGCCGATACAAACACATCGCTATATACTCAACAACATTGAGCAATTCAAGCGGTTCGTGTATACGTATATACGTATTTGCCATACGCGTAGATAGACGATCGATGCCTGGCGCGTCGAGAGTCGCAGCTCGCAAGTGTGTGCTAGTAAACACATGCGTCAATGTGTTGTAGAAGCGTAGATAAAAGATCGTTGGGGCAAGAACCGGTCGCTGCTGATAAGCCATTTGTACTCGCGCGTCGCACACTCGAGTCCCGTCGCTCAACGCACTGCCGAGAGCTCTCTTGAGAGCCTGCTTAAGTTTGGGCTCGCAAACGCCGAACATCTCGAGACGAGAGCCGATTGTACGCGCGCACGTCCTCGCTTCATAGCTTCTGCACCCTTTTTCAAACCCCCCTGATCGGTAAAGTATACCTCGACACCATGAACGGCAAGAAGAACGAGAGAGCCATCAATTTCGGCGCTGGACCTGGACAGCTGCCTCTGGAGGTAATGTGTTATTGCATTCGAAATTTTCTACGTCTTATCGCGCGATGGACTCTATTTCTAATCGAGTCGAATTCAGATATATCGGCTCGAATGTTGGCATCGCACTCGCTTATCCTTGCGCGTTTCAGTCTAAATAGTTGTGCAATACATGTGCATACGCAATACAATTATTGCATACGTGAATAACGAGAGCGAGTTTGATCTTGAGAATAATTAGCCTGCAAAATATTGTTCATGCATTAATACTATATCGATTTTTCACTGACGCCTATCGATATTACAGTTGAATCATAATTTTTGGACGGTTCGATATTCAATTTTTTCATGCACTGAAATAAATTCGATGAATAAAATTTAAATTTCTTCGTTTGTATACGGCAATTATTGTGGGTACAATTAAAATATAGCCTTGTATTTGTTGTTCCAGCACATACAATATCGCGCGTTAATTTAGACTTTTGATTGAGGTCTAGTTTTTTAAATAATTATTATATTATTTTTTCAAACCGATAATTCTTATTAATATTTCGCGACTAGACTAATATTCTTTTCATACTTCTATGCAAACGTCTGTTTATTAAAGTCTCAATAAACTTTGATCTTAGCTTTCTTTTTTACATGTTTACATTATCTTTTGAAGGTTTTGGAAGAGGTTCAAGCAGAACTATTGGCTTACAAAAATGCTAAAGTCAGTATTCTGGAAATTAGTCATCGGTCGGGCGATTTCAAAAAAGTCATCGAAAGTGCACAAGCACGACTCGCACAAATACTGTAAGTTTATATATTATAATACACCTTATCCACACGAAGCGAGATATATACTTGAAAAAATCTTACGATAAATTTATTTATTCGTCAGAAACATACCCGATAATTACAAAGTCTTGTTCATGCAAGGAGGTGGCACTGGCCTTTTCTCGGCCGTGCCCCTCAATATGATGACAACTGGAACTGCTGATTACATAGTCACAGGTTCGTATAATCGGCATCGTCGAATTTTTAATCGATCCACTATCAAAGTTTTGCGGTAATTTTGACGGAACTTATTTCCAGGTTCTTGGTCATCGAAAGCGGCAAAAGAAGCAGCAAAATACGGTAAAGTCAATCTCGTCGTACCAAAAACTAGCCAATACACAGAGATTCCTGACAGATCAAACTGGAATCTCGATCCAAATGCGTCGTATGTATATTATTGCGATAACGAAACTATTCATGGTAAGAAAAAAATCCGTTTCTTTCACGACTCGCTAAAAGTTTTCGTATATTTATTTAAATATTGTTGACGATTTTTCAGGAATCGAGTTTCATGACATTCCTGAGACAAATGGAGTGCCTCTGGTTGCCGATATGTCATCGAATTTCGTATCGAAGCCAATCGACGTTTCAAAGGTAAATTCAATTCTGCCATTTTTTATTTGAACTTAACTCAACTCATCAAAATTATGACCATTGTAGTTTGGATTGATATTCGCTGGGGCACAAAAAAATGTCGGCCCATCGGGCGTGACGATCGTCATTGTACGAAAAGATTTCATTGGTACTGCCATGAAGATTTGCCCGTCTATCCTCGATTTTGCCGTTGTAGCAGAGGGAAATTCCATTCACAACACGCCCCCAGTTTTCCAGTGAGTTTTCACGTCGAGTGAATTTTAAGCAACTAATATTTTTAAATTTCATCGTTCGTATTTATATCTGTACAGGATTTATTTCGTCGGCCTCGTGTTCGAGTGGATCTTAAAGAACGGCGGCGTCGAGGGCATGGAAGAATTGGCGAGACAAAAGAGTCAAATGATTTACGACATTATTGAGAAATCGAACGGTTTTTACAGTTGCCCCATCAAGGAGAATTGCCGTAGCCGCATGAATATTCCCTTTAGAATAAAGAATGATGAAAAATTAGAAAATGACTTTGTAAGCGGTGCAGCGGCTTTGAATATGCTGCAGCTCAAGGGACATCGCTCGGTTGGCGGCATCAGAGTATCGTTATACAACGCAGTGACATTGGACCAAGTGAAACAATTGTCCAATTACATGATAAAGTTTTATGAACAACACAAAAATTGATAGTGTTTTTGTTTTTAAAATATATGGTGAAGTTTGTACATGAATATTGCTTAAATTTTCATATTGAATATTTTTTATATATATTTTAACGAATGTTATCTGAAACATTTTTTTATTCCAATAAGAAGTTATAACAAAAGTATTTCTGCAAATTCATTTTTTTACCTTAAAAGACAAAACATTTAAAAACACACTTTACCTTACCTAATGCATTTGTTGTCTATTTTTCCACGTTGAGAAACCTTATGAGAACGACTATAGACAAGCATCGAATATTTTACAATTATGTTGTGCAAAACTTGTTGATAAAAAATTATAATTTTCGATGACAAAACTTTAACTCGTCTTGCCAATTTAGCGCGACGAAAAGTTGGACTGCAGTCTGCACTCTGCAGTTCTACGTGCTTTTGTTTCCAGAAGACGCCACCAGTAGTGGCGATTGCGAATTGCAATACCGTGATTAGATTCAGCGAAAATGGCCGACCAAGTAAGTACGGGTTAAAACGAATTTTTTTTATAACAAATTTTACAATAAATTTTTCAATAAAAAATTTGCAATAATTAATGAGCGAACAATAGAAGGCTTTAAGTTTAAATTTTTTGCATAAGGATTAGTACACAAATTTAACTAACTGTTATAAAATTCTATTTGACCGGCGCGAATAAAACATGTGACTTTGTTGTCTCCATTCATTTGTTATTGTTAATAAAAAGTATTTTATATTGAACGTGTTCTCTAAATTACTTCAACAAAAGTGCTACATCGATTTAATGAAACTTCTTGTTCTTTAAAATAGTGAAAGTGAAGTTGAACAATGTTATCAATAAATTTGCTAATATGTATTATTTTTTATTTAGGCCAACGTTAAGAGTTTCTTGAAACAACCCACTGTTTTCCTAAATAGAAAAAAATCAGCTTCTAAGGGCCGCAAATCTTTGAGGTACACTCGTGAAGTTGGACTTGGATTCAAAACTCCCCGTGAGGTAAAAGATCTTTACCTGAGCTTTTAATTGAAAGTAGCTTGATATTCTAATTAAATGAACTTAATGTACTGTTTCAGGCTTTGGAAGGAACATATATTGACAAAAAATGTCCATTCACTGGAGATGTGTCCATTCGTGGACGTATCCTCACTGGGGTAGTTATTAAGCAAAAAATGCAGCGCACAATTGTTGTCAGAAGAGATTATTTGCATTACATTCGCAAATATAATAGATTTGAAAAGAGACATCGTAATATGAGTGTACATTTATCACCCTGCTTCAGGCAAGTATTTTTTTTTAAATTTAATAAACATCATCTGTGACACATTACATTTGATCACATATTAGTTTGGAAAATTGATAAGAAAAATTTTTTTCCAGAGATGTTGAGATTGGAGATGTTGTTACTATTGGTGAATGCAGACCTTTGAGTAAAACTGTAAGGTTTAATGTATTAAAAGTAACCAAAGGAACAAGCGCTAAGAAAAGCTTTAAAAAGTTTTAGGTAATTATTTAACACTTTTAACATGACTGACTATATTTTTTTTATTATCTTGATTAATTTGACAACGGTCTTCTGAATACATTCTGAAGAAGTTTTTCGTCTACTGAAACTATGTTAAAAGACATTAATATTTATTCATTATATTTTTTGATTTGAAAGTAAGCATGTATTTTCCCTTTCAGATTTACACAAATAATTTTGAGTCAACCCAATAAGCCATTTAAATGGGTAAAACCCTTTGTTTATAATTGTTTAGAAGAAACTAATTTAATTTAAAAATTAAATTTTACCGCTATAGGTATTATTGCCAGGATAATGTAGTTAACACTTTTTGTACCGATTAAACCACAAAAAATAAAATCTGTACATGTGCAAGACAATTTATTATTTGTCCTTGTGCCTATCTAGTTATTAAGATGATGAAATATAATTTCAGCTTGTCAAGTATTTCTGAGGTAAGTCATGAAAAAAATTTGGGAAGATTTAAAGGACAAACTGTTATTTAATTTTATTTACAAAATTTAATTACTATATACAAGCTTAATTCAAATCGACGACAACCGGTGCATCTTCATCTTCACATAAGTTTTCAAAGTCCCATAAAAATTTATTAGTCAACCTTTCTTTCATTCTTTCTGCCATGGACTTCAAACGATCATCAATCTCTTCGTTGGATTCAATTGAAGTAAACAGTTTTTGCAAATTATGGTAAATAAAATTATTGTTTGCAACAATATCACATAATACTTCTTCAGGGACATAGTTTAATTGATTTTCAATATTTTTTAAAAATTCAACATATACAGCTCTTTTGTTAGGAATCAATGTATCAACTGCACATATGATAGAAACTAATTTCTTCCAATGCTCAAATGCTTCTAAACTTTGCCCAACGAGAAAAGATACAAATGCAAGTTGTAGTTCTCCAATAATATCCATAGGGCTGAAATTGAGTATAAAAGTAGTATAAAATTAGTATTGAATACCTTATTTAGTTTATTGTTATTTATGAAAATATTATTACTCTTCAAGTTTATTTAAAATTGTGTTAAAAGCATAACTGGTATCCAAGGAATGCTTTGTTATTTCTGATGGAGTAGCATCAGCAGGGTATAACTTTTCTGGTATCTCTGTCAACCTTAGCTCAGTACCAGGTTTAGGTTTGAGATCAGGTAGTAAATTTTTTTCTTTATCTTCTAAAGTGGCACCTATACTTTTTCTAGTTTTGTCACTTGGATCTGTTCCTTTAGGTCTAGATGCATCACTAGTATTAACTAATTCCAAAGCTGAACATACAAATCTGATTCTTACAATTATCATTCAATTCAATTAAGAGAGATAAAAAAGACTTTTCTTGAAAAAATAACTTACCCGCATTCAGGTTGACATCGCTCAATGATCCTTTCATTTATTTTATCTGTCAGATCACACCATGGCTTCCATAGATCATATGGATAAACTCCCAAGTACCTATCTAATTCCTTAATATTTTCTTTAAGTCTATTAATTGATTCTGCTGAAGCAACTAAAATTAAATTAAAATTTATTTATATATTTATTTTTAGAGTAATTTAGTGCATTTGATCAGGTTTGAACTTACCATCAGAATCAACGCGTTCTTCTTTTTTATCCCATCGCTTTACCAAAAATTCTGATTGCTTAAAAATGTAAAAAAAGCCGACTTTTGGTGCAATTCCTCCATATTTATCAGTTGCACTAATACATTTTTACGATAAAAATAAAACGGAAATTACTTGTTTAAAAAAAAAAAATAAATAAAACTAACCTGTAATGAATGAAATGTAATCCTTTAGGAATCATTTTAATCCCTTTAAAATTAACTCCAGTGCTCCACGACTTCAAGTCTATTCCAAAATCAGTTTCATCTGGTACGTTAAAGATAACAAATGTACCTCCCTCAATTAACAAACGTTTGGCAAGTTCGGGGTCCATTTCTAAACTCTCGCTTGACATTTTTTCTGCCATTTTAATTGTTAACAATAACTTATATGTAATTCAATCTTCCTCAGATATTCAAGACAAAATGTATTAATTAGTTCGTGTAAAACTGTAAATGCCCGATACGTGCAGTATCAATACTTAAAATAAGTTCTTTATAAAATGTAACTGATGTATTATTGCGTGCAAAGTTTTTGACAGCTAAAAGCCGACAACACTCGGCTCGTGGGAATTGGATTCATGCACATGGCAAGTGCCCGAGGAGTGGGGACCAAAACACATTATATATGGTTTTAGTTTTTTCGCTGACTAATTTCGTCGTATTGAAAAAATCAATCTCTCAAAGTATTATTAATTATTAATGACTTTTATGACAATTTTGATCTTTAAATGTGCTTTTTATTTATTTCATTATCCACAATTTAAAATACAATATCATTTACAAAATTTAAATTATAAATATTTTTTACCGATCCCGTAACATATTCAATTTCTCTAATTTTTGGTTTTTCGATTAATTCCATAAATAGCATATCTTTACAGATCTTCGTCATCGATGAGTTTCATGTTTTTTAAAATAATTTTTGCTGTTTCCACAAAATTTTGAATAATCACAGGGTCAGTTGGTGCTGGGTAATCAGAACAACTTGTCCATATTCTTGAATTATCGTTCAAAACTTTTAAACGAACAGGTTGCGAAAAGTAGATAGATATTTGTCGGTAAATCAAAATTTCCTAAAATCAAATTCCACATTAATTTTTATTTAATCAAGATAAAATAAAATGTTACCGTTTTATAATTCTTATTATTTAACTACCATTCGAAGCTACGCCTAAAAATATAATTTCATCGCTGATTTTTGAGTAATCTTCTGAATACCACATTTTCAAAAGATTACAAATGGCTTTACATTTTTGATAATCTTCGGTTCTTCCGACTTGGTACCAACAGGTTTCCTGTCAAAAAAAATTAAACAAATTTTCATACTTTTTTTTAGAGTAACGTACCTGCAAAAATTTTTTTGCGATGTATAAATATTACTGATGGAAAGAATAATGTACAAGAGTATGTGCAGAAACAAAACGAGTAATACATTTTTCAAGATGATGTGATCTCTAAACTATGAAATTATTGTTATTATTTTTATGGTTCAAAAAACGGAACTTTCGATATATTTTGTCGAGTCATATTAAGCGTGCTTTAACAATAATTATTATTTTCAAAAGTTTATCTAAAGCTTAAAATAGGTATTTTGATTTATTTTATATTTTCATGTGATTTTTCTTCCCCTTTTTCATTTCATTTTTTAAAATTCCCAAAATTTTTATTTTTCACTGAGATATTAATTCACAATCGTTTCCGGGGATGTTTTTTCGTAGTTTATATTTCCAGCATAAACATATGCATTAATAGGGGAGTGACCTATTTGAGTTCCGATCCTCGTCCGAAATAAAGCTCATTTGCTGTACCTCTATGAACCGAAATTGTGTCTCAATGAAAAATGCAATGAAAAGGGGAAAGTAAATTGTATTCAAAAATTGAAAAATATAAATAAAACCTTTCGTTTAGCAAGAAGTTTATGTGGATCTTTATCGTGACTTAGATAAAATAGTCGTCTAAATTCTTGATATTTAAATTTTGATGGTAACAAGAAATTCGAATTTTTGAAAGCTCTTTTATTTGGTAAATTGACAGTGAAATTTTTTATTACTTGACCAATATCAATGAAATGATTTATTCCTGAAAAAATAACAATATATCATTTTTGAGGCATTCTTTGAATAGAAAAATATAAAAAGCAATGGAGAAGACTAAATACCTAAAAATCCCCAGACTGGTGGAGAACTTATTCCTTCAATATTCATATCCACTGATTTCGTGAATTGGTACATCATTTCTAAACCATAATGAGCAGCTATTGCTACAATATTATATTTTTATTCAGTTTTGTTGCTTTTTTAGCCAATAAATTTGCAGCAAAACAAGATGGCCCCGTAGAACAAAATATAACTTTCATATATGATGGTGCATAAATATTTATATTTTTAGCTACATCGTTATAAGTATCGTAATTTCGTTGTAACCAATTCTGAGTAGTTTCTGTATCTTCTCTATAAATTATTTTAAAAAAATGTTTAACGCTCCGTTATAATAATTTCTATCTATTAATATTATTTATACAACACCTAATAATATGTTCTAAAATTATCAAAATATCACAATTCATCAGACAATCTGATAAGCTATCTGCAACATAAATATCCCATAGTACTCCACTGAGAGCTCTTGCATCTTGGATAATATCTTTAAGTTTGAAAGAATGTCCAGATGGATCATAGAGGTGAATAGTGATACCATTTTGACTTATGTTTTTTTCTGTTGCTAGTTGTGCCACAAGATCAGGGCATACTGACCGCCCAGCTCCAGAAATAGTTATGTGCAGAATATTTTTACTTTCAACTTTCTGTCTTTTATTAGCATAATTTTTTGCCTTTCATATAAATAATCATTGAAGGATAAGAATTCATAAATTGATAAATAATAATATTCTTACTGATGCATAATCATAGTTCAATCCACTTTTATCTTCTTTAGAAATGTTAGTATCTATCCCATAATATTTATTTATAAATATTCTGAATTCTATTATACCACCAATATATGTACATTTCCCATCTCTGATTCCTATTTCTCTCCAAATCAATGGTGATTCATCATGAGACCATTCATAAGTTTTACATTGATTTGTTAACCACTCCTGACATTATAATATTTTTTAGTTTTCAATATTGAAAACTGCTTATAATATTAGTTGATTATAGTCTTACCTCCCACTCAGATACTGATTTTGATACGATTTTGATTGTAAAATTTGGTAATAATTTACTCACATTTTCAGCAATGAAACATGCATAATCAAAATTACTACAGTTAGAACAGCCGGCTATGGTTGTTATAATTTTTACGTCGCTCATTTTTATATGAGATTCACTAAGAATAATGAATTGAGCTTGAAGTCGATTAACATTATTTCGTTTTAAATTATTGAAATTATTATGAAAGTTTCAACTCAATTGTTTGCATAAGGTTAATAAAAAGCTATTATAATAAAGGTTAATTACGATGATACATTTAACAAATGATATTATAACCATTGTTTTCTTTAAATACTATTTTTTCAAAATTAAGTAAACCCTTTAGTTGTTTTTTACTTATTAAAAAAGAAATTTATTCATTCATTATAGTAAAACATTAGCCTAATATCACTATATAATTTGAATACAAATTTGCATTGTTAATTTATTTTATACTGAACATTTAAGAAAAAAGTACACATAATTTATTGGGTTTAACATATTATAGAATAACAAAATTCAATTGATGCATAAAAACAATTGTAAATGCATCATAATAATGTTGACAGTTTTCAATGTGTCTGCATTAATAAAATTATTTGTACTTTAGTCTTAAATATTTATCATATGACGATTAATACATAAAATGCTTATGTTTTGGTATGACAACCTGTTACAATTTTAGTAAAAGATTTACTTGTAAGATAATATTATAATCTTTTTTTTAAATACAAATCAGTATTGATCACAAAAACTGGCTAGTTTTCTGGGGTTTTTATAACTTTTCTTGATTATTTTCAATTATAACTGTTCTTAAATTACCTTAATCTTCAATATCAGAAATATCAGGTAGTTCAATGTCATCTATTACCATCATTGATGAGGATTGATCCATCATAACTTCAAAAGAATTATTGTCCAAATCTAGATGGAAATATAACTTATATAAATTTGTTCAGGTTTCCAATATTAAATATTTTTTATTTTACCTGAAATAAATCCTTCATCATCAATAGATCCAATAGATTGATTACTTTTTCTTGTTGATCTCATCCAATTTAAATCATCTTCTAAGCTGTTTTCCATTGTCATATCTACAAGTTTTACATAATTAAAAATAGCCAATTAAAAATAGATATATTAATTTTAATTCAATTACCTATAAATTTTCTAGGATCAAAATCACCAGCTAAACATTCTGGTTCAGGATGTTTTATATTCGTTGACTTTTTAGTCATCTTAGGAGTATAAGGTTTAGAAAATTTAAAATCATCGATCACATTTTGCATGATAGGGGCTGATATTTTTGGAGAAAGCTTTTTTATATTCAAGCTTTGCTGAACTTTCTTCTATTTAATAATAGAGCAATATTAATAATAATAAATTATTATTTAATTGATCAAAAACTGCAGACATTCAGTAATACCTTAGGTGATTTCATTAAAATCTTCATTGGCGAGCTCTGCTTTTTAGCAAAACATGATTTATCTTGTACTTTCAGACAATTTACCAAGTTATTTTTTTCAAGACTCCCTGAGGAAGATGTGGTAGAAATATTAAGATCGGATTTAGAACGTATTGATAGTCCTTTTGATTTGTTTTTAGATGAAGAGAAAATTTTGAAGGGTACATGACTGTCATTATTAACAGATTTGACTTTTGAAAGTAAGTGTATTTGAGAGTTTTCTTTTTCTGAAACAACGAATTTTCATGTTATTATATGCTTGGTAAAGAAAATTCAAATATTACTTACCTTTGTTGAGAGATATTGAATTATTACTCCGAGAGTCGTTAAAAATACCAAAAATTCCAGACATTTTCCTGAGATTTTTAGTTATTCTCAACAAACCAAAGATTCGATCAAATGATCAGTATGGTACGAAAATAAGGACTCCAAACTCCTTATTGTAGTTATTAAATAGTAGAAAAATAATATTTTTTAATCCATAGTAACATAACGCATTAACATTAATAAAAATTGTTCGACGGTAAGCGTCACTCAAGGTGCAACAGAATTACTTGCATGGAGTTGAATACTTTGACTGCAATAACGACATTTTATTCTAATGTAACCAACGGTCAACAGGAATCAAACAACTTCTGTATAGGTATACACAATACTATGTTATGATTTGAAACATCAGTACTCCGTAGGTTAAATGTAATGTATACAGCGCCGTCAGCCGCAGTACGCCGTGTACCAGAATTACAATAACCGCACCGACTGTTAAATCACATCGGTATGATTTTGATAACACTACCGATAATGTTATGTATGGTACACCATAAATAATGAAGTATTGGAAATTTTCCTTAAAATTGTTATTATTTATAATTTATATTATTTTTATGAATGTATTCTAAAAAGGCTGTTAGGGTCGAGAACTTATGATTCCAATGTAAAAGTATTGTCTTTTATTTTAAATATAAAATTATTTATTGAATTCAACTTTATAATAATTCTAAACATTTTGGTTTACATTTATAGTTTCTACTAGTCCTTTTCCAATAGTATAAAAATGGCTCGCTGCATTGTCTAATGTGAGTTTTAGAATTTTTGTTTTTTGTGGTTTCATAAGTACTCCGATGAATTTTCCACCAAAAGTATCGTGGAAGAATAGAGCGTATTCATCATATTCAAACTAAAAAATAAATAACCGTTAATTTATGCCATTACAGGATTATTATAAAAATAAAAAAATTTTGCTCACTCTTAAATCTGCAAGGTACTGCGCTACAGGATCAAAATCTACTATGGGTACTTTGTTAAGTTCGTCCTCTTGATATGGTGCGATAGTAACTTCTTCCTGGTTTTGAACTGCCTGCAACCGTCTGGCAATCACCGTTTGTTTAAGTTCGATCACAAGATCATAATCAGAAAGGGATGGACTGAATAGTTCGTCTCGTTCTAAATCTTGACCAGCGACCATCTGGGCTTCAACTGATTGTAAAAAGGTTCGTGCTAAAGCACTGACACGATGTAATATCATCGGTTGAGGAGCCTCGCTTGTCCACATGCTTTTTTTGAAATCGTCAGGAGTGGCGATGAACAGCGCTGGTAAGTTTTCGCGCGATGTTCCAAAATCGTTTTCCATTTCAAGAATCTGGTCGTCTGTAAATCGCAAGAATTATTTGTAAAATCTCACGGCAATAGCCATAAGAGTAATCGGAAAGTGAATTACTTACGTGTCATTTTATCGTTAAAATTCACCAAAACTGGCTCCGTTGTCCAGTTTTCTCGTGAAAAGTACTCGAGCAATCGTAGAAAACCAACTTGTGGAGTTTGAGCGCGCGTATATGGCTCTGGAGCGATGTAAAAAGAAGCCATAAGTAGCTCAATTGCGATGTGTGGGAATAGGAATGAATCGATCATATGAGCTGAAAGCCAGCGTTTAGCTAAACAACAAGCAGGTCCAAACGATGGGTACCGACTGTGCAAACTAATGAAAAAATATTATTAATCAATTGTTAACTACATTTTTGTTGAATATGCATTTTTTGCGATAACTTACCCAAAGAGAGCACCAGTTAAACTTGGTAAGTGAACCAGATTTCTCTCTAGTTCTCTGGATTCTTCATTATCGACGTAAGTTTTTACACCATTTTCGTTAATTTCTTTAACTAGACCTATTTCTTTGTCGTTAGAAATCCTAAATCGAAAAATAAAACCATCCTAAATCGGAAAAAATTAATCATCAATTTCACTTTCATCATTAATTTTATTATTTTTCAAGATAATTCAAAGACGATTATTATTCTTACCTGCATCACATCGAAATATTCAAAATTTCCAAAAGCTCTCAATTGGTGCTGCTCTCTCAAATATTCAGCTATTTGCAAATTAAAAGCTGCTTTTGTCATTCGAAAAGCTTTAAGATCTTCAGGCCATTTACCGCTTACTGATAGTTTTACTGTTGCTTCTAAAATTGATTTATAATGAGGAACTACTTCAAGACCTTTACTCAACGTATGATGTGTTTTTCCATCTAAAACATTTTTGCCATCTGCCTTAGAATAATTTGAAACCGGCGGGAATGCTTCAGTGAAGCGGAATACAGCACTGCAACCTTGAACTCCACTTATTGTCAAAGGTAAATCAGTTAAATTTCTGAGCTTGGTTTCAAGATTTGAAAAAACATTTATTGCTCGAAAACAAGCTCCTTCCTGACTATATAAATATTCTTTTACTTGAACCTACAATATGAAAATAAATTATAGTTCGTTTTTGAAACAGTCCCTATGTTTTTATAAAAAATCGTAATAGCAACGTACCATTCTTGGTTTCAAATAAGTTTCCAATTGATTGAAGTAGAACTTGTAATGAGTCTTATCAAGAAGTTGTAGTTTTTTTTGCAGCAAGTAATGCGCTATTTTTTTGCACACTGAACGCTTTTGTGCTGGGGTGGCACTTCTTTTAGCCCAAATAATTGCTTCATGTATTTTTCCGTCCAGCCTGTGGCATTCAGTTTTAGCACCCCAAAAATTTCGGAAAGCTGCGGCCTATAGAGAATGTATAAAATAATTATAAAATTGAATATAACAATTTATAAAAACCATTAGTAACAAATTTTTTTACCTCAGGATGGTTAACCTCTGGGCCTTTATCAATAGTTTCAAAGCAATATTCAGGGTCAAATTGGAATCCCAAATGAATAGGTTCCATATCAGTAGGAATTTTTTCATTTAAATTCCACTCTTTAATTTTTTGTGGCATAGATATAACAAATGAAATTCTTTTACCTAAACCTTCACATAACAATTTTTTTGTAAGTTTGTTTGCCAGGGCAAGCAGATTATTACCAAAATTTAATTTATCTTCTTCACTACATAAGCGGTCAACAGCGTTTTCCAAGGCTTTTATATCATTAATGCTGAAATGAAATACTCAATTTTAATTCTTGTTTCGTTTCTTTTTTACATAATTATAATTTTAATAATCGAAGTTTAATAAGTTTTTACCATAATATCATATCAAAAGTCCAAAAGAAAGGTATTTTTGACATGAACAGAAGTTGAAAGCTGTTCACTCTGCTTTTATTTAATATTTCTATACTCGTAGCTGCTTCTTTTGAAATTCTAATGATAGTAGCTTTAGATGAATTAGCAGCAATATTTTGATATCCAGTTACATCAAGGATGACACATTCACTGTACTTTTTATATTCAGACATTCGATTCATTGCTTCATTATCTGAACATATGCTAAATTCATCCCAATTTGGTTTGACTGAAAATATTTAAATTAGAATTAATCTTTTTTTTTAGAAAAACTTTTTATTATTGCATTTGATGTTGAATGTAACTTACTTAAATGTAAAAAAATATTTCTCAGAATCTGATAACTGCTCATATAAGCATTTATTTTTTTTGTTGATAGCAGGTGTACTGTCAATAATGTCATAACATGACCCATGCCTTCCAAGTGAAGATTTCGTTGCCTTAACCAAATCTTTATTAGTTTAATAGCATCTCTAACATTCTGTTGATTAGAATTAATACATTCCATAATGTACTCATTATTTTTTATCGACACGATATCTCTCATTATGATATTATTGTAATGAGGCGTAGGTGGATTTTTATCTATAAATAATAATTGTTTATTGCATGAGTATATTGTATAAATATCTCTATAATTTTTGGATAGAAATAGTTAATAAATATGTTTTACCTTTCTTTTTTGCAGCGTCATTAAAAAACCAAGCTGGTTTGACGTTGTTCTTGTCAGGTGTAAATTTGTTAATCAAAAATGCAGTTTCTTGCACAACTGCATGCACATAAATAATAAATTTGCCTAATTTTCCATTAGGAACAATTTTTAACGTTTGATTTGAATTGTCACCAGCAAAACATTTGCGTTCTGCTACTTCTTCATCTAAATTGGCTGCTATACATGCTAGATATATAGCTTTCTTCCTCATATATCTGTAATTTTTACCGTCAACTCCTTCAAAAAGGCTTTCTGGCATTTCAACAAATATGTCAATGGAAGGTTCTACATTCAGTAAAGTTTCTGTTGAAAAAGAACCACCAACTACTATTCTAGTAGGTTTTATGAACTTCATGACACCTGGACAATAATTTTTTAACACATCCATAGGCACTTGTACATTATCACACAATGTATTATCGTTCAACTGAAAATTAAGTAAATTTAATTAAATATTTAAGAATTATTATAATAATAACTATAGCGTAAAATTATTTACCTCATACTCTACATCATCATCAATAGCGTTTACTTGCTCGGTAAATTTTTGAAGCCATAATTTGAACAGTTTCTTATATTTTGGTTTTATTTCGACATTTTTTAGAGTTTCTTCAACTTGCAGTCTAATTAAATTAGAATGAAACACATTTTCTAAAGAAATTTGTTCTCTGAGTTGACTGAGCTCTTCGATTTTTTTCTTCTTTGTAAAAGTCACTGCGTTATCATTATCATTTTTTCTTTTGTTCGATTTCACTTTTACAAGAGCCATGATGAGAAATAAAAACTATTATAATTTATTATTATTCATGGGGTATCAATTGAAACTGACATTAAAAGTTGCACGTGCACGCGCAATCGAACACACCGGTGGCACCAGTTTTAGGCTAGTAAGTAGTAGATTTTTGATCAAACATGTGTTGCACAGAATAATCTTTCTGCTAGTTCATAAGGAACGCCTCCACTTTAAAGCGCCTAATTTAAAATTTTTATTGAAATTTCCTTTTCCTAAATGCACGTTAAAATAATTGTACATGAATCTTTCAATAAGAACGTAAATAAATTACTTACGTAGGTAATGAGTTTGTTTATAATTACGTTTTTATTTAACTTTTAACAGTAATAATGAATTAGCCTTTTCAAAAATTTGTGTACATCATATTGAACTCAAAATAATTGGACATGAATCTTTCGAGTTCAATATGATGTACACAAATTTTTGAAAAGGCTAATTCATTATTACTGTTAAAAGTTAAATAAAAACGTAATTATAAACAAACTCATTACCTACGTAAGTAATTTATTTAAGGTGTAATCTTTAGTTTATTCGTATAACTTTTCAACTTCTTTTATTATTGTAAGCTTTGGAATAATTACAATTAATATGTCAATTATTAATTTTTATTTCTAAAAATTTTGGCGTAAGAATTCCGAAGGAACATAGGCCCTCTTGCTGTGAGCGCTATTCAGAATTTTCTGTTCGCGACGGTTCCACTTGAAGTACGCTGTAGCCGACGAATAGATATTCTCAAATTCAATATATTAACTGAATCAAATACTGAATTCTTCTGGAAATAAATTCTCAATTTTGGAGAAGTATTTTGAATTTAATACATCTTAACACTTAATACATACACGTGAATTATATACTGGTTCTTCATATTGTTAAAGAGCACCATTTATAATTACTCAAAAATGAATAAGTCAGAGGGTAAATAAACTAAAAAGCCATTAGAATCGTCATCCAAACTCTTTAATTTTTATTTATTGGTTTTACATTTACACTGTATCAAGACAGACACGTCAAATATTGAGCATACATGCATTATTTTTTTTTACAAAAAGGCACTTTTTTATGCATATGTGTGGATTATCATTACTTATGCATTTGATTGTTTAAGTATCATATCATGATATCATGCATAAATCTTAATTTATATTTAACAATGCGTTTAAATCAATATTCCTACCCTTTGCTTATGAAAATAAAATATATTCATAATCTTATTAAAATTTTTTCATTTCTGAACTTCATTAACTATTGTATTTAGGTATTGAAAAAATACGTTCAAATTAAACTGTTCAAATAAAATTAATGATAATATATTAAAAAATGAATCAAAAAACTAAAATATTTTCGTTGTTACCAATAGAACTGTTAAATTGAATTTTAAAAATATAACAAAAATATGTACAATCCAGGATTTCACTGATAGTACTATGCATTATATATATCATTTAACCGGTCTAACTGTACTTTATAATTTATAAAGTACAATAATTGAAGTAATATTTAATTAAATAGTTTCAAAAATTTACTTTAACTATCAATAAAATCCTGATAAATTGTCAGATATTTACTATATTGTCTATGTTAAAATAATTTTTTTAGGTTTTATTACTTTTCCTTTTATATTAATAAACTGTTAAAATTTGATTACTACTCGCAATCACTTTGCAAAGCAAGCTAAGAACACTTTTTGAATGAAAAATGTATGTAACTGCAAAAAGAATTTTGGAAATTGTAGTTGATGTATTAGTTTATATTTACACTACTACAATAGAGCAGTCGAAGAATATATTTTAAATTTTAATAAAATGTATCATGTTGTACCATTGCTTCTAAAAGAATATTGGCAATTGTTTATCGCAGAATATAAATAAGTATCAGTAAATTCTACTAGTTGATTGACTTAATAATTTTAAAAACATGAAATATTAATATATTTATTACACTTTCTCTAACGTAATACAAAATCAAGTGTAACAATGTAAGTAACTTGTAAGTTTAGGCCCAACATTTTAGGTACGAGAATTATTTTATAACCTTTTTGCCTTTAGCTGTGTAAAGAATAAATTATGAAAATGAACAAGTTGATTGCGACTTGTTAATAAATTATTGTAAGATCATGTTTTTTAAGTATTATTGTAAGAACAAGAGAATGTGGAAAAATATAATACTATATATATAATATATTTATTTAGTTCAAACTGCAACTCGTACGGTCTTAAAATTACTTTTAAGAATTCATTTTTTAAGTATGATGAAAAATGCTATTTACACATAATGATAAAAAATCTTCGTATGAATAAAACGAAATTGAAAAATAAAATAAACCTTGAAAGATCATTGGATGTTCCAAACACATAAAAACAATACTTATAGTTTCTCTCTAACAAGGCTCTTTCGAATAGTCTTAATGCTCAAGTACTTTGTTTTGTTTATTAAAAACAATTTTATTACTTGTTCGAAATTGGCAGTAGTTAAACGACCTGTATGTTCACATGTGTCCTTGAAAACATTTTTTTTACCATAGCGTGAACGCGTTCAAAAAAGTATCCGAACATGATCGACAAAACAAAGAATGACATTATAATTGTATTTTCAAATTGGATTTTGCTTCTTTCGTGACTCAAGTACACATTATTAATTCGGTTCGAAAATTAAGTGCTAGATAAGCTCACAGGCAATATTAATAATTCGGTATTCGAGGTTCGCCAGGCAACGATTTTAATTTTACGATACAACTAAGCCTGCATCTTTGGCCATACTATAAAAGGAACTATCCGGCTTCTGCAGTAGAGTATTAGGTGAATCATACTCAACAATAGACCCTTTGTCTAAAACAATGACCCTGAAAAATATTTCGACGTTTTTAATCCAAACTTGCAAATTGAATATTTTTGAAAAAAAAGGATCAACATTGTTATGAAAAGCTTACCTATCGGAGTCAAGGATAGTATTGAGTCTATGCGCAATGGTTAAAACGGTACATTCTTTGAATTCTTGTCGTATTGTCGTTTGAATAAGATCGTCGGTTTCAAGATCAACAGCCGCCGTTGCTTCATCCAAAACCAAAACTTTAGTTTTTCTCAGCAAAGCCCGGGCCAAACATATTAATTGCCTTTGACCAACGCTTAAATTATCACCTCCTTCCGTTACTTCGTGGCTTAAGCCGTTGGGCAAACCTGAAAACATAATTAATCATTTACTTTATGAATTTATACTTTCAATAAGTTTTACAAAGAAGTCTGTAGCTACTTTTCACGAAGTCTTTGAGATGAGCGTGTTCAAGTGCCTTCCACAAATCAGTATCTGAGCACTTATTGAAAGGATCAAGATTGAGCCTCAGACTGCCGGAAAATAAGACTGGATCCTGTGGTATTATAGTAAGTCTCGATCGCAGCGTATGAAGACCCAAATTGGCAATGTCAACATTGTCAATGAGGATTTTTCCATCGGCTGCCTCAATAATACGAAACAGAGCCAAGGTAAGCGAGGATTTTCCCGCGCCAGTGCGTCCAACGATGCCGATCTTTTCGCCCCCGTTGACCTTGAAGCTCAGGCCAGACAAAACAAGATCTAGACCCTCTCGGTAACGCACTTTAAAATCGTGGAATTCCACACTGCCTTGCACAGGCCAATCTTTGTCTGGATCATTCTCTGGTTTATTCCAAGCCGCCTCTTGTGGCGTTTCGCCGTATTCT
This sequence comes from Trichogramma dendrolimi, assembly GCA_034770305.1. NCBI lineage: Eukaryota > Metazoa > Arthropoda > Insecta > Hymenoptera > Trichogrammatidae > Trichogramma > Trichogramma dendrolimi. Next base: position 1,139,955 of record JAPMIB010000037.1, on the reverse strand, counting down.
TTGATGCGCTCGACGGCGACAATATTAGTTTCGACGTCCGATGTCATGCGTACGAGCCAGTTCAGCGTTTGAGTTATCTAATATTAAATAATTTTATATTTATTATTTCATTTTAAACTGTGTAACTAGTACTAACTAAAGCCTACACGATCGTAGTATAAGGTACCTGTAAAGCGTAGCTGATGGACAAACCAACTAGACCACTACTCATCTCTTGCTTGTCCAGTACAGCAAATAGTGCAGCAAAGAAGATGATGAAATTGCCCACCATCTCTAATCGTATAGCCAACCACCTTAAAAGACAATTTGCATGAAATTAAAAAACTGAAGAAAAAACGAAAACAATAGTACAAACGAGAATTCATACCTATTGGCGATTATGCTAGGATAATAACAGACTTGATTGAAGTCAACTCGGCTCTCGGATTCCTTGATAAATCTGTCCTGCACTCCGTAAGCTCTGATCGTTTGGGCACCAGTTACCGACTCGCCAAAATGCGAGTAAATCGGCGATCTAGAGACTGATTCTAAACGCTTTAATTGACGTGACGTTGCCACATAGAAGCGTTGTATGAAGTAATAAATGATTCCTATAGGTAATATAACAGCTATGAAAATCGGCGTGCTGTAACTGATGACGACGAGCGTTGCTATCACCTGGAATATCATTTATTTGTTTTAAGAGCTTTCTTAAGGTACTTGACGCTTGCTCGACCGATCCCAATAATAGTGCCATAGGCAAATCAATCACAGCGCACAATTACAACGTTGACGTGATTTTTATAAGTAAATTATTTTTTAAAGCAGTAAATTGGTATTAAAACAAGCGTAAATTTTCAATAATTTTTAAAAGTAAATGAAACATCAACGCTGTGATTTTGATTTGATGCACTTTAAAACATGTGTTTGTTTGAGTAACACAACGTAATCAATACACAAAAGCAAAAAAAAATTTTTGTGAGGATTTTCCAATGAAAAATGAAATTGTGAAATAAAATTTTAAGTAACTTGAAAAAAACATTATGCTTGTTTGAGTGAATCTGGTAAAGTTTGTAATGAGTGATATCATTGACCAAATCGATGAGTATTGAAATGTAACGTTTGCCTGTTCCAAAAGTAAGCTCACGTAATGTACAATTATTATCTATATCTACGTGATTAGGTATTTATATGCGGCCCACCAACGTGTACTATACTGACAAAGTTAAAAAATTATACCGAGTACAGATGAATATGAAAACACTTCAAAAAAATATGAATTATGATGTAAACGAGTTAAAACATAAAAATAATTAATGTAAAGGACACAATTATACAATAAAGTTATTCCATCAACAAGTTTCACCTACAATACAGAAAGACACACAAATTAACAAGTAACGAATAAGAATAATACACACAGCTGCGAATTTGTAAAGCAATATTTTGGTTGTTTAGAACATTTTTTCCTAGTTTTATACCTCCACAATGAAAGTAAACATAAAAATTAAATCATTTTTAGCATACTCAATTTTTTCGAATCAAATATTTTTTGTTTTATTTTGAGCCAGTGATTATTGAAAAAAATTATGATAATTGTGTTTATGCCAAATTAGAACTGATAGAGGCATAAATATTTAATTTATCAGTATTATCTTTAAGCATCTATGTAACTTAAACTTAATATTTATAGAGCAAAATTTGTAACAAGTATCTACTGGATCTTTGAAAATAACTGAAGGCAAAAATAAATGTACCGAAAATACTAAAATTACATCAAGTTCATTCACTCTTTCTAATTTTAATTCTACAACTTTCCATACAGCTCATTTTTTCATTACCATGTAAAATTTTAATTTCTTTTTTTTAATAATCATCAACTAATTTTTGTTTTCATGGTTTTGTGACGTCTATTGAAATTATTACCTCAAACGTACAATAGATGGTGTCAGAAATTTGTTGGGGGAGCGAGACGTCCAGAACATCGACGTCCTTTGAGAACCTTGAAATAATACGACCTATAGGCGTCGTATCAAAAAAGGTCAGTGGAGCACGCATAACTCCGCGCAGCATGACAAGGTGCATTTGACGTGCGGCCAACCAGCAGCCCAGCTGCGGAGCCAAGTCACAGAAAAAGCTCGAAAACGCTACAACATTTTACAGAGACACCACCATCATCGTGCCCTGACACATCATTCAACATCCAAACAGTTTATATAATTATTAAATAAAAAAATCTACTGAATTCGGTGACATATTTGATTTTATGATAAAAATCGAAAAATAAATTTTCCAATATTTTCTTTATTAAAGCTCATTTGATTTGAAAAATTGAAGCTTCCCATTTAATAAATAGTGAAAAATCTAAAGAATAACTACGTCATCGTTTAATGAATATTCATAAGTGTAGCTACGCTTATCAATGCTCAGAATACTCAATTAATGCGTGTAGTTTTGTATAATTCATTCCAATTAAATTCAATATGATATTTACATTCGCATTAGTAAAATGATTGTTTTTAACCATTCATGAACGATGAAACTTAAACTGCAATAATCCATTAAAAAGTTTTCTGGCTCATTCATTTTGAATTTTTTTGGCAAAGGGGTGAAGTTTGCTGTGGCATGCTTGTTCGGTTTTTTTAAATACTAAATTGGGTTTCAACATCAGATTAAGACAGCATTTAAATGGATGTTATCATGCACAAGAGTCATATTTTTAAATGAACATATCAAGAAGACTTAACAAAAAGAGATAAGAAAAGTATGATGAAATGTACTATTATTTTCAATGAAGACTTGTTATGTATACAAGGGCTAATGGGTTGTTGAGTAAGTTGAGTTAATATGAAAAATTGAAAGGAAAAATGAGGTACAAAACAAAAAGTGCAGTGAAAAACTTCTAAACATTCAAACAGTAACTATCATATCAATCAAGTTAGTGAACCATATAAATTATTTGTATAATTGTGTCCTTTAAAAACTGCGGAAAAATGAACGTGCAAATCTAATATCTGAGATTATTTCACCACAAAAATGTCTGATATTAGAATTTCATGTTAATTTTAATTCAGCGTTTTATAAATTGATTCCAATGAAATTTCGATTTTTTTCGTATACCCCTAATACTGCGTACACCAGATTTTTTTTCAATTTAACAAGAAATATATCATGATTTTCCAAGTTCGGCATATCGTTGTATCTTTTCAAGTTTGACATCAACTTATTTGCATAATGTAATTTTGCTAATGAGCATCAGTTAAAAATATCTTTACTAAAAAATGTTGTCATTTTTGTTATGCTTTTGTAAAAAAAATATACGTATACATAAAAAATTCAAAGTACAAAAAATGTGACCACGAACGCGAATCACTCAGCTTACCCTAAAAAAGCAAGATACCCATTGTATGAGTGTCATCGGAAGTTTGTTATCCATGGTATCGATATCGGAACCGAATCGGCTGAGTATGCGGCCGATCGGCACGGTGTCAAACAGCGACATTGGACCGCGGAACGTATTGGCGAGAGATTCACGGAACATCAGAGTTGACGCGCTCAAAGTGCCCAATTGCACAGCTAATGAAGCGAATACCACGCTAAAAACTGCAAACAATACCATTCACTGTATCCGATTCAAACGATTTTTTGCTAAATTTTATAATTTAATTTTGTTTTTAAAATTTTTTTAATCGAACAGTTTCAAAAAATCTTTGTCTGCTGCTATTTTTTCTGTTAAACGCTTGATTTTTCTCTAAAAAAACTGCATCACAAAAAGCCAATTTACAAGTGCGAAACGTAGCGAATTTTCATGTATTACATGATACATTTGGAAGAAAGTTATATTTTCTTGGTGTAGAGTACATAAATCGATGAAACTAATTCTAGCTAGTAGACATATAACACTTTATAAGCTGTGAATTAATTTACAATTAACATATCGATTTCACAAGTGCGTCTATAAAACGAAGATGTTACGCCAGCACCTCGATCGTAAAGCGCGCTGAGCTAGATGATTTTTTTTTCGTTTCCGAAATGTCGTGGGGAAAAATTTCATATACGACATACCGAAAAAGAGGAAGCTATCCAGGCACGCATCATCATCGGCAAAACATTATCAACTGTATCAACGTCTTTACCAAGCCGACTGAGAATCCGACCAGTCGGGGTGGTGTCGAAAAACGACGATGGATTACGAAAAACATTATGAATGACGTGCTCGAAAATTTCTTTGGAAGCAATCACAGTTCCAAGTGCGATGGTTAAGGAACTAACGAAATTGGTCAAAGCTATAAAAATGTGTCATATAATTGGTGTTGCGGAAAAATCTACGTGAAATTTTTAAAAAAGTAATATTTTTATACATTTACATATATTATCATTAAACTAAAAAGTATCGCCCTATCTAGTATGCTGTTTTCATAAGGAAGTGCTGCTGTGCTTTGGAATGGGATACTAATTATTGACTAATTCACTGTTAATACTGCACACGTGTTAAGAGAAAATGTCTTTTATATTTTCTCTGTTTTGAATGAAAATTTTTTTATTTGTTGTACTGTTGTATTGAGTTAAATATGGACTCAATGCATTGTCTATACTCGCTACGCTCTGTAGAAAAATTCAGCCTCGTATTTAGGTGAATTCCTTTTGTTTTTGGTAGTGATTGGTGGACCAAAAAAGTGATACTTTATATCTGTAAATGTGTGCGTGTAAAGCCGGTTAAATCTTTTGTTAGTCCACGTACCTTACAGTAGTGGCGTGGATGAATATCATATCAAAGTTAAAAATTTAATCGCAAATAATATTTGGCAACGAAACCGTGCCAAAAATTACTTGAGCTTCCGTTTTACAAATATTCTTTAATGGAGTTTCAGTTGATTTGCAAAAAAACTATTATTTGTGCATTTCATTGTTTTATAAATGTGAGATCTTTAATAAGTCCCACATACCGTCACGAGACAAAATAACCAAGCTCTAATGTTGGGTGGCAATATGTTGTCAACTATATCAACGTCTTTTCCGAAACGATTTAATATTCTGCCTGATGGAGTGGTATCAAAGAATCCAATCGGCGAGCGCAGAATGCCGAGCAATAGTTTGTAATGCAGTAAATAACTGCAACGGAGGCAGCCGCTAACCATCGTCAGTTGCGCCAGTAACACAAACGTCGCTGAAAATTCATTTCCAATGCAGTATACAGTACTTAACATAAATTGCTAATCGTGTGCAGTTATTTGATGAATAATTAATTTTTGGTACGGCAAGCGGGACGTAATATTATGAATCTGTACAGTGCTTATTAATCGTATTAGGGGTTAATAAGCAAGCTTGATTCAACTGTAATTATATAATTTTTCTCGAAGGTTATTTTGACTGAATTCTTCATTTAGATGTTCTAAATTTTATAATTGTTAATAAAAATCGAGTATTTGTATATGAAAAATAATTAACATTTAATCACACCTATTTTCAATGAATATTTCTGTTACGAAAACTGAAAAATAGTGAAAAAAGGATTTTGAGATCATCTAGTTATTATGTATATCTATATATGCAAGTAACGTAAATAGATTTTTGTATAAAAAACTAATAAAAAGGGGATAATTCATGCACAGATCAAAACATCAGCTGTAAATAATGTAAAGAATAAATCATAAATTATATGAATCAATATTCAAAAGCTTTTGACAAATTAATCTACTTGAACAAGACATTTTATGATGTTTCACGTTAAGAAAATTGAAAAAATTGAAAAAATTAAATGTCTAATAAATTTTTAAATAATTCTTTGGAAACACAGCAAACCACACTTTCCCTATGCTAGAACTATTAGTTGATTATATCGAAATTCTACAATTTTGTAAATATATAACCATTTACGTAAAAAAACCCGTATGATTATTTTTTTATAACTAAAAACCGTATTAATCATTGTAATAAATCAAAATAATAGTTATAATTTTTCACATCCTATATGGTAAAAAATTAATATTTTCTATGAAATAACTTCATCATTTCTATAAAAACATACCTTGTCCCAAGCCTAGGGCACCATATACTCCCAGATACATATCACGATAACTTGGATCTGTTACATTCATCATTTCTCCCTCAATAGTTTTATTAATATAATGATGATCATCGGCCCAAACACTCAACCAGACATTAGAGCCAATGCTAAATCCTTGAAAGATTGCATTCATGATGATTGTAGATATAGCCAAAAACCATCCAATCGATTTCAAATAATGTGAATATACTTTCCATTTGACCTAAAAAATCATTGTGACATTGATTTAAAATTAATAAAATGATGAGAGAATTCTGTCTCACAAATTAATTATACTCACACTACCAGTTTCTGCTTTTTCAGTCTCAATTAATTTCTCTCCAACTTTATATTGAACTTCTTCTTTATTTTTTACGCTATTACTTCTGAGAGGACTCAACGACTGTTGACTATCGGTAGAAGGTTGTCTAAAATGAAATTTGGTTAATTTATAAAATTCTAAAGTTTTCATAATGCTATATAAAGAATACGATTACCGATGTAAAGATCCATTTAACGAACGCCTATCTGCTATCGAACCACTTTCGCTAACACTGACAGATGTTCTTGATCTTGCCTGATTTATTCTTTGTTGTAACTCTTCACTACCAATTGTAGTTTCGAGTTTTTGCTTTATTTCGAGTAGATCTTCAGTATCCTCTTCTTCTGATTTTACTATTAAAAATCATAAAAAAATTAATGTGAAAAACTTTAGATTTTCACAAACTTTTAAGACTACTTTGGTATAATGGCTTCAAAATGGAATGGAGAAATAGAGTTTTCTAAAAAGCATATCACATCAACAAGCTTATTTAAAATATAAAACTAGGACATTTTGAAGAATAAAGTGAATATACATTCAAAACAACATTTCAAACGAGTACGGTACTGTCGCATCATATCGTATAAAAATTATAGGGATCAAACTACAATTTAATTTAGCTGAGCGACTTACGATTTCCAACTTAGTTCCATGAAAAATATAATTAATTCAAATTTAATATGTGTAAAAAATTAAAAATTTACTGGTAGAATTAATAAATACCTTCTTGTAAATGTTGCACCAAAAAATCGGCAAAAGCACCGCGTTTTTCTAGCAGTTCCTTGTAAGTACCGCTTTCACTAATTTCACCATCTTTAAGCACCACAATATTGTCGACCTCAGGTAAGTACGTTATTCCATGAGTAACAAGAATTCTGGTTTTTTTCTTCATGAGACCATGAGGCCCAATGAGATTTTCAAAAATATGTTTTCCCACGTGCGAATCAACTGCACTTAAAGGATCGTCCAGGAAGTAAATATCTGAATTATTGTAAATTGCACGAGCGAGGGAAACACGCTGTTTTTGACCTCCAGAAAGATTTATTCCTTTTTCCCCGATTTCAGTTTGATCGCCAGCAGGAAGCATTTTTAAATCCGGAGATAGAGCGCAAGCTTCAATGACCCGATGGTAAAGAGCTTTGTCAAGTGGTTTTCCAAATAGAATATTATCTTGAAGGGTTGCATTTTGAATCCAAGCTTGTTGAGAAACATACGCAATTGAACCCTAAATTAAACGAGAAAGATTATTTAAAAGTCAATGATTTTACAAAATAATGATGAATTAAAAAACTTTCTAAAAATTTTATTGAATAATATTGTAAAAATTATTACTTTTGTGTTCACTCTGCCACTAATTTTATCCATTTCTCCAAGAAGTGCAGATATTAAAGAACTTTTACCGGAACCCACGGTTCCTACAATAGCAACTAGTTGTCCTTGTTTTACTTGCAAATTAATGTTTTGTAAAGTTGGTTTACTTTCCGAAGACTCCGAATCCCACGTAAAGTTGCCGTTTTCGATGACCAATGGATTTGCTGAAACGTAACATTTTTTAACATTTTCATAATGTAGTAGCCAAGGTATGTAAAATTCAAACATTTAAAAAAAAAATAGATACAAAATTTTTGTTATACCTTCACTTGAATCATGTTGTACATTGCTCGGATCTAACTCTTCCGAATTCATAAACTTGTTGATACGTTTCACTGAAACTGACGCCTTAAAAAATGGTTAATTATGTAATTGAATACCATCCTTGAATTGAAATTACATTAAGAAAATGAACTTACTTGTACAACATTACTAATCATCATTGGCAACATTGAAAGTGGGAACCTTAGTATGTTGAATAAACTGAGTGAAACAAAAGCTTTTTTACTGTCCAAAACGTGGCTCTCGTCAACTAAAACGTATGTTGCAAATGACACCAACGACACCTAAAAAATTAAATTAAAAATTTTTTTTACATCTTATGTTCAAGCAAACTGAAAAAAAATCAAATATCAAATGATAGTTTACCAAAAATGGTGCACAAGACCATATAAAACTAGTACCGGCGTTAAGATATGCGGCTTCTTTAAGTACTTTAATTTCTTTATTTCTAATTTGCAAAATTTGTTCTTCAAAAGAGGGCTCCCAAGCATAAAGTTTTAAAACTTTGATACCATTCAATACTTCGTTCATAAGTTTGACTCTTTCATCCTTATTTTTCATTTGTTTGATTTGTAGATTTCTCACTTTCCCGGCGAGCAGCGCATTTACAGGTATCAAAATTATCATCACAGCCAGACCGGATAGCACAGAAGGTCCCAAACTATTCCACAAAAAGTACAAGGCCAAGACTATTTGTAAAGGCGCCGACCAAATCATATTTATGTACGCCGTGACGTCCATAAATCTTTGGGCATCTACAGACATTAAATTGACTATTTCACCAACTGTAGATTCTTTTCTAGCCGAATTCGACATTTTTAAGGCTTTGCGGTAAATAGCTGCTATAAGGGCCGTTCGCATGCGGAGGCCGACTAAAAACATGCGGTGGAAGTACTGGGAGAGAACCAAAGTTTGAATTACAGCTGTTAAAAGAAGCAAAATTGCGTAGAAATATCCCTTCCACACAGGTACGTCTTTTGTGGATGTGAAGTCAATGAGTAAACTGGTAAAAAAAAATTTTTACATTATTTAATTCAGTGCATACAATTATTTTCTTTTTCTAAGTTTTGATTTTTTCTTATGTAAAAGAATTTTTTTTAATTCAATAGAACTCTATTCAGTTTTATAAATAATAGTTTTATCTAATTAATAATATAATGATGAATTACCTTAAAATTTGAGGACTTATGAAAGTCATAACATCTTGAACAACTTTTAACATCACGCCGAATAAAAATATAGGTCCAAAAGCTTTGCAGAGTGGAGGTAAGACTGAAGCTATTTTCTTTTTTTTACCATTATTAAAGTCCACTTGACCAGAGGATTTTCGAAATGTTGCTTTGGCTCCTCGAGTGCTAGAAAAATTTTCTTTACATTTAAAAAGCAATATAAACTAATTCTAACATTAAAATAATCATGTTATGGAGTGTGTTAGTATTCATACTCACGATTTGTCCAAAAATGCCTTGAGAGCAAATAATTAAAAAACAATTTTCATAATAATTTAATTTAATAATTAGTAAGAATAATAACTTAGACCACCATAGATAACAATAACATTATATACTATGCTTGAAGAAAAATTCAAAGAAATACTTACTTATCAACTTTCTGCAGAGTTTCTGCCCAGTATTTATCAAATCGAGGTACGATTTCTTTCGCCATATCTACTGGATTCATGGACCACAGGTCAGAGGTTTGAAGAGGATGTTTAAAACCTTTCCATGCCAATGAGTCAAACCATCCAAATGTAAGACGAGATGGGAATGATGCTGATTGTTCTGGACATGGTTTGTCAACCTAATTATAAAAATGACATCTAAGTTATGATTATACCAACTCACAGAAAAAAACATTTAAAACTTACAGCTGGATATTTTGAATACAAAGGTTCTGAATCAACCAAAAAGTTTAGTAGGAACAATAATATCACTATTGGGAAGTATATCATGTATGATACAAATTCATACATCGATTCAATCTAGAAGAAGGTATTTTAATAAATTAAGTAGGTCAAATTTAATCTAATATAGATTCAAATTATACTCACTTCACTAGAATCTTTCCTTAATAAACTTCTACATTGAACTATACCACATAGGGAAAGGAAGAACCAAAACATCCATAATAAACCAGATGTTCTCATGCCATATTTTTTATTATAAAACATCAAAACTTCTGCTATTACCTATTAGACAAAGATTTGAATAAGTTAGTTATCATAATTTTTGTTATTTTATAGCCAGAATTATAAATACTGTGTAAACTTACAAAAGTAATTATTTTTATACATGGCGTAGTATACTCTACAGCATAGACTTCAAGACCATTTGCAATGTCTATGAATGCTTTACCCAAATCCATAATTGTCAATATAATTAATGCTACGGTAAAGACAGTTTTTGTGATGAATAACCATGATAATGGAACATTTTTTTTGCTGCTGTTCACCAAGTAATAGGCTTCGAATGATGAAAATGCCCATAAGAAGAAACATGGTGTCCAGATTAATGCTGTCTTTTGAAAACAACTTGTTAAATCTGGATCATCTGTATTCCATGATATATCCAAGTCCTGTAAAATTTGAAAATAAGTTGTAAAAATTAATTGAAGAAAGGAAAGTACTAAAAATATTGCCAAATACAACAAAAAAATGCTTGAAAAATATTTTTTTACAAATGTAATTGAAGCATCAACAATAAATTCCACAATCTTTTTATTCTTTTCAGTAAAGTGAGCTTCAATTTAGGTTAATTATGATCAATCATAGCTCAAGACTTGTAAAGCCAAATGAAGATTGATATTCTCACGGGGATTAAACTTCATAACGCCAACTAAATAACTATTGGTACTGTTATAATAATTTTGGTTATTTGAAAAATCATGACTGAAGAATTGATTACTAGGTATTTTTTAATAAAAATGTATTAAAAAACTCAAAAGTCATAAAATACTGAAGAATTTTATGTTACAGAATAAAACTCCTAAATAAGTTATTGCATAATAGTAGTGTAGAAAAGTTTATTTCCAAGTTGTATAAAAGACATTAGTGCTGCCCACAACTTATAATCTAGCAGAGATGAAAAAGTGCTTGTTCTAAAAAAGATAATGCATATCAATCACGAGTATTATGAAGAGTACAATTGGTCAGTTAGCACGAAGTCTAATAAGTTAGCATGGCATAAAAAGAATGAACGATACGCGCGAAAATCATAAGAAAAGAAATCGAAATCAATTGACCGCATATAATCGGTAATTTGTGTTTATTCATGTGCGGACCGACAAGCCTTTGCGAGCGATACGCACGATTTATAGGTAGGCTTGCAGCGACAAAAAAACGTTGCGTATAATATCTTCACAACAGTCATATAATATCCATTTCTCCGATAAACAAGCACTTGAAATCTATCAATTCGGCTCTTATCAGCTCGTGTACAAAAACAACGCGGTCATTGTTACGATTTTAATTCATCATTTGACATTTGAAACATGCGAGCTTGTAGGAACAATTTGGTAATGCGTTAGCATTAGATAAGCGTGCGACTCCTTGGCGACGAATCGTCCCATTCATAGCTCTATACACGGCCTCGGCGGTGAAAAGCACGCCTCAGGAGTCGAGAAAATAATTCGCGTAAAGCAGCGAGATGCGGATATTCGTGCATGCTATGTTTATCACGCTGCAGATATGCGCGAGTCGCGTATAACAGCAGCAGCAGCAGCAGCAAGGGAGGCACGAAGGGAGCACGAGCTGACGAGCGAGCAGTGTATGCAGTCGTGCTCGGGGTGGAAGAAAAAAAAAAAAACGGCGAGAGAAAAAAAACTCACCCAAAACTTAGAACCACAAAAATGGTCTATCGTGTGATTCATCTCCATCTTGCCTCATTGATGTCACAGATTCTTAGTGGCAGCCTCTCTCGATTTTCCTTGGCTTTTTTCGCTCGCTCTTGCTCTCTCGCTGGCACTCGTGCATGCAAGCTGCGAAGCACCACTGCACGCGCACACTATCCGCAGTCAGCTGCGGACGTATATAATACGAGAGAAGAGAGGCGAATAATTATCCAACCTCGAAAAAAGTCCACACTATATAGTTTGCCAGTCACCACTATTCGCTGTTATATTCGCGCTGCAGGCGCACGCACGCAGCACAAGAACTATCAAATAGGCGCAATCGCGTTCCTTTCTCGCTCTCTTCTTTCGCACTTGTTTTTCTCGCTCGGCCACCACCAGCAACTGTGAAACTTGGAAAACGGCAGCAGCGTCAGTCACCCGTAAGACAGTCCAAGCACGAGTGTGTGTTTGACTGTATATCATAGAATACCGAAGTCGAGTATAAGCGAGAAACTGTGGCTATACTAAACGCGTAAACGTATATATCTGTGTAAATATACGACGGACACAAGGGCTGCGCGCGCGATTCCCCGCTTTTCGCCGCGCGAGAACGCGAATGTGATATAAGTCAGAAGTTTCGACGACAGTCGACGCACGATGATATTGTGCTTAGCCACGCGCGCCAATATATAATCTGACTCGTGCATACGTCGCCACGGCGCTTTTACACTGTCCCCCCGACATATAATAGGCTCCCGCGCGCCTATACTGTATAGTACTCTGCTCTCTGCCCGCTGTAAGTGTAAAAAGTGTGATATGTGGTTCGTTTTGCGTGTATTCGAAAAAACACGACTGACCAACTCGGCGCGCGATTCTTTATACACGCTATTGAGAGAGTTGACCGCGTTGCTCGCAACACTCGCGCACGGCGCATATCATAATGTTAAAACGATCCGTCGATGCGTGCAAGGCTTCCATCGGCCTATAGGAATAAACCGAAGGAAGGGGGTGGTGCATATAAGCACGAACCTTTGCGTATGTGCCGAGCGATAATCGTTTATCGGCTATCGCTCGAGTTCCGTATTTATAGATATTAGCTACTTTATCGGACCTGGCACCTGCGCGAAGCCTCTTTCTGCAGACAACAGCGCGAGATTCGATAAACAACGTGTTTCCCTCGCGATGAGATTTGTATCGTAGCCCGATTTCTCGAATGCCGCCGAGAGACAAAGTTTCTTCTTGGGCCTTTTAAAAATACAGCGAGGATGCGTTGATTTATCGCGCGAGACAGCTTTAATTGACGCGAACAAATGATCCCATCGTCTTTTACGATGTTTGATCTCACCTGTCGCTTATCAATAATCCGTTGTTTGCACGCTTTATAGCTCGTATACTGGTACGCGCCTACTGCACAGTGACACTACTCTGTGCTCTGTTATAGTGTGTACAGTCACGCGAGCACACCGAGTGCATATAGAAAAAGAATAGAGCCGCGATTTATTTGCAGCCTCGTCACGGGCTAATACTCGCACTCGCACACACTATTGGTATTTATCTCGGCCGTTTTTTAATCTACGTTATAGTTTTATAGGCAATCGCGCCGCCGCTGCTGGACACTTGTAGCACTGCCTGCGCTAACTGCATAATGTCGTCGGAATTTATCGCGAGCACCCGGCTATCTTGAATTGCTTTCTTCTAGTTTCGTTCGATTCGTTTCGATCAACTAGTGACGAAGTAGACCCCGAGTACATATTTTCACGAGATTTTCATGATCACACGACGAAGCCCATTCAATTGTGACAGTGCGCGAGAAACTCGACCAGATTCTTTTTATCGCCACATGAATCGAGTATAGCGCGCAACTGAAACAAATCGATACTCGGCAAAAGTTCCAGTAAATAATAACAACGCGCATCATTGCGAATTAATTAGCATTATCGCTATTATCTGTAGCCGAAGCCGATCGAAGGAAAAAAAAACTTTTATCTACATACTCTTCTCTTTCCGTGCGCATATAATTATAATACGGAGCTTGCGAAGAGCACAATCAGCTGCATCGGTACATACCTAGTCAATGACAAACTTGTTGTGAGTTTATGTAATTGTATGGACGAGAGAGAGATCGGACGCGTATACGCGCTTATGCCATGCTCTTGGCATTATTTTTATAAATAACGAAGGAAAAAAGGCTTTTTTACTCGAAAAACGTGACGGCAATTATTCTACGTGATTCGACGCAAAGATCCATCGCCTATACTCGTACTCGTAGTCGTCGCCGTACACTTGCATAGAGGATCATGCGTGCGATACAAGTACGCGGCGAGATTGACATCGCGCCTCGCGCAGCTCGTGTTATTAATACGGCCCATGCCGCGAAGGAAGTTGTTGCACAATTATTCAACATTGAGACTACACACGCACACACACACACTGCACCGGAGAGCGAGTCGCGTTTGTGCGCTCTTGTATGCGTCGCCGACGTTTTTCCCAGAACTTCAATCAATGTCCTGTCCCTGTGTTCATCTCTACTCATTCAGTGCGATAATTCGATGCGCCACGACGAGACACAATGCCCGCAAGCCCCCGATGTTTTGTTTTCATTCGCGTATATAAAGTCAATCCAGTGTGAAGTTTATTTTTGTAACTGACTATACCAATCTAAGCTCCTTACGTAATCCAACTTTGCTTCTCCGATTTTTTCAATCGAACTGAATTTGCTGTGTAACGCATCGAATCTGCCGAAATTAATCATTTGGCTGTGACAAGGATAAAATATGAAAAAAGATGATTTGCCCATGATTAAGAGCTGAGTTGATGCGATAGAATATTCACCGTATAAAATGTTATTTTTCGTGCCAATTTTGTACGAATACGATATAAAAAGCAAAAATTGGTGCACTTCAAGATAACAGCACGATAAATATCAACTTTGAAATGATGATGATTGTGCCAACACATAAAAGTAGTATAGCAAACGATTTGATGCTCTTAAAATTTCAACGCATAGCGTGTTCTTTCACTATGTTACGCCACACTGAATGAGATTATTTATTTATTTCGTCATAATGAAATGATTTTTTTTGTAATCATTCGTCAAACGAATTGAAAAAAAAACAATATTTGACCGCATGTGTAAAGACTTTGCGTTTGTTTAAGAGTATATAAAAAGAATTAGTAATTTGTCAATCTTGACATGATGTACAAAATTGTGTCAACAATTAATATATCTCGTAAAAGTGGCATTCAGAGCAGATATGCACTCGGAATCCATTGTGTACATGAAAAATTTCATGAATGGACATAAAAATAAAGAATTTTTGCATAGGAAATAATTCGTTGAAAAACTGTTCACCATCCAAATTTTCAGAAAAGTTTCGTTCATGAAAAGTGATTTCTAACTGCACAAAAATCCCGACTTAGTTCATTAAGTTTTTTACTTTCGTTGACACCATACATTTCGTAAATAAAGAAGAATGTAAGCGCCAAATTAAAAATCGTACACAAAAATGTGATTCTGAGCACAAAAATTCTTATGCATTTGGCATTAATTCGTACACGAAAAACAATTTTGGCATTCGAAAATTAAAATACGAAAAAAGATTTACAGTTTTTTAGTTAAACAATATTTTTCATAATTTGCTTTCATGGTATCAGAGTGTGGTATCAAAAAGTTAGTGTACTGCATTCGGTTATTTGTGAATGAAATCAAGTTTTTCGTGTCTAAAAGAATAATCAATATTACTGATAGTTTACTGCTCTAATCGATACATGAAGTTCATTGCAATCACGATACTCGATAAAAATCGTAAATTTAATTGGCACTCGGATGCACGAAAACTGCTTCGATAAAAATGAATTAATTAAATTAAATATAAATCTCGAAAATGTAATTGATCGATTAGCAGGTGACTGCAAAAGATAAGTCTCTTGGTTGATTATCAGTCGATAAAGTCCATTTTTTGTAGTCGCTCTCATATCAATTAATACGGTATACGATCGAACGCCACCAGATGTCGGTAGGCGCTTGAAGTGGCGGTTGGGCTGCGCTTTGAAACGCTTTTCCGCGGATCAACTTTATATACACAGTGCAAAATAACAAACAACATTCAGGCGCTCGTCTCGCGGAATTGGAACGTCGAGCCAACGTGTGTATATGTAAGAGTCATATATGCAGCGCGTTAACTCGCTGCTGCACACGCGGAGAGTATATGTAGGGAGTGTCGAGGTGTACCCCCCGCTCTGCTGGCGCGTGCAGCTTTAATAACAACGAAACCGACGATATAGCGTGTGTGTGTGGGTACGTTGGCTTGAAAAACGCCGCCGCCTGCACCGCCGTCGCCGACGTACTTATATATACATTACCTACATGCATATGTAGACGACAGCGGCCGCGATCGCCACCATACAGCATAATACACGCGTTGCACTGCAGCGAGAATCTGCAGCGGCACAGTCTCGTATCGAGGCGTCAGCGGCGGCGACTTGCGTGTAGGATACATAAGTGCACGTACTGTACAGCATACTATATAGTATAGTATATGCGCGCCAAGCGCATTTCTGCGAGCGGCGAGCTCGACTGGCCCAGCCCAGTCACAGGCATTCGCTCGTGCGGCGCGCATCATCTCTCTTTATGTGAGTTCTCCACACAGCTCTTATAATCCTCCCATCAAACGCAATAACACTGCACACACGTTATACATATAACAGAGAAACGCCACTTGATCGTACGCGATATAGTCTCCCTCGCGTATACGTGCATGTTCGTCGTGCGAGTGCATATATAATATGATAGGTTGTGTGACACATACAGGACGCACCGCCCAGTCGCTCGTGTCCAGTGCTGCGGCCGAGTCTGCTATACTCTTATACTCGCTCTTCGCGCAATATTCGCGAGTCGATTGTTTCGGCATATATACGCAGGTACACGAATTCACGATGCATTACTCACGAGACATACCTCCCATTACACGCCCGTAAAAAGCAGTGTGTTGAGTGCGCGATAGTGCGAGACAGCAGGAAGTTCCTCGCACCTGCGTCTACGGGTGCCTAGGCTGCGACGAGTCCTTCCGAACTCACGCAGCACGTATACACAGTGATTTTATCATATGTTGTGCCTTTTCCAGCGCTAAGTAACAATCCTCCGCCGATATCTGCGCCCAATGCGATGCAATTCGAGCGATAAATTGGACGACCAGCAGCTGCGCTCATTTCGACGGGTCCTCGTACAAAAACCAATTGATCGCTTTTATAGAGCTACCTGCCTACCTGCTGCACACAACACCATCGGCGCGCGTTGATACCGTTGATTATAGCGCTATCTCTCGACTACAGGTATACAGTGAGCCTATCGCGCGCCGCGCATATTGTGCACGCGTTTGAAAACGCCCGCTGCAGTATATTCGCACCGAATTCCGTTCTTCCTCTATTTTCACGGGCATCGTGGCTATTTACAAATTTTCTCTTCGAGCTTTAAAGAGATTTATCGGAGCAAACGAATTAACTTGTTTTTCTCGACTTGAGAAAAGTATCACAGAATTCAACCTGAATCACGCTCCAAAACGCTTTAGAAGTAAATAGAAAATATCGTATTTCATTCTTGCTTTTACAGCGGACAAAGAAAATAATACTTTTATATTTTTAATAACGCGATTAGTTATAATTCAAACTCATTCTTGTTTGCTTATCCGAGGATAAGTGCTGAAATCCTTCGAGGTTTTGAGTTACATGGTTTCGTGTATCATTTTAATCGGTCCAAGAAACATTTTGTTTGGTGAATTTTGCAATCGTCAATTAGTCTCCGAGTCGGTACATAATTTATGGAGCTGTTTGTTTTACATTATCCAAAACTTTTCTGAACACGTATCATCGATCGAAACATAATAATCTTGCTAACTTGAAAAAAAATGTATATTTTTATTCTCCGCCGGAACATGATCTCGCGATCATCGCGTAAAAACCATCAAGACGTAAACATAGACGTAAAAATTGTTCGATGCACGACCGTACGTTGGTAAAATAAATTCAACAATAAATCCTCGAGCGTAATCGCATTAACGGTCGCGTAATTTGCCTATATAGGTACGAGAGCAAGTTAAATCGTAATACTACGGCACGAGGCGATCAGAATGACAAAAGAGCGCGTACTCGCGGGAGCACTTTTTTTCAGCGCAAATGTTTGTAAACTACGCCTGGCGATTGTGCGCGCGTGCTCGCGTTCCGTGCATATATATGTATGCACGCAGACACCCACACGCACACATGCACGGACGTATGGCGTATGTACATGTAGAAGGTAAAATGCACTGTTGTGATGCACATGTAAGTCTGTATATAGGCTGTCTTATAACATATAGCTGCACCGAAGGTGTATGTGTGTGTGGGTAAGCGCGCGCGTGTGTCAGTGCAAAAACGAAAGGCAGGCAGCAGCAGGCCTGTGCTCGGCCGGAGCTCGCTCGCAGCGAATCTAGACTCCGCGTGCAGAGTAGATGGCGCGCTAAAAAAGAGCAGAGGCACACATATACCGATATAAGCGTACATTTGTACTCGTGCTATATCTATATAGGTACGCGTGTGACGACTCCACAATATAGCAGTAGTACCTACAGACATACACACACACACACCATACATTTATATAGTTTGATATACACACGGCTCGCGCGCGGCGGCGACTACGGCGGCTTTCGCAGTCGAGGCTCGGCCGACAACGACAACGACGCAAAGTGTGCGGAATATCACTTAGTATTATAGTGCCGAGGATAGTGAATGACGAGCTGCTATATATCCGCGTTTACGCATCCATGTTACAAACGCCCGATGTAATATTAACATGAGCGCGTTGTGCCGTAATCGTTGCCCACGTAGTTTGTTCCCCCAGTGACACAGAGCAGTGCAGCATCTAATCTCACTTTTTTATCAGGTGAGTTGCCGCAAGTTGTCAGAAGATAAAACAACAAAGACAACAACAACAACAACAACGACGACGACGACGACAACAACGACTGCATCAATTAAGCAGAAGCAGCGAGAGCAAGTTGAAAAGTGCGGAGTAGCAGTTGGAGGAAGCCATTGGCTATATTACACGCCTTAAATCAGAGAACCCTCCGTCGAGAGGTGAGCACGACTCCTTATATTCATACTTTTCTCTTTCTCTCTCTTCCTCGCATCGTCTTGTATCATAAAGCGACTTATCGCCTATATACTACTGGCGTACGCAGAGCAGTTGGTTGTAAAGCGCAAGCTATAGTCTTTATATGAAATCTACAGACAGCTTTACACTATCCGTAGAACACCTTTATGTGTGCACGCGCGCGCGTCTTCTCTACGGTTATTATCACGACGTGTATCGTATACCATTCTGTCCATCTGCGGCTGGGACAGACCTAGAGCAGAAGCGACTCGTCGTTTATTTTTGGTTAAGCTTGACTTGTCGAGAGTCGCGGCTTGCTACACACCACTTCTTACCATATTACACACTTTGCTACTTTGGGCTTTACACCACACGGATACACCATTGCTCTTACACACGGAAGCACGCGAAAGAGTCGCTCGCGAATGTATCTTATATAGTATACCGTTATTTGGGTTACAGCGCCCATATATTTAGCTGTATATTATGTGTCTTCTCGCTTTTTTATATATGTGTGTATATTCTGTAACGACGACGACGACGACGACGATGACGGGACGACAAGGCGTGTACATGTATACACACCACTGCTGTTGCTGCTGCTGTTATGCACATTATACACACAGTGAAGTAGACGGTCCGCGTGTTAGCTTTAGTCGCGTTCATTCAATGCGAACTGTGCGTAATATACATCGCGATGTGCATGAAGGGTCAACATACCGTAGGTCTCGCGCGACATGCCCATTTATTTGTTCACCGTTTAGTACGTAGTAGTAGATATGCTCTTTGCTCCTCGCGAGGCAGCGCATTAACTTTTCGATGTGTATTTTTCAACGACTCCGAAAAAGTCGCCTCTCGATTTTTTACGTTATAAATATGATACTCGTATTTTGGTATGTATATATGCAGGTGAGGTAGTCGCGCTGTGCGCGTCGTCCCTCTCTCCTTCGAGCGCGCGTTCTTTCGCGGTATATTTCGCAAGAGTCAGTTTAACGGCGCTTCTCTTTCTCTCGCTCCACGAGCAGATATATAGGTATACCTATATATATCGCTGATGCTCGTCGAGTCGTCGTCATCATCATTCGCTCTCTCACACTACTACTCTCGCGCGTACGTACCGCGCCTTTTTACGTATAAATATATATACGGACACGTTCGCGTGCGCTCCTATGGTGTGCCGTGCATGTGTGTGCGTGTGTTTTATGCCAAGATCGTGTGCGCCATGCAGTTAGCGTGCATGTGACTCGCATTAAGCACCTTTGCATGAATTATTTCGCATGTTCAAGTTTGGATGGGCGACGTAAACAAACGGTACCGAACGCTGAACAAGCGTGTAGATTTTTGTTTTTTTGCGCTCGGTTTTTTATTCTGTCAGAAAGAAACTTTCACGCGCGATCGAGCACGCAGGAGAAAGTCGTTTCGAAAAAAATTGAAGACCTTGCAAAAAGAAAAGAAAACTCGAATCGTCTAGGAAACCGAGTGATTTCTGCTAAAAATAATCGTATTTGCTCACGCACTCGCGATTCCACTGGGAAAGGTAGTGCACCGCGTAGATAACGCAGACTCTCCTGCAATACCTATGTCAATCTTCAGCTTTTCCGCGTAAGCATAACTCAGATCTAATGATCAGTATCGCACGGATGAATGGCCAAACAAAAGGTACATCGTTGTGGATGATAAATCAAGTTCAACGCTCGCAGCTTCGCAATATAAAAAAAGCCGATTGATTTATGCGCGACTGTGCATCGAGAACAATGTTTCGGCTCGGTCATTATACGCTCGTATTTTCGTATTGTACTTACGTGCTATATGGGACTCGTGGTAACCTCCCCCCTTCCCCTCTTTTCCTCTTTACGTGCGATTATTACGAAATTAGTGCGCGACGTACGCGTTTCTCGACACGAGCAAGCAACGAACCCGTTGATATATTCCGCTAAGACGGTTGAGAAGCGAAATTAAAATAAAAGAATTGCATAGACATTAGTGTGTAATATCGGCGCGGCATACTTTTAAGCTAGTGTAGGGACACGGCAAAAGTAATTTTTTTTCATGTACCTAGACTTATATACCAAGACTTTTTGCGTGGGTCGCCTGTGTTACGCTTGACACTCTTTCACATAACAAAATGCACACACGTACAGTAAGGTTGTACAGAGCCAAGTTTTATCTTGAGCTTTTGAAGCAAGCGAGCGAGCGAGCGAAGGCGATAAAGATTGTCGATCTTTCGTATTTCTTCCCCCACTTTCCGTTCGTACACACA
This sequence comes from Trichogramma dendrolimi, assembly GCA_034770305.1. NCBI lineage: Eukaryota > Metazoa > Arthropoda > Insecta > Hymenoptera > Trichogrammatidae > Trichogramma > Trichogramma dendrolimi. The sequence goes on along the minus strand of JAPMIB010000037.1, from coordinate 1,118,738 downwards.
CCGTACTATTAGCTTTTCACCTGTGCACATGTGTACCTTGCGATTAGCAGCTCGCTCTCTGCCTGGACTATTTTTTCCATAGGCTTTGCGTGCCGAGTACCAATACAGATCCTACGCGGATACGCATTTATATTTCTGAGCCTCGTCAGCTGCGACAGCCAATTGTATCGTAAACCAAAATCGATGTTTTCATTTGACACGTTTATTCGGCGAAGCTTCACGGACAAAAACGAGATGGCAAAAACTCGAATGTAATTCTCTCTTTGTGAGCTGGCCTAGGCGCGCGCGAGAGTCGTTGCCCCCGCGACCGGCATACGGACTGCTGCAACAACCCGGCAGGATTGGTCCATTTTCCGAGCTAGAGCCGGCTATTTTCGAATGGACCATCCCTACGCGCGGCGCTCGGAGCTCGATTCTCACCCCAGCAGCAGCAGGCAGCAGCACCAGCAGCAGCCGGCGACTTGCGCGTATTATACACACACACACACACAGACACGTACACACTTGGGTTCACGTGTACTGTAGGTACACACGGCGCTGGCTCCTTCTTTTCTGAAATTTTCATTGATTGACGCAGCACACCTTGTCTCCATTCTCGTCGGCCAACAAGCACATTCTCTACTTTGAAAAGATCGTCGCGCACGAGTGTGCACAGAAACGCGCTGTGCCAGCTCTAAGCTTAGCTCTCCTTGTCTCGTCGCGCCTATATACTTACTCATTTACTTCGTGCCCCGGCGTCGTCGTTGTATTTCGTCTTGGTGCGTGTCTGTGCCGTGCTGTGCTGTGTGCCAGCAGAGGGTCTGTAAAAATTGCAAAGAATAAAGCAGATGGGGTGATGTTTGGCTTGTGGCGCAGACGGGCGCGTGTTTTTCCCCGCTGACGATGTCTTCTTCGCTCTCTTTTTATTGCTCGAATGTACGGTTCTAGGTACAACGACCCCTCGTGAAACGAGGATTTTCCTTCTCATATAAGACTGGCGTGTGTATGACGAGCACGTCTAAACGGCCTCGCTTACGAATAGGATATATTTGCCCATTTCCAAAGAAACTCGAGCCTTATCTCCGCTTATTTTGCTAATCGTTTACTTCGCTTTCCTGTAAATCTTTGCATTTGGGTCATTTCGAGGTGTAAACACTCGCTTCCGCCTGAGAAAGTTTTCTTACCTTTTTGCTCTTGTAAAATAAATGTCTGCAGCTAGCGGCTCGGTGAAGTTTTTGCTGAAATTCTCTCAAGTTTTTTCTAGCACATATTTAATCCATGCGTAGCTGCTAGAAAGTACGATGATGCTTTATAATTATTGTCCTGACATAACAACAACGAAAAGTACATTCGTTTGGTTATGAAAGACTTTTCTCTCATTAATCTAAAACAATTAAAAAGTAATTAGCGATCCTCTAGACATTTTTGCGACTATACTACTGTCTCTATTATCTTACTGCGCATCTGTCGCTTATCGATGTGGGCGAATCTGTTAACGATTCGATAGCTGCTGTGTGCTGGAAAATCGATCGCTTTTCTTTTATTCAAGCGCACATGCGGCAATGTCCAGCCTCTTGCCAAGTACATTTCACATTTCCTCTTTAGACAGACTTATTCGTGGATGAAGCGTACTTTGGCCCATGCAATAGGTCTGGTATTTGTACGGTTTCTCGCTTTATACATACATTTATACCTGTATATTTGTCGCAAGCAAGTTCACGTAATGATTGCTTGCGTATATATTTTCAACTCGCTAATATTCAATAAATATATACGTGTACGTCATATACACACGTGGGACACGACTTAGTGATAAAAGTAAATCTGCATCGTACTCCGTTTCGAGGTTTCAACTAATTTCAATCCTCTTACAGCTTTTTTTTAAATAATTTCAAATTTTTCAACTAAAAAATGTTTACTCATTACTGTGTTGTCACGTAGAACGTCGATTCTTTGTTCGATATTGGATTGTCATTGTGCTGGGGGAGAAGATATTCCGTTGAAAATGATTAGGGGGAGGCAGGTTTCATCGACGTGTGGCCTGTGGTGTGAAAATCGCCTCGTTTTCGATCATCGTGCATAGAAACGAACTGAACGAGAGACCTCGACATTCGGCTGCGAAAAAGGCTCTCTCATCGCCAAGTGAACATATTTACGTATACAAAGCTCATATAAAGCCTGTTTCCTTCTTGGCAATATCGTGTCGTTGCGAGCGTATAATACTGCGTGTAGGCAAAGAGGAAAAAAACCACCTCCCGTCTGGCGAGATGTGGCACGCGCACGCGTGCGCCTGCATAATGGACCACGTAATCAAAGATGAGAAATGAGAATGGTACATGCTTCATTGTGTGTAATGTATAACTCGAGCCTTTATGAATGAGATTAAAACTGGGCGGTATGGGCTCGTGAACGATTCCTCCCGCTGCTGCTGCTGCTTCTTCTTCTTCTTTTTTTATCGTCGACGTCTTCGTCTACGTCGTCTTTGCGCGAATCGTACGTGATTTTGCTTCAACTGTTTAACCGAAACTTTACTTTCCTCTATACGATGTTATTGAAGTACCATTTTGTTCGATTTTCAAAAAATGTTGACAGTTGCTGTAAAATTGTCTCATAATTGTGCAACATATTTATCTCGAATCACAGATCCCCAGTGTACAGTAAAGAAAAAAGAACAAAGAAAACTTGGTTAAATTTTAAAAATATACGATTATAAATGTAAAAATAAGATGCAAGATTAAAGTTTCGATGATGCAAAAGACGATGCGTTCGAGGAACATAATAAAAATATTTGAATAAAAATCTATTCTCGCGATTTTAACCTTGAATCTTTCTGCAGGCTGTACAAAATCTAGTCTCGGCATTCCTTTCGGTGTAGCAGTATACATACATAGTTGCATAATCCTCTTCTCTCATCTCTGCGTCTTTCGCATACAATCGCACAACGCTCGGAAGAGGAAAAACAACAAAATATCTCGATTCAAAAAAAAAGAGTATTATTAGCAGGCGATTGTTACACTTGATCTACCATTATTATTATTAAAGTTACTGCTGCGTACGAGTGCGTGCGCGTGCGTGTGCGTATATAAAGTGCGATCCAGCACAACCTTCGCTCGCAGTCGACAATTACAGCTTCCAGTGGAATGCAATGATGACATCGTTCGTTCTTTCGTGCGCGCAATGGCAGCTCTCATTATCTCCTGCGCGAGTTCGTCTCTTCCTCGCGCGTCAAATTCATGAGAGATATCGTGGTCAATTATCTCCGTCTACTGGAGTCTTTTACGGAGACTCATTTTTGTTTCGATACCTATACGCAACGCGAACTTCGTGAATCAATTTCGCAACGAGCGAGGCGCGCAAGTGCCGGCCGTATATAAATTTTAAATACGAGCACGATGAATTCCGTGTACGGATGAACGCGTTGAAAAATACACGCACCAACGAAGCACAGATTGAAAGTATGAGCTGACATACGTGGGAGCACGGTGCACATATAATGCACGCACTCTCGGAGCTAATAATAAACTTGAAATATCGGGAGCTCACAAAATTTAACCTCAATCGTTTGTAATCTGTGCAATCATCCAACTGCACTCCACTGATGTCTGCGCGGCCGATGTATCGTACAATTGATGTGACCGCCTAAGTGTGCTCGCGCCTTCATTTCAACGATGCCTATATATACGCATATTCATTCGACTACCGAAATGCGAAGCTCGCGATTGTATTTTCAAGGTTCAGAGTTTTTTAAATAATTTTACGCCGGGGTCCTCAGATGTCGTGAACGTGTGATTTATATGCTATGTTTTCAAACGATATTATAATACACAGATTATTGTTTATACTTACGTACCGTATAGCTTAGCGCGGGTTTGGGTAATGCTGAACTGACCTTTGTTTCTGAATTCTTGTTCTAGAGTATGTGATTAAAGTATTAAGCTTCAGATTTTTGAAACTAATGCTTTGGAATGCTCTTTGACCGGTAAGCTTCTACATTCATAAGGTTGTACGTACATTTCTTTAAAAATATATGAATTTTTAATAGATACTAGCGTCGTTGAATGAACTTGAAAAAATATCAACCCAATCAGTTTTATACTATGTACTTATCAATTTGAATTGATGAGCACTCTGATAAAAGTATAATACTCCAAGTTCTACTACTCGAGATTCTATTTACGATTTATAAAAACTATTGTATACCTGATAAAAAATCGGTTCCGACGATAATTGTACTTATCACCTGAAAAACTATTTTTCAAAAATAAACATTCATATCTTCAATGCTTTTAGATATTTTAGAAAAAAAGTAGAACAAAAATATATCAAAGCGTAAAATTTGAGTGACTAATAAAAACTAAAAAGAATCCATCTTTTGGCATTGAGATGACACAAGGCAAACTCGCACGTATCCATATTATCACACAAGTCCGAAAATAACTTCGAGTCAGTTACCCGTGAAGTAGTCAAAGGTTAACAGCTATATGAATTAATTATATAGATGAGTCGAAACCTACCAACTCGAGACTTAAAATTTTTATAGAAAAAAAAGAGTTGCCATAAACAACGAAAGAAGCTTATATTTGCCTGACCGTGGCAAAAGGCGTGGTCATCAGCGCCTACGACAATATCACCAATTTGCCAAGTTAAGAATTTGTCACAATGAACTTAGATGACGTTTGACATACGCGATATGGAACAATCTGTTGATCTCTGAAATTTATCAGTCAAAAAAATCGTTTTTTTTCCTACACTTGAAATAGACATAATGTTCTTCAAATTAGATCGATTATTGGGATTCAAAAAAACTAATTATCAATCAAGTTAGTCCAGATGCGACTGAGATAAGCGCTTATTTACATGGTCATATCTTTAAACATCTTAATTACCCAAAATTTCTGACTTGTTAAGTTGTAATCAGGTTCTACCCGCTCAACATGGATTATCTTATGCACTTGCCGCTTAATGTAAGTTAACGTAATACGTAATTGAAAAGAGGTCATCGCTTCATCATCGTACAGCCTTAGCTTTAACCTGCGATATAAATCTAGCTATTTTTTCGGAACTGAGCGGCTTTTGTTCTGTAGATTTTCAATGCGGAAGATGTATTTGATAGACGTAGCTTTTACTCTACGGTTATCAAACTACAGACGTTTGACTTGTTGTTTAAACATTTTGAAAGAAATATCGTAAATCAGTAAATGATGAGCAATTGTATTTCTGGGTAAATTTTCATTGTTTTTGTTGTGTTCTTCACTTGTGTTATAAAAATTCACGTACCTTTATGGTACCCATCACAATAAAATATTTTTATAATACGAGAACTACACATTCGTCCGTTACGTAAGCTCACATTAAAGAAAAACCCTTTATGGGGATTTCAAATATATCATCTGGAAGTTGGCGAATCTTCATTCTCGGAAGTTGATAGTCTTTCTAGTAAGTTAAACAAAGACGCGTGCTTGAGAGACTGCGTTGCTCAGCCAATCCAAGGCTCTATATCAACCCTCTTCCCTAAGCAGACACTGCTACTGCCTTGTAAAAAAGGGGGTAGTGCATACGTATGTGCGATTTTATCACAGTTACAGCATCAGCATCGACGTTTTTGTCGCTTAGCTGCCAAAACAGAAAATAAGAGGAAAAAAGCTTTTATGCATCAACTCAAGGGTGTGACTATTCGATAATACCTCTCAAACTAAGAGCGGCGTGTATCTCAACGTTATATGTTCTTTTTTTCTTAACGAGTCTGCATAAAAAATGATAGGAATTTACAAATTTTATTCCAGTTTGGTTACTCGGCAACACAAAAAGTAATTTTTTTTCTTTACAGTTCAATGCTACATTACATATTGCTTGCTACCACTAATTATGAAATGCAATCATCTTTATGCATCGATTTTTTATTCCAAATGACGAATTTCATATTAAAGCTTAGATTATTAAGAAACCAATCACTACTAATATTTCTGTTCCAAGCTCTTGGTTGATCATTTTGTTAGAAAAAAGAGAAAGTTTATGTAGTAATAAAGTACTTCCTTACTAAACATAGTGCAAGGCGTCATTGTTATATCATTAGTGACGCATTGAAAGTGTTCTTGCGAGTGTAAAAAGTCTTCTCTCAAGACAAAAAAATTAACAATAGATTCATTCAACTGTAGATCCTTATTGACATTTGTTACGATAATTTACTGTACAATCTTGAATAATTTGATTATAATTTTAAGCATTCCAATGGAATAATATTCTTTGCAAGCTGATGTTTTTAGTGTCGTAGGAAATTTTTTAGGATTAATGCTTTTAGTTTTGAGCACAGGCATGAATGATATTTAACTGTGTTTTTGTACCCCACCCTTTTTTGGGACGTACATTTGCATACATTTGTGTCAAGCTGCGCGGAAATTGAATTTAATTAAATATACTACGGGAGATGCACACCGACGATGCAGCGACTTTTAATCTAGCTTAGCTTATACTACTTAATTTAGTGCATTAAAAGTACAAGATGTTGATACAAAATGTATTTCAATATTGCCATATAAATTGACGGTTCTACATCCACAAGAATGAAAGAATCGATTTTTTCTCAAACCTAAAATAAATTTGAAACAATAAGTAAACTAGGACATTCTTTTGTCAATTATGAAAAGAATAAATTCAATACCCGCACAATGTGAACCTTTTGAATTACGATAAGAATTTCGGCAACGAAATCTCAATTCATCAAATTTTTTCTTTGCTATTTTCTCAAACAAAATAAGCTCATCAATTGAGCTATGTCGTACAATGAAAAACAATAGTGGTCAAAGCTCATTTTTTTTTTGTAAAAAGAAAAATCAACCGATTCGCATATTGCATTTGATTTTCATTGTGATTTGTAAGCTGATCACATGTGAATAAATGGTTTTCAATCAGAATAAAAATTAGTTCAATAAATATTTTGGCGCAAAAAAAATTTCGATTCTTTTCTATTATGGTGCATCTAACTCACGGTGTTGCATGAGCTTTAAAGACTCTACGCGAACAATGGTAAATAATGAAATACAAATTGTTGTCCTGCTGTGAAATGCACGTGCCGCTATTACCGTTGAGTAATGGTAAAAATGTTGCTGGCCGTGCGTACAAATGTGCCATGCATCATAATTTTTTTGCATGCTTAGGGCAACTAGTCTTTATTAAAATTAAACCTTACATTTCACGAGTCGTGCAAATATTATGTAAATGTAAAAATGTATCCAATAAAGGATAAAACTCTAATCTAAAACGTGAAACGTCCTACCAAGATTACTATTACTTTGAGGGCATGTTTTATCACTATAATTTTCTTCATGAAATGATTAATGCAGAATAAATTCTTAGAAAGCAATGAGCATGTGTACACGCAATGCAGATGAACTCGGAACAGGTCGAAGAAGCGATTGAATTATAAAATGTCACGTCACTGACAACTTTGTTATTTGTACACCACCTCACGACGTATAAAAACGCGTGCAAGAGGTGAATACGCACTCCGGGCAAATGCATAAAACGATAATGAGAATCGATAACAGTGCTTAGAGAGAACTCGATTTACTGCTTGCTTTTCCTTCCCCTATCTATGAATGTGTGTATATATATATTTATTCCACAATGTAACGAATTATTATCATTATTTTTTTAAGGGAGGGTGTAACGAGAGAAAGAAAGAAAGAAACGAATAAAGGGGACCGCAAATATGTTCATACATGCTGTTCCACTGTAATTTCCGACTGCCTCGGTATATAAAGAAAAAAAATTGTACTGCTCGTTAGATTTTCTTTTTTTTAATTTTCCGTTGTTTTTGTTAATAGATCCGTTAACGATTTTTCAATAAAAATTTTTCGTTCGTAAATAAAATTTGTAAAAAATGATTGGTAAAAAGTATCGAGTGCACTACCCATGGATCATTGATCAGTTATTTAGAATATTCCTATTTCACATTCATGAAGAACTACCAGGACAGAGTGTCTGTTAATTATGGTTTTATTCAACTTTTGATTGGGTACTGTATTCAGATTTACAAAAACTACTTAAAAGCAAGTCTTCACTTACATAATACTATACCACCCGACACTTCATCGTTAATCCCGTACTCGACATAATCCCTAGGTATTTTTACTTTCGCCGTCTTCAACAGAGTTTTACGCCATCAAAAAAAAAAAAAACACCTGCACTTGTAAACCGGAAGTACGCACACGAAGTCAAGGGTCACGTGCAATGACTTTCCGTGTAGGATATTATCCACTATATATACTAGTACGTAAAAAAGCTTAATAATGCTTTGTGTTATATATAATACAATATACTTAGCGCCAGATCGTTTTTTTAGTAAATTGGGTAAAGTTATAAACAAAACTTTAAATAAAAAAGAAGAAAAATAAATATTTCTTTTTTATCTGTATATTGGTACAAAATAGACATATAAATTATATAGTACCTTAAAATTGAATGGCAACCTGAATGAATTTTAATTTCGAATTTCCACTTTTGCAAATAAGTTAATTACTTACTTTCACGATATTGTAACTATTTGAGATTTAAAATGTAACGACTTCAGTTTCAATCAATCAAAAGCACGATCATCCTCTTTTCTCATTGCTTGATTTGCATGCCCATAATCATTCAATACCCGTATGCAACCTTGAAAAAATTCTTCAACTCCGAACACACGGTGCTAGAAACACATTGAAAGCGCACATAAGTAAGCTACTTTATATGATAAGATAAAAAAAACAGTTGCTCCAGATTTTTTTATTTCTCTCGTGTAGAATATATCGTCGCGTGTTCGAGCGCACATAAGTTTTAATAGTTCAAGCTGTAAAATTCAAATGAGAATAATGAGAGCAAACGGTGCCGAGCAACGAAAAGAATTGTCTCGTAAAATACGTATGCATTGCAGCGCACTGCCAAGATTTAACATTATTTACGAGAAGGATGGTAGATTGACTTATTCAAATATAATTTTTACCAAAAAATTGTTTAAGGAAAAGTAACATGTAAAAAGCTAATGTAGCGCAATTTACGCCATCAATTATTTAAATGTGCTTTCGCTCATCTTGTGACTTCGTTTTCAATTTTATCCTTGTTATCCATGTTTGTACGTATGCACACTTGTGAAGCACCAACCAAGTAGAATACTGATATTACGAAGCATACATTTACGTGTACACATATGCGAGTATACATATGCTTATGTGTGTGCGTGTAGGAGCACGTTATGTAAAGGAAAATTGCACGTGTATGCGATCCACTTATTGAGACGTGCAGTAGACAGTATGGGAGGAGTGTCTCTTTGTACAATACTTTACTCACGGGAATTTTTTGTCATCAGTTCTCGCGGATTAAACGCGCGTCGGGCCGTTTGTTTTATTTGTTTGCGTGCAGACCATTTCACCAAAGATTTTTCATTGAAACTACTCGTCGATTGTAGGCACGACTTAGTGCACCATAATCATCGTATAACACCATGCAGTGACCTATCGGCATGTCGGTGTGCGACAGTTGAAAAATTTTATATCAACTACAGTGCACAGCATACGAGACGCTAAGCCGCGCGCTAGAGGACATGAATACATTTTTGCACGCATAAAGCAAAAAGGGCTTCTCGTTCAATTTAACGCTAGGCTTTCGCACTCTGTGAAAGTCGACATCGACTTTGATTCGCTCTTTCTCTCATTTCCTTAATAGGATCGACATCAATCTTTTCTACAAAAAGTGACTTCTTTCGTCGGGTGGCACTGGTAAACGTTTCATCTCAATTTAACTCCACACATTGCAGTATAAAATGCAATTTGCTCTCGATAGTCGCGATTGATGACGATTTTGGTTTAAAAAGTTATATATGAGTCACAACGGATTATTCAGGGCGTTATCTTCATTCCATATTTGGATCTGACTTGATGAATTGACCAAACCTACACAAATACATGAACAAGAGCAGCTTATATAAAAAAGGGGACGAGGGAACGCAAATCGTGAATGGAATATATCTTACTCTATCCTGCGATGAGCTATGGTGGCATCGACCTGTTTATGCAAGCACAAGAGCATATCAATAACAGGCTTATTGATTAATTTTATACAAACACTGTAGGCTTTTATATATTTCTCCTCGTATCAAACGCGTTCAATTTCTTTTATAACAAAATTGTATCCATTCCAACTCAAACTCATTGCAATTTTTAAAATTTATTTTAATGGTCTAATGTTAATTAGGATTTCTCGCTTATACCATCAATATAAAGGATTCGAGATTTATATGTCTTAGTTGAGAATAACAAAATTCAGAGAAAAAATATTTTCCTAGTTTTGCTGGCTAAGTAAACAAAGTGAGTTTAATATACTATATGAGCGCACTCGTGTGGAAACCAACGCCCATACCATCGTATTCAGTATACTATTTTATCATCGTGTATACACTGATTCATACAAACCATTACTATAATCAAAAATTTTGAATACGTTTTTAATAATTTAGAGAATATTTAATGTCTGATCTCATTTAATCTGTGTGAACAAAACTTACTCAATAATTACATTTTATTAAATATTAATATAAGCACATTGCTATGTAAAAAATAAAATATAACATTGATGAATCTAGTCCACTTTTAAGTGTTGTAAGATTTAATAATTGTTTCACGTTGCTTCTTATGTGTTATAAAAAAGTATATCTTTAGAAACCGTATAAGTCTTTACTATTTAAATATTTCTTACATAATGAATTATTTGTATTTTTAAATATATTTAAAAAAATCATTTGTGACACAATTTAATTCATGAATAATTAAATTTCAGGGAATAACGCTTCAACATGCCTGAAGAAAGAAAACTAAGCGTCGGCCCAACAGAGGTTACGAACGAAAATGGTACCAGTTCTCCAAAAAAGAGTCCAATGAACAAGGGTAAACTAGCTCTGGCCAAAATCACTCTGTTGGATGGCTCTATCAAAGATTTTAATATTGAGGTGCGTCCAGTTATTTCATTTTTATTTTTAAAAATATGCTCACAAATTAATTGATGATTAAATACGAACGAATACATTTTTAACAGCGTAAAGCATTGGGCCATGAACTTTTGGATCGAGTTTGTCAAAGTCTAAACTTGCTCGAAAAAGACTATTTTGGCCTGATTTACGAAGACAAATACAACACGAGGAATTGGCTGGATATGGAAAGACGGATCTCAAAGTTCCTAAAACGTGAGTGTCTTTGCTCATAATCTAACTTGTTAAATTTGAGAAATTTTATTTAAAAAATGAAAATTTACATTTTTATTTCAACAGATGAGCCTTGGAAATTCAATTTCGAAGTCAAATTCTATCCGCCTGACCCAGCCCAGTTACAAGAAGACATAACGCGATATCATTTATGTCTGCAAATTCGAAATGATATTATTACCGGTCGTCTACCGTGTTCATTTGTCACACATGCGCTTCTTGGATCTTACCTCGTACAATCAGAAATCGGAGATTACAATGTTGAAGAACACGGGACGAACTATTTAAATGATTTCAAATTTGCACCAAGTCAAACCCCCGAACTCGTTAAAAAAGTCCAGGATCTTCATAAAACGCACAAGTAATAATTTTTTACAAAATTACGGGCTTTCTCTTGAAAGTTCAGATTATATTAATGAAGCTACTTTCATTCCTGAAATTACAGAGGTCAAACGCCTGCAGATGCTGAACTGCATTACTTGGAGAATGCCAAGAAACTAGCTATGTACGGTGTAGATCTTCATCCGGCCAAAGACTCCGAGGGCGTCGATATAACTTTAGGCGTTTGTTCGACGGGAATAACTGTTTATAGAGACAGACTACGAATCAACAGGTTCGCCTGGCCGAAAATTCTCAAAGTCTCTTACAAAAGGCATAATTTTTACATCAAAATTCGACCAGGTGAATTCGAACAGTTCGAATCTACAATTGGTTTCAAATTAGCAAATCATAGAGCTGCCAAGAGACTATGGAAAACGTGCGTGGAGCACCACACTTTTTTCAGGTAATGGTTATGAATTGCCTCATTTTTATTTGTATGAAAATCAGCATTTGCATTGATTGTACGATTTATGTTAGACTTATGACTCCGGAACCTGTTAAAAAAGTTGGATTATTGCCACATTTGGGAACGAATTTCCGGTACTCCGGCCGAACGCATTACGAAACGAAAAAAATTCCAATAGACAGGCAACCACCGAAATTCGAAAGATATCACAGCAACCGAAGAATAACGTCGCGAAGCATGGACAGTGAGTAAAAAACAAGCGGCTTTAACTCACGTTATTTCCCTTTCGTGTAACTACAATCGTTATAGGTTCGTCGCAACCTGTACTATCAGCTCTGGGAGGGAAAAATCTTGAGCCTTACAGTTCCGAGCCAAGCAAGCGTCACACCATGCCCTATGAACCAGAAACTTTACCCGCTATGGACCACATTGATCAGAAACCTAGCCCGATAAAGAAACAGAAAGATAAGGTAACAAAAATTAATTTCTGAGTTAATCTGCAAATTTGAAACTACTAATCGTGGGGATGTTATCGAGCGCGTGGAATCTATAAAGGAATGAGATCAATTATGCATTTGACTATCAATAAATTAGTCGAATCGGTCAAAATCGACCAAAAAATCATCCATGGAGATCATCATTGATCGATCATTAGTAAAGCATTCAATTATTTTATATTCGATTCTCATATCATTAAGATTAGTAATCATCGATAACAAGCTCTATGGATTTTTAATGCAATAGCTACTGACGAAAGTGAATGTTTTCAATTAACATTTTGAACAATTTTCTTTTATACGCACGATTAATAAAAATGTGTAAAAACAAAGCACAACTCAAACGCTGTAAAATGCTTACTTTTTGCACTCTTTCAAATCAGCAATGTGAATTCTAAAATTTTCAAACAAAAAATAAATACATTCACACATCGATCTGTGGCCTGTGCGCCAATCTGTAGGGCTGATTAGTTTCATTTTATTATTTAACTAACTTACACTAACACCTGATAGCTCGCGCGAAAAACTAGCATCGGAACGACATCGGCCAGCAGTACAAGTAGCTTGGAAGGAGAATACGATGCCCGCAGCAAGGTATACAATGAAGAATCTCCACTTCTTTCTCTGTGAATGTTACACACGATAGAACTGATTAATTTTCGTTACGCACCGTTGAATCGTATTTTCTTCTTTATTATAGTGTCTTGTTAGATAAGGTTTAATGCAAAATTGTTTGGTGTTAACTGCGTGCGTTTGATACTAATTTTTTTTAAGGTTTAACATAGCTTTTGTGAAAATGGCTTTGGCTGAGTTGATTTTTTTTTTTTATTATTTAGAAATTTAAAAACTCTTTTTCTTTACCTTATAATCTGAAAGCTTGGGTATCTTTCTAAATCACTATATTTCATACAATATAAAAGGTTTAGGGTATTGAAAGTTCTTTATATATGAATGTCGTAAGGAAAATGTCTCTCTCACTCAATAACCATTCATTGATTTATTTCATGCGAATACTAATGACACTAACATTTACAAATATTATGTGGTAATAAGGTCGTACGATCGAATGACAAGAATTTCACAGAAGATTGACTGCAATATGTTTTGCATGAACGCTTGGTAAAAGCACATTTTTATATGATTCACTCTTATCTATCTCCTCGAACTAAAACGAGAAAATAATATTTCATCTTAAAACTTATAATTACTAACTCAAGATCGTCGAATATAAGCTAATACTGGGTAGATATTTGTCTGATTCAAGTATATCATCGGGCAGAGTTCACTGCGATACATTATGGCGCTTTTATATATTAAAAAATAAAAAAGGATGCGGTTCTTTTGATCACACTATTTTGCACAGCACAAGCAAATTATTAATGATTCACAATAAAAAAAATGCAATGCTCAAGATTTTCCTATGATCGTGAATATCAATTTGAATTTGTAGAAACTTTTTGGCGGCTTAGCTGAGAAATTCAAGAAAACACCTCCGAAAGCTGATAAACCACCAAAAGCAGAAAAACCTCCGAAACCAGAAAAACAACCAAAAGAAAAACCACAAAAAGCAGATAAGCAACAAAAGGCCGAGAAAATAGTAACGCCGGAAAAACCAACAGCCGAGCCATCGGCCACAAAACCATACGAGTACGAAGAGCGTTCGAGTTCCCCGTCCAAAAAAAGCTTCTTGGCTCGTGGCTTCAATTACGAGGGTAAACCAGCTTCGCCTGAACCCGGAGATCAAAAATCGCCGTCATCAGCGGGACGAAAAGCTACCGGTTTTGCATTTAATTATGCTCCTGGAGACATTAAGAAACTTGAGGAGCATGCTGAGAAAATCAGATCGAAAGAAGTACCAGAAAAACAGCCGCCAGTAAAAAAAGCACCGGAAAAACCCGTGTCTGCTCAGAAACAAGTGTTGCCGGAAAAAGCGACGGAAAAAGCAACGGTTGTAAGCAAAGCTCCTGAAAAAGCAGCACCACCTGTGCCTACTCTAGCTCCAGTGGGCATAAAAACACCTGGCATTAATTACGTCGAATCTGCAGCATTGAAGGAGCAGCAAAAAGCTCCTACCATAACAAAACCAACGGTTCAACCACCTGCACCTCCTACGACAAGTCCCAAAAAAGAGTCTAGAAGTATATTTTCTACTCTCATGAAAAGCGATCTTCAAAAACCGCAACCACCAGTAGTTCCAAAAGTTGAAGTAAAAGATGCTCCGAAACAAGATGCCTTTATAAAAGCAGAAATTAAAGAAACTGAAAAACAAGCACCCATCCTTACTCCAACTGCATCGACAGCTGCTGAAAAAATTTCTCCGGACTTCCACGTTCTTCCTATCCCCGATGGATCTCGCATTATCGGTGGAATGATTTTTTCACGCGAAGGTAGACCACTTGACCAAAGCCATCTTGGTCCTGAAGGCAGTCGCGTTGTTGATGGGAAGATAGTTGGAAAAGATGGTAAACCTATTAAAAAAGCAGATTTCGGACCTCACGGAGTACACATTTCAAATGGCTTGATAACTGGAAAAGATGGTAAGCCTTTGCTCCAAGAACGCCTTGGAACTGATGGCATTTCCGTGAAAAATGGAATTCTCTGTGCTGCTGATGGTCAGCCTTTGAACAAATACGTTCTTGGACCAGCTCATTCATTGATTAAAGATGGTAAAGTCGTTGCCAAAAACGGCAAGCCATTACAGTACGTCAGGCTCGGTACAGACGGCACATACGTCAAAGAAGGTCTTGTATTCGCTGAAGATGGCCGGCCTTTGACTCAAGGATCTTACGGAGCTGACGGTAATTACGTTGTTGGTGGTATAGTTTGCAGCACCGACGGAAAACCGTTGCAACAAATTTCTTTGCTGCCCGATACTACGTACATCAGCGACGGGGTTGTTTACGGTCGTGATGGAAAGCCATTAGCCAGCGGTGATTTGGGTAACGATGGGCACTACATCACCGAAGGTAAAGTCTTTTCCAAAGACGGTAAACCAGCAAAACACGTGACATTTGCCTCTGATGGTTCTTTGATCAAAGAAGGCACACTCTACGGGAAGGATGGCAAATTTTTGAATCAAGGTTCATTGTTGCCAAGCGGTGCTCATTTAGCCCATGGAAAACTCGTCGGTAAGGATGGTAAGCCAATCAAGCATGCTTACTACAAGCCCGATGGAAGCTTCGTCAAGGATGGTGTTATTCACGGCAAAGACGGACGTCCGCTCAACCAAATTCCTTTGATCGTCGATGGCAGCTATGTGAGGAATGGGCTACTGTACGATAGAAACGATAGGCCACTAAATCAAAATCTGTTCAAACCCGACAACATTATCATTCGCGATGGTCTTTTACTCGATAACAATCTCGCCCCACTGAAACAAGGTGTCTTAGGTCGTGATGCCATGACGATCAAGGATGGTGTCATCCTTGCTAAAGATGGCAAACCCGTTAAACAGGAAAGTCTCAATTCCGCCGGAGGCTACGCCAAGAAAGGTTTGGCTCATTTCAAATCTGGAAAACCTATGAATCAAGATTCACTCCTTCCTGAAGGTCTATCAATACGAGAAGGCAAAATCGTCAATAGGGATGGTAAGCCAATCAAGCATTCTTTCTTCAGACCAGATGGTAGTCACGTCAAAGATGGTATTTTGTACGGTCAAGATGGAAAAGTTTTAAATCAATCGACCAGTCTACCTGGTGATAGTTACATTGCTAATGGTGTAATTCACGATTATACTAGTCGACCTATGAACCGAGACTTTTTCTGTTCCGACGGCTCTTACGTCGCTGGAGGTTTGATTTACGATCGCGAAGGTAAAATCGTAGCCGAAGGTGAATTCGGGCCAGATGGTAACAAAATAAAAAATGGCCTAGTTATTGGTCGCGATGGAAAGCCTTTGACTCAAGATGAAAATGGCCCCGATGGGTTGGCGATCAAGGACGGAAAAATCGTCGATTACGACGGTCAGCCCAAAAATCAATCTTCGCTCTTACCCGACGGATGCTTCATAAAAGATGGAATCATTCACGATATCAATGAGCGACCTTTGAAGCAAGGTGCTTTCAGGACCGACGAAACTTACATTAGAGATGGCTTGATTTACGGTTGGGGTGGTCAACTACTCAACGCGGGTACTGCGCTGCCCACAGGCTATTACGTCGAAGAAGGTAGATTGTACGGAAAGGATGGACAGCCCTTGAATCATAGCTCTTTCGGTACTGAAGGTGGTTACATTCAGAATGGCTTCATATACGGTAAAGACATGAAGCCTCTTAAACGTGCAGCTTTTGGCGACGATGGCAGTTACATTCAAGATGGATCGATCTATGGTAGCAACGGAAAACTTTTAAGCAGAAAATTGTCAATTATAACGATCAGCTATTATCGTTACGGATTGGTTTGTGACAAAGATGCCAAACCCGTCGAAGAAGCTATCTTTAACGATGAAGGAGCAACGATTAAAAAAGGCAAGGTGTACGATCGCAATGGCAAACCATTGAATCAATCGAAGCCAAACGCAGACGGAACGATAGTGAAGAATGGTTTAGTATTGGGTGCTAACGGCAAACCTCTAAGCAAAGGACTTGCGGCACCTGAAACGAGTTACATTAAAGTTGGAAAAGTTTATGATGCCAATGGACAACCACTGACCCAAGAAGCTTTCGGCCCCGAAGGTCTCAAAGTTTCTCAGGGTACAATTGTTGACGAAGCTGGCAAACCTTTGAAACACGCAATTTTTGATAGCGAAGGTAACACAATCAAAGATGGTCTCGTAACTTCAGCGCAAGGTAAACCACTGGACAAATATTATACAACCATTACCATCACTATGATCAAGAAAGGGTTGATCTGCAACAAAGACGGCTCACCAGTAGCAAATGGTATTTTCTCCGAGGATGGAGCTTATGTGAAAAATGGAAAAGTATTTGAAAAAAATGGAAAACTAAAAAATCAAGAAGTTTTCGATGAAAGCGGATCATTCATCAAGGAAGGCGTTGTTTACGCTCAAACTGGTCAACCTCTTGATAAGCAAGATATCAGCATGAGAGATCTCAAGCTCGCTGCGAGCAGGATAAATGTACCGAAACAGAAAAAAGCTGCAGTGGCTGTTAGTACGCCGACAATCGTTAAATCAACGATGAAACAGTCGATGGTCAAAGATCAGGAAGGCGTCACGCGCAATGTTGAAGAGAGGGTCGAGGACCTTACGCCAGGCGGTACTGGACAAGTTACCGTATCTACGCACACAAATAAGGTGAATATTACTACAGATACGACAATAAATAGTATCGGGAATACTCGCGATAAGCCGAAGACGGTCGTCAAAAAATTATTATTCAATAACTTCGTACTGATTAACGCTCAGAACACATCTACTTTAAGAATAATGTGAAAGGCTCAAGAAACATTCGTGAAAAAACATTGCTGTCATTATGAACTTAATGAAATTTAAATTCATCAAGATTTCATTGACAGATACGTTGGATTTGAGATGAGGGAAATATTTTCAAAGTCCTTGCAACACTGTAAAAATGTTTTATTCTGTTTAATATAAAAAACTTGTTTGTCTTTTTTTTTTTAATTATTTTTAATAATGCTTGAAAATTGTTTGAAAATTATCATCTCTCTTATTTATTCAAAATTTTTAACTAAAAAATTGCTATGCTAAATTGTGTTGCATGCTTTAGTTTAAAAACGTTTGTTTTTTTTTTAATTTTTATCTCTCACCTGGATTTTTTACAACTTGTTATTTTTGTTTTATATTTTTACATTTCATAGCAGTTTTCTCATTCTCCCTATTTTTACCGTTAGCGGTAGAGATATAAAATATTCATCACAAACCATATTTTTTAAATATTTTGATGTAACTGGATATGCATGATAATTAGCCTTTCCATATTCGTTTATTTTACAATGAGTAGTTCTATGGAAATTATTCAAATTTCAAAAATGATGTTCAGATATTGATGGTTGAAGTATTGAATATATTTTAGTTGTTAGAACATTAGTCACAAAGTAGTTATATTGTAACTTTAGGCCGAGGCACCTAGTGACGAGACGTCACCTTACATTTCTGCAACTGCTGTTACCACTCGTACGGCCACCATGCACGAAGATCTTGAAAAGAATCAGAAGACAAGTCAGGTATGTTGTCACAATTGTTGTAAAATCAACCATTGCATTCCCATTTCATAACGTATAGAGTAATCATAAAAATACACGAAGGAACTGCGATATATTCGTATCTTGATGTAAAAAAATTATAAAATGGATTATGATTAATTAACCACTGATTTTAGCTAAAACAATTTTTTTTTATGTAGAGTCGAAAAAATCCAAACAAATAATTTCTTTACAATAATTGAATTATTTGAAAGTAAATAAATAATTGTACATTTTACCAATAGGTTGAGGAAAAAACCGTGGCTCACACAACCGCTACAAGTGCAACGAGACAAGAACAGCGCACCGTCACGCAGGAAGTCAGAACGACGAGCCACGTGCTATCCGGTGAACAGGTAACCATTTTACGTTACACTTTCCTCGACGACTTTTATTATCTAGCTACATTTTTTTATAAGCGGTTGTCGGCATAGAAAACTTGATGTGCATATTTAGATTTGTTTTGAAACCGTTTATTTTTTCATCAATTTTTGCTCTTTTTTTTATTTGAGTACGTTTTACAAGTTTGTCGCATGCATCGTTGATTTTTAATAATACATTCTAATCCTGACTGACTCATTGATGTATTTATATATTTATAGGCAATACTGCATTGTGTTCATTTTTTGGAGTGGATTATTGTATAGAAATAACTTTTTATCATTGTTTTACGTTTTTTTTTCTAAAAAACAGTAATAGAATTATTTAATATATCGTTATTAATAATGATCACTAGAATGCTTAGATGATGGCTTTATGTTTTCAAGCCAAAATCAAAAACAGAATTCGTTAATAAGTTATTGATTGCTAAAATGTTGATCGAACATAGTTTTGTCTAAAATAAAACTAAAAATCACTTCAAAATTCATAAATATTCACGAAAATTCACTCACACTAAAAAACAAAAGCAACTAATAAATTATAGTCACATAGTTCAGTCACAGGTTTTGAAAGAAAATCGATACATAAATATTGTGATAAGCATACATTCCGTCAATGTGCTACTACGCTCTTAATATTCATTTCTGTTGTTTTTGAATTTATTTTTTTACTCTTGTTTTTTTCATTAAATTAATATTTGATGCTTGGCTAACGCATTGCATGACGTAGCTACTTTCACGACGACTGAGTGTATCCAGTTCAAGCAGTGGTGATTCTGGTACTCCAATTGATCTTGATGATGATCAGCAAGCTTTCTGCAATCAGTATTATCAGGTAATCAAAACGATGAAAAGCACGTCGTTGGTGCTATTATTTTTTTATCTTTATTTAAATTTGGAATGAAATTGGTAAGAAAATCGTTATTCAGTGTTCTTCAAAAAATACCGATCATGGATCATCGAGAAAAAAAATTAACTTGATACATATTGATTTTTTTAAATGAAAAATTCATTATCCATTCATTTCATTCAATCAAAAAAGTGTTATTAACGCAATAACTCTAAAAGTCACGCAGCAAATGTAAAACACATGAACTAATACTGTATTATATGTTGCAATAATCTTAACATTGACTCGACACTGACCGAATTAAAAATGAGTTATAATTTGTATGGTATTTTATTATTTTAATGAGTTGTTCAACCACAAGGGTTTAGCTGCTTATAAGGTAAGAGTTTGTGGATTTGAAAATGCCATATAATTGCCAGAGTGTTCAATGAATTTTCAAAACTACTTTGTCTACTTTTTCTTGTAAATGAAATCTAGTCGTGAAACAAATTGAAATATTTATAATGAATATATGTTAGCTTAGCTTTTTTTCATTATTGTTTGATTAATCTTTTATATTCGGTTTAGGTTGATCCAGCCGGCATAGTTGCAACAAAAAGTCAAGTCTACACAGGCGAACCCGAGAACAATGTGACGACTACGACGATGGTGCCACTCGTAGCTACGGAATCTCGTAAAGTCGCTGTCGAAAGCGACGATGGTAGTTACAGCGCCACCGGTGAAATTGTCAGTTCCCAAACTATCTCTAGCAAAACGAGAACAGTCGAAACTGTCACAGTGAGACATTGCATTTACAATTTTATGAATTTTAAGCCATTACTGTAACAAATTATTTTAAATTGTTTCAGTATAAAACGGAGCGAGACGGAGTCGTGGAGACGCGTATGGAACAAAAAATTACGATACAATCCGACGGAGATCCAATTGATCACGATAAAGCCCTACATGAAGCCATTCTTCAAGCGACTTCCATGAATCCTGATATGAAAGTCGAAAAAATTGAAATTCAACAACAGACCGCTCAGTAAATTGTTATTAAATGACTTGATATTTATTAATTAGGGTATCCTGGATGCTGTCCATTATTAAACTTTCAATAGTACTCATATTAGATATATGGAAAACGAAAAAAGTGCTCAGAAAAATTTGACAATGATTCAAAAATGCGCATCACTTTTTGACATAATACGCTCACTCACTTGTATGTGTAAACTATAACCGTGTTATATCGATGTTTACTATGCAAAGAAAAACTTATCAATGAAAATTTAGAACTGTTTTTACTACATATTCTATATAAGCATGCGAGTACCTGCTTATAATAATCACTTTCACAAAATTGAGTGAGCTTAATTACAAACTTGCTTGGTGAAAGAAAAATTGTAAAACTTTTTAGGGTGCCCTACATACATTATTCAAAAATCTATTATACCAAGAACGGATTGGTGAGCAATGGAAATATTTATATAACACGATTTTAATAATTTTTTATCGTCAAAACTTCGAATTTTTATTAAAAAAAAAAGTATTTTATTTCATTTGTAAATTGTAACTCTTCCGAGCTTCAGCATTTTTAAGCGCATTTTTAAACTTTATTTAAAGTATTCATATGATACACGGATCTATATCATATCTTTATTGGAGTAGATTTTTTTTAAATGCGTGAAAGGTCTTACTTATCACCATGAACAAACGTGACAATTTTAGCTTAGTTACGAAATTGCCTGTATAGTACGATTTATCTTATAACAAGTAGATATTTTGACATTTTTAACAAGAAAAAAAATAAAAAATGCTAAAGAGTCAGAGATATCTGAATATTAAATTATTAATATTATATAAATAGTATAAATAAAGAAATAAATATATAGATATATATATTATAACATGCCTAGTTAATAGGTTAAAGTAAATCTTCATCATTTTCGGAGATTCTTATATGACGTTATAATGTTAAGTGTAAACTAATAGCAACACAGAAAGATATAACTATAATGGTTAAATATGAAAATGATGTAGATTTGATCGATCTATGAGGAATATTAATTGTAATGATTAATTATAATAGACTAAAAAAAATTAAAAATACCATTACACACCAACAGCTAAAAATGCTTTGGTCGGCGTATATGTCTAAATTTAGCTTTAGACTGTGTAGCTCTACCATTTTAAATGTTTTTGTTGATTCAAACATATTTTACTTTATGTTTTATTGTAATCCAATATATAAATGCAGCGATATGTTTAAGATGACTTTTATATCATATTTTTTTTAAAATTAGAGTAATGTTATATGAAGAAATTGTATGATAATGATTTCAATAACTACGTTTTCATATTTTATAATTTCAAAGCTGCAAGTAAATAAAAATCATTGCAATTTGAAGTATATAAAATCTTATTTCATAACTCACCTTATTAATAAAACTTTCTTTAATTGAATTTGATTGAGTTTTTGAAGGATTAAAAGAAAATTTGTGAAATATTCTTCTTAGGAATATAATTTATTTAAAAAATTGTTTTTCTGATATATTTGTTCATATAAAAGCAAAATTAGAACTATTAGTAGGGTGGTGGAAATGAAAAATTAGGGTTTTCAATTCGTACAACTTTTTTCTTTCGCGGATTTTCCTTATTTTTCCAAAACGGGCGTGGTATAATATGATTGTTTTTCACTCCTTGTACCGAAGATGCTGGTAGAAGGTAATAAAAAAAATTACGATAATTTCATTAAATTATTGTATACTATATAAATCAAATTACCTGACTTCCACGACGGAAACACTTCAACCTTAGTGTCGTCCATATCGTCGCCTAGATCCAAAACTGAAAATAACATGTGAGCATTAAGTTTGTTCACCATGGCCCGTGACACTATATTTTTCATGGCGGGAGGCAAATTTAATGAGCCTGTGAAAAAAGATATTCAAAGAGAAACTAGTAATGTTGATGGTGTATCATCTAGATTATTATAAATATTATCAGCTGATAATGTATACTAACTCGTTACTTCCTCGCTTAACTTTGACTCGATTTTTCTTTCAGAATAGTGCAACTTTTCTATTTTAAAATTTTGCAGAAATACTCTCGAATTTTCAGTTACGTATTTCATATCAATCATCACTGAAAGAATAAATTGTGTTTTTACGAATGCTTGAAAATTGGATTATGATTGTTTTTACCACCTACCGAGAGAATCGCTGTTTGCAATCAAATTTTCATAGTAGTTGTGAACTTTTGTCACTGGATTACCTTGGATAAAAAAATTTTTCAAACTTATTAATGTGCTCACAGTCTCGGTTAAATTTTCAATATCGCTTATGCAATTTTCCTTGGCTTCGAGCGTAATTAGTCTGGTAAAATTTTTTATCTCGTTCAAAGACGTGAGCTTGTTATTCGATACGTTCAAATGAGTCAAGCAACCCTTGAAATAATTTCATTTTCAAACAATTCCATATTTTTTTATGTATTATAATAGTATAACTTACGGATAAACTTCTCGCTGTTCTGAGCTCAAAGCATAATCGTTCCCCAGATGCTAAACGTTGCTTCTCTATGTGTAATTCTGATAAATTCGTCAACTTCTCTAGTCCTTCAACGACGCTGATATTATTATAGCCTAAGTAAAGTTTTTTCAAATTCACCAGACTCTCTAGATTTTCGATTTTATTTAGTTCGTTGTGTTGCAAATAGAGATGCGTTAAATTCGTAGCAAATTCTAAATTTTCAATTTTTTCGATTGAATTTTTCTGCAGGTAGATTATTTTTAAATTTTTACATTCGCTAAAGTCTCCCTAAAACCATTAATGGGTCATTAGTGATTCATTCATCTCCTTGAAGTCATTCATGCTATTTAGTGATATCATTTGTAGATTCTCACATACTCACAAGTTCATCTATTGATTGTTCGTTCATGAAAAGATGTGTTAATTTTTTCAAGCAATCCTTGTTTAATTCTTTCGTTAATGATTTTTGGGCCAATTTTTGTAGGCATTTTTTTTCAACTAGCGGTGTCGTTAATTTAACCATGATGTCGTACGATTAATATTTTATGATGCGGCCGATTGGTATTGATCAAACTTTTCCAAATTTGTATTTCGTCAGTGTCACGGGTAATGTATTTATTTACAACGCTGAACTACAAAACAATTTCTTCAATGCATTTTAATAATCAAAACATTTTTTATTTTATTACTTTAATGTATGAGTGATAACTAATGATCAATAAATAAATGTGCCGACACATTCTTGCTGATTGACACGAGATCTCATTTTGTGCAATGCCGCGTTTGCACGGCGTTAATAATATTGTCGTCTGCTTAGTTGTACTGCCGGTTTCATGCGGCGTGTGTTTAACTTGTGCTGTCAAGCTATTCTTTAATCAAACAATATTTATTCAGGATGGATGTGGATTTGTTGAGGCCCGGGACGGTACCCATATCACCCGATACGTTGCTGTGGTTTGAATTTCTACTGAATCCATCGTTATTAAAAACTCACATTACCAAAGCATCTCCAGGTTTATTGATACTTTCATAACCTTAACGATTTTTAACAAAATTCAGAGTTACATTGTTTATTCTAAAATCAACAGATCCTTCACCGACTGAGCTTATGATCAAATTTATGTCAATCGATGCTGAGCAAAACTCAGAAGCTAAACCAGCTGATAATAATGATACTAATGATGACCATACTCTAATGCCTTCCAGTAAATGGACTTGCAAGCAATTGGCTCTGAAAATCTTGTCCTTGAAAATAGCTGCCTATTTGAAATGGGATTGGGAATATTTACAGAAAAAAATACCTTTAGTACAGCAAATAAATCTAATTCAAGATTTATATTATATTACTCTAAATCTCACTGTTCAAGTGCCTAATGTTCCAGAAATTCCTCTGAACAATATTACAGACACTGGTCTTTTTACAGTGGTGATCTACCATAGATGGGTTTTGAGGGCAATAGTTTATAAAGCTCTAAGCCGATATTTAAATAAGCCAGTAACCATGTAAGTCTAAATTAATGAGATGTTGTAAGATTGATGCTTTTGTAATTAAAATTATTAATTACTTACAGTGCTCCGCAAAATCAGGAGGCTCATTTTGCAATGTTGGCACAAAATGAAGAAATTGTTAAGAAATTAGAAGCACATGTTGAAACTAGTATCAATACTTTAAATGCAGTATTGCAGCTAACAAATTTGAGTCCAAAAGTAATGAGTTTTGACACATTTGAAATGTTAACAGAACATAGTTCAGAAATTAAACAGAATTGGGATAATGTTATTACAATTACTGAGGGAGAATTCAAATGTCAGGTAATATTTCATGTATTTTATGGCAATGGTTCAAATTTTTTTTTAAATTTGCTAAAAAGATTACAATGATAATATTTTTTCAACTTCTCCAGATAAATTATGATTTAGGAGTTTATTGGATATTAAAAGAAAGATACCCTGAAGCTCAAAAACATTTTTTGTCAGCTAAAAATTTGTATGACAATCTTGATAAATCAAAAGAAATGTGTTATTGTCATATAGACAGGGATACTCTAGAAGGATTTTGTATCGCTTGTGATATACAAGTAGAAGGCAAAAAACCTAATTTATTACATCGTTTACTTATGTCTATAAAAGATGGATATTCGGTTGGTTTTATTGACGTATTTTATAAATTTTCATATGCAGTTTAATACTGAGATCTAATAATATTTTCTAGAACCTCATTAAAATTTTACAAGAAGATAATATAATTGAAGAAATACCAATAGTTGAAAGGGATAATTTAGAGTTGGATGTTAAAGGTAGCATGGAAAATGGAAAAATAACTGTGAATCAAGAATTTTTATTACAGATTCAGTGTTTGAATATGGTTAGAAGAATATTAGCTGGAGAACCAATACTTGGTGACACTGCAAATGATATCAAAATGTCAGGATCTAGAGGCTTGGAAACACTCTTCTGGGTAAAATTTTTTGATTATCTTTGTTCAAAATGTGTTAACTTAATATCATTTTTAATCAATCTTTTAGGCATATGATGGCGTCATAGATAAATTGACAGAAACTACTAGAACTAGAGTCAATCAACATTTCATTTATCTTATTATCATATCAGAAATTAAAGGTCTTGCTTCTGAAATTTTAAATAGACCTAAATATTCAAAATTATTTAATGACGAAGAACTTGAAGAAATAAAAAAAGAAGCAATCCCTGAAGAATTGGAAATTCCAAAACTATTATTAACTGGAAAATGGGATGATAGCTGGTCTGCTAATGTCAAATTAAAAGGTATTAAATTATTTATTTATATAAATTACATAAAATTAAAATAACAAATTCAATTTTTTACAGCTAAACCTCAGAGGGTTTTGTTCAGTTTAGAGAGCCAATTAATATCTTCTTATGATCCACAAGAAATTCGAGATTTAATAGTAGAAATAGGTAGACACAAAAGAGGGCCAAATGTTGAGCCAATGTGGCGTATAAATAATCATTGGGAAATACCCATTCCTTTGCAAAGTATAATTTGTTCTCTATCAGATGGATTTTTAAAAGACTATGTTTATATTTTGTTGGCAAAAAGTAGAGAATTAGCTGGAGTCAAAGATTTCTCTGGATCAATAAATTTAATAAATATCATTGAAAATGAAATTCAAAAACATTTTAAATCTCTGAATGATAATAGGCATTATCTGGGACAAGGAGCCAATCAAGCTTCGAAGTTACTGAAACTACTTAACTGGGAAAAATTGTTAATTGATGTATATCATTGTTTATACTATTGGCCTGCAAAAGGAATTTGTAAGTATTTTTAATCATTTTTTTTTATTAAGGCTTGCAATAAATGCCTTGCACATTCCACTATTTATTGAAAAAAATGTCAAATTTTAACACAAAAATTTGTCCTTAGGTGACACTCAGAGTTTGACAGTTCAGTGTAAACAGTGTTTAGAAAGTCGACAAGCTACTGATCATGTAATTCCTAGGATGGAGATTATTGAAAATTGTACAGTTTTTCTCTTAAATATGAGTGAGTGGGACTATTTAATGGGATTAGAAAAACAGTGGAGCTGTTTTGAATTGGCTTCTGCTTTGAGTACTATAGCTAAGTTTAAAGGGCAGAAATTTCCAAAAGAAGCATGGGATATTATTTTAGCCTCAATCTCAACTAAACCAAGTAGAGATCAAGCCCAAAAACGTAATAGTTCTAACAGTGGAGCAAATTCATCATCTAGGGATCCAATGACAAATGTTTCTTTTACTCTGCTTCGACTTAGAGAAGCTACTGTATTGAATGTTACTATATCTTTACTTGCTAGAATGCATAATATTTTACGTGATGAGTCCAGTTTAGACTTGTATGCTCCGTTCATTAATCATTGGCCTGCTAGTATTCCAAAGTATGAACTGTTTAATTCATTTTAAACCTTATGTATTTGTATAATATCATCAGCTAATGAATTATTTAATTAAATTACAGTGCAAAACAATACAACACAAGAACAGTTGGCGAGCATTTATTTCAACTGCTTACACAAGGTTTAAGATATTATCCTCACAATGTGCCTTGGTTAAGATTATTGGGAGATTTAAATTTTGGTAAAAATTGATAATAATCCTAACAAAACTTAATTATTTATAATAAATTACATATTAATCCATTTACAGTTCTAGGTTACTATGAAAGCTCTATGAAAAATTATTTGTTAGCCATTATAGTAGCTACTGATTATTTTTCTGTACCATCTAGAGGTCAAATTGATGATTGCGTGTACAGGCGAATGATAAAATGTTGTACTCATTTGCAATGTTTTACGCAGTCAGTTGTGCTCTGTCAATTTTTAGAAGAAGTTGATTATACTTTAGCTTTTAAATTGGCAGGGACTGAACAGAAGATTTCTGTTCCTAATGATGCTATGGACGCTTACTATGAGTGTATATGGGATACAACAATATTAGAGTACTTGATTAATTTACATTCCAAACGAGGAGAGCATCATCGAAAACAACTTGCAGTAATTATAATTTTTTAATTGATTTTAACTTTATTTTTTAAATTTACATAAAAATAAATTATTTTCCAGATAAAAGTTATTGGTCTTCTTGAGTTGAATTCAAACAATAATGATGAAATACAAAAAGAAGCTGCTAATATTCGCAAAACTAAATTCTTGCGAGCTTTATCAAAACAGTATCTCTTCCAAATTTAAATTATGTTAACTTTTTGATGTAAAAATTTGATATGATCAATCAAAAAATTAAAAGACAATTCAAATTCAAATTTTTGAAGACTGGGAAATGTACATATTAACTCTAACGATTTTTGTAGTGCTACTAAGATTTAATGTTTCTATGTTTTGGAACGACTCTACAAAGTCATTATATTGTTTAAATAATCATATTTGCAAAATAATAAACTTCTTAAATAAATCCAACTTCGCTGTATGATTGCTTTTTGAATAAAATTTTATTATCACATTGATTCAAACTGAAAGTCGACATTTCCAGAGGTTGAATTACAGCCCACAAGATAGCGCTGACCATTGTGGGAGCGTAATCTTGACTAATAGGTATTCTTCCGTATCCGTTGAGAGTGCGATGTTGTGCGCAATGCGTAACACGTACACTCTTACACACGCTCACTGACACACAAGTGCAAGTCGGACTTTGACGGCCGCAGTGAGTCGGGATTTGGGATTTGTGAAAGGTACACACTCGTATAGCTGTTACGAAAACAAGCGCTGGTGCTAGCACGCGGCAGGCCATAACATAACTAACTATTAAGTGCAATCGAAAGTGCCATCGTACGACAGTCCACGAGGTGCAGTGTCGGTGGTAGTGGTTATCTACGAATTTTTGTATTAACAACAAGAGTCAGTTCTTCGCAGCGGCTCAAAATAACCAAAAAAGGGGCGCAGTAGAAAAATCGTGCGCGGAGCACGGCACAGCAACGTGATCGTAAAAAGAGTTGCTCGGCAGAGAGCGCGCGCCCTTATCAAGCATTCACATGCTCACGTGAATTCGATACTTTTTTACAAGTTCGAATAAATATTATTTGGTTTTCGTCATTCTGTTCAATCAAAGATTTCTTAGCTAACGTGAGTATTACATCTATACTTTTATTAGTGTTCTCGCCAAACATATATGTAATATTATAAATATGTATATAACGAGCGGATGTGTATGTGTGCTACGGATTGGCAGTGTGACTCGTCACTCGAGTCTGTGCACTAGTGTGCAGTATTCGAGACGTTCGCTCACGTACACATGCAGAATTATATATACACGCGCAGTCCCTATTAAGAATATCTATATTTATCGTGTACGTATTGTACAACACGCGCAGTCCGTATACATGTGTAGCGCGATTCGGCAGGCTATAGTAGCAAGTATTTATCATCGCTGCCGTATAGTTCGTTCGCGAGCTCTGCATTTTGCGATTTTTCGGACGCGCGTCGTGCTCGCGTATACATAACTTGCTTCATTTCGCTCATCCATTTCGTTTATTCGCCTATGTTCTTCTTCGTCTCCCTCCTTCTTGGCTCATTCTCGCTGTCGCTTACAACGCGCTAGGTATATATATGCGACAACACACGCATTTTGCTGCACGCACACATCGCTCCTATCTTGCTAAAGGTACACGACTGATCTCATCATGTGTCACGAATACAAATGCACGACGTTCTCGATGTTGCATTAGCGAATATGTCATGTATGTGAACGCATATAGCAGCCCGACTATACCAATATACAGATCCTATGTTTTCTATTATTCTTTAATCTGGGCTATTCGGTGGGCAAGAGCTTTTGACATTTTGCTCACCGTAACGCGGCGTTAAGCTCAATGCAAGTTTTTATTTGTTGCCCCATTGGTATTATGTTAATTAATGAGGCCTCAATTTACCTTTACCGTTTATTACGTCTAGTTCGTAATTACTCTATATTTTTATTCATTTGCAATTGTCTATTCCTGTCCAGGTATTTATGTGCTAGTATGAAAAATAATGAGGAGCTTATACATATATTATACTTGCTTTTGGCTCGAGGTTTCGTTATTGCGAAACTACCCTAGATCGTATGCAGACGCGTATATTTTAGAAAAGCTCGACCAACTCCTAATAATTTTATGTCCTTTTATTTTTATCTAGATGTCGACTGGACCAGCCCATAAACATCGTTACAAAAACGTCGGACTAGATTCTCAAGAACTTCGAAGGCGTAGAGAGGAAGAAGGTGTACAATTGAGAAAACAGAAACGTGAACAACAGCTATCTAAGCGGCGCAATGTTCCCAACGTGCTTGCCGAAGATGATGGCTTACCTGTCAATGAGGAATATGCCATACCTTCAGCAATTATAGTAAATATCTCAATAATTCTTCATTTGACCCATGGCTCGTTATTAAAAATTTGAATTTTTTACAGCTATCGCTTAGTATAACACCTGACATGGTTGAAGCGCTATACAGTCCAAATGTAGAAGAACAACTTGCTGCAACTCAAAAATTCAGAAAACTATTATCCAGAGAGCCAAATCCTCCTATAAATGAAGTCATAGAAACAGGCATTGTACCCAGATTCGTTCAATTTCTTCAGTATGAAGACAACCATTTACTACAAGTAAGTTTTAAACTTTGATGATGAAATAAATAAATTTTGAATAATTTTGTTATACAAATAAAATTATATTACAGTTTGAAGCAGCTTGGGCATTGACAAATATTGCCAGTGGAACGTCCAATCAAACTCGCATAGTTATTGATGCTGGAGCTGTACCTATGTTCATACAACTTTTATCTTCACCTCATGAAGATGTTCAAGAACAAGCTGTTTGGGCTTTGGGTAATATTGCTGGGGACAGTCCAGAATGCAGAGATCATGTTTTATCTGCTGGTATTTTGCCTCCTCTATTAGAGTACGTAATCTTTATACAAATATAATTACTATAAAAATTCATATTGAAATGTCATATAAATGAAAATTCATGAGTTAATTAAAATTATTTTATTTTTGTAGCTTATTATCAAAAATGCCTCGATTAACTATGACGCGAAATGCAGTTTGGGCACTATCTAATTTGTGTAGAGGAAAAAATCCTGCACCAGATTTTCAAAAAATTTCACCTAGTTTGCCTGTCCTTGCTTACCTTCTTACTCGTAATGATGCAGATGTACTGGCAGATGCTTGTTGGGCTTTGTCTTATATCAGTGATGGTCCAAATGAAAAAATTCAAGCGGTTATAGATTCTGGAGTGTGTCGCAAACTTGTAGAACTTTTAACGTAAGTTGATTTTCTATGTTTCCAAATTTTATGACTCATTAAATTTTATACTCATTTCCATAATAATATTTTTTAGGCATGAAGAACATAACGTTATAAGTGCAGCATTGCGAGCTGTAGGTAACATTGTTACTGGAGATGATCTACAAACACAAATAATTTTGAATGCTGATGCTTTGCCTCATTTATCAATGCTACTCGGAAAATCACGTGAAAGTATTCGAAAAGAAGCTTGCTGGACAATTTCAAATATAACAGCAGGAAATCCCAATCAAATTCAGGTAATAAAAACTACCGATATATATCTATGATAAATGTTTGAAATTTTCTATACAATAATTTCTTATTATTTTTAGGCTGTTATTGATGCTGGAATTTTCCCAGTGCTAATTGACATTTTGGGTAAAGCTGAATTCAAAACTCGCAAGGAAGCAGCTTGGGCTATCACAAATGCTACTAGCGGAGGAAGTTCTGAACAAGTTGCATATTTAGTACAGGAAAATTGTATTCCACCACTGTGTGATTTATTGACTGTAATGGATCCTAAGATCATTACAGTAGCTTTAAATGGTTTAGAAAATATCTTGAGAACAGGAGAAGCAGATGCGCAGCAAGTTGAGGGTCGTATAAATCCTTACCCTGTCATGATAGAGGCGTGTTTTGGTACGTATACATTTTTACTGTACAGTTAAAAATTTACTGGCAAAGTATGCCTTCCTATGACATGAGTAGCACATTGGTATGCAAGTCATTTGCCTTTTACTGCGTCGTTATAACGAGTAACTTATAATTATAACAAGAATATTAAAAGAAGGCATAGTGTGAACTCATTTTTTATTATAGTAAAGAGTAGTTGAACTAATCAATGAACCAGTGAACAACCATTTTGGAAAATATGATATGAAAAACAATTAAAAAGATATTTTTATGGATGTTATTCAATTCAATGAACAAGAAAAAAGAATAATTATGGTAAATTCAAAAGTGGTCATTCACTGGTGAAAGGCAGTCAATCATTGGTTCAAGAACCCTAATATGATAAATAAAGTATTAATATATTTTGAGACTAACTTTAAATTACTCTTGAACATTTCAGGACTGGATAAAATCGAATTTTTGCAATCTCATCAAAATTTAGAAATTTATAAAAAAGCATTTGAAATCATTGACCACTATTTTGGTGCTGATGAAGAAGATTCGAGAATCGCTCCTTCAGTAGATACTCAGGGTCAACAGTTCCAGTTTCAAGCAGCTGATTCTACATCACAACTACCAGTTCAAAGTTTTCAATTTTAATTAATCAATCAAAATCAAAACGTATGTTAGAAATGCATCATTTTTTTAATCGAATGAGCTATTGTCTATTTTAGAGAAAAATTTGATCTCTAAAATTCAATGTATTGTAACAGATAATGACCTTGGAATTTCTTCCAAACATTTGAACTTTTATTATAATAATTAGTACTTGTTTTTATTTTAAATGATGATTAATAATTTTGAGAAACCACCGTATAGTTGAAAAAATTTTTCGTTTTTAACATTGTTACAATATTGTGCCTCCTTACCAAGATTTTAATCAAAGTTCTCACATGTAAGCTCATTCATGCTAACTTTTTTTTTGCTTAAGAATTACTTAGTTCGTTATTTTAAGAAAAAGTTATGCAAACATTTTGTTAGCTTATAAAAATCTGAAATGATGTACTAAATTATGTATCAGTACGGAACTCTCGGACACGGACATTACCTCGTTCGACATTGACTGAAACAGATTTAAAAAAAAGGAACACTCTTGCTTACTAGCAAGTGAGAATTATGCGACTGAAGTACGCGACTATGTAGCCAATACGGATAACACTATCAGATTCGCTACTCCCTTCATTACTACGCTGAGTAGATACATGACCAATTCAACTTTTTTACTGTAAATACGTATCTAGTAATTTTACAGGCCAATCTATACAGAGTGCCCTTTAATTTATATTAAAATACGAGAAATCTTATAAAATTAATTTATATATAAAGAATTATACTTTTGAAAGATTTTTTTCGAAAAACTTTTAAAAAATTCTTCGGTTGTTTAATAAATTTATTTTTTCAATTATTCAGAAGAAATAATTTGTATTGTATAATGTATATTTTTTTCGAAAATTGTGCAAGTGCGAAAACTGTTCTCTTGTCAAATGAATAAAATATTTATCAAATATTTCATTGATATTTTAAATCAAAGAAAAATTAAAATGAACTTTACGAAGGTTCTGCGCAATAAAAATCCAATTGAATATATTTGTTTGAATACTCAAATCACAATATCATAATATAAATTTAAAAAACTTAGGTATCAGAGCATTAAGATGTTGTGAATAGGAGAGACTGTACAGCAAATAAAAAAGAAATTTTCGGACATTCTGTATGTAAGGTCTGTGACTGTATAAAATGTATTTATTATTTAGGTTCGACGATACACTACTATGTGTCTCTATACATACAAATACTATACATACATATATACAACATATTTTTAGTTACCGACGGATAAAATCATGAAAGATATGTTATGAAAAAAGTTACTCGTTGTTGAATATTGCCTAGTTGAAAATTTCTTTTTAAGATAATCAAGAAATAAAAATCAATTTAACGAGTACTCGCAGTCAATTTTCAACGATTTACTCGCTCTTTTAGTTAAACACATATAAATATAATATATTAATTATTTACATTTTAAACAAAACTGAGTGAGAGAGAATTTCGTTGCATGTTAAAATTGCGCTTAGATACACAGCGAGCGATGTACTTTTTAAAAAATGGCACAGAGCTAAAATTATGTGACTTCAAGACAATGTCAGGTATTACTACAAGGACTGCCGACTGTTACGCTACAACGTCAAAAAGTTGATGTTATCTTAAAAACATTTAATCTTTTACTTTTTCAATTGATTTTGATTTTAATTCAAATGATCTTAACAATGTTTTGTAATAGAATATATACCTAATCAGTAACGAAAAATTGCAGATTCATTAGATTATTCGATTAGGATTAAAGTGCAAAATCTGTGAGCTTTTAGTAATTAGAAATAATTGTTATTTGTAAATGACATCCATTGTAATCCAATTCATATTAATCAGTAAAGAAAAAGAAATTCACTATTGAAAAATGTCTTAGACAAAATGTGGATTTCTTTTTCTTTTCAAAAATGAAAATAAATACATTTTTGTTTGCCCTGAAAGAATTGCCAGTCAACATTGTCTTTTTTATGTTCAAATTATGGAAGTATAAATATAACAATTATGACATAGATAATGAAAGTATGACTTGATTTATTTATTACAAAAAATATTCTATGACTATCAAACATTAAATTATTATTATTTACAACAATTCATTTTTTAGTTTTAATTTTACAGTTACAGCTTACACTTTAAAACACTCGTTTTAAAAAGTCAATTTACAAATCACAGTAATATTTTTCACTACACAAGTGTGTAAAAATATAACAATAATAAAAATTTTCAATTCCTTTGCTTAATTTTAACTTCCGCATACAGTTAATAGTAGATGTACCTTGTACAACCTTAAAATCAATACTATGTCTAAAACTAATTGCAAACAGCACACACAAATTTGTTAAATTCATAGAAACAATCAAAGTGTCACAGCTTTTGGTAAAGGACAATCATTAACTGATGGTTCTGAATTTACACTTAAAATAGCTCCATCTGTGATTCTAGTTATGAGAGGTTGTATAGCATCCTCTTTAATTTTGCCTGTTAATTTTTTGTATAATTCTCTTTCCATGAACTCAAGGGGACTTTCCTCTTTATCATATTCATCAGATATTACAGTAATAATATAAATCACTTCTTCCACTAATGGATTGACTGTATCACATAAATTATGAAATGCCTTTAAAGCTTCAATATTTATGTTAAACAAATCCCAAATGATCTGAAATTTACACAAAGTATTAGAAAATAAATAGATTATGCATTGAAAAAATTATGTAGGAGTACTTACAACAGCTTTATTATCTTGAATGCTCACACGTAATGATTCTATTACAGATCCCATATCTGATTTGAATTTTTCTGGAGTTAGTAGCAAACTATGACTTCTCAAAGCATTACTACTAATGTTACCTAATAAAACAGCTAAACAGTCTGTTGGATCTGCTTTATCTCCTATTAAAAGTAATATCGATGGCTTGTGGGGTGCTTCAATAATATTTGCAATGCTGATATAAGCATCTTGCCAAAATTGATCGTCTTGATTCTCATATTTTGTTCGCATGTTTCTTAAACTTTTTTTAACATCTTCCAAAATAGATTTTACTTTATCCTGGTGATCAGGTTCATCTTTTATAAAATAGCTGTTTATACTGGAATTCGCATTGAAATAATATGCAGCTCCAACAACAACAATCATTGCAAAAATCACAAAAACAATGTAACTGAACAATATACTTTTGCTATTTCCATTTCTAGATTTGATTGGCTCATCATCTTCATCAACATCATCAACCTCTTCATCAGAATCTTCATCTAGATCATCATCAATATCATCATCATTATCATCATCATCGTATAAATCTTTATTTAATGGTGACACATGTTTTTCAAAGCGCACATTTTGAAAATGTATTTTATCCGCTCCTCTTTTGATGTTGGTGTTTAATTTTTTAGTAGGTGTAGTTTTTAGAGTTTTAAGTTCTTTAGTTGAATTCTCTAATACATCATCCGTAAAACTGTCGTCCCGATAGCTACGACGTCTTCGTGGTTCAGTCTGAAATTATATTAAAATATTAAATAGTTATATTTAAAAATTAAAAACAATGAATGGCATGCCCTTAAATTTTACGAACAAAGTATATTCTGCACTATAACAGTGACTTTATAGAGCACTCACCCTTTTCATGATGGTTCACTTGGAATAGTATTGCGATTGATGTTTTGGAAAAACAGACAAGTTTAGCCAAGTGTTCAATGAAACATTTGAGCTCAATTCCAAAATAAATGATATCTTTACACTACGTTATTTATAAAGTAGGTATTCCGTATTCGCGCAAGATGCAGGCCGCAATGTGATTCTATATCTATACATCGATTGTTTTATTTTCATATTCGTGTCTGCTGCACGCGAGGTCCGCGTTGGGTACGTAAGTTCAGGTAGAGCAACTGTCAGATTTGGCAGGCCACTATTGGCAATTCAGATAGTGATTTTACTGCTTGCCAGATTAGTTTGAATGTATAACTTAAATGTCCGCTTAGCGCACTTGATGTATTTTGAAGCATTTTTCGTACTTGAGCATAATTTTTCTTCTGAGTTTATTAAAATTTCTCGCATAAATAATCGTTTCAATTGCAACATGAAGAAAATTTTGCTTTACCAACCTGAAGAAAAAAAATTCTCGACTTAGTTGAGCTTCTCTCATGTAAAAACGAAAAACAGCTATACTGTTGTTTAAAGTGCAGTCGGCAAGTAATAATTGTGAAAGTAAGTGTTGGAGCAGACGATAACTTTATGACAGATCAAACTATCCCTTCGGCGCCTTGCACCGACAGTTGGACAGCTCGTTCTGTCCTTTTATTTTCGATATTACTCAGAGATTAATTTTTAAGTATAATTGAGAATGCAAATTTACAGAATATAGTTGTACGTATTCACTCTACGACACCAGTAAAAATGTAGATGAGATTGAAAGAGACAACCTGTAAAGAAATTGTAAAGACTAGCAGTTCAAGATTTGGATGAATACACTTTTTCTGATAATTGCGAATAAAATTGATTTTGTTTGATTGTCAATGATCGTGTCTACGTTCTACATGTCGCCGGCAAAATGTGTTTTGCAGTTTTCAAAAGAATTTGCAGCTGGGGGCCGCTCGTTGCTCTCGGTATGTATATTTTTCTATTGAACCTAGATGATTGTACAGTAAATAATTAATTTTAATTTATAAAAAATTTAAATAAGTTACTTAACAAATGCTTCGAGAATATAAATTATTATAAAGAGATGAATTAAAAATTAATTTTTATATAATTTACCATTATAATTTCAGCCATAATCAAGTTAATTACTTCGATGACCCTACACTGTTGCAGAAATAAATTAGTCTCAAATGGAATAGGTGTTACAGACCCAAGTTTTATTGCATTCATGATTTTCAGTGGTTTGACTTTATATCATTTTATCAACTCTGTTTATGAAGGACCAGGTTATCTACCATACAAATGGATGCCAGTAATATTATTTTTTGTTGAATAAGACAGTGTATTCTTCATCATTTTATTAATTAAACCTGTCCTTTGTTTTAGGAAAATTTTAATGATGTTAAATATCTGCAAGCTTGCAATTTTTGCAATGGGTACAAGGCTCCTAGATCTCATCATTGCAGAAGATGTAATTTTTATATCTATGTTATTGCAAAATTATCTAGTTGATCTATTATTTTTTGTGAAGTTATTAAGCAACTCAAACTGTTTTTAGGCAATCGCTGCATATTGAAAATGGATCATCATTGCCCCTGGATAAATAATTGTGTTGGTCACAAAAATCATGGATATTTTACTGCTTTTTTGGCTAGTGCAGTAGTTGGTTGTTGCATCTCAACTTACATACTAATCAATTGGATGATAACTTTACTCTATATGAGGCAAAGGTTTCCGTATCAATTTCCATCTGTATTGGTTTTATTTTTAGTTATCACTAGCATTGGATTTTCTATTGGAGTAGTTGTTGCAGTGGGAATGCTTTTATATTTTCAAGTAAAATAACTTTATTATATGATTTAAAATTATTTAATTTTAAAAGTAATATTTCTAATTCTTAATATTTTGCTTTACTAGTTATCATCTATAGTTAAAAATCAAACTGGAATTGAAAGTTGGATTTTAGAAAAAGCTAATTATCGTAGATCCACTACGGCTGAAGAAATATTTGTAAATCCATATTCTAAAGGCTGGCTTTTCAACATTAAGCAAGTGGTTTCTTGGCATTGTAACGCTCCAGGAAATGGAATTGACTGGCCTGTTGCTGAAGGCTGTGATCAATATACTTTAACTGTAAGAATAATTTATACATTGAACGTCAGCTAGTTTAAAACAAACACTATAATATGGAAATTATTTTTAGCGAGAACAATTAGCCCAAAAGTATGAAAAACGGAAACGTGCGAGAAAATACAGAGTTATAAAGAAAGCTACTGGATCATGGTGCCCAATTAGTCATGGTTTCAAAACCTTATGTTCGCCACCAATTACAGATGAGGCTAGAATTAAGCTCGATGTAGGAGATTTAGTTATAGTAACTCGATGGCGAAAGTATGTTAACAATTTACCTAAGAGTGTTAATTTTACTGAAAAGCATTGATAAATTAATTATTTCTTTTGAAATTATTTTTATTACAGTAAGTGGTTGTTTGGGGAAAAAGAAGGTGTCAAACCAGTTGTTGATGGCAAAGATAATCGAGTTCGAGGCTGGTTTCCGCGAGCTTGTGCCATACCATTGACCGAAAGACCAGAAGACAATGACGCATCAAACATGCATAACTGTGCATCAGATGACGAAGTGAAGTACTTGAGCCAAAACACATCGAGCTTATCGAAATCAACCGAGACAGACCCAGTTTTTAATCATTCAAAGAAGAGAAAAAAAGATAAATGATATCTGAATTGGTTTAAAAAAAAACAATTAGAAGAAGTCAATGGAAAAGATGGTGTACTCATGTAATTCCGAATAATTTTTCAAAATGGTACGTTCGCTATAGTGAAAATATTAAATGAGGTACAACTAAACTAAAAAAATATTTTGCGTAGAATAGATAAGCTATAAGAATTCAATGAAAGAAACGAATCGCACGATCAACTTTTTAATTTACGTATAAATCAGCGAGTCAAAGTAATTTAAATTATTTATGAATAAGTATTTCCCGCATAAATATCAAAGTCGATCCCACAACGTATAAAAAGCAAAAGCGAAAGAAAGATTAGCTTAGCTTTCGTATGGCCAGCTTCGATTTAATGCACAATTGACCAAAGGCTTTTTCTCTCTTTGGCGCGCGCGCGCGTACGTTTCAATTGTGTGTGCTCTTGCGCGCGTGCATATGTAATGTGTATAATATCGGCCTGTGACCTACTTGCATATTATCCTCGTCGGGCGAACGGCTCTCTGTTCACTCGTGCACCGCTGCCTTTCATCGCTATTAAGCATTCACACCTCTGAAAGAGCAGCAGCCTATACTAGCTAGGCGTACGTACGTACACGCGTCCGTGGCGAACAATTTCTCTCATCAGTTTTGTCGCGCGCGAGCGAACATTTGTGCGTGCGTGTATTCCTCCGCGAGCAGCGGGCTGCGGGCTGCAATTTCGCTGATTTACCTTGCATGCGCTTTTTGAAGATTCTCCGCGCGGGCCTCTGCGATATTCGCAAATCACGTCACGTATATGGAAGCAGCGGCACGCATTGCGCGAAGCACAATTAGGGGTCGATTATTGTGCCACACCCTGGCGTCGATCATACATTCGACGAGGATCATTTATCGGTGCGGACTCGAAATACAAATTTCAACTTCCAACTTTCAACTATTTTCAATTTTTTTTACAATTATTTACTTAGACAACAGTTCGAGTTCGGAGCATCGAGTAAGTTCCGAATAGATGCGTTGGTTGTATGACAACTCGTATATATGTAGGGGATGTCGAGCGAAAACGATACAAGCTTTCGCAGATACGTATCGCTCGTTTCCGGTCATATGTATCGGTACAACTTCGAATGGCGCATTCAACAGTCTTAGAGCGCACTGATAAACTTCTGTAAGACCTTAAATAAGTTTTCATTCGCGAGACAACTTTCCATAACAGGCAGTAAAGCATGACCTTATTTTCTTTCGCTTCCATTTTTGCCGAGGATTCGTTCACGCCGAGGTATATACTTAAATAGACACGAGTAAATGCAATCGTTTACTCGAAGCATTCTTTTTGTAACTTTCTTTAGAAAAAGAAGCGTTTGTGAAGGATCTCGTTTGCATGGCAGAAGTTAATTTTTTTCATTCGAAGTTTATTTTACGCGTCAAAATGAAATGTTTAATGACTGATGATCGATCATCCATAATCCTGCGAATTTAACATGCGCATTTTTTTATTAAGAATCGACTGAATGAAACATTTATCACGAAGCATTTAATATTATTTTTAAAGCATTCGTACAAATAAAAGGAGTTGTATAATTCTATGATACTTTTTTATGTACGGTTATAAATTTATATTATTTTTATATTTTAATTTAATATTTATACATTAGATTAAGTCAATTGTTCAAATACTGTACTTGAGTGATAGAACTAAAAAAATCCGAATAATTTATATTATAACTTGATCCAAGATGAAGGACCATTAGAAATTCAGTCATATAATGATATTAACCGTCGAACAAAGTCAAGTGTAGTCATGTATAATCGACGTTAAAAATTTGTATCCATGTAAAAATAAAAAAAATGAATGTTGAAATAATAATTATTATAAAAAACCACGAGAAAAATTATTTAATAATTATTATAGAAAGTTTTGTAATTTATTTATCGAACAGATCTATCTGAAGAAAAATGTATATTTCTTACATCAACGAATGTTATGTGCATCATTTAAATAAGGATTGATCGGATTATACGTATATCATACCAGTTTGTGAAGTGTAAATATTTTTATGGAGATTTTGCAATATTTATTTTTCGATGTTTTGAAATTTTAATAAATACGGTTATTGTATGAAAACTTCAAATTCGTTGACACCTTTCCTGTGCAAGTACAATATTGGCCTTCCCTGATACTGTCATTTTACCTCGTAAACCAGCAGATTAAACGTCACTTGAGTTGATTAATCGATGACTCTGCTTCAAAGCGGAGGTCATACCTTTACATTTGCATCGTGTACGAGTCGCAGTACCAGTTAGCAAATTATCGAAACTTAGTTTTGCCACTCAGTAAGCACGAGAGTGAAAGTATTATAATTATGCGGTAATATGTACACATCGTATGGCAGTTTGAATGGCGCAGAAATGACGGGGGGCTCGATGTGTGTATCATGCACATAAGCACAGCGATCGTCGAGCGATCCCAAGGAGACTGGACATCGCCTTTTTGATTCAGCGCTCAAGTGTTTTTACACGAGCTTGCCAGTGTCCTTTTGCCGCTTCAAGACGTAGTACCAACTCCAGTGTGCGTTGTTCTCAAACTAAGGTGATTCGGCAGTACCGAGTCTTATAATTTCAATTTTTCTTATTAAATATAATTATTTAAAAGAGATTTATGAAAGAAGTTAAAATTTTGAATACTTTTTTACAATTTATCCATTGATTTTCGAGTTTTTGTTGATTGTAACACTGAAATTGGCATGATGAAAATTAAAGGATACACGTAAAGGATCAAGATGTCCCAAATGCATTCGATAGCTGCACTAATGATGGTTTTGGTGGCGGTTAGTGCTTTTCCCGACGGTGGCCCGGTCGATGCCTGTGTCAAGCCTAAGCCGAACCAACCTTATCACGGACAGACCAAGCCACAGCCGGCGTCGACCAACCCCTATGCTATTCGGGCATCGACTGATCGCTACAGGCCAGGCGCGCAAGTAACTGGTGAGTTTTTTTTTGAAATCATTAAGACTAAAAACGACTAATATAGTTTTAGATACCTAATGAATTATTTTAGAATGAGAGTATTTTCCCTCTGAAATGGTTGAGTCCTTTAACAATTGATACATGATTAAAAATCGAAAAACTCTAAATAATATTATGCGTTATGTCATCAAAATGTCATTTTTCTTTGATAACTGAAACTATATTGTTCCCATCAGTTACTTTCATCGTAGATATTATAATGGTTTCTACAATAATTTTACATTATTTTTTCGATTGTTCTTGTTCAAGACAAATGATTCTCGTGTCACATGCTCAAATGATCTTAACTATCCTCTTACGGCTTATTTTTCAAGGCAAATTAAGAGAGATCAGATCTTGTAAAATCTATAAAATAAATCATTAAAATCTTCGCAAACCATGTTCTGATTTATAGCATCATTTTCACTTTAACAATTGCAGATTTACTGATTTAAAAGTACTCACCATCTAGCGGTGAGCAAATGAAGTGGCATTTTTGTATTTGAAGTCATTGAAAACTGGTCTAATTTTTTTCCAATAGTTGAATCGTCATTTTCAGGTCATTTAAAATGCTAATTAAAAGACAGAAAAATCTTTAGAAGCAAGACAATTAATAGTAATTTATTTCAAAACCTTTTAAATAGTTATTCTTTGGCCGTTGGACCATTATTAATGTTGACAATTCTTTCCACGATTGAAATTGGAATAAAATATGTTTTAAAAAGCTACACGGATGTCTGAATAATAACAGAGTCTGTTGTTGTTGAACAAACTGATAATATCCGTAAATATATAAAACAAAAAAAAAATAGTTT
The DNA here is from genome assembly GCA_034770305.1 of Trichogramma dendrolimi. NCBI lineage: Eukaryota > Metazoa > Arthropoda > Insecta > Hymenoptera > Trichogrammatidae > Trichogramma > Trichogramma dendrolimi. The sequence goes on along the minus strand of JAPMIB010000037.1, from coordinate 1,076,117 downwards.
CATTTTAGAAAAATTCTCGATAAATGTAATAAAAAATTATCATATCAACTGCAGCTTCGGTCTTTTTTATCAGTTACTTGAATTGACAGGATTATTGAAGTTGAATTATCAATTTTTAATTATTTGCTTGTTCTTTCAAAGATTATGATGTGTTCGATTTCGATGAATAAATTATAAAAATGAACTTAAAAGTTAAAAATGAGTAGATTAGGTAAACTGTGATCTCCTATTATCATGCACAATTGATCAATGTACTATAACGTTTTTTTGAATAATTGATCGAAACAATATGAAAATAAATGGGTTCATTAATATAATCCCTTTTATATTATTAAAAAAAAAATAAATAAATAAAAGGCAGTCAGATGTTTTAGTATAATTAACGTAATATTTTATAAACGAGCCGAAAGTGGGTGAAAAATCTTAGTGGTAAATTTTGACTGTTAATAAATTGTCAGAGCTTACGTTATAGGCTTGGAATAAATGCCAAGCGATTACCCTTTCAAACGAGCGTGTGGAATATATAAAAATTTCGCAACGCGCGAAATATGCAAGTATGAAGTACAGCGGCAGGTCAGCGCGAGCGAAAAGGAAAAATTCAAGTTTATAATGCACGTGCGTTATATACTTATCAGGGCGCGCGCAGTAATTCATGCATTTATTCTATTTCGTCTATGATAACGACGATTATCGTTGATTTATTACATAAATGTCGCGCGCGCGCGCGCGAAGCCGAGTTCGCAGATTTAATTATGACGCGCGGCAATGAATATTGATATTGATAAATTAACATATCAACCGAATATCAAGAAAGTGAATATTCATCGGCACCGCGCGAACGGAAATGAAAAATGTATTTTTCACATATATCTGTTAATTATTGTTATTATGTACGCGGATGCGTAACGAAATTATGCTCCTCGCGAGTATAGGCCAAGCAACGAATGCACGTTTACACGGTCACGGCTTATAATTACAACGCAACGATATGTGTACGGCGTCACATGTAGTACATATATAGCTGCGGCAGCAGCAGCAGCTTCAGGTATAGCCCCGTTCCTGTGCAGCAACTGCAGCAGCTATTATTCTCTCTCGATTGCGTATAAAAGGAATCTCTCTCTAGGCCATTAGATAAGCGCAATATACGTAGAGAGTTCTCTGCAGCTGCTATCGCGTACGGGGGTTGCCCCTTTATATATATAACGTATAATGTATATAGGGAAGAGCTTTGAGCTACACATAAAGCTCGAGATTCCAACGAGCGCGTCGTCTATGCGCGAGATCGATTTCGAGCTCGACTTACTTATATATCGCACATATATAATACGCGACGTCGCGTATAGTAGTTGCGGCAGTAGAAATTACATCGCTTTAAAGTCTCTGTACGGGTATATCGCCCAACCTCATTTGTTATTGGCCTTATACATCAGCCACTTGCAGGACGATGTGTGTATATAGAAGAGAGAGAGAAAAAAAATCAATGATAATACGGCAGCCTCGGTACGCTGCGTGCGTTAGTTAGTTATTGCGCGACTGCGAGCTCTTACGGTGCTGTATAAATTACATTCAATCCGCCACGCGATATCATCTGCTTTTCTGCAGATGACACCAAGACGGCCACATTACACACTTATTGCGCAAGAGCCTGTAGCAGCAGCAGCAGCAGTAGTAGTATAAAGTCGTAGCTTTAGCCTTGTTTGTTTATTGCCATCGTAGGTCGTATTGCGTGCGATTTTCGAGCTCTCGAATTCGTATAAAGCCGAGTGTAAAATGGAAAATGTTCGAAGTAGAGAATCGCATGGAATCGTTTCGTGTATAATTACTTTACTTGTACGAGTCTCGTTGCAACGTGCGATATATATATATAAGGCATCGTCGCACTTTGGCGTGATACATCCATTCAAGGACTGGAGCGAGACGCATTATACTTTTTATAATTTGATTTCTTTGTAAAAGAACATTTCTTCGGAAAATTCATCAATTATTTTTTTCTCCACATCAATGACACACGGAGTCTTTGTCTCGGCTCGCATTGCACACACATTGTCGTCGCTTTCATCTCGGCGTTGCGCTTGAAATTACATATTATATACCACTCTCTATAACAAAGAGTCGAACTTTTTTATGCGGATGTTTTTTTTTCTTTTTGAATGTACAAATTTAAAATACCGACAGTGCGGCTGCAGTAGTACAATGCAACGGCGCAACTGCACGCAACGACACTTTTTGTTCATTTGAAAACTAATTGTGCTGTATATACACAGCAGTGTGCGCAGCAGCTACGTATTCGTACATGTATATATACGTTATTTGCTTCGACGAGAGTCCTTGAGGTTCACAACGACTTCTGCAACTCTAAGCTAGAAAGTCGTAGCTATAAGAGAATATGTTTAGGCTTGGCGATGTCATACACGGCGTGTATCGCGCCTGCATTACGGCTCTCTTTACCTTATATAACTGTATATAGCTGCCGTGTGTGTGTGTATGCGTATATGTACCCGTGGCTATATGTGAGTGATGCAGTTCGACGCAAGCCCACGTGTGGATTAGAGTAAATTATTATTGCTGCCGAACACGCGGCGCTATTTAATAACGTTGAGGATTATTTTAAACGGTTTTTTTCTCTCTTTCTTTTCGAGCTCGAGGCATGCCTTGTGTACATTATCGATTTCTATATATGTATGCAATAAGAGCACATTATAATGTACCAGCTCGCATTTATGTAAAAGCTTGGGGAGTATTCTTTTTTTCAGTTTCATTACATTACGATGATATAATAAGGATATCGATGTATCTGGCTGCAGCGAATTTGCAGCGCGTAAACAATAAGAAAGAAATTTATGCCAGTATGCTCGCGATGAAAGCGATCGCCGTTAGCGAGTCATTTCTCATATTATATACGCGCGCGAGATCGTGCCATTTGCATGCACACATGCACGGGTGTGGCGCGCGCGTACCTACCACCGACCGCCTGCTACTTGCGACCTGCAAAGGTACACGGGATCGATCTAATCTAAGCAGCTTCGAGTATAATTACGCGGACTGCAACTTGTTTTCCCCTCTTTTTCTAACCGCCTATCGTGTAAACTTCACTCGGAAACGCAATACTTCAATTTCTATACTTTCTTTTTTCGCAGTGCGAGTCGAAGGAGCGAGCAATTTTCAAGGTTTCTTCATCCAGGCTCGCGACGCCCAGACCAACGAGTGGATCGGATCGTTTTCAAAAACCGCCAATACCAAAGCCCACGGCGAGTGCAGCGCGGTCACGCACTCCGATCCTCGCGACAAGAAGTTGGCTACCCTCGTCTGGAACGCGCCCAACAACAAGCAGGGCAGCGTTTACTTCACGTGAGTCGGATTTCATTTTATTGACATTTTTCACGCGGTCGTTTCATTAGTAACCAAGTGATTTTCATTTCAACAGCGGAACCGTATTGAAGGACTACGGCACTTACTGGGTGGATGTCGTTTCACAAGTCGCTCGCAAATGATTGCACAACTATATCAACGCAGTATAATACTTTTATTTCGATTTAAGTTTTGTAATTTCAACTCGAGAACAAACATTTTTTTTGGATGTCTTATTATTTTATACATAATTCCAACGTGAGCATTGGTTATTTTATAATATTTTTTATTGTTAATTATGAAGTGTTACATGAAAAATGATGTTTTATCGTTTATTTTTTCAATGAGAATATTATTACGTTGTTATCGCAAGGATTTTTCTTGCGAATATTAATGACTTTTTTATGTGTACATGTGGAAATTATTACATTTATGTGAGATGAATAGAATAATTTTTTCTTCGCTAATTATTACTTCATTCGTATTCGATTCAATTTCATACTCGACATCTCAACGCGAACAAATATTTTATTCAAGTTTCCCACACATTCTGACTAATTGAATAGAAGCGTATTTTTTTCTTACAATAAAAATTAAATCAACGTATTTCGGCACGGAAGAGAAAATGTAATCTCAATGTGTATTCATATGAAGAATTTTCTTTTAGTTTATTCAATCCAATTCATCCAATTTCATCCCTAATGCAGACATATGCATATTGAGATTATGATCGGGTTAAATCATTGTCCCTCGGGTAAATGCATTGATTGGATTTAAATAATTAATTAGGCTCGAACCTCAGGAGAATCTTAAGGGCGCAAGGGTTTTGGTTAAAAATATATATGAACATTTTTTTAGAGAATTTGACTTCCCGAATCAAAGTTTCTGCAGGTCTAACTCTTGAAAATGAGCTTTTTTTTTTTTAAAAAGACGCAAAGTCTCGAATTTTTATTGTGGCTCGTCCCTAATCCCTAATCAGTGACTAAGCATGACACGTAAAAATTTGATAATAGCCAATACCTTTATGATATAGTTGCTTTCATGTCTTTTTGAATATCTATAAAAGTGTAATGGACATGATCAAAATAACCACATTTGGAATATCAATATTCTTTCTCTATCAAATGTTTAATATCAAGTAGAATTCGAGTAGTATTTGAATACTACTAATAGAATGCATACTATTAATTAAAATTATTTCAACAGAAATATATGTTTGCTGTGGACGAAAATAAATGAACTTTTCATAAATATTAAGAACGAGTAGGCGCACAGCAGAGATCTGAACAAATGAAGCGCGTAGCCAAAGAAACAAAACCTTGTCGAGAGGTCAATGGAAGCAGCGTAAGTAGTCGTTTTCAGTATCGTGGCAAGCGCTGAAAATTCTCTCGAGTCCCGACTAGGCGAGCGAAGACGTCAGCCTGTCTCGACTTTCTTACCTTTTTTTTTCCTTTCTCGGCTACAAAAATACACCCGCAAAACTTTCGTTTGCCTCTTGGGTTGGTTTTTACTTTGTTTGTTTTTTTTTCTCTCGCTAGCGATTGCGTCAACAGGCTAGACGCGAAGGTGTTCTTATTTATTTAATTAAATTATCTTGGCAAAAAATATGAATAACGGCAAGTCCACGCTTTATTACGCAAGATTAATTAGTCTTTATTTCGCGAGATTTCAACGTTTTCTCTTGAATGAAGTATTTATCGATTAGCCGTATAATAAATATAATGATATGCATATTATAAGTCATCATCATATATACCAATACACGCGTGTATATATGCGCGGTGGCATAAATTGCTCAACCAATGGCCGCGTGTGTAATGCGCCTTTATAAACTTCGTGGTCGAAGATGTAGAAGAAAATAAATGGAGCAGGTAAAAGTGTGCCAACGCGGTGTAAAGGCATGACACGCACATCTATTCATGTATATGTGAAACGCGATTTTTTTAATGCCGTTTTCATTTACATTTCATGTGCATCTTAGCATGCGATAAAGATATTATGGATCATTTCATACGTAGGATCTGCTTCGAAGCGGGTAACGATTTCTAGACGTCTCTTATCAATATTTCATAATTTCGTATAACTTACAGCTCTTTTTTCAATGAAATGAGATAAACAGATCAGTCAAATCGTAATAATTTGTACTATATTTTAAATTCTTCATTGTCATACCTTTCCGTCAATACTAATAGGTAATCAGAATCATTAAAAGATGCAGATTAGTAACTAAAAAATAAAATGCAAACACTCACTCGGTAGTCATTCATCGTACTTGCAACTTATCGCTGTTGTCTGACCAAGACTAGATACACGTTTGAATGATTTTAATAACACCTTGGGGGTTTCACATTGTAATATATTGACCATTTTTGGCCTAAGGTGTGAATAATGCTTTAAATGTTTAATTTGGAACGTTTTTATGGTGGTCACATATTGAGCCAAACGTTTCTCTCAAATATCTAACATGACACGCGTCTATGCATCTAGCGTCATTAGCTAAGTCGAGCATCATCGATGGTAAGCGATATGTCATAATTCTGGCTTGGTATATAACCACCACTGTCACACTATAATCACCTCAGAATTTTATCGAAGTCATGAGTTTTTGTTCGACTACAAATATACTTGAGTATATCTTCACTGTTCAATACATCACTTTTAATTGTCAATTCAATCTAAGATAGACAAAAATTTATTTCACGTACGTTTGAAGTTATCAACAAATATTTTAATGGCTTTATAACGATCGAATTGATTGGAAATTTTTTTTGGAAAGCATTCGGTCCTTTTTGACGTTTTATCTACCGGCATCATTAAAAAAAATTTATCTAAAACTGTACATTATTATTCTTGCTGTGGTCAACCCTTAAATAGGAAAGGCTTGAACGAAATGTAAAGTTGAAAAAATATCAGAGGGATTTTTCTAACCATTCCTGTTACTCTTAGAAAAATACCTTAGAGAAATGTATCATGTTCGTGCCCGGAAAAAACTGTTAACCAAAAAGTATACTATTTTCTACTAACCGGAAGAAGTAGTTGAGGTATAGAGGAAATGTATTATGCAGTGAAGTAATTTTTATTATTTTTCCAACAATTTTTATTATTTTACGTAGTTCACATCTCTAGTATTTCTCCCGGCCGTATAGCAATGTTCAGTTTGTATGTAACAAAGTAATTTTACGATATAGCAAAGTAAAATTTGTTTTAATATAATAATTTTCGTGGGAATTTTTGAATATATATATCACGGTTACTATGAAAATAGTCATTTTTTCTGAAGATATTAGTATACATTGAAAGTATTCTGTCAATTAAGATTTTTCCAGATTTAATCACTTTAAAAGTTTTTGCGTCTTGACCCATTGATGGCTTAATGAAATGTGCACAATCTGGACGCCGCTGTTTAAGTGGTTCGCTTTAAAAGTTACGACATGGATATAAAATTGTTCAAAATTGCTTGAAAATGCAGAGAAAAATTTAATGCACAAAGTATGAAGAAAAAAAAATTTTCAAATATTTTTTAAAATTTGTTCCTCTTTAATTTGATTTTTATCTTAGCGTGTAAGATATTAATTCTGATTATTTTGTTAAAATTACCTTAAATTAAAACAATGCCTTTTTTAACTTATTTAAACTACCGAAATGAGAATCAAGTAAACAAATGAAATATTATAAGAATGATACGATAAATTAAAAAATGATACGAATATATAATTGTGTGAACAACAGTTCAAAAAATGCAACATATTTTTCAATTGCTCTTTATAAAAAATAAAACTTTTCCAAATATGTATTTGTGCATTAGTCGATGAAATCGGTCAGGTTCTCTTTGATTTCAATATATCGGCAGAATATTTATTCGACTACGTGCAGCTGTACACGCATACATATCAGAGCCGGTTGGATAGAAAAACCTGTTTTCTGTGTGGTTCAAAAAAATTGCTGTCGTGCCGATAAACGTACACCAATGAATAAAAAGTAAAAATGTAGCGGGTATACATTTATTTTTTAACGAAAGAATCTATATAATAAATGTAGGAGAAACGTGTCGCATGGTACTTATACACAGCAGCCACGGGACGATGTGCAAGTCAAATTATGCTTATACGATCAATCATTATTATGTTGCCGTAGCATTAGAAACTGAAAACCGTATTAACAGACGTCTGCATTTAAACTACCAATTATGACGTTTTCGCTGACTCTGGGGAAGATTCAAATTTTGCATTCGACTCCGATATATGCGTATATATTCAAAGAACGTCTCGTGAGAATAGAGCTTCGCACTGGAACTCTATACAATCTTGGGCATCTTTTCGGTGTTCATCCTAATTTGAAAAAAAAAAGAAAAGAAAAAAAAGTAGCCAAAGATGAAGATTTTTTTTTTACGAGATAATATTTCTCGTGCATTTGCGCTGCGAGCTGCAGCGGGGAAATTTCAAAAATGCCTGGCATTACAGCAAAATGGAAAATGCTTGGCATTTTTTCATTTCAAATAGGATTTTTACGAGTCTCGGCACGCGGAAATTATGTATACACGACGCTACACTGTGTGTAAAGCCGGAGCAATAAAAATTGTGACGCTATTCTATTCGGGCGCGCGAGTATGCGTGCGTGTGTGCACGTGTGCTCGTAGTACATACGCAGACAGCGTTGCAGCTTTATAAGCCGTGCTCTTGCTGTTTGGCTGGAATTGAGCCTGCTACATTTTTATCGCGTTGTCTGTGCAGTGTGCTCGAGTAGAGAACTTCGATCTCCCCGCAGCCCGTCAAATTGCACTTTTTCCAAGCGTTACTACTGGTTCCCGCTAAAGTAAATGTCTTTCGGACGATCGTCGAATCCCTTTTTTTTTCCTCGTTAAACGTCTCGCTATGGCATTATACGTATACACGGTCGCATGCCACTGGCTATATGTACACGTTTTGGCACGTACTTAAGAAACTTGAAGAATAATCGAGTTTTCACTTGACATTTGGCTTATCTCGCGGCTCCATACGCGGCTCGAGTGACTCGTCGCGTCGCGTGTGTGACAGCTTATAGAGTCGAGCCGAGCTTTGGCACACGAGCTGCCACACATGGAAATGATCAATTGTGCACACATCGTTCCCGCACGGGGATATATATCGTGACAGGCAGAAATAGAGAGAAAGACTGTGAGAGAGAGAGAGAGAGAGAGAGAGGGAGAGAGAGAGAGGCAAAGCAAAGCTTCAATAATGCATGCATATAGCAGGCTTTTCTCTCATTTTTTGTTTGAAAAAAAACTTTTTTTGTCGCTTCTCACGTATTCAGCGCGTGTGTACAGCATTCGTAGCGCGCTTTTCCGGCTGGATTATCTCTAAGGTGAAAATTATTCGTCCCCCAGCCCGAAAAAGGAAAAGCAGCAACAGCGGCAGCAGCAACGCAAGCAGTAATCCGTTTTGAAAATCGCGAAACGAGAAGCGGCGGCGTGTATAATATACACACGCACACACACGTACTGCAGCAGTAGTGCTGCGCTCGGTCAAAGTTGAACTGCTGGCTGAGTTGACGCGCGAAGCTGTGGCGCGCAAATGAAACACGCGCTTGTTTGTACTATATATATATATACATATCCCGAAACGGCTGACTCTATGTGTGTCAGGCTCGCATACACACACCTGCTCGTGCGGCGTGGTGCATCTGTGCGCCCCTTTCTCGCAGCAGCCAGCAACAGCAGCAGCAGCAGCAGCAACACACAAACGCGTATGTATACATAATGCTCGCGAAAGCTCGAAACAGCGCAAAGTCATGCAAGCTCCGAGCCATGCGAGCACTGGAGTAAGCTAGCTATATATATATACCATGGAGGAGGCAAGAGCGTGCACGGATATGTACACACACGCGAGGTGGCTGCGAGCTGCGAGGGTGGCATGTGTGTAGCTTCGGCTGGTGGTGCTGCTGCTACTGCTACTGCCGCGGGGGGTATATAGCAGCTACAACGTAGAGAGCTTTATGCTATATGTATATATAGGCAGGCAGCGATCGAGCTGCAGCAGCGCCGGCGCTTTGGCGCCACCACGACGAGTCGAGCTTGGCGCTTCTACCCTACGTACGTTATACCACTGTCTCTCTTTCTCTATTATATATCTATACGCTCGTGTACCCCCTGCGTGCGCTGTATTTTGCGTATATCGTATCGCGGAGCGGGTAAGCGTACTGCTGGCTGCGAGCGAAGCTCTCAGTACTGCTGCTGCCCGCAGGCCGGCAGGAACTCACACACGGATTGTACTCTGTTACAGCTCGAATGCGTATGTGTCGTCGGAATATGAGTGTCGATTGCCGTTCATTCAATTTGTAACGTCGCGATCGAGCGTTGATCGTCGTGCATTTGCGATCGTTTAAATAGCGCGAGTGGCCGAACGTGTGCGCGAAATCGACGACTACATATTGACGTCGATCATCGAATGACACCGCAGTCCAAGAGAGATTTTCTTCGTGACATATACTCGTTACAGTGTGCGTCCCGATTTACGTCGACTCGTATCCCAATAAATTATATCCTTTTTATTGCTTTCCACGCGCTGGGGTCGGTTTACGCTTTTAACACTTACTCCCATTAATCCGTACGTGCTCCGCATTCAAATGAAAGATTAGCGCGGCCGCTCGACCGAACGAGCTTGCATCAGCTGACACGATGGGGGTGACCACTATACTGCTGCGTTGCTGCACTGCGGACTGTGTTTATGGCACGAGCAGAGAAAAAAGAACTAACGACTTCGTGAACATTATTTAAAGTTAGATTTATCAAGTTTTTATATATTTTTGGGAAGATATAATTGTTACAAATTATTATCGATGTTTTTTTGTAAATATTAATTAAAACTTTGTAAAATATTCATACTAATAACAAAAATTAAATATTGTTATATATTATGAAATGTTAATGCTTTCATCGATATTTCGATATTTAATCAATTATTTACAACATTTACATCGTCTCGTAAACGTACAGAAATGTATATAAACTTTAAAATCTTAATTCAGCATAAATGTTTATAAAGTTTTTTGTTTTTTTTTTACTCGGCTGAGGGAGAGGGGCCGCACACACGCGCTGCACATATAGGCCATGCAGTTTTCATGAGTTAAAGCCAGAGAGCCAAGCTCCTATATATAACATTTATATTTAACGCCTTTACGAGGGTTTCACGAAATTCGTATCCGGCAGCGAAGCTCTTGGATATACACACGTGTGCCCAGCTCTTGGATCACCGATTCATTACATTATTAAAAAGGCGAACATTTCGTTCGTTTCGGGACGCGGAATGTTAATTGTAACATGCGGGTATACGTCGTATTTAAACGTAGATTTAGCTCGTTAAGCCGACGTTCCTATCCACTTGAAAATCTCTCTTTTACGCGGGCTTCATTCGACGACGTTTATAATTTAATTGCTTTTCATGTGCAATATTGTTTTGTGCGTGCTTTTCACCGGAGAAAATTTACAGGATTGCCAAGAGTTTCCAGAGGAGAAATGCAACGGTCAACGTTCCACCCTTCGACATCATCATTGAATGCTACGAGTATCAACGACAAGTAGTTTCGAAAAAAGAAGAAGAAAAGCCGATGGGCTTTGCCACACGCGATATGATGTGATTGTCAGTGGTAATTTGCGCGATATATTGCATTATTAATTGACAAAAACAATTATTTCCTCCTATATTTCATCGTCGAATCGTGGCTCTTTGGCGCGTATAATGTACCCTGCATGAAAGTCCCTTTGTCCTTTCTACGTCGTAGATGTGCATATATGCACACTTATCAACGTACACAGAGGCGCACACGTAGACGCGTTACATACATAGATCGCTGCAGCAGTGGCTGCTGCAGTTGCCGGTAGTTTTCTGCGCTGTGACTCTGTGTACGTATACTGTACTGCAGCATCGCGCGCACTTTCTCTCTTTGTTTGAGCTTCAATTGTAATTGTTTGCTTTGGATGCGAGGGCAAAGAAAAACACATGTGCGGGCGATCTTGCTGTTTCTGCTGCTGTTACTCTTTTCACTTCTGCGATAGATAAATATAGCCTCGCGCAACTAAATCGAATTTTTGAGGTTTCGATCGTGCCAGGGTTTGTATACCGCGCATATACGTATATGAAACGACCCGTATTAAAAAAGTTTAGGTGCTGCTGGCGCGAGCTGGAATTGGTTGCACGTTTGTAAAGAAAAATATATGTCTCACGAAAAAGTAAAAGTTTCCATGGAAGATTGCTTTAACGCGCGTACCATCGATTCTAGCTTACATTCATAATTTATCGATGCCTTGCTAAATGCTCTTAATTAATTAATTATTCATTTAATTTTTTTTATAGATGTGGTTATCCTGTCGAGCTAAAATATTAAATATCATTGAGCTCTCGAGGGACAAATGGATATCCATGTGCTTCGCGTGCCATATTAAGAAGGAGAATTTAAAATTCAAATCTTAGTCCACATGCCGCTTTTGCCGCAAGTATTTCAAGTGGAACAAGCGCGATAAGAATATGTATTGTGTCCGCTCAAAAGGAAAGCGAAAAAAAGTACAAAGTGTAGAGCCTTAACGTGCTCGACTACTGCACACATAAACATAAAGCACGTAAACAAATTCTATCGCCGAGCTCAACTCGTTTGAGTTTTTCCTTTACGAGCGACTTTTGGTCGGTAATGCTTTTTCAAAACTTTTCTTTTTGTTCCCCGGTTTCTACACACTATATATTTTTGTTGCTCTCATAACTATAGCAACAGTGTAATTTTTTTTCTTATGCACATGCATACACGCGTGCGTGTTAGTGAGTCGTGCGGCAGCAGCAGCAGCAGCGGTAAAACCGCGAGGGAGCATTGCACTTCAATAATTTATATTATATATAAACGCAAAAAAAGGGAAAAAAGAAAACTCGCTGTTTGGATAGGTATGGCTCTCGTACTACATGACGCGATGAATCAAGTTAATCGATAAACGGTCGCGCTACACACACGAGGCTATGTTACACAGCAGCAAACAAAGGGAAAAAGCCTTACGTGCAAATTATGTCCACGAGTCACTGTATGTGCCTCGAGATTTTATTGAATTGTGCTTATAGTCATTTTTCCTGCTATTGTATCCCAGATTTTCTCCCCAAAAGAAAAACATTTATCGAATGCTTCAATAGAGCTGAATGAAGGATACTATCAAAGCTGATTTTGATCAATTTCATTATTTAAGTTATTTATTTTCTTGTTTTCAAATCGTTTCGTTCTTTTGTACTAGTTATTATCGATTTCTAGTTAGTCTATAATTATAAAAATAATTACTTTTGCAACACTGTACACTTTTTCCTTTAACGTTGACACGTGAAATGAATATAATTTCATGAAAAATAGCGATTCGGAATATTCCAGTAAATTTCAAAACAGTAAGGAAAAATCCTCTCTTCGAAAAAACGCAATTTAATAAAGTCGGCAAATGTCAACGTGCCTTTTTCATCAAAGACGTTCCGACGTGCGTATTAAAAATGCATATGTATGTCACCCTGCCGGTAAATTATAAGTACGGCTACATTATTCATTAAAACTGCCGTACAGCCTGCTACATAAATACAAAAAATCAATGATTTTGAAAAACGTGCCATATTTTTGCACCGTGTCTACATGACGAAATTATTTTCTACTATTCTTCACTTTTTTGTGTAAATTTTGAATCGCCACTAATGATCATTATTTTGGTAAAATTTAATGAGGCAAGAATGTCAGTCCTTGCACGCGGTCGTAATTATTATGCAAAAAACATCTAGGAATCTAAGTGAAACAATCAGTCATATTAATTTACGAATGTTCTATAATAAAATAATTAAAGCCAAGCATTCAGGTCATTAGATATTACGTATTATAGGCGCTTGAACGCGCACAAAGAGCCACGATTCCCTATCCTACATGAGCATCATCACATTTAGCGAGTCAAGCGCACAAGTAACCGATATACATGGATTATTCCCTACGGATCCGACAAATTATGTGAAGAACGGCCCTGGAAATCGGAAGGGTTGAAAAGCCGAGGAGGAAGCGGCGGCGAAAAAAAAGGAGCCCTGAAGAAGCGCCCCGCCGCTCGGAGCTTTCGCCCGGGGAGGAAATCTCGTAAGACACGAGGCTGGAGCGGTGCCGCAGCGTAGCGTTCCGGGCTGCTGCGTCGTCGCGAGATGCGTCGCCGCCGGCCGTCGGCCTATTCATGGCGGCTCGCGCTGCCGCCCTTCGTCTTCTTGCTGCTGAATGCGCTGCTCCTTGCACACGGGGCCCCGGACCGCCCGACTGCTCTCGGTAAGTTTTTTTTCCCCCCCCTCTTCGATACACCTCTTCGATATGAATTCAAGCTATAGTCTAGCTGTACACTGTAATACTTAAATGAGTTTTGCTTTGATTTTCTTGGATGTATGGCTGTACTTTAGCGATATTATCAGTTTAATTACTGTTTGAAGAAGTTAAGCACAAATTGCGAGTTACTTCGAAGGTGTATTTGTGCCCTACCAGCTGATATTATTATAGATATATGCATCTTACTGGGTCACCATCTAATCAAACTTTCAAAATAACAGCCACGTGTATTTTATGTTTCTTTTGCATATATATTTATGCGCGATATAGGTGTGGGAAGCCAAAGTAAAAAATAATAATCCCCCGGGCAAAGTTTTGGCTGCTTTTTTAAGGGTTTCAAAGGCACGTTTGCATTAATTTTCATATATTTAAATGCTCACAGAAGCGTCAACGAATTATAAAACGCTCGAGATGCGATCACAAATCGAGTATCGAGGTGTTTTTTCATCGAGCGCATAAAGAAAGCAGACGTATGCCTCCTTTTCTGTCCGATGTACACAACTCATAAATAATACAGTCGCGGCAAGCTCGTAGACATGTATATAGGATGCGCACCATCTCCCGACTTTTATGTGTGTACATGATGCACCGCAGTACTTGCGCTAAGCTTGCAAAAACCGACGAGTTATAGTTTGAGGGGCTCGTCAAATAAAATAAAAAACTTTTCCGTCGCTGCGCAGCTCAGGGTTATGTGTATTTATATAGAAAAAGACACTCCGCGTCAGGGAGCAAAAGTTCGCGTCTTGCCCAGCACGTTGTCGCGAAAAAAAAGTTACTTTGGCGCATCAGCGAAAGAAGCTTCAAGTTGTTCGGATTTTAGCTACGAGGAGAGGAGCACATTTCTGCGACTCGCTGCGGTTCGCCTCGTCATTCAACTTTACCATAGAATATCAACGTGCTTATACGTAAGAAAAAATCGAATTATTTTTCGTTATACCCAATGAATGCATGCGAAAGTTTCAAGGAGCTCCGCGAAACTTTGGCAAATAGCAGCAAGTAGTCAGAATCACTCAGCGATCAGGCGATTAGACAATGACATGCGCTTCTCCTTCGTACCATAACTTTCAACTTGGTATTCATTTCCCATTGATGAACAAAGATAGTTCAAAGTTGTATCTGGGCTACATAAAACAATGAATGTTATTTTTGAATAATATATATTAATTTAATTATTTTAAACAAAAAATATTCCCAACTGCAAAACTATCGCAACATCTCAATCCATTAATTATTTGCTACTTTTTTCATGAAAAGTTTAATCCTGACAAAAGTCGGAAAAGTACGTACTGTATAATAAAAAAAAGAGTTATGTATAATTGATGTTTCATGACACGCGAAGGACATATACTACACAAATCGTAGTAGGTAGTACATGTCAATTTCGCTGCGATTACAAACATAGTATAGATCAAGGGGGTAAGGTTATGTAAATGCGTGCGCAAATAATACAATTTTCAATTAACATAATAATCGTTCGTGTTATGCATGGAAACGAGACATTATACCGGGGTAACGGAGAAGAGAGAGAGACGACCGCCGCGACAAAGTATATACAGAAGCCAATGGTAAATTCACAAATCAATTTCAATCGAATTACGTTTGGAATTTCGGGTAAAATCTCAGCTTATCCCAATTCGAAATCGGCTCTCTCGTATAAACGTGGAAAGAGCTCGGGTCAATATTTGACGCAGGCTAATACCGTGCACGCGCTCCTACATTTTTTTTTCATTCGAGTACGCGCGTGCGACCATCAAAGCGCTTTACGACTCGCGGACGCGCGAAAAGTTCCCGCACATATTACGTTGTTCCGAAACTTGGCCGTTGTAGTAGGTCACGCGCAATATTTTTTTGGATGGCGGCAGCGGCGACACGCGGACATATATAACTACGTTGATTCAATGATATTTGATGGAACACAATCGATCTTCCCTTTTTGCCTCGAATAAAAAAGAATACACATGTTACGTAACACGCGAGCTGTACAATTCCGTCTCTAATTGAAATCTTCATTAGCCAGTTTTTTACCCTCCTTTTCTCCAGCTCATTCGAGCCTCCTTGCACACATGTACAATAAAGCCACTCGACTTGCTACGACGACAACGACGAAGACGAAAGACAAAGTACCAACACCAACACACTCGCACGTACACGAGTATATCGTATAAAGGAGGATAGCACATTGCCACAGACGTAGAGCCAAACAATTTTTTCTCACTTAATTATTACCAAGACACGCGTCGTCGTCGTCGCCGTCGTCGTCGCCACCACCCGTCGTTGTCACTTTCTCGCTGCGCACGCGGCTATACGAAAGCTTTCTTGTCTTTTATCAGCTGTATAATACACGTGACTGCAGCGAGTGGGTGTCGTAATTAGGGCATTGCCTAAAGCAACAAGAGTCCGCGGAGGCCCAGAGAGAGAGAGAGAGAGAGTGAACCGCACAATACACGCAAACCCAGGCGATATGTATGTATTACATTGTGCATGTGTGTAAGTATGTGTGTTTGTAAATGTGAATATTATATAATATGCATGCAGGCACGGCCGTGTAAGCTCTGCAGGCTCGGTGGTATATTATGCATGTGATGGTACTTAAGCGCGCGCAAACAGCATGCAAGAGACGCTAATGCGGTAAAATCTACCTGAGAGATATCATGCATTTTGGGAGATAAAGTTAAGACTCGAGGCTTGTAATAATTGAGCTGTCACTGATAAAATATAATATATATATATATATATACAAAGCAATGATTGTGACTCATTCCAAACGCCATGATTTAAAATTTAAATTTTCTCCTTTTTCTTATCTATTGTTACTTCACGTGAAGCGTACGCCGATTCGACAACAACAATATTGGGATTTCTTGTAAGGATATTTCGAGGAGGATTGCAATTGGTCCATAAAAGCCATTTGGTAACTTCAACCGTTATCTTGCAAGCTGCATTAGAAATACAAGTTATCATAGGAACATTGATTTCAAATTTCCGCTTTAGAATAGAGAAAATCGATTTTGACTCTCTAAAAGCTTTACACGCGGGATTCTGTACTTTATAAATGAATTGTGCTTTAAAGAAGTAAAAAGGAGTACACTTTTAAATGTCATCATCATTCTGGATTTTTAAAAATTTGTAAATTACTGCGATTGTGCGTTTCATGAGCGTTTTTTTTATGTTTACCGTTTATTGTCGAGCTTTCTCAAGAAGCTATTCCATTCTTTTCTGACAATGGGACCATTTAAAGTCTCCTTCGCCTTATATGGAGCCATGTGCGAGTTTCGTCGCGTAATTGCGTTCACGCATAGTTGCTCTAATTTCTCAGCCAATTGGAGTTGTAATTATGCCGGGCATTGGTGCGCAAGATAGCGTTCGCTGGTTAAATTACTAGCAATACATCTCTGTACTGGGAGCAGCGGCTCATATGAACGCACGCGATTTGCACCAGAAAAGTCCAATAAACGTGTGTGGTTCTTTTATATATCACGTGATAAAGTCGTGGAAGAATTTTCTGTTCGAGTATTGATAATGTTCCGTGTATCGACTCTAGACTGGGGGGCGAACGTCGTGCCATCAATTGATTTGTGCCGCTTCAAAATTCGAAAAGTTATCTATAGGATTTGATTATTGTTTCTAGTATCTTTGACAAGCAATGAGCAATGACCTTACCTGACGTATCGAATGAAACATTTTCTTAAACGTCACCAATGTTATCTGGGTATCTAAGTATTAAAGTTGTTTCAGGGTTAAGAAAATTGAAACAAATAGATTATTTTTCAACTGATTTAAATTTTAATTAAAATTAAAATCATGTTTGAACAATTTTCAAATTAATATCGAATTGAAAATCCTTTTTGTTTCATAAATTACTATAAGATTAAGACTAGTTTTCACTTGTGCCGATAAGATATGCACTACACAAGACAGACGATAATCGGTTGAACATATATGAGCCAAGTTTCTTCTGCAACAAACCTGCATATTTCGTTGAAAGATATTGTTTCGAGTACTATTGAGATATTGTTTCGTGGATTAAATTTATTTTTGTTCCGCAAGTCTACAAGTCATTGAGACATTATTGACGTGCCGATAGTTGTGGTATATCTATACAGCGATGGTTTAATAGAGCGCGTTTAAATCTGATATCTGGACAAAGATAGATTTATTTTTTTTTCAATTTTGGCATTGAACACAGGAATAAATTTGTTCGCGTGTGAAGCTCATAATGTAGATGGATTAACGCGCCAAATAGATTAATTTGATAATCATCAATAATGGCTTGAGGGATGTAGATGAATAGTTTACAAGAAATGTTTAATGGAACCATAATATGAGGTTTTGATTAATTTCTAATAAGGAAAATGTTCGACATTTTCTTGATTGTCAAAATAAAAGAGAAAAAATTGTTGCTAAAATTTGAAAATTTTATGAAGCTTTAAAAACTGTAATTTTGAAGGGATATTTTGGAATTTATACAATTAAATATTGTAGATTGGCGTCACTGGTACAAATAAAAATTTAGATTCAAATAGATAACTCAAAAGCATTATAAAATACGTAATATGTCGCACGCTCTTTATGAATCTTTCAAACTTATTTGAATCTTTAAAAACAAAGAAGTATTTCATTGAATTTGATTGAAATTTGATGTGTTTGTAAGTACAAAGTAATTAACGATTGTTAAGAAGTGCGAATTTAAATTTTGAGAGTTGGTCAGTGAAATGGAATTTTCTATATTTCATTCGATTTTCCATTAATATGGTCAATGCTCGTAAATTTGATCAAAGATCAAAAATTTTAAAAATTGTGTAATCTTTGGAATAAGTCGATTGATTTAAATTGCGAGAAATATTGAAATTATTTTGTCTATAATGCAAGAACTTCTATACCTAATACTCGAAGAAAAAATTGAATATATTTTCTAAAAGCTACAGATAAATTATAGTGTTTACAATTAAATTAGAAAAATAGGAAAACATATTTTGGTTCAATAATGCACGCTGTATTTGTATGAAGATACATTTTAGTTTATAGAAAATCATCAGAAAAGTTACCTGTCTCGAAAAGTTAAGATTTTGAAGAAAATACTTTTACTCAAAAAACGAAGGTAGAACTTTAAATTATGTATAATAACAACATATTTCACTTTTATTCATGTCAAAAATTATTTTATTATAAAATATATGCAGAAGTAAGTAGTTGTAAAACTCGATCTTAATAAACTTGAAAAATGCATGTTTTATGAAATTCTTAACTTAAATCTTCATTCTTCATGGAGAAAGGAGTTGAAAAGTTCTTCTTTTTTGCATATTATAATATCACTAAAATCCTATTAGTTCGAAAAATGCTAGACATGTATAATTTTAAAAGAAGATGAAACTTATACATTACAAAGTTGACACAATAAGAATTAAGCCGGTTTCCGATTATACTTTCTGTACTGAAAAATAGTAATTTATGCATAGTTAAAAATCAAAATTGTTATAAGGTTATAAGGTGATGCTGCAATCTCGTATGTGATCGATCGATCACTGAAAAAATTAATATTTGCATAATTTTCTTTTCAAAAATTATTTTTGAACAACAGCTCTGTATAGCCCTCATGTTGCTGTTGTGAACAACTGGATCTGATTTCATAGTTTTCCTGAAAAAGAGAATTGACTTTTTTGATTAGGAAAAAGGGCATTGATACTCTGCGGCAATGTTCAACTTATGTGTTTGTTGGTGGATTCAGCTTGAAAATTTACCAAGACTAGTTCTTTTTTATTACTATTGCGAGGAATGTGAATAAATTTAATAAAAAGTAAGACTTCGTAATAGCACTTTATGACAACATTTCACTTTTCTGTTAAAATGCATTCTCATGCGAGGACAATTTTAAATTCCTTTTTCCTTTTTTTACACTTGCCCCGAAATATGAAACTCGTGGGAAGGCACGCGTATAAACACCTTTATTCTCCCCTAGTCTAAAAAATAAAAAAGGTTGCAGTATAAAAAAACTTATTTTTCACCTCAGTAAGCTCGGCTATATACTATTCCAACTTTTTGTGCTATCCTTGTGTATAGGAACACTTTCATATGAAATTTTCCTCCTAGCTTGCAAAGAAACGAGGCGCTAGCAGAGAATTACGTGCGATCTATATACGCTGTGATCGATTTTACCATTCCTATATCAAAGTGATGCATCGCTAAATATTGCTCTTGAACTTAAGATGAAAGCTTTACTGAGCCAATTCACTCTGATGTAATCAAACGTGTGCTGCTTTTCTACATTTAAATGCTCAAGAGCCAATATGGCTTTAAGAGATAAATTTTATTTTTAATGATCAAATAAACATCGTAAAAAAATGCAGTAAAATGGCTCGACGAAGAATTCTACTACTGATTGTAAATCTTTAGTCAGTATAAGACTGAGATTGAAAGGATCAGAGTGCTTGCACAAATAACCGACTTTACTTGACACACCGTTTATAATTGTCTCTTGAGCAACAAACGACTCTTTAATAAAGGACATCTGTCTCGAGAACCGTTAGATCAGGAATAATTAATCTCGCAAGATTGATTGATTCGGAATGTATTGAAATCTATACATTTTGTTCAATGATCAATTCATCTAAATTTTGATATAAAAATGTTTAATAGTTATTAACATATTTGTTAAACTGAATAAAAAAAACGTTTTATTATTTTAAGCCACAATGTTTTATTGTTGTTAAAAATGGCAACTGAAAAGTTGGGACACACGTATACATAGGTGACGAGTCGAGGAATGCCACGTATGCGTGCTTACACATGAAAAGTCCTTTTAGGGATAAGCGTCAAATCTCGTCGACGCCTTAATCTTTTTCCCACAAGAAAAGTCTATACCTTTGTGAGCTG
The DNA here is from genome assembly GCA_034770305.1 of Trichogramma dendrolimi. Classification (NCBI taxonomy): domain Eukaryota; kingdom Metazoa; phylum Arthropoda; class Insecta; order Hymenoptera; family Trichogrammatidae; genus Trichogramma; species Trichogramma dendrolimi. The sequence goes on along the minus strand of JAPMIB010000037.1, from coordinate 1,055,561 downwards.
TGAAAGTTGGCTTTGAGTAAAAAGTACTGCTCGCATATTGCCGACGAAGAGCCAAATTCATAAAGAGCATACTTCACAAAAGGATCTGCAAATGCTTTGAAAGTTTGAAAAAATGCCTCTGCAAGCTCATTGTGCAAAATAATGAATCGTGAAATATATTTAAATGCTGAAAAATGCTAATGATACTGTACAATAAAATTAAAGTTCTCGCCGTTTATATTTAATTGTTCGTGCTTTAATCATCTAAGCTACATTTTTACAGTTTACGTAGTTTTTAATGATTATTTAACTTTTCAAACTTGAGGAAATTAAATAAAAACCGTAGAGAATGTTTACACTCTTGTTTGCTACTATGGTTGATGCTCAATTTAATTTCGGTTCTTCAAGTCTACCAGGATGAGAATTATATTTTTACTTTTTTTTGAGCAATGTTCTTTTTTTTCCAAAAAGTGCTGAAGTGCGTGTAATTTGAATTTAATTAAAACGTAAATTGTGTAAAACGCAAGAATAACAATAAAAGTAATCTGGCCCATAACGATTCACTAAAATTCACCGCTCTTGGCTTCGTGGTTAATCTCCTAATTACACTTTTAAAACGCAAACAAAGCTTTCGACAAGCAAGTATAAGGGTTGATATCTACTAGTATACATTCGCTTTTAATTTCTATTCTCAAAACAAGACTACAAATTGTATACGCAAAGAATGCATTTAATTATCTGCACGTGTCCTTCTTGCAAAAATAAACAAAAACATTCAAATGTTCAATTGTCAGCTGCCACAGTAGTACAAATCCTGAAGTATCAGACACGCAGTCGTTTCAAGGCTACGTTTTGCACAGTTTCTGTTTGATCGATACAACGGTGTGCGCTAAAAATGTTAATTTTTTGTCGTCGAATTCACAAGTTCGAGTATTAGATTTTTTTTCAATATCTCTCATTTGTATCGTGTTACGGTAGATCACAAAAGCAGTTTAAATTTATGCTTGGGAAGATTTGATTTATTTATATCAGCTACTAGCTTACTTATACCGGAAATGTTAAAGAAAGTTTTTATTAAACATTTCCGCGTTGACTGCATGAAACGAGGTCGGTGTGAGGGTTCCTATTTTTCAAATACAAGTACTCATTTAGTTAATGGACTTTCTTTATTCAAGAACTGCATACGATTAGCGATACCAAATGGATTTCGTTGAAACGAAAGCCGAAGCTTCAAATTGAATCACTCAATGGCTGGAATTTTCAATAACTTGCACTAAGCATGATCTTTAATTTGCTGCGATCAAATTTTAAACGAGCATGTGCATATTTAATATCGATGCTGTTAAATCAATTGATATTTGAATTTCATATGCTTACATTCGTTTTCAGGTCACATTCGATCATTAACAAGCTCGCGACAAATTCATTATTTTAAATAAAAAAAGAACAATGTGACATGAAAGTTTTCAATGATATGAGATTCACAACATATAATTTTGCCGGTAGCATCAAATTGACTTTATCGTCGTGTTGCATTTACGATCTAAGTGCGTTACACACGCGCTCGTGACGCTTTTGTCTGATCGACTGAATCGAGTATAGCGAGTGATCATTTTTACGAAAATGACTTTGAAATATCTTGCTTTGTCTGTGCAATTGGATTGTTGGCGTGCTCTTTTTTAGCATTACTTGAAATGCCGATTATGCATACACTAGTTTTCACGCTCCTTCATGTCGACGTAGCCGATTTCTTCATGTAAATTTTTTGATTTATTCGCACGCCGCGGAAACCATGAAATCTCGCAAGGATGATTTATAATATTTTTTCTCCGGTTAGAACTAAAAATTTAAAACTCAAATACAGCAATATTAGATTTTGTCCGATTTTTAAACTACAGTATGAATAAAACATTAGTTGTGAAAATTGCTTATGTGTATAGTAAACTACGTATTTTTAGTCGCCCACTCGCAACTTGAAATTTACAAAGTTAGAATATTCAAAGTATGAAAAAATCCAATGATTTGATTAAATTTTTTGAAAATGATAATGAAATCTACAAATGCTGAAAAAACGTCACCTCTAATTTTATCAAGCCAATTCCTAAGACTCGTGAGAGTTTTGTATTTCAAATTAATGATACAAGAAATCATATACATTCGTGGAGCTTGGCAAAGATGAAAATGTTATTACAAGGAAAAACATAAAAAGTCTTTGAACACCTTCGATCAATTCAATCAAGTTTTTGACGACAGTTTCAATCATTTGAATAACAAATAACATGCGAACATTATGTATTTGAAAAAAAAATTAATATTACTTTTAGTTCATATAAACATGATAGATATCTCATTTTATTAGAGTTGTACAAAATTTTATTTTACTAGATTAATTAAAACACTGACATTTTTTTAACTCTTCTAATTTTATGACTTTTCAAGATGATTGCAAATAAACCTCTTTTCTCTTAACCCATTAACGCCGGGAGGACGCGATTTTGACATTCAACTTTGCGCTTTTACCATGTCTCAATCGACACGAGAAAAATTATGAAAACCTCTATGCTTTATGATTTTGAGGGTGCTCTTTCTAATGGTGGTATTAAAAATTGCGTAAATTAACAATTTATAATAAAAAATTGCAAATTTACACAAAAAAAACGTGTTTTTGAGGTAAAAAATTTTGCTTCCTCATAGAGGAAGCTTTGTGACGGACCGATTTTCGACTTTCATAACTAATAATCGTAGAGTACTTTTACATATATTCTGAAACTAGATCGAATTGCTGACACATGTCTGTATGTGTGTGTGTGTGTGTGTGGTGTGTGTGTGTGTGTGTGTGTTGTGTGTGTGTGTGTGCGTGTGTTGGGATGTGCGCAGTGATATCTCGATGGCGGTAGCTCGTATCGTTATTGTAGATGTCTCATTTTATTCGTTTTGATGTAAGGAAGAAGCCAAAACATCATTTTTAGTTCTGCGTTAAGTATTTAAAAAGTTATGAGGGATTTTCGAGAAAAAAAATTTTTTTTTATAAGTTTTTTTTTTAGTTTTGTCATATTTGTTCTAAAACAAACTGGTTTTTTCTAATAAAAGTAATACTTTTTTTAAGAAAGAGCTTTTAACCTTTGATTTAAGATAAAAAGTGTAAAGATTCACCGTAAATTTGAAAAGTTACGTTTTGAAAATGAAATTTGGTTTTTATGATTTTTCTTTTTCTTAGTTTTGTGTTGTTTCGTGTTCAAAATGTATGATGTGTCAAAACATTGTTTATGGATGGAGTAAGGATGAAGCCAGACAATTTGATTTAGCGATAAACGAACAAAAAAAATTTTTTTTTTTCGATTTTAAAAAAATTTTTTTTTTTTCTTTTGTATCGTTTGGTTGAGAAATAATTTATGATTGAAACTGTTTTGTGAACAAGTTAGAAAAGATGATATTAATATTTCCAATAGTATATTACTGCCCTAGACCGCGAAAAACAGAAATGTCTCAGAGTACGTGTAATTAGTGTCCGAGGCGAAGTCGAGGCCGATAAACACGTGCTCTGGGGCTCTCTTTTTTTGCGGCATAGGCCTGTATACTATTTTTCATACACAGTGGCCCGAAAATCGCTCTTCCCGCTTTGCGCAGCGGCAGGGAAGTAGTCACTTTCGGGCCGCTGGTAAAAATTTGTTTTTTTGAGGGAACTATATTAATTGTTACGTCATCGTGAAAAAATTTGATAAAAATTATATATCAAAGAATAGAAGAACGATGGCAATTGATTCCACAAACAGAAATAATTTATGATTTAAACTGTTTTGTGAACAAATTAGAAAAGATGATATTAATATTTCCAAATTATTTTCAAGTTAAAAAAAAAGTATGAGGAAGCTACTTGCCAATACATTGGCAGCGGTTTTTTTCTTTTCAATTTTCAAACCACTTATCATTGTTAAATGGGGGTAAAATATATATAGAACGTGCCCTCGCGGTCTCTACTTTAAGAAACCATCATTAGTTTTGTCAAACAATATTTTTTTCTTAACAAAATGGCGGCTTGAATGAAAAAATCGACTTTTAAGTTTCACTATTTTTTATCTCGTAAACTATTGAGTTTAGAGAAAAAGTTTATAGAACAAAAAAGTCTTAAAATGCTTCAAGGAACATCTTTAAATTTTTTCAGAATTTTCCGAGATGATTTTTCAATTTCCGGGAAATGTGGGAAATCCGGTTTCCCAAAATTACTTCCAAAAATTCTGAAAAAATTTAGGGATGTTCCTTGATTAATTCTAAGACTTTGTTGTCTTATAAACTTTTTCTCTAAACTCAATAGTTTTCGAGAAAAAAAATATTTTTTGTTAACATCGCAAAAATTATTGGTATTTTTTTTCTCGAAAACTATTGAGTTTAGAGAAAAAGTTTATAAGACAACAAAGTCTTAGAATTAATCAAGGAACATCCCTAAATTTTTTCAGAATTTTTGGAAGTAATTTTGGGAAACCGGATTTCCCACATTTCCCGGAAATTGAAAAATCATCTCGGAAAATTCTGAAAAAATTTAAAGATGTTCCTTGAAGCATTTTAAGACTTTTTGTTCTAAACTTTTTCTCTAAACTCAATAGTTTACGAGATAAAAAATAGTGAAACTTAAAAGTCGATTTTTTCATTCAAGCCGCCATTTTGTTAAGAAAAAAATATTGTTTGACAAACTAATGATGGTTTCTTAAAGTAGAGACCGCGAGGGCACGTTCTATATATTTTACCCCCATTTAACAATGATAAGTGGTTTGAAAATTGAAAAGAAAAAAATTTTTTACCTCAAAAACACGTTTTTTTTGTGTAAATTTGCAATTTTTTTTATTATAATTGTTAATTTACGCAATTTTTAATACCACCATTAGAAAGAGCACCCTCAAAACTAAAGCATAGAGGTTTTCATAATTTTTCTCGTGTCGATTGAGACATGGTAAAAGCGCAAAGTTGAATGTCAAAATCGCGTCCTCCCGGCGTTAATGGGTTAAAATGATTTTTGTGCTTAGCTGTAAGTTATAATTATAATGTGCTGTTATAGTGGTGTTATATTCACGCCTCCGTAACGCCTATTTTGTGACGTCATATAATTCTGTTTCCCCCACTCTATAGCGTTGATCTTTGAGTGTAAGAATGTGAGTCCCCATTTTCATCTATTTGATCGCTATAATGACCACGCTATGGTGGGGACCTTATGAAAACTTCCAGACAGATTTCTTGGATTTATTTTAAATTTAATCCCAGTTGGCGCCGATGAACTTGCTAAAGGCTTATCTATTGCATTCATGCAGGTGACTAGTACTTTATTGTCATCTTTGTGGGGACTCAAAGAATGGGCCAGACAGATTTCTTGGATTCATTTGCATTTAATCTCTGTTGGAGTCATTAAGGTGGTGATCAATCATTTTTAATTAGTCTAGTATGCGATCTATAGATATGGGAGTCAGGTGATGTAGGAAAAAACCAGTTTTAGGATTATATTCAATTTTTTCTGCAAGATAATACAATTATTTCGATAATATTATTAAAAATATTAATTTTTGTTAAAATATTTATAAAATGATCTGAGTCCCGCGAAAAATGGTCATGTTTTTGTGCATAGGCAATAAATGACTAGTTTTTCAATCACGGCAGCATCTTTAAGCCTCGACATGGTTGGTCAGGAAATTAAATAGTACAATGGCCAAGTATATACAACGATTTTTCACTCTTGGCCAACCGAGGTAATACCACGATACGTTGTACAACCACAGGGGTGCCCCAAGGGTTCTTCCCTAGAAATTACTAGTTTGCGTCTTTTTTTATATCGATTTAGTCGGTTCACCAAAGACGAGAGAAAATAGAGCTTTGATGTTTTACTGAACTCGGTATATGTCTTAAACTTTTTGGAAAGTATTCGGAAGAGTGCAGCAATCTCGCATGATATTATTTTATTTATACGGTAAAGGATTTAACTTTCAAGCTATCAGTTTATTTCTTTATATTTAATGCATAGTTTATTATTTATTTATTTCTAGCTTTTGAAAAACACTATGAACTGGATTGAAATTTTTCAAGCAGTATTTTTTAAAATTAACCATTTGACAGAAATTGCCCATTCGCTTGCTGCGTTTGAGTTTTAATTCGCGCCGATTGAAAAGGTTGGGGATTTAAATGAAATTGAATAAAAAATAGAATAATTGATTATTTTCATCAATTCCAGTACAGTCGAGAGAAAACGTTTCCGATGGTCATAATCGATTTTCCGAAAAGGAAAGAAACAGGCTGCGCATCATTTTTGATTTTTCATTTTCAAAGTATCTGCTTGTGCGGTTCCATTTCAGATATTTTGAATTTGCAGCCCTGAATTCTAAATTCGCAGAGCCCCGTGGGCGCGAAATAAGTATTCCAGCATGCCCATGCCCTCTGAGAAATTTAAAGATAAACGCACGTGTACTTAGTCATTCGGCAGTACGTACAAGCGTGTGCGTGCATGTGTATATGTGTGTGTGTGTGTGTGGGTGCATGATTCGCTCCGTTGCCGTCGGTGGAAACTGTATAAAAGCAGCAGTAGCTGCAGGTGAATAAAAGCTTATACATAGGTATATACAGAGCTCGAGAGTCGCTCGCACGTATAGAGTCGCGAGAGCTCGCGCAATACTCGCTGCTGCGAGAGAAAGAGAAAGAGCGTGCACAGGGCGAGGGGGGTGGCGAATGAGGAGAAGGGAGCAGTCGGGCCAGGTCGGGTTGGGTTGAGATTTCGCCTGCATTGGCAAACTGCCACCCCCGCCGCGTCCTCTCTCTCTCTCTCTCTCTCGCGTTTCCTCGCGCGCGCCGAGCACTGGGTTATGCCGCTGCTGACCTACTTTTATCATCGTGAGCTTGGCGATTGACCCCGCGCGCCACTATAACGTATAGCGTGCCGCTGCCGCCGCCACCGCCGCCGCTGCAGTATAGACCCACCTGTTCAAGTCGTCGTCATGCATATATATATACATGCTGTCTCTCTGTGTGCATGTGTGCACGTATACATTTCGTGTATGACGTATAATGTAGCGTGCGGGGTATACACTTGGTAAGGCGCGTCGTCGCGAGCTAGGCTGCTGGTCCGGCGCAGCTTTGAACGTCTTGTATTTTCAATGTGCGCAGCATACATTAGCCGCGGCTTTTTTCTTGCCTCTCACGCCGTACTTGCTTCTCTTCTCTTTGTAGTTGTAATGACGAGGCGACTCGAGCTGGACAGATGTTTTCAAAAGGTGATGAATTATGCGATGCGCGCTAGATGGCAAACTCGCACTGCGAGCGCTGCTTTTTTTCCAAGTCCAATCTGATGGGTTTTTGTATAACCTGGCAATGGACTTTTTATGGAAATGTATTCATTTGTGAATTTTATGCCGCGCATCGTAGTAGGTGTCCCGCACGCGGCCTCGTTGCTATCGAGTATAGAGCAAGATCAATTATCAAAATGAATAAGCTTTTTCACGATTACCCACGCGTTTCGAGCCTTCCACCACAGCAGATAATCGCTTTATCGATAATCTCGGGCGTATAACCGAGTGTACAGGCTATACACTCCCCGACACACATACTCAAACACACGCCTTCAACTCGTTCGAGTTCCCAGCTATAGAAATATACATATGGGAAGTATCGTTTAATTTGTCCCAGAGGAACGCGTAAAACGCCCAAAACGTACAGTTTCAACTCGTCCGAAATTTATCAAAAGTTTTCCAGAAAAATGAACTGAAACGTGCTTTTGACGCGAATTTTCGTCAATGTTCCGTTTATAAGAAAGTTTACTTCGAAATCTTCAAAATACGATTAGAAGTTAAAAAAGTTCCAGTCTAGATTTAGAAACTAAAATTTAACTTTACTTTAAAACTCTTAAAACCTAAAGACAAAAGAATTACAGTTTTTTTAACTTCGATTTTGGTACCGAAAATTGAGGAACCAAATTTTTAAAAAACTAATGATACGATCGGAAAGCTAAGCAAAAAAACATCCATAAACTGAGACTTTCGATACACTTTGGGCGAATTAAAATCTGTCCATTTTGACCATTTGTATAATATAACTTGCGACAGCAGTAGCTAATTTTTTTTTACTCCGTCTATTTTTGCATGTGGACATGTACACAATGCTCGTGGATAGATAAAAAAAATACAGTCACTACACGGTACACACGTGTGCCATCCCGCAAGCGCAGTTAAAGAGCTCTCGTGCACTGCTAGTAGAGCACTTGAAAACAAATCGAATCATCCAAGCTTTTAGGCTGGAAAATATACACGTGCGGGCGTGTGCCCAACGCGAATCGACACACATGTCTATAGTGAAATCGCTACTCTTAAAACGTACATATCAGATTCTGTTTGTGCATCGAGTTACAATTTGGCTCGGTTGACAACTTCAATGCGAGGCGAAGGTGATTAGTAGTAGTAGTAGTGGTAGTTCGTTGGGGGTCGAGCTTGTTAAATCACACTAACTGACTATTATCCCGCAGAAGTTCAGCGAACGCGTATATAGCAACAGCAGCAGTTGCCTCAATGAATGCACGGAAGCAACGCATTAGTCAAATAAATCAAGACACCCATTATACAACCTGCGCGCGAAATAGCCATACGTATGTTTTAGTTTTACATCTGCTCAGTAGGATAAAATAAAAATTTATTTCCTAATAGTTCACTGTCGTACTTAGAAACATCGATTTTTTGTTGTTGCTGCAATGAATCATTATGAAAGTAAAATGTCACGAGGAATCATGCGAGATAATCACATCGTTAGCTCGTGCAAACTCTATTTATGTGGTATCGATTCAAAAATAACTACAGTGAAATGCGCAACTGCAATTTTAATACGCGCGCTACTATCTAAGGAACGGACTTAACGATTCACTTTGTTTATTGGGCCACGAGGAGCTTTTATTGCATTTCATACTATTATATCGTTATTTCAGTTTCGCCAAGCGTGTAGCTTTTTTCCCCTCGCATGCAGGATTGAAAACTGTGTTATACAGTGGAGTTCAGCTTTCGTTTCCCATTTCCCTGTCGGCATGTACTACTACTTTCTATAACCGTATACGAAAGAGAGAGAGAGAGAGAGCGCTATTGTTTAAAAATAAAATACACAGAAAATACTGCTATACACACGGAGAAACTTGTACGAAAAATTAAAATCACAACATAAAATACGATATTAAAATAAAAAGCGTGATATCCTCTAATTTTTAAAAATAATGTTAAAAACACGAAATGAATATTACTATATTCTAAATGGGTTTTAAATTAAATTTGCTATAAACATTTTAATGCTGAATGGCAAAAATTATACCTCAGTATTTATTTACGTAATAAAAATTACAACGTAATGTAGCGTGCATAATAAATTTTATAGCACTGTGTGGCATAAGTTCACATTTATGGCACGCTTTTCGGTGGCATAAGTCGCACATTATGGCACCGCTACGTTCGCATCGCACTCGCATACGCTCGTGCGCTAACCTCACTTTGCGGTACCAGAAAGTGCGACTTATGCATCGGAAAAGGGGGCATAAATGTGAACTTAGCACAGTGCTATAAAATGTTGTACGATACTCGTGTCATGGGGACACTTTTCGGCCCAGCTATTAGGGCCCTCGCTACGCTCGGGCCCTAAACTACGCCGTGCCAAAAAGTGTTACTTATGCCACTAGTATCGTAAAGTACTATCATTACTGTACATAGTTAAATTTTCAATTTACCATCGTAAAATTTGGTGTGGCCTATGAGTTTGTTATTTTCTCGGATATTATAAATAAGAAGAGGAGTAAAAGTAAACAGTACGTCTTGAAAAAGCGTATTATACCTGCAGCATGTTTTGTTCTGCAATTACGGTTTGCTCATCGACTCTAGATGCCGCATCAAATCATACCCATCTTTATGTAAAGTCATAGTCTATATAGAGACAGCCTACCAACAATGACACGCAGAAATTGTTAATAATATTTGATCTCGTTTCACTGTGCAAAGTAAAAAGATATAATAAACTTGGATATTTTTTGGATACACACTGCATATATACGACATAAATAAATACGAGCTCAAACTATACTGGTCATGCTACATAAATCTCTGAAAAAACGACTGCTTCAATAAGAATATCTACAAGAATGCATAAGAATTATCAGGTTAATGTTTGCTCAGTTGCGACACTTTTCTGGCAAAGTAAATCAATAAACATGTAGCAAGTTTTTGAATGAAAATAAAATTGTCTCTATTTGGACAAGACTTTTGAAGCAAATGCAGGTTTGATACTTCGAAGATAGCTAGGCGATTTTTTTTTACCAAAAATTGCCGGTAACCCATAAAACTTATCTCAAACCTGCTCTTCTGTATCCTTATACTATCTACATCCTTATGTAGATAAAAAAGACTCGTCGAATTCCCTAACCCTTAGCAGTCTTAGTAGCAGAGCTTAACCCGAAAAAGTACTGGAAGCAGCAGCAGCGTTCAGATAAGAATATAAGTTACTCGACAAAGCGTATATCGGCTGCTGCGTTTCTTTTTTTTTGTTACTGTAAACATTTACTTAGATGAAGTGAATTTTTCTGATTAGATGGTTTTGAATATGAGGATACTCTAATGGTTGGTCGAATTAGTTTTATAAAACGAATTTCGAAAAAAATAATATTACAAATAAGCCATCGGCACTTGCTACAAGATGCAGTTTTCACAAGAGAATCATTCATTATACATTACATAATAAGCCGACTTTTCCGTGCTCGGACGCCTAAAAAAGAACCTTAAGCGCTCTTGAAGTAATAAATAACATTTTTTGGGCAGCATCTTTGCTACTTCCAGCCCACTGTAGCAAGTGAGGAGTCTTTGTTCGTGATGCGAATTGGGTCAAGCTTTATTTTAAGCTTGCGATAGAGTTTTCTGAAGCTTTTTACAGCGGGGTTCTGATGGATGTTATCGAGTAATTTCTCGTGTACAAACCATGCCATCTTATTGACTTTTTCGGTCTTATTCGCGCCATTCACATTTGCATAGCGCGACGTCCTCGTCGGGAATTATCAGAGAATTAATCAACAACAAAAAAGCGCAATTGAAGGTGCCATTATCATTCGGCGTATAATTGTAGGAGTGTAATTTATCAAGCTTAATATATTTAAATTCGTTGAATATACAAACGACTACTGTGTTCTTATTAAATTTATGTCTCATGCGTTATTTTTTCAGATTAAATTAAGGCTTTAATTTTACCCAAGTTTATAAATGCGAAAATCGCTTATATTTATACAGAATTAAAAATTTGAATTAAATTTTTTATTTTTTGATATTTATAAAACCAAGATATTCATTAAATAATTTCGTATTTTCAATCAATGAATACTAATAATAATATCTTATATGATATTCGATTTGATAATACTTTACATCGATCCTTATTTGTATGATAAGTAAACTCTTCGATATTACAGCATATGAAAGTACAATTAATGCATACGATTTTTCTTCGTTTATATCACATCTAACGTTCACCAACTTTTAATACGCACACTGAATTTTCATTTTGTTCTAAAATTCTTAGTTTCATATTCAATCAAGTTAAGCAAAAAAATATTTCGGGAATTTTGAAGTTAGCTCAGTACTATTTCGTATTCAGCAATTACCCAAAACTTTTCACGTCAGAAAATGTCGGAAAAGATTCGTGATTCTATGGCACGAAGTTTCATTGTATCAAGCATTTCAGTTCATCTGTTTCTTGAAACTTATCAAGTGCTATAGCACTGTGTAGAAATTTTCTTCTTGCTGTCATTAAAATTTGAGCGTTCCCAGGTTACGTAGATTAAAACGTGGACTATTATACATCGATGATACATCGATGATTTACAAAATATCATGTGATACGTTATGACGTATAGAATAAATTTTCTTTATCTACTGGCTTCGACGAAATCTGCGTAGCAGGCAGTGAAATTTTTTGAAGAAATGCTATCGCCATGGTCAGGGATTAGCGTATCAAATAAAAACCGCTTGGTTTGTCCGTTTCGTCTTTCAGATTATTACAATACTATTATTATCGTTCAGTGATTATTGTTATTATTCTGTTCGAGAGATCAAAATTCATCGTGGCAGATGCATTGGAGGCAGAGATTATTTTCGGTAGGCCATATATATACAGTGCAACGTTTGGCAGATGTAACGACTGCTGATGCGAAATGAATTATGGACATTTCAATATTGGCTGCAAATCGAGCTTGCATAGATCCAATCGACTTCGGCATATATAGTTCGATACATCTAAACGGCTCGGCCCATGTATAGATAGACTCGTTTTCATCTCCTGCTCTGATAGCTTTTTCCACTGCAATTTGTGGTTCTTATCCATTTTTTTCAGCCGCAATTCGGGAATTTTTTTGAAATGCCTCGTCCAGAATGAAATTGGGATAAAACGATTTAATGAAATAAATACCTAAAGTATTGTGTCTACATTTAAAGAGATTTTATTCTTACAGTTTTTTAATTTTTATTATGGTTCGAAATTCGAAAATGATACTCAAAAACGTCCTTTGAAATTATGCAATTCTTTTTTTACCTAGATCAGTTGACTTGATTCGGCCCATATATAATGAACATTAATAATTCTGATAAGACTGAAGTTACTTTCGAATATGGATGAAAAGAATACCTAAAGTATTGAATATTATGATGAAAGTTTTAAAATGTACATAACGCTACGAAGGTAAATTTAAAATCTATTTTTTTATAGGCTTGTCTGATCGAGGTACAAAAAAATTCAGTGACGATTGCAAAGAACATTCCGAATGTGGGTTCGATGGCTCTTATTGCGATCCAGCAGTCAAGAAGTGTCTTTGTAGAGAAGAACTGACAGCGACTAATCACATTGATAAATGTGGACATCGTGAGTTTTTTTCAAAATATGAAAATATGAAATTTCTAAAAGATAATAATATATTATACGCGCAAGTTAAAGTAATGTAATGAAAATAGTACATTAGAAGTCTAAGCTTTTTTAAAATAAAACTTGCTTGCTATATCTTTTTATTTTATAAAATTTTACGTGATTATTAAAAGCGGATTAATAATAATGTTGAGAACTTAGGGACACGTATGACAAAAGTTAAAGAATTGATCGATCCATTATATACCGAAGGGTGATATGAATTACTCGTTCGCAGCGGCGAATATCAACGAGTCGTGCTTCTTCACGGAACAATGCGAGGTGACGGTCGCCCAGACGGAATGCCGAGACGGCCGCTGCATTTGCATCTTCGAGAAAATTCCCGTTCAGAACAAAGACGGATCGATCCAGTGCATCGGTAAGAATTTCATATTACTCGAGGCGAGATCGCGCTTTTGCCGGAAATTATGGAAAAACTAAATTAATATATTTGCTCATTGAATCTCGATGGCAGCCGAAGTGAAGGAACCACAGGACCTGCGCTACATCGATCCAGCGATGATTGGCATACTCGCTGGAATGGCACTCATGTTCATCATCATCTGCGTTGTTCTTCGTTTGTTCAGCCAGTGAGTTGATGTGCCATTGTTTTCGTCCCAAAATTTTTCCAGCGACTGTAAAAGGTCAATACGAAGCAATTCGCGCAGTGTTTGCCAATCGTTTAGCTGCGAAATAAGAGCATATAAACGCAAGCCTGATCAAATACTTGCACATTTCACTGATTGCCCGCGTGGCACTTGAGTGGAACGAGCGAGCTTCACTTTATATTGGCTCGTACACTCGAGCCCGTCGTCGTCATAAAAATTTAGCCTCTCGGCTCGAAAAGCCTTTGGCAATCACTGCCGACTATTTTTGCTCGCTAATCTTATGTACCGAAAGCTTTAATTTTCAACGATCGTAATTGAATATTGCAAACATTTTCTATGCGCGATATAACAATTTACTTGTGCAACTGTTAAGAGCTCGCTGGCGCGAGAATCGGACGATTTTCAACACGCCCAACGCCCGCCTGATGAACGTCTCGCTGCTGCGCGCGGACAACAAGCTGCTCCACGCCGGCCAGGAGCGACGAGGCTCCCGGGCCAGTGTACGGGGTCCGTCGCGCCAGCCCTCCATGGCCTCGCTACGGGCGCACTCGCCCAACGCGTCGCAAGGTGCGAAACACTCACAACATCCGCAACAACAACAGCGACTCAACCGTACGGGTCTTTTATTCATTTCACTTTACTATAAGCAAGCGAATACAAATGATTATATTCTTCTCTTCCCGATATATACTGAATCTACTACGTGTATATATGGCTAGCCATCATACTCGATTATGATTCTACTGTGTATACACCATGTAATACTTTATAGATGACTTTGAAAAATTAGAACAATTTCTTGATTAGTATCTTCCACAAGTAACTTATAAATATAACCTGCAATAATCTCTATTTCTTTATAAATTTTATTTTTGTACATATACTGTATATGTATATTGGGATATCAGTTTTTTTATCAAGTTGTGAGCTTACGGTCTCCGTTCAATAGAATCATAATGAATTCAAAAACTTAAAATGAACAATGTTAGAAATATCGTGATAATAATTAATGTGAATTGACAGTAATGTTTTTAAACGAGTATTTTGAGGCGCATTTATTTTTCTTATCCTCTTTTAAGAAATATTTTATCTTGGTTGCCAACATTTCTTACCATAATGTTATTTATTGCTAAAAAAAGAAAACTTTACATAATGTCAATATCTTTCAATAAAATTTTCGTTATGTTAAATATTTTATTACATTTAAATTGTCGAGAAATAATATAAAAGGTTGGTAGAATAAATTAAATTTTTTATTTCAACTAAATGAAAAAATGTCGAAAAGAGGAGACCTGCAGTTTGCAAATAGATAAAAGACGAACGCCTTTATGCATATTCGTAATAATGAGCGATGAATAATGATAATATAATTATTTTTATGTATATGATGCTGATGACAAAATGAGAGACTAGCGCGTCTTTTACGCTTTTCTTAATTTCTATTACTCTGCTGCATTATGGTTGATAGATCGTAACTCGCGCCTCTTCGGTAGTACTTTTTCTTTCTGTCTCTCTATCTGTCCGTATGCGCCAACTACATTTTATTTCTTCTACAAATTCTATGACATACATGATAAACGATCAAAAAAGTAGGTATTTTTATAACTCTCTATTTAGCTTCTATTGTTTAAATAAATTTAAAGGATTTGTTTCAATTTAAATACACGAACTGTAGTACTGTGGTACTGTCCCTTAAATAACTTCAATTAAATGAAAAAAATTGAATTGATTGCACTTGCTCTAGTTAAGTGATGAAACCAAAACATTTTCATCATTTCCTTCTGTATCATCTTCTGCATTCATTCATTAATACATATTTTATCATGTTGTAATTTATTCTTTATAACTGTACCTTAACAGTATCTTGATTTCATTTTTCTTACTTCAAACTTTTACTACTTTTGCATTCAAAACAACCGAAAATTTACGATAACTTTTTCATTTAGTATTTTTTACAGTTACACTGCTCCTGCAACTGTGCAACTTTTTTAATGGTCAAAAAGCGTATTATGAAATCTAAATTATTGATACTTATATTAAGTCTACAACTTTCTAGTTTGATTAAAAATCCTAATTCATTCCATACTTGAAGAATTTTAGAGTTTTTTTTAAACCAAGCCATGTTTTAAAGTCAAAAAGTAAATTTGCTTTTTAAATTTAGGATAAAGAAAGACGTTCAATTAATTTTTTCACAATACGCATAGTTATCGATGTTTTTATGGATAAAATTTAATCTCATTTTGTTAATTACAAGCGATGACAGTTTTCGCTCACTAATAAGGATACTGATTCGCGCATACTCGCACGCACACAAGTTAAAAACTACCAAACAAACATTCATTAATACATGCAGCTAAACCTTTGCTCTCTTTCTCTCGCCGTTTTCTTTTTTCATTCTTTCTTACTGTCTTCCTGGCTTCGTTCGTTCGTCGGTTCGTGACGTTGAGCTTTTATTGCGAAACGTACCTAACTCACGAACCAGACGTTGCATGCACATACGTAACTGTATTATAGATGTTTATTTATACATGTGTTGGTGTATATATATAAATAAACGTGCAATTTTTTTTTCCAAGATGTGTAATAGTCACGCGTTTCAGTTTTTCTGCATGAAATAATACACACTCGATTTTTTCTTCGTCTTTTTTTCAAACTCACCAAACCCTGAAATTATTTAGCTGCCCCGTTTTCTCTCTCGACTCGCCCGCTTCCCCCAACGTGGCGCGCTTAACACTAGATGTTGCTGCTATAGCTTCGTTAGTCCTGGCATCGAATGCAAAAAAAGAAATGTTTTTCTGCGCTTCAATTTGCATGTACGTGTGTCCAGCCGATAAACTATCGGGCTTTATATGGGCATTTTTTTATTTTTCATCGCTTCGTTATACACGCGTACGATATACGATTCTTCGTGGATACATACTTGGCTTTTTTTAACAGTTATATACTCGTTACGTTTGCCGAACCTGCAAAGATGTACATATACGTGCGGGCATAATTTAAGTAAAAAATAGCAATGATCGGTACTAACATATTTTTTCAACTTAAATGACTATAAAAGAGATCATATGAATAATTAAAAGTCTATTATATTATAGAATGATATAAAATTATTGCACTGTTTTTTTGTAACACGTACCGATTAATAATTGAATTAATAATTAATTAATTGATTTTAAATATTAAGTAGACGTCGATATCTCTTATTAAACAATGTCGGAATAAGCATAATAATCCGTCATTGATAGAAATTGAGTTTCTTATAGATTTTCATTGCAAGTAGCCGTAATTGCACTATGTTGCACCCTTTTTTGATGTTACATGTGTAGCTCACTTATTTCATTATGTAATTTTAAGCAATGTTGCCTCTGCTATCCAGGTACTTTCTATAAGTACTGGCTTCTATGCTTCTCTGCCAAATGATAAAATAAAAAGGATTATTCTCTCAAACAAATATTTATCATAAAAATATTTGAAGTATTTAATGAAATGTCATATAAATGCACGCTAATGTTATAACGTGTTTTCGATGTCTAAAGCAATTTTTAAAAATCATACATTAAATACGATATAATTCAGAGAAAGCGTTATTGAACATTTGAATTTGAGCGTGTGAATGTGCGTTTTTGTTTTTAATCTCCAACACTTTTTTAGCAAAAAAATATTTAACCGAAAAAAATAATATCAAAGATGCCATTAATTACAAATAGATGAATTGAAACTCAATGTTCGAAAACAAAAAAGAACATCCATTCACTGTCATCGACGATGCGTACGCACACACGTTCAGTTGAATCATTCACAAACATGCTGTTGTGAATCACGTAGCGATGTTCAATGACTGGAGCTTAATGTTGCCATGTATTTGTGTGTTTTTTGAATCGCTTTGTGCTTGGCAGAAGAGAAAATCCTTTTGACAAATGGCAAAGGGAATAAACGCTCTGCCGCTGCTGCTACTGCTGCTGCTGCTGCTGCTTCAACACATCATGCCTCGGCAGGAGGCACAGCACATCACCATCACCACCAACATCCACAACATCAACAACAACAACAGCAACAACAACATCAACAACAACCACAACAGGATACCCGAATAACGGACGCAAATTGTGCCCCCTTGTCACCAGGTTCGAGGACCGGCTCAAGACGCGGCAGTCGTGGCAGTAGTGGCAACAATTCCGCAGTGTCCGGCAAGTCGAACAACAACACCAGATCTTCGCCGCCGAACAGTCAACATCACGCGCATCATAACGGTGGCGGTGAGCCACCACTGGAAAACGTCACCGTTGAGATTATTGAAAATAAATCTTAAGGGGTAAACTTCGTTGGGATCACTGCAAGCATTATGACTTCTGTAATGCCAAGTGACTTTCGAGGATTCATTGCTTGCGAAATTACTATCTGCGTTAGACTTTCTATCACTATATAAATATGAAAAAAATTCTTATGATAAAAATACTACTATACATGTAGACCAAAATATAAATGTAAATGTATGATTGTATAATTGTACGTAACTTGTAATATTGTATGCATCGTAAATATATTTCTCTTGCTATTTATTTTACTCTAAAATTATGTCGATAATGTTTAGTCTAAGCTACCAATGCTTGAAGTAAGACAAGATGATACGTATCGAAGTGTAATATATATTTGTACTATATATTAAATAATTTTTGTGCACGATCAAGAACAATCAAAAATCTTATATGCCATGAGATTAGAAAAATATTACTAATTTTAAAATTACAACTGAAAACTCGATACCAAAGTTAAAAACAATGAAAATTCAAATAGTTTCTTTTATGTTTACACTTTCAAAAGTGATTACAATCATTTTTGGCTTGCGATCAATTTTTTCTCCTTTCCGGGAAAATATCCACCAACGTGCACCTTTATTTCTTTAATTTTTTATGCGTTTTTGCTCCAAAAATATGTCCGTTACTATTGACTCTTTAGAAATATCTGCAACACCAAAAGATTAAGTATAAGATACTATAAATAAATATACATAGAGACGAATTTAGATATAAAACTTTTTCTAATGTGCTGCGGCAAGTAATATAAAGCTTACAAAAGCCTATTTCTCGATAACAAAAGAGTAAAAAATCTTCGCTTTGAAATCATAATATAGTATTTTGCATATGCGTTTGACTTTTCCACTCTAATTTCAGTACTTAAATTTATATCACAATGAAAATTATAAGAAATATTTATTCGCTTTAATTTAAACTCATCTTAAGATTATTTAAAATCGTAAAAATACTAAATTAAATATCAATGATCGATAAATTATATTATAAAGACGACCAATACTTTCAGAGGATTGATCAAAATATTGTTAGGTGCCGACCAAATTGTAATGTTAAAGCAGGGAAAATGGCAAAAATCAAGTGTAAGAATTATAATTGGTAGATATGGAAAATTTCATGCCACTTACGAATGGGACCAGATGAAAGTGTTTCGTGAATCGATCATGTCATAATAAAAAAGGAAATTTATAATAAAGCTAAAATAAATATTTGAATATAATGTGTATGTGTATAATAAGATGTAAAATCTTGTCTATAATTCTCAAATGTCATTTGATATAACAGCTTTAAATATTATTGTATAATCTATCATTTCTTTTTTAGTATAAATTAAATTTATTCAGGAAAGGTTTTTCGTACCTGTGTAAAAAAGTGTGGTGTCCTTAAATTTTCGGAAATAAATATCAGCTTGTTCAAATGATACCGTCTCCATAAATCGTAAGTTATCATTATAACATGTATTTAAACACTGCTACTTTTGGCTTTCATGAATGATCAATTAATGTAAGAATCGAGATGTGAAAAAATGAGTAAGTATCGTTAATCCGCAATGTTATAATATTGTTTTCATAGATGATTTTTTCAACAGCTACCCAATGTATCTCTCTTCCGATCTATATAATAGCTGATACACATATATTATTCTATTAATAAGAAAAATGCAATTAGAGTAACGGCAATATGATGTTGTTTAATCTCTCTATGCGATTCGGTGCCTATGCTATAAATAACAATGAAATTAATCAACTTTTTTTTCTTAAATGTGATAGTTTGAGAGATACAATAAATGTAATTTAAGTATAACGATATATAAGAAAAATATATATAAAATAGAAAATGTAACCAAATTTAGAACGTAATTAAAGTTATGCAATTATTGAATACTCTAAAATTTACAAAGCATCAACAGATGACAAATGAACTTAGTTTAATTGCAAGTTATGAGCATTGATCTGCCTTTAACTGTTTATCTCCTTAATATATAAATGTTTATGGTAGTTTCGTAGATCAACTATAATTAAATATACATAAACAAAAACTTTAGAAGTTTATTATCTAATGTAGTGGTGTTTGTGCTGTATTCTGTATTCTGTGATGATGCATTAATATTTATAGGGATTAATATACTTTGAAAAAAATATTCAATCGTCCAATAAAATTTGTTGGCATAAAATGATAGATCGTAATTTGTAGCGTGATTGAAAAAGCTTCAAAAATAATGAAGGAATGAATATAGGTAGCGAACCGTAACTGAAAAATATTACACATTTCATAAACATATTCGTAAAATCTCGCTACAATAATATCAGTAACTTCATTTAACGAAAGGTATATTGTCAAATATAAAAGACGGTACCCGTGTTACATAAATAATTGATAAATCTATGCATTCAGTGAAATGTTAAATAATAATATATTAAAGAGTAATAAGTAGTCGCGCTATAACACACATGAAGTAATCGTACTTATCATAAGACACGTACTAAAACCGAAAAGAAATTAGGGGAAGGTTTCTGCTTCGGTTTTAGGCGTTTAACTTTATAAATATCTATGCTGTTGTGAAAGTTGAAATAATTAAAATAAGAGTAACTTTTGCTTAATTAAAATAATCTAGCAAAGAACGTATTCGTAAGCAGATTTAATAATTGAAGTACACACAAATCAACAGATCCGTATTATAATCATATTACTTAAATATAAACATAATAAGTAACCGTATTTATATTTAAGCAAAAACACTGCTTAAAAAGTTAATATTGTTTTTTTTAAATGGTACGAGTGCCTCTAAAATATATTGTCATGAAGCGCTACAGATTATAGATATTTGAAAAATATTAGCGGCGCATTCCATGAAATTTTATTTGCTCATCCGAATCATTTTTTTATTTTTTAGTATATGTATTATAGAAAAATGAATCAAATAATTAAGTATTATTTTTTCAAATCAATGGTGAACCGCAAATGAAAGAAACATTCAACCTCGATAATTCCGAATAATAACAACTGGGGAAGTACCGGAACGATCAGGGTTGAACCCTACTTAGTTTGACGATAAAATTTTATCATTTATATACTGGTTGTGTATTAAATATATTTGTGTCATACTTATACCTATGTATTCAAAAATATTTTTTTCAGTATACTTTTTGGGGTAGAGTATATTGTTTTACAATGATTGTAAATCTATTATATTTATTATCAATACTCTCATTTTTCATGCGGATTAACGAGGAATGAAAATGTCAGTATGATGAAGTGAATGAATAAATAAAGAATTTAAAAATATATTAACAAATAGAATACTTGCTTATAGAGACTTGAAATTCATCTTCAAAAAAAATGCATATAAATACAATTAAATCTAAAAAGTCCATTAATCCAATACCAAAATATGTTTTGTTATTGATTAGTAAAGTTTCAATTTACACTAGATCTTTAATAATTTCTATTTAATAAGATATTCATCCTCTAACTTATGGATTTTCAATATAAAATTATGTTTTTGTGCGTGAATTACCATAAATAAACAGTTGAATTCTTATGGTAATCATTATAATTTTATCTATTTTTTATCTGCCTTTGTAATAATTATTAAAAAGTGTCATACTAGAAAAATGTTTTGTAATTATTCATTCATTTCACCGTCATAATGTCCAACTCACCTTTCTAGAGATATAAAATGAAAGCATACAAAAAGGATTAACGAATAGAAATGCATTTACTGAAATAAAATTAACAGTATATAATACAGCTCAATCTTGTGTCACTTTAAATCTTTATAATGTACGTACAATTTTGTACTTCTATATTCATAAATTTCTGGAAACAATAATTAAACTTACGTACGATTGTACTGGTCCTATCTTCAAATAAAAACTTGTCAATCTGAGGGATACTACATTGATTTTTATTAACCAAATTGTGTTGCAAGTAGAAAGAGGTGTCTTTTTTTCATTTTTTTCCAAATAAAAAATCCTTTTCATGTTCTTTTTTAGTTTATGTTATTAATATTTTGAAAATTTTAATGCAGTAGTGAATAGTGACAAACCCATAAATTGTAAAAAAAGTAAGAATAAATTTTTTCTTTATTTCTGTTATTAATTAAAAAAAAAGTATTTTATACTGAAATATATATTTACAATAATAGTATGAAATTTGTAATAATGTTTGACTTATGATTTTTTAGCTCGCCAATCTAAAAACTCATCAACGTCTTCATCATCACTATCAGAATCACTAGTACTTTCTTTTCTTTCCAATACTTTGCATTTTTCTTTGCATTCAACCAACTTTAACACTCGAGACCAATTTCGCATTTGTTCTTCAATAACATCAATTTGTCTTTCTTCTGCTGCTTCTTCTT
This sequence comes from Trichogramma dendrolimi, assembly GCA_034770305.1. NCBI lineage: Eukaryota > Metazoa > Arthropoda > Insecta > Hymenoptera > Trichogrammatidae > Trichogramma > Trichogramma dendrolimi. The sequence goes on along the minus strand of JAPMIB010000037.1, from coordinate 1,033,371 downwards.
GATTTTCACAGATGATCAGAGCTGATTGTTCTTCTTCTTCTTTAATTTCTTTTTGAAATTTCTCCCATTCTTCTTCTTTAGGATCCTTATACTCTACGTGCCGGGCCTGGAAATATTAAAAAGTATTAATTAACCATAGAACAATCTTGAGAAAAGATTTAAGAATTCTTTTAATATATATGTTTTGTTACCTTTGCATCCATTTTTGGATCATCAAAAAATCCTTCTGGTAAATTAGTAGAGTTTGGTTCTTTATTTTCTTGAGGAGGCTCTATAACAGGATTTGACTTTTCTGCTTTAACCACATTTATTGTACCAGAATCAATATTACTACTTGTTGGATTTACACTAACTGCGCTTATTGTGCTAGTAACAACTTTGGAACTATCAAAAAAGTCTACTGGTAATTCTGGCACACTTGGTCTTTGATTTTCAGTGGCATCAGGATCTTTTTTTAATATTCCTTTGAGTTTTTTTGGTTCGCTGGAGCCATTAATAGATGTTGATGATGATCTTTTTAGAACACTCGAAGTTGTTTTTTCTACTGGTTTCAATAGAGTGGGCTTAACTCCTTTTTTTAAAAGTTCTGTGTTTTCTTTGTGTACTTTTGAATTGAGATGTACAGCCCATACAGCTTCACTTTTAACTACAAGTTTGCATACAACACATACTAGTTGATCTAGTTCGTTATACGTGTGAGAGAGTTAAGGAAAATTATAATCTATTAGAAAAAAATGATTAATGAAATGTATTTAACTTTTAAAAAGTTGATTGCATTATTTACAATATCGTTACATGTTAAAAAAAGTTAAAATTTGAATGAAAGGATATCTGGCAATTGGTGATTCTATTTTTTTTACTGCACGTTTTTTTTTAGCCTCCAGCATAGCTTTTCTGAGATCTTCCTTGCTCAATTTTTTCGAGGATGCCATTTTTTAAATTTGTTAGTAAAAACACAAAACTAATACAAGGTATTTGTAAAAAAAACTATTTGACTCCGGTAGAGAACAACACTATTTTGGAGGGTTATGTTATTGATATGCTCAAGCTGCAGACGACATAAAACTGTCAGTTTCAAAGGCGTCAAGTTTGAAAATATTACAAGTTTATTTCTTAATTTTAAAGTTCTTCAATATGCGCGTTGACGCAATTATATATTTTATTTATGTTGTTTTAGAACTATTTAGGAACTGTCACATAATTATTATGCGAATTATTACGCTCTATTAACGCTTATTTGTGATTTCACGATTGTCAGCGCGTTTAGGATTTCAACAAGTTGGAACTAAGAAAATCTGCATGCAACTACTCTGCAGTCCGGACCAAAGAAAAGAAGACTTTGATGAATCATTTAAAAAAATTTTATTTTCACTGCGCAAATAAAAATCTGCCTACTGTATGCACATAGCTTTTGCAGAAATTTCTACTTTATCGACTTTTTAACAAATCTTTTAACGCACTCGTTCTCAATAATACTTTTATGTCTAAATAATTTTGATTTTTAAACCAGCAGCAGGGCTGTCATTAAAATCCTTAATTTTACACTTGATCTTAAATTTCGTTAACGTTAAATTTCTTGAGATACGACATTTATAAATATTGAAAAATTAAATATTAATTTTTTGGCTATCAAACAAATAAACATACCTCAATATTTTGAAGCTTAAGTTTGAGTTGGAGACTCTACTTTTCACCTGTTTTTGAAATTCAAACTGACCCGAGTGGAAATTGAACAAAATGTATCAAGTAATATAAAAATAAATTTGTCAAAACAAAAATTGAAAAATTATTATGTTCTGATTCGTTCAGTGGTATATTTTCACGGACTTATTTACATACAGATTTTGTCAGTATCAGTTTTATTATAGTTATTATAAAATAAATTTGTTTCAGAAGAAGAAATTGGAGAAAGAAAATCTGAGATAACATCGCTACAGTTAGAACGATTCCAGTAGCTCAAGTTTAATACGGGTACTATAATAAGTTTTGTTGAAAAATTATATTTTTGCATCCACTGAAAATATTTCCTCTTGAAAACCTAAAATTTTCGGTCAAGTTGCACTACTTATGCTGGGGTGAAAAAAATTATTTCTAAAACTTATTCACTCACCATTATGCCAGTTAATTTCTCATTTAAAATTGAAGTCAATATCCTACATCAAAAGTTATGTATCGTTCACCTTGTAAGTAACAAAAAAATAAAATTAACTATTTGACTACGGAGATGTATATGAGTAATCAGTTCAGTCTCTACATTCGTTCTTTATTCTCCGTTTTGATGACGAACTTGTCTTGATTTCGAAGACCGCACCAGAGAAGGTGCATGTATTACAACTGGTGCGCGTATCATAACCAAGGGGAGTGACCGATCTATTAGCAATGGGCGTGGCCAACTGATGAGAAATGGCGAGAAATACGTATTGCTTCTGGTGTCATCAATCATTTCCCAGACGGTTGTCTAGACTTCATCAGACACTCTGGCGCCGTAAGATTTAAGTATACAATAGACCGTCTCATTTCCTTGGCGCCGACGGGATTAATATATTAAAATACTATATGATTAAGATAAGTATTACTTCATCATGTCCATTGCTACACAAAACCAGACGCCTCAGAAATTGAATAATATTCAATTTCTTCACAAGTGCACGAGGCTTGCTACCTTGCATTGCGAGTGTAATAGTTAATGGCTTATTTAAAGCGTCCGATGTTTCTACGCTATTACATGCGATAGAGTTAACACTATCACCCGCTACCCTGATTACTTTTTTTTCACTTCATAAGTGCGCACACTATTTTGCACCAACCCCTAAGCAAAAATTAACTTTTTCGGTTTGACCGTAGAGCCGAAAAATTTAGTTTCGGCGGGAGTGGCATAAAAAACAGCATATGCTTTCTAGTTTGTTTTTCTTTGGGCACGTAATCTATAAGTACTTCCACGAGAATGATTTTTGATTGGGAAAATTTAAGAAATTTGCATGAAAAAAAAAATTCATAATTTCAGTTTGTTGGTCTTTGTGCGATCGCGAATTTGTTTCAGCAAGCACACGTTTCGGAGTTTCGTCGATTGGGGGAGATAAGACTGCGTTACACCATGCAGACCCATGCAGCCCTTGAGGAAACTATTTGATAGGTGCAAACTGCCGGTGGAGTTAGACAGTTGAGAAATGCCTTGCTTCGTGGCTCTTGAGGAAGCAGACCAAAACGAGAGAGAGAGAGAGCCGTCGCAAAGCGTTTCAATAAAAATGAAAAGACTAATTAAATAAGTGTAACTCGATAATTTATAAGACTTTAAAAGGGAAAATTTTACAAATTGATTTTAATACGTTATATTGATCTGAAAACGGGAAAAGGCAAGTAATATTAAAAGACAAATATTTTATCATTTTTTTATAAGCATTTTTTATTATTTTTTATACGCTTTCTTAAATATTACCATCTACAGTATAATACAATATTGTATATATTGACGCAATTCTAACCAGATGCATCTCATTATTCATGCAAATAATGTGCTCTGTGAGATAATTGCTCCGACCTCCTAAACATTACATTTATTTTTTACAAATAAACAAATGTTATTGATCAATTTTCGTGGATGTTACTATTTCTGTTTTCTTTTTTCTCTTTCATTCTTTTGTTCTGAAACCATATCTTGACTTGTTTTTCTGTTAATCCAAGCCTTTCGCTAAGTTCAATTCGATCCGAACTCAGTATAAATGGATTTTTTGCGAATTCTCTACAAAGCTCAAGGAGTTGATCTGGCGTAAAGGTTTTCCGATTTCTCTTGGCCTTTTTAGTGACCTGCACATCAACAGACTTTAAAATCGATTCCATTTGAGTAGGTGCTCTTTGGCATTCTGGATATTGCACTGCGTTATTTTGAATTTTGCACTGAACTGCATGCGTTGGTTGGTTTTCTACATCGTACGCTGGATTATTTTCGATGTTGCACCACACTATTGGTATTGGTTGGCATTCTATATAATATCCTGGATTATTTTGGATTTCGCACCACACTGTTTGTATTGGTTGGTATTCTATACAATACTCTAGATTATTTTGAATAATGCACTGTGTTGTCTGTGCTGTTATGTATTCTGAATTATGCACTGCATTATTTTGGAAGCTGCAATGCATTGTCTGTGGTGTTTGGCATTCTGCATGCTCCATTTCCCTCTTCTTCCTTTCATTCAGCCCTTCTTCCACTAGTTGCGGTTCTGAATCTTGCACTGCGTTATTTTGCATTGTGTAATTTTCTTCGTGCGCTTGTACGCTGTTTATGTGTGCGCTAGATTCTTGTCCTTTTTGTAATTCAGCGTCTAAAGATGATAACAATTCATAGTCACAGTCTGCTCTATTTTCCAATGTTGAACTATCGGGAACTTCTGAAGCCGTTGTCAGTAAGTAACTAATGGCTTCGTCCTCTGTGGATTCTCTTAATGATGCATTACCGGCATCTGATAATTGATGATAATCGGGGTACGGTATTAAATCGACGCAGTTCATTTTCACGTTTTTTTAAATTAAAATCAAAAACCACAAAATTAAAAAAATTGAACTCTAAAAGTGCATTAACTTGAATAACGATTATTATTCTCGTCACTTAGATGCTTTCGAGACGAGCGTCTTGGAACAAATGATATTTTTCACAGCCGAAGAAGAAAAGTAAATTCTAATATTTTTGGAGATGAGGTTTTTGGCGCGATCTACTATACCATAAACTAAGCCTATATCATCTAGAGAGTATTATAGCTCCTCCTATTTTTTAGATCGAAGCCTCCCTCTCCACTTTTTGCCTCCCACTACACTTTTTAGTTCTGCTGGATCAGCCAAGCCTCGCCGCCAGACCAGCAAAGTAAATCGAGTGAGGGAAGAGACTCTTCTGCCTCTTATCTCCCTTCTCCCTAACCCTCGTAGATGTTAAGAAATCGATGAGAATCGCATGAATTTGGAGGTCCTAAGTCCCTTGAATAAGGAGTCCGAATGTTGGTGTTAATCCCTTCAAATGCGCAAAATGGAACAAGAGAATTCAACGATGGAGCCGACCAGGTCATCAGAAAGACATCTCACGGCCTAATTCAGCCCAGGAGATGATCTCGACAGCGAGTGGTGAGTCATGCGGCCTAGACCCAGGTCGATGTATTAATACGAGTCGTAAGCGCCGATGCGCCTGCCAGGGCTACGATTGTTGCATTTGCTGTCGGTCGGGTGTCCGGTCTCTCACTGAGACCGCACGCATAATGTTTATTGAGAAAAATTGTTAATCGTGTGCGTTTGTTTCTTTGAGTGAGAGGGTATGATTCGGAATTTTCGAAGCGAGTTGCGAAGCCAATTGGGACACACGAGACTTACAGGGACATGCGTAGCTGAGGTTTTAGGGGTTACGAATTCGAGAATTGGAAAAAACTTCGCGGGTACCCAAAAATTCGAGTTCTCGCCTCGAACTCGAAAAAAACTCCACTACACGAAATTATGTTTATTTCACAAACTTTTAGTAAGCGCACAAGACAAATGGAAAATAAAGAAAAATTTGAAATAGAAAAGTATATTTTGAAGAATAACACCACTCTAGGATTTTCAAAATATCGATGTTTTATAGCATTAGCCGTTATAGTATTAGCCGTTTTTCAATTATTTAATTATTCGAATTTTTATAAACAATTTTCAGAGATATTTTTCAAAAATCGTCAAAATCGATTTTTTTTGGAAATCCGTGGCTCAATTAAAATACCATCCATCATTTCCCAGACTGTTTTCTAGAGTTCATCAGACATTCTGGCGCCGAAAGATTTAAGTTTACAATAGACCGTCTCACTTCCTTGGCGCCGAACGGATTACATTAAATGACTATTAAGATAAGAGTGCCTTGATCATGTCTACTATTACACAGAACTCACAGTTACTCCGCCATTTTGATATGAAAATCAATAAAAAAATTTGTTGAGTTCTTCAAGGCATGTATTATTAGTTACTAAAGTCCCAAATTCAATGATCTATGGAGATCTCCGCAGAAAATGACCGAAGTTCAGCGAGAAAAAAATCTTGGGGTAGTATTATTCCTTGATAACATGGCGAGTGTGTTGATTGCAACCGGTTATTTGCAGCTAACTGATTAGTAGCTGTTCGCTGTTAATGTAACGAGAGACACAATAATGCCAATGTCCCCATCTATCTAATTCGCCAAAACAAGACAGGTATACGCATACCCTGAACAATATTCGAGCATACCAAAAGTCTTAAACAGTGAGGTTTTTTTCAAAAATACCAATTTCTCTTAACCGCCGATTTATTATTAGTATGCTGTTACTATACAATAAATGTTATTTTGAGGAATCGTTGTGCGATTGACTGGCTCGATAGATGAATAATTACTACAAAGTAGTACGTTCAATCTATGTTAAACATTTGCAAGTATACCTTCAAGTCAACGAGAATTTTGTTGAAAATGAATAAAGTTCGATTCATCGTTTCATCAATCGAAGGATATTTTTTTTTACACAATACAATCACCGAACTTTATTGTATGCCAAAATCTTATGCTGAAAGAAATGCAAGTATTCTTGTATCTCTGATAAATCGTGAAACTTAAGTGAGATTTTTAGAGATATTAGTAGAGGAAGACTGTAGCTCGCTAGGAAGTCTCTCGACTACATGCATGGTGATAAGGGTCGTGCGATATAAGCTGGGTATTTAATGATAATCAAATCAGAAACAATGGACTTCAATAGCTTCTCCAATTCACTTCTTGGGAATGACTGAAACAATCGTTCAGAAGATGCTGTGATTTTTTTCTTTTACAAAAGTTAGGTACAAGTCTCAAAAATGAGTATAGACACTTTCAGCTCCTTCAATCAAAAAATTTAACTTCCATCGACAGTATTTTCCTTTTTTAATGCTTTTCGATTGTTTATTGTAAATAGTATTTTTAAATAATTTTTTTATAATTTTTTGTATACTTTGCCTCAATCGATTAAGGCACCATCAAGCCAGTACGCGTCACCACCTACTTGCTAGGTAAGGCCATCGTCTGGGAACGAGGCACGCGTAGCCACTCAGGTGTATTATTGCAGTTCTTGCGTTGCATTTGCGTTGATATCAAATCTTTTTGTCACAAACTATAATTTGTCTATAATTTAATCTGGTTCTCGTGCATGCATAGATATGAAATTTTATTTCACAAGAGAATCACCCTAGCGGAAAAAAGTTAAAGATGAAATATGCAATAATGTTGTACATTATATTAAAAATAAATTTTTGTTTTTCGACTCGTTTTTAAATTTTAATACAGTTTATTAAATTTCATTATAGAGATGAATAATCTTCATAAATTAAAATTAATTAAAGTTTATTCTTAAACACTATTTTTGAATATATGTAATAATAATTTAAATTCAAAATCCTTAAAATAATATGTACAAAATGTAAATACCTTGAATGTTCTAAATCATTTGTAATTTTACCTATTTTTACGTTTTATTACAAATAATGATTTTACATGATAGTTTTAATTTTTAATTTACGCTGTTTTATTTATTTTGTTGGTCAGAATGATTAATAATATTTTTACTAATAGCCATTCAAAAATTGATCCAAAAAGTGCTTACACTGAATTCTTAACACGAAACAATAGAATTTATTTAAAACATTTGCTTTAAAATACATGTGTTGATTTTACAAAAAAGATAATTAAGTGTGAATGATTACATAATAATATAAACGAAAACATTGTCTCTGTTTCTATTGTTTCATGCGGTTTACATAGTTTATATTTTTCAAGAATAATTTGTGGCTTGAATGTTATGTGACCTCACTATAAACTTTTAAAAAGTAATGCTTTTACATTCTTTGATTTTTGTTGAGATCTTTCGTCGGCCCAATGATGAAGGCCAACGAACTCCACATCTAAGTATACATTTATCAATAATTTATTAAAATAAATAACAAATAATGTAAAATTAAATGTTTTCCTTTAACTTAATGCTTTCTACGGCCTGTCTAATTTATCATTATGTTTCCGTAGAGCCTTGCATAAAAAATATTCTGGAAAGTTTTATTGGATTATTTGAAAATGGTAAATTACTATATGAATATTTGACCATTTTTTGCACACATACAAAGAAATTTATTCTACAAATTTTTTATAAAATTACTATTTACAGTAAAACGCGACAATTTGATGCGATTTGAACAGATACATCGCATTATTCATACAAATAATGTGCTCTGTCAAATTGATAATTTATTGGAAATCATCTACTCATATACTATTAGTTATCGATTGTGGTTCTTTAGCAACCATCAAACGTCGCAAATATTTTTTGAACGATTCTGTAGTCCCCTTCACTTTGTTATTTTCTGAAGCTCACAACAGATCCTTCTCAGCAGAAGCCTTAGAAAACTTTTTAAGGTAGTTCCTACGCCACAGGAGCGGAATCAATCAGTTTTATCGCAACACCGCTGACTGTACCCGTGCTCTCCCGCGCAGCCACTTTGGAAATTTTACAATGTGACTGGACTCACACACGCTCACTCATGTACATGTATTCATACTTTTGCGGCTCCAAGTACAATCGAATTGACAGCTTTGAATAAATTTTTCTCAAAAACTGTAGTGGCAGGTGTTTTTTTTAGGTAGCTTTCAGTACACACTGGACAATCATCTCCTAGTTTTTGAACAAATTCTATCGATGCGTTTTTTTATAATCACGCAAAAAGCGCCTTTTCAAGATGCTATCATAGAGATCTAGTGTTGAAGTACGAAACTTTATCGCTGAGGATCCTGAAATTTCTCCCACTTATGAAAACTTCAACAAGAAGCAGTTAACATTTCAAAAGATTCTATCGATAGTCATTTTTGACATAACTCCCTTAAAAAACTTAAATCTATTTCGTTACTGCTATTCTTACTTTGGTATCTTTTTTAACGAAACAATTATATAAACAAAATTTATCGCTATTCATAAATTATATAGACAATGTGGCAAATGGTTAAACGAGGAATCATCTTACGTATTTGAAGAAGGTAATTCGTTTTTTTGTTTATCTTCCTTTTTTTTCTTCATTCTTCTATTCTGAAACCATATCTTGACTTGGCGCTCTGATAAATGTAGACTGTTGCTAAGAGTAATTCGGACAGGTCTAGTTATATATGAATTTCTTTCGAACTCCTTTTCAAGCTCGACAAGTTGTTTTGACGTGTAAGCGGTTCGATTCCTCTTTTGTTTTGGAGTTATCTGCACTTCAACTGGCTTCGAAATTGGATTAAAATGTTCAGTTCCTTGTTCTTTTTCAACTTGCCGAAATTGTACATGAACATTTGAATTGTGTTGCACTGGATTTTCCGAAGCGATTTGTTCATTTTTTACATATTGAAGGTTATCGTGATACTGAAACTTTATGTTTTCCGATAGTTGGTGCTGTTCTGAGCTATTATTCATCGGTCTATCGGTTGTTAAATTATATGATACACTATTAGACTCAAAAGGTTGTACACTTCCGACTACTTCGTTGCTTTTCGTTGAACATGAATGGTATCCAAATTGTACATTCTGTTGCGTCACGAAGTGGATATTATTTTGTTGTTGAACTTTTAAGTTTTTCAACACTGGATATTGTGCCGAGGTATTGGTAGCAGGCCTCGGCAGTTGGTAAGGTGCACTTCGTACACTTTTTAATACTTTCAAATTACAATTTGTTCCAGTAATAACTTTATTTTCTTCCCTTTGTGCCACTTGAAACTGATTATTATTTTGATAATTTGACGTGTTCTCTTCTAGAACTTGATATTGTGTCGAGTTACTAGATAACTGGTGAAGAGTATTCACCGGTTCAAACGGTTGCATACTTTGTGTTACATTGTTTTGATTCACGTTCGATCCATTCGGTACACCTAGTGGCACTAACTCATTTATATTATATTGTTGCTGACATTGAAAATTGTCTATTGGTGTGTACTGTATCGGAACGTTCTCCACATGACTTTGACTCACTTGTTGATACTGCACTGTATTATTTTGACCTTTATCATTCTCTAGGTGCACTTGTACGCTGTTTGGTTGTTGGTTGGACTCTTGTCCGTCTTTCGGCTCCCATATTGACTCTATATTATCAAGTCCCGAACTATTATCGATAAGTGTCAAGTATTCTGTTAGCTCATAGAAGCCTTGCATTTTTACGATTTTGAAATTTAAATCTAAACACCACAAAATTTTTAAACTGTAGCACGGGTAAGTTTATTACTATTACACACGAAAAACAATCATGATCCACAAATGTGCTTTTGATGCTTTTGGGACGAGAGTTCTCGATAGACTGAAATACTTCTTAGCTTCATCAAAAAGATAGCTTCGATTTTTTTCGTACAAAATGTTATCTCCGGAAATCACTAATTACTTTTACGAAAATCAAGCGGGGGGGAATGCTTGCGGTAATGACGTATACTTTCAAATGAGTCTTTGACCCGTTGTCATTGGCTGGCATTCATGATCAACTTGAGAGTCTATTGGTTCGCTTTAGATAAGTACTCAGGAGCTTTCCATTAATTACGTAAGGATCTTTGGGGGAAGGGGCGGTGACCGAATTCCTTACTCACTGTGTTGTGAGGGATAGGAAAACCACACTGAAAGAAATAACCATACTGCATCATGAAAACGGCTTTGCATGGCTCAAGAAATACAAAAAATCTTGAGACAGGCTAAAATTTAGCCTGACACAGTGCAAAAGTGACCGCGAGTCTGTGCGGCAATGACTCGCCACTGGGCCATCGCAACTTCGTGTTCGCACTCTGAAGTTCTCGCACTTGAAACGTTCTGCAAAAAAAAAAACCAACACGCATAATAAACTGATTTGGTTTTGACATCTAACTCACGAGCACTGAACAATATAAACATTAGCCTGCACTGCAACCGAGTAGACGGCGTGCAGGCATCAGCAATGATATGTTTATATTGTTCAGTGCTCGTGAGTTAGATGTGAAAACCAAATCAGTTTTTTTTTTGCTGTATGATTCGTGTGCGAGAACTTCGGAGTGCGAACACGAAGTTGCGATGGCCCAGTGGCGAGTCATTGCCGCACAGACTCGCGGTCACTTTTGCACTGTGTCAGGCTAAATTTTAGCCTGTCTCCAGATTTTTTGTATTTCCTGAGCCAAGCAAAGCCGTTTTTATGACGCAGTATGGTTATTTTTTTTCAGTGCACTTCCATGACAGGGGGAGGTGTCGGAAAAATCGAAAAAAACCCTTACGTAATTAATGGAAGGCGACATGTATATATACACTACCGTTCAATCACTTTTGCCATACCTAAGTAAAAAATGAGTAAACTTCGAAGTGTCATAGATCAGTCAATAAAGGTCATATCAGGATTTTAAAAATATCATTCGATAGGTCTTTACAAGTGTTGTACAGTTCTTTCTTTGCTATACTTTTTTACTGGGGCCTTCCATTAATTACGTAAGGGTTTTTGAGGGAGGGGGTATCACAGTTCCTTACTCACCATGTTGTGAGGGATAGTGTTATCGCTTTGGCGAAACAAATTAAAACAACGATATAAATTATGAATGTTTTATTTAGTGTCGATTCGTGTCTCTCTCAAAGAGCAATGAACAAGCTAAGGAAAAGAGAAAAAGAAACAAAATTAATAAAACAAGGCGTTGCTAAGCAACAACCGAACGCAAAGTCAGTCGACACTGCATTACGCGCCGCTACGTTGCGAATGTCGCCTTCGGAGCTTAACGTCAGCGCCCAACCCATAGTTTGGCGCCACGTAGCTTTGCACACCGATTTTCGGTATTCAAAGCTCATGGGTGCCCGATCAGCTTAGCTGATCGGCACTGCTTGTGCATGGGCGGAAGCACCCGTAGGGCAGGAAAATACGGGTCCGTAACAGATAGGAAAAACACTTACATGACAGGGGGAGGGATCGGAAAAATTGAAAAAAACCCCAGCTCATAATTCGGTAATGAGCTGAGAATGTAAATGCATAGTAGTATAGTATATGTGTAAGTCTTGGCTGGTGTACGAACCGTTCTATTATTTTTCTACTATTTTTCCACAGTTATTTATGTCTTGCAACATTTATCTTAAAAAATACAATTAAGATCACAGCCATTGCACATCTGGCAATGGCAAAATTTAAGTTTATAATTTTAAGCGTGATTTTATTATAAAGAGTGTAATTATTCCTATTTATACATATCGAAATAACTGATTGTTATTTATTTATGATCAAAATCTCGAAAGATCAAAGCACTCCAAACATCATTTTTTAGTTGTAGCTTTTCAAATATCCTTTGGATCCTCGTGTTAAATACATTTCAATTTTAGCGAAACTCTGTTTTAATTTTACCTTTCCTCACTTGGGTTACATACGTTTTTTGTTACGTCAAAGTTACCGAGGATACCAGAACGAACCTTAGTTTCAAAAGCAGTAGTGACCATCAAGTACGCATAGAGTTAGTGACGTTAAATAAACACGTTCTTTGATGTTAATGAATGAATTCTCAGATTTTTATAGTGCACTCTTCCTAGCATAGAGACCTGTTTGCATCAGAAATATTACGAATTTATTTAAAATACAAAATGAATGAAGACAAAGATAGCGTTGCAAAACTCATAGTCTACCAGCAAGACTTAAAATTGGAACAAGAATGTATAAAAAAAATTATTGCAAAATTAGATGCACAATTAGATACTCTAAAAGTAAGAATAAATGAAATCGAATTTTATTTCATCAATTTATTTGTTATTCATAATGAAATTTTAATTTTATAGGTAGAGCAACTAAATATACAAACTGAAATTAGAAAAAGAGAAAATGCCACCTCTGCTAATGCTTCAACTGATAGAAATATTGTAATAGAAACTGAACGTAATCGTAAACCACAACATCTTGATCTCAGTATACCCAAATTTGATTGCATCGAAGAGGATGAGGATTAATTTTGATCAAAATATTGATTTACCACAACAGTATTTACAGAAATGTTGCTCACTAAGATAAAACAGTGTAAATAAAATAACTCAATTTTCACTTTTGATATTCTGCTTAAGTTAAAAAATTATTCCTAATATAAGGTAATCTAGGAAAATAAAAAGAATCTATTTTAAAACAAAACATCATTAATTTTTATTCTTAGCCTAAAAAATTGATAATCTATACACATTCATCATATAAGTGATCAAACAATTATAGCAGTCAACTATCTGTCTTTGAAATTTATGATAAAATAGTCTATGAATATAATCCTATTTATACATATATACATTTTACGAAGGATTTCCTTGTGGTGGTCCAAGTTGTGATGGATCGTCAACAACAAGCTGTGGTGGTTTAAATTGTTCTGCCGAAAGTCTTGTGAATAGTATACCAACTCCTTCAATGAGAGCTAATAAAACTCCTCCAATTATTGCACTACCTGCCATTGCTGGCACACCATTCCTTGCAGCTAATATACCTCCTGTGGCAGCACCGCTTATGATCGAGTTCCAAGGATCTTCTTTTTTTCTGAAGTGTACTAGTGTGCAATCTATAGTAGAGAACATGCCACCCCAAATTGCAAAATTACCAGCAATGATTGGGGATCTTTGTTTGATTGCCATCATGCTTCCCAATAATCTTTTATTCATTCCACTGGGAGCATTGCGAAAGCCTTTTATACTTTGAAATACAGCACCTCCAATAGCTCCCATTGTAAAGGCACCTCCACAATCGTCAACAATTCTCCAAGGGCATGGTTCTCTTGCGTATTCTTCCATGTTCTGAAATAATAATAAGAAAATAGCTTTGAATACAATATATTAAATGATTACATAACAAAATGAAATATTTATTATGAAATGAATGAACCAAATTTACAATAAGAAAATTCAAATCAATATTATCAAAAGTTAACTATCAAGACACAAAAAACAGTTATAATATCTACATCTTAAAAATGTACTAATAGTTGATTAATTCAATTATCTAAAATTAACAAACTGATAAATATATGTTCCAAAATGAGTAAATTTCATAGTGTAATGCAGTTTATAAATGATAATTTTAATAAATACAAAATGCCACAAGAATTAAAGTAATTTGAGGTATCATATCAAAGTAATAGTTTTTTTATTAAAAACTCAAGGTTTTTGAATGATGAATAGTTTCTTGAGATGAGTTATGAAATATGAACATGAGACAAATTGGATACACATGTACAGAAAATGTGTCAAATAAATCCTGAAGATTGTCAAGCAATAATAAAAAATTTCGACTCATATCTTGACATAGAACTGGTTTGTGAGACAAATTGCGTACAATGCATCGTCACAATCGAAATTATTTTAAAAATGTATATTGCTAAATGAGAGAGTTAGGTTATAACGATGTAGAAATCTTGAGTTACTCTATACGACTGCACGATGACGATATTCACAGTCTCTGAGCCGGGGACAGGCTAGGACTATATTACAGGGGTTATCTCGTCTATGATATTTTCTCGCAGCTTGTAAGTTCTTCAACTTAAGTAGCAATGATAGAAACAGTTATTTACCCTATTTTATCGATAACAAATTCGCAACTTCTTAAGGTATGAATTGTCGTTCTCAACGGCGCGAGGTTGCGATGCAGAAACGCCAGGCAGAAACGTGTATAACAGCAAATGCAAAAGAGCTCACGCGATTCAGCGCTCTAACGTTACAATCTCACGCACACGGGGAATACAGAGCAGACTGATTGTTCGCGAGTCGAATCTTCTTCTGCTATTAAAATAAGGGCATGACAATGCGAGCATCGGCCGTCGTTGGCATTTCAATCGAATGTTTCGATGATTTCATCTCATTTGCACATGAAAAATTTAACAATAAAGCATTTTATTGCAAAAGTTCAAGCAGAAAGCACTTGCGGTCGTGTATTGTAATGTATTCGAGTCGGCCGACCAGTGCGCATCGTCGCAGACGCGTCGTGCGCAAATGCGCTCGGCGTTACTGCTTCTGCTATGCGCGCGCGGAGCGTGGAGTTACCGCGCCGCGAAATCCAAACTAAATTTTATTCTTCTTCACAATTTACGAACGAGTTTTTAAAACAATAATTTTAACTCATTTTCGATTGAATCGGTATTTCTTTTGTCAGAAAAATGAAACTTTTGAGATCTTTCAAGCGACCGACGAATGATGCGAGACCGTACATTCTCAACACTGCATTACAAACGCGAGAGTTTGCGAGTGAGTATATTTATAGATTTTGGTGTAATCAGCTAGAAAGTAATATTACCAGAATAGAATGTCCAAAGGGGCTCTCCAAAAATAATCTGTTTTCTTATTGAGTTGGTATAGCATGAATGCGAACGTTATGGTTAAAAATTCAGTATTAATACGCACAACGCTGAGATAGTATCTCCGAAATACTAATTGTTTTATTCGCATACTTTTTTGATAAAAAAAAAAAAACTAAAATTACCGAGGTGATACTTTTCGCAGTGGTGAAATTTATTTATTTGAGTTTTTCCTTAAACATTTGAACATATCATTCAGCTAATACAATTTTTCTTATAACAAACTTCAAGGGACACTATCGATTCTTTTCAGTTTACACGATATTTGTTTTATATAAAAAAGTATAATGGAAAATACCCCAAATACTGTGTGCAATAGTGCCGGTGGTGATGGTGCCGAAAGAATTACTGAGTTACCTTTGAATACGGAAATGGCAGTCCCTGCTCAAATGCATCCAAATCAAACAACAGAAGTACCGGAAATATGTCCAAGACTAGCGGGGGGTGACAATTCACAAATTCAAAGCGAAGTAAATTATTTTACTTGAATATTGAATGACGACTCGAAATCGAGGTTGACTAATAAAGGTGCAATTTTTCATTATATTTTAGAAGAATGATAAAACGAGCATCGATGCCACCCCATCGTGCAACGGCAATGCCACGAATGAAGTCGTAAAATTAAAAGCAGCGTTTGAAGTATGTATTTGAAAATATGTATAATAATTTATTAAAGATATGCGGGCGGTTTTTTTCACATAGCGATTTTCATTATGTTCAGGCGTGCTTAGTCGAAAGGGACGCTTTCCGTAAAAAGCTCGAGGAGGCTGAATCAAAGTTATCAGCACTTCATCAAGTGACTAATAAGCAAAACGACTCGAGCGATCTGAACTTCGAGCTAGATAAACTGCAATTGAACTTGGAAAATACGAAAATTGCCCTCGAGGATCGCGAGCGACGCGTCGCCAATCAAGAAAGTCAAATATCCGCCCTAACCAAGCAAGTCAGCTCGCTCAAGGAAGTCGTGGCCATTACCAAAGACATGTTGAACATACGCAACACGGAGATGAAGAATCTGCAGGAGAACGTGGATAAAATGGAGACGAAAATTTCGGAGGAACGCGAGCGTCACAACAGTATGCTCAACAAAATGAACACGGCCGTGCAATTGAACGCCGATCTAAAAAAAGAATACCAGACGCAGCTGAGACTGTTTCAAGATTTGCGAGGCAAATACGAGGAAAAAGTCGAGCTTCTGAGCGAGGAAAACAAGGCTTTGGAAACGGCGGTGCAAGCTCAGCCGGCCCAATGACTGGTGTACAGGCTGTACAAATCAGCCAAAAAAGACCCTTAACCAACGAGCCTCGATGATTGTCTGAATTTTTATGTGCCTCTATTATGACAGTTGTGCAGATATGTGCGAATATAAATTTTATCTTTACCAGTGAGCATGATTCGATATTTTCTACAATTTTTATAATTTCGTTTCCACTAAAATAACGCCACGCTCTTCTGCCTATGTCACCTTATCGTTCAATACGACGGAGCCGTCAAAAACTTTCACAAGCTCATTAGAGTAATCTTGAACTCTTGAATTTATCGCTGTAATCTCACACCTGCGTTTCAAGATGAATTTATCTATTTATCTATTGCTTTGTGACTATACTTGATGTCGTTTTGAATTATTCTCAAGTAAAAATCTTTTCTAGTTAAATATATGTTATTGTTCATATCATTCGTTTTTTCTGTATTTTTGAGTTTTTTATCTTATTCTAACAATATTGATAAACTATTGATATGTATTTGTTGATAGGATAAAGATTTTAATAAACAGAATTTAAATAATGAAAATGATTCTGTGAACATTTTACCTTGAGCAGAAACTGAAGTACACAACGAAAAATGTTTCATGGACTTTTCAGCTCTTATTTTCAATAATTTATATATTTTAAGCCAAATTAAAAAGCTTTTCAGATTGATTATTTTATACTGCAGATACATGGAGAAATTTTTTGTACCGAAACATTACACGTTTTCTTAGTTGTTCAACATATTTTCTCTGTACTAATAAAAACTAAAATAAAAATATTTTAAGTGAAAACATGAATTTTTTTTACTCATTGCTCTTAAAATGTTAATAAAGTGTTTTCAAAGCATAATAAACAAGTAGTAAATATGAAAAATAAATTTTTCAAACATGCGCATCGCGATTGGTCATATAATTATCAAATTGATTCAAATATAATGAAATAGAAAATAGTGTCATGACTTAAAGAATAAATATTAACATGTGGTTAGTCAACAATAGCACGTGGGAAATCTCAGTGTGTCGCTCGATGTTGCTCTATTTAGTCCACGAACAATACCCGCAAACACACGATAAAGTCGATTGTATTATAGTTGCTCGAAGATTTTTCAGTCTTCATTTACTCGCAATAGACGATACTTGTTACTCCAAATTTTAATTGTAGCATTACATCGAGTTTCATGAAGAAATAAATTAATTCTTTTAAAGTTTTTCGTTTTGTGGTTAAAATGTTTGTTCAAAATAAGCGGGCTTACACTCGTGTCAATAAAAAAATGTGCAATTACACGTGGTACATAAGCGATTACAGTTTGATTCGCAAAAAAACTGGAGAGAAATTGGAGTCCCCAAAATTCACAGTTGGCAAAAACGAAGTGAAAACTTTTTCTCTAATTTTATTTCCAGCGGGTGTAAATGCTGATTACGTGACTTCGGTTGCTTTGTGTTTGCATCATGAGGTAGCTGACGTTACTAATGGACTAGAGGTCTACTGCACGTTTTCTATTTCAAATAATGAGATAACACTAGAAAAATCAAAATTTATCAACTTTACCAAGAATTGGAACTCTGTAGGTTGGAACGATTTTTGTACGAAAGAAGATTTCATTCGCTTTATTTCAAATTCCGATTGTGTGACTATTCACTGTAAATTGACCGTAATCCTAGGATATGAATCCATTGCGCGAGGCGCAAAAGCACTCATCCACAAAGAAAAAACTTCAAAAGAGCAGAAAGTAGAGAGTTTGTTTCTCTGTGAAAAATTTAGTGATATAAAATTAAAAACTGCATGTGGAAAAGTGGTACACGCGCACAAAGCTATACTTGCCACTGCGAGTATAACGTTCAGCGCAATGTTTAGTCACGAAATGTTAGAAAACAAGTTGAATTGCGTTAATATAATCGATATTCATTACGACGTGCTCGTCGAATTGTTACGATATATTTACCTGGGCTGGGTTGAAAACATGGAGACTTTGGCTTGTGAACTGATAGCCGCGGCTGATAAGTATGAAATCGAAGGCCTCAAAAGTGAGTGTGAAAATTTTTTGAGCGACAATTTGTTAGTTGATAATGCTTATGAAGTTCTTTGCATCGCTGACAGACATAATATAAAGGATTTAAAAAACCAATCCTTGGAATTTATCAAATCTCACATCAAGGAAGTTATTCAGTCGGATAAAGTGCAAGAAGTCAAGAAAAATGAGGAAGCCAGGCTCTTGATCGATTTGATTTGTTCGCTAATCGGTGAAATATAAGGCTTAAAATTTTTCTGTGGGCACATTTCAAAAACAGTCATGAATATTTTATTTTTTATTGAAAAATAAGATATTAATTAATTTTTTAAGACCTAATGTCCATGCAATTATTGTATAAAATAAAAGTTTGTTTAATAAATGCATTGTCTCGAAGCTTTCATTCATTGAAAATGCCTCATTTAATATGTTTTCTAATGACAAAGATGAATCTGAGCGAAAGGAAACGAGTCGGCACCTTAAACCCGATAATTTGTTGGAAAATCCCCAATACGTCTGTCCCTGACAGTGCTCCATGTAAATATAATGATCAATGCATGTACTTCACGGAGGTATACGTTGATCAGGTCACGCGTGCGTGCGTGCGTACGTTAACGTAGCCTATCACGATAATCATCATCATCATCATCATCATCATCAGATCAAGGGCCGAGAGTCAACCGTCATTCTCGTTTCGAGATGCACGTATATAACATATATTTGCGCGAGGCATTGTAACGTGATTTTCTTGCAAATCTAGTTCGACCTATATAAATTGACGACGCGGGCTTTGCGGCGGCTCTTCGTCGCTGGCCATAACAGCAGTTGGCTTATCGAGCTCGAGCAGCGTGAATCAATTTGCATATCGTTCATACATATTGATAATACTTTCGTGCTTTATAATCTCTTACTCAAGCATGGCTCGCGCGTCGGCAGCTGCGCTCTCAGGTAATGTTTTTCCTCGGCCTTATTTCTTTATTTTCCGCAAAAACGAATCATCGTGGAAATGTTGTTTGAACAGCTCTGGCCGTTGCGCTTCTGTCGCTGTCCAGCAGTGTCAAGGCCGGTTGTATACTCGAAAGGGGTGTAACGACGCCCAACGAGCACGACGCTTACACCTGCATTCGCAGCCAAGACATGAAAGCCGATCTCGCGCTCGTTTACCGATGGACAACATGAAGCTCGTAAACGTCGATTTCCGCGACAGTAAGATCCAGAAAATCGGCAAGGACGATTTGCAAAAGTTGGGAACGAAAGCCTTGGGCATCAGCATCGTGCACTCGGGTCTCGAAGACATCGACGAGGAGGCATTCCGTGGCCTCACCGAACTCAAAGCCCTTATTTTACGTCGAAACCGTCTAATAGACGTGAGAAAGAGTTGGTTCAAGGATCTCGATAAACTAGGTATTTGTCATCGTCGAATAATCTTTGTATTATGACTTTACTAATGACCATTACGATTTTCAGAGAGCCTTGACTTGAGCGGCAACGTCATTCGAGTTTTCGATACGGCTATCTTCGACCATACTCCCATGATTCAAGAGTTCGAAATTTCCGAAAATCAATTAACGCACTTTGACATCGACGCCATGAAAAACAAGTGGCCGAAATTGAAGAAAGCTGGTCTTCAGTGGAATCCTTACGAGTGGGGACAAGGCGTAAAAGTCATTTGACTACGCCAACGCCAATCCGTCTATCGTTAAGAACTCACGTGCTTCGATCGATGGGCTTCGAGACACTGCGAAATTGATAAAAGAATGCCAAGCTACGTTACAGAAAAAAGATGATGCCAAGGAGTTGGATATCTGTATGCAAGGAAAGCTGACAAAGGCCATCGAATTCCCGAAGCTTTTGGAAGGTGATAAGAACTCAAGCGACACCAAATCAGCGTAATTCTTACTGTTAATTGTTCGATCAATTTTTTTCATTTGCATATGTTAATTTCAAAAAATGAGAACTTATAGAGATTTGCAATAGTATCTTCTTGTATGGCTCAGTTATGCGGCATATGTTAAGTGCATATAATTTTTGAATTTCAATAAAATAATATGTTTACACTTATTTTTAATTATGAATGAAGAATTTAAAAATTATCCTTCATCTTCTCCCTTTTTTTTAATAGTGAAATTTATAATTTGCGTCATTTTATCGTCGTTGAATTGATTTTTAAATAATTTATTGGATACTTCGTATATTCAAGAATTTGGACATCCCAAAATACGAAAGCTCAAAAATATGTTTATTGATTGTTTATTCAAAAAATGCCGTGTCGACAAGAATTAAAATTAAAAATCTAGTTAAAACGAACAAATAAATTCAAAAAGGAAAAGCTAGTAATGGTATAAACTTTATGAAAGCTATAACTTGCTGACAACTACTCATATACAATAAATCGAGCATTATTTTAATTGAGCTAAAAATCCTACCAAGCATCCGTCATTGATATTTTTTATGCGATTTCTTAATAGCAGTTAATATAAAGGTAAAAGGGTATATGAAAAATCTTACACAGATATGTTACATATTATATCAAACAGATTGTAATATTTTGCAAACTGTAAACTTCTAATGTACCGATTTCAAGAGGGTAAATAATTTCGGGGAACAAAATACCACAATTGGTATTTCACGGGCTCTAGTCTACAAAAATTATTTTTTCAAACAAATTGAAATTTAGATCATTGGCGTACATCATAGTACACAGCTTATTTTGCTGAAGTAACTAAGAATAGGAATTTCAATTATGAAACAAACTATCATCGTATGTGACCTTGACTGAAAAATCATTGCTTTTCGGGCATTTTTATTCACTAGATAAAAGCGAAGTCCTCCATAGAGTCATCGTACAGCAGTCGCGAGCTCTAATGACTAAACGAGCTTTTACAATGAATTATATTATGCATTGACATTCGCCGCTCCAGATCTTCTTGTACCTCACGCGTTGCCTATACCTTCGAAAATCCCCTTTATTCAATTTATCGCAATAAATGACATGTACGTATGTGCACTCGTTGCTACAATCATGAGAGCAATCATCAAATCAATCGTTCCCGACAAACGAGATTGAAATATTCTAAGCATTTTACACCATCCCCTCTTATAAAACGTTAGGTACAACTCTAAGACGAGCTCAGTCGTGCATAATAAAATTGAGCGTGCAGAACGTGTCGAGTTAAGATCATTGAGAAAAAAAAGTAGACAGCAAAATGAAAAGTAGCCTGGCCAAATGTTGCCTGTGCCTATTGGCCATGGCTGCAATGGCCGAGGCTTTTTGTTACCGCAAGAATCCCCTCAAATCTCAAGATATGGACGTGGAACAGATGAATCAACCAGGAAACTATTCCATTTGGGTCTGCGTGAAATCAATTGACTTGGCCACTGATCTTGAAAAGGCACCAAAAGGCAACATTTCGCAAATATGGTTTTCTATGTCCACAGTGGAAAAAATTAAGAATGAAGCTTTTCTTAAATTTTACGACAAACTTGTAAAACTTGAAATTTGGAGTAGCAAGCTAGCCGAAATTGAAGATGGAGCTTTCAAAGGTATGAGATTCATATATTTGCGCTAGAAGTTAACTTTATATAATATGCATTCGATTTTACTTACAGGTCTACGAGAATTGAAAGGCCTGGTATTGCCTCGCAATGAAATAACGGTCCTGAAAGCTTCTTGGTTTAGAGATTTGTCTAAATTGCTGGAACTGAATCTTGCTAATAATCGCATCGCCAGCATCGAAATCGATTTTCTTAAGTCCGTTCCAGCGTTGATAAATTTGGATCTTCGCGGAAACGATTTAGTTGCTCTACCGACGGACTTTGTCAAGCATCTTCCAGCAACACTGCGTCAACTAAACATTTTCAGTAATCCACTGAATTATCACCAACAGCTTCAAGTAGTCGAATGGAGCAAAAATAAGGATGACAAATTAACAAACGAGCCAAAGATGAAGGAACTAAAACATGTTCTCGAGCTAACGAAAAATTGCCTTGATGACAAAAATATCACTGACAAAACTAACGAAGCTATCGATAAATGTGTTGATGATAAGTTGAATGAAGAAGTTGCAACAGCCGTAAAATCTTAAGATAAAAAACGTCTTAAATGTTTACATTGCAAGTAGAAAAGTTCACGTTACGTGGTAAATTTTGCTGAATTAATACAAGGAAATCCATGTAATTTCTCGCATGAATTACCATGAAATAATTATCCATATGGTTTCCGAGTCATGTCCTCGTATAGAAAAGCTTACAAAAACCCAAATATTTTTCTATATAGTTCATGCAAAGAAAAATAAAATGAAATCTTCAATTATGTAGATTCCAATATGCCATATGATACGATGATATTTATACCTAAAATACCGAAATGAAAATTTCAAATTTATGTCTATATACAAATTAATAAAATTTGAAGTTACGCAAATAAATATAATCAAATTAATATGTTAAAAGTCCTAATTTATTCAACTATGAAAATTTTGTAAAATTTTTGCACTTCTTAACAGTAAAGGTGCAAATTTGGTTATCTAATTGAATTATATTCAATATTATTATGCACTCACACTCATGCAATTATTGAAAGTTGAAGACAAAAGCTAAAATCTGTAATCTTTAAAAATGTATTATCTCTTGAATTACGAAGCAATATTAGACCGGTTTTGTCGCAAAAATGTCCATACATTTTTCGATTAAGATACTGGTGTTTCTATACAAAAATCTCTGATATAGCAGTTGCTATGGAATAAGTAAAACTTTCAAATTTTAACCTGCTGTTATTGATTGACAGGAGAATGTCAAAAGAAGAAAAAATGAACCACATTTCTTAACAATATAAGAGAATTTTTTTTAAATAATGTAATTAAGCGACGTTGTTTCTCTTTGAATCAAGATATAATACAGGAAATGTTAAAATTATCGTAAAGAACATATAAAATAACATAACTCTTATAGCTAACGTCTGCACTGTAAATATAAAATTAGTTAATTATAATACGTCACTAAATATAAAGTTTAACGATCCACAACTTATTGAATCATAATCATGCACATGGAATATCATGTAGCAGCTTGCATAAATACCGATTACACTCACTAAATTTATCGCATGTATAATGATAATGTTTACTCGAACAGAAATTGCGGCAAAATCACACCAAAAAAACTTAATTGGCTAGAGCTTCGAAGGAACACTTATAAATTGATCGTACAAGCCTTCATTAACATTAAAAAAACTCAACTTTCACCGTTTGAAAAACTATAAAGCCTTTTAAAAAGTTTAATTCTCTCAGTATGGAAGAGCTCATCGCGAATGCAAAGACATAGTTTTCACATTTTTATTCAGATTAATTAGGGAACAATGAGATTCCATATATTTTTGTGCATGTTAATTTTCCTAATATCAGCTATTTCAATAAATAGTGCAAAAAAACACCAACGACATACAACAACGATAGAACCATCATTAGAAGAAGATGAGCAGCCACAACGTCCTATGCATATGGTTAGTCAAAATATTATTCATTCAAAATAATCTCTAAAATTTTTAATTATTAAATTGTGTAGCGCCCACGACCTCCGATGCCACATCGTCCACATCATCATCGCCCGGTATGTGAGCCCATAGAAATGTTATAAATCTCAACTGGATACGTTAATACTAAGTCAAAGAAGTATTCATTATTTTAACTGAAAACGAAAGAAGTTCTGAAAAATTTTGTTTTTCACCTGGTGTCTGACTCCTTTTACCAATAAATAATCATTTTTAAGTAAATAATAATTCTATTTGTTCTTTGCTAAATAATTGGACGTGAAAAACAAGATGAACAGTTTGCTAAAAAATTGAGTTACAGCTATAAAAAAAATTCTAATGATTTTTTAAAATATTAAAAAACGTTCATTCACTGGATGTCGGTTAATCAATGGGTCAGTTACTAATTTAAAAAATGATTCAATTGAATTCTATCGAAACTTATTTCTTGAATAGTTGAACGTATTATTTATTTGACTTGATTTTTTAGATGAATTTCCTATTAGTCAATTCTCAAATTACATTTTTAATAGATATATCTATCTATGCTATGTTATATAGTATTTGTTATCATTATATAAAATTTTTCAAATATATTTCAGCGCCAAAAAAGAGAAGCGAAAGTGAGTAGCACATTTGAATCCAGAAAAAAAGGAATATCAATTAACTAAGTTTATTGCAGGACTCTCAAGTATTATTAGGTACTTGTCAAGTCAAAGTTTCTGCCAAACCGTCTATTCCAAAGAAACCAGTAACTGAAAAACCTAATCAAGCTGTCAACATGACATTAATGGCAACACAGAGTAAGAAAACTAAAAATTAGTTGAAAAATGCATGTTTTTAAATCAAATTATCGTCTGATTAATCTTAATATTATTTTTAGCTCCTAAACAGATGATGATTTCTATTTCTAAATTTTTGCATAGGTTTTGGTTTGAAGATTAATTATTTGATTTAAGTACGCGTTAGCAGCAATGACATTCGAAGACACAGTCATATTCGAGAAGCAGTATAAATCATTATTTATTACGCTTTTATGAATAACTAGTATGTAAATCGCCGTAACGTATAACCGCCTAAAATCGCTTCTATTTTTTAAAAAAGGACAACCCGAGTAAAATTTCATTACAAGTTGAACAGGCTACTTTATTATATAATAATATAAAATACATATCCATACGCTTTTCAAAATGAAATTTTCTCTACTTCCAGAATTCAATTGCACGGTAACAGTAGCATAGTTTACTGAATTCTTCATTTTGAAAAAGTGATACCATCTTAATTCTGCATCAATAATATGAAAGTAAATTTAGTTTTACATTAGAAAAAATATTGTACAAATATTTTACTCACTTGTAACATTGTCAGATATAGCAATAAAATAATAATAAATAAAATAATGAAGATATATTTTTATTAAAAATTGATTTGTCTGTTAGTACTGAATCAGCATTTATTAATAATTTAATAAATTTTGAACTTTATTAAAATATACCTTTGCATTTATAGACAATCCAAGCATTAGTTTCAAAAATTATTATTTAATTAAGGGTTTATAAACACCGAAAAATTGAAAAAAGTATATTTTGCAATAAAATTGAGAATTGTACGTGCAGATGCATTCATACAAGCATAAGGAGTTCTACGACAGCATTCGAAATCAAGTATCAATACTTACGACTATTAGCGAGGTAAACAGCAACGAATTGTCGAATTGAGATGATACCTTCAATGTAGCGGTGCCTACTAGTAGATTCTGAACGTCGGAAGGGGCGGTTTATGTTTATAATGTCTGTAATACGTGACAATTTTGAAGAATAGTATATAATGATACGAGTGACCTAAGCAGGCCATTATTTCACGGCACGGTTAGCACCCGAGCGAGGCGATGCTTTTTTATAGCACTGTGCTAAATTCACGTTTAGGCCCCCTTTAGCGAGATATAAGGTGCTCATAATAGCGTCGCGGTGCAATAATGAACAGCTTAAGTCACGGCAAAGCGTGCCTTAAACGTGAACTTTAGCCATGCAGTGCTATGAAAATGTTTTTGAATGAACAGGGTTTAAAATTATTCAAAGTATACGTGTGAACATTTGACAAGATTTTGAAAAATCTAAAATGTTTAAAAAACTTCTGAAACATGTTCACGTATTCTTTCAACGATTTTTTATGCTTTTTGTTTGTGACATTTTTTCGTGAATTTGATGGTTCTCGAGTTTAAAAAAATTGTTTGGGGTTTCAAAGTGTTTTTACTCACTTTGTATCGGTTTTACAAAAAGATTAGGAGCGATACATTTATAACACTGTTTAAGCAATAAATGACAGTTTTTTCAGTATGTAAATAGCTTTAGATGATATTTTATAACTATAAGAAAAAGCGGTTGACACCGAAAACTAAAGCCCCCAAAATGAGTTGAATAATCCGATATCATTCTACCAAAACTTTTGGTCGTTATAAATCCATTAGTATATCATTGATAAAATAAGTAATTAACAAATTTTTTGAATTGTAACGGAAAACATCTATATTTTGATTATCAGAAACACCGCGTGAAAGTTTGCGAGAGGTACACATGCAAGGTGGCGGATAATCATTGAAAAATCATTTATTATATTTAGCTCTAGAAAGGTGTTTTCAAATTCATTTACTATATCTACCTGACAGGATGAGATGTAAGTTTTCAATATAGGATGCCTTTATTCTGTAGATAAAGTGTTGCCAGGTAGATTAGTAAATTACTTTCACCAGGTTGATACCTGTAGTAGACCTGAAGTTTTTGTGGTCGAATCCGATGTCCGAATGTGCTCATATTCGAGGTCATTTGAAGATTGAAATAAGAAAAATTGATATAAAAATTTGAAACGAAGTTAAAGACATATAACAAAAATAGAAAATGATGTAGAATGATCCTTAATTTGAAGCATATTGATTTTGCTTGTGCATGGCTGAGAGTTCTGCATATCAGATAAATCGCACTGCGTGGACGATCGCTTAATAAAATTTTGTGCCATAATATTACGTGTTAATTTCATACCAATCTTAAAACATGTCTTATTAAATATAGCCATCATAAATCGAATACTTGTAGACACTGGAGGTGACAAAGTGGCGGCGTAAGTGTTGTCTTGTATCTGTGAATTCCGAGATTTGATTTGATTGTTATTCATAAGTGATTTTTCGCCGATCCGTGCAAGAAAATTAAGATTCAAAATTGTTACAAGGTGTGCTTTCAGCGCTTAGCTTTCAGCCATGAATATAATTTGAAGGTTATAATTTATATTTTAAGAAATGGAATATTGCACGACAAACACACTTTTTTGCACTGAACGCTTATAACATACACACAAATTTAAAATTATCATACTCTTGTGTTGGTCCGCGAAAAGTCACTTGATAAGTAGTTGCCGTGGTGATACATATAAAAAACAGAAAAAAGATAAAAATAGCTAAATAATCCTATACCAACATACCAAAACTTTCGATCGTTATAAATACATTAGTATAACATCGATAAAATAAGTAACTAATAGTTCTATGATTTTAAAAAGGCAAAGATTATCGGAAACCCCAAGTCAGAACGCGTTCATAGTAATCATACATCATGTCAGCCCCTTCAAAACGGGTTTCATGAGCTTATCAGATATTTAGATGTCACAGAACAAAGAATAAAATATATTATCGACAGGTGGATTAGTACATTTTTTCTAGATTATGTTTGTACATTTGCATGCACTTTAAATTTTATTGCATTGACTTGCTCTTTTTTTTTTAATTTCAACAAACTTTGAACGTTTCTGTCATAGCTCTTTATGCATCGATCCACTATTCATAACTTATTCATCATTTACGTATACATGTGTAATTATTCCATAAGCTATCTCTCATCTCTCGCACCTGCATTGTCGGTTTCACTTAATTCTTTTAAGAGCTCAAAAGTGCCTTAAGGTGGCTCTTCAGCAATCATAACAATAGTACAGCGAGGCGTCTGTCTGTCTCTTTCTCGCATTAGGCAGGCAAACGCTCGCACATTTTATTTAATTACTCATTAGTTAGTACGGTAAGGGGTAATTTTGAAATACTAATCGAAAGGTAGTGACTTGAAGCATAACATCTTCATTTTTGGTTAAGATCTGTAGTTGAATAAAAAAGTTATGGCGTAAAATGTATGAAATTATGATGGCCTCCCATAAGAGCCCATGTTAAATTTGCTATTTTCAACGGCTTCGTTCTCAAAAATTAGTACGGTAACCCATGCTGAAATGTTGACAACACATCAAGGGCACTTTAAATGACATTTCTGCCAAGTTCTATAATCATCTGTTGTTGACCCGTTTTACTGATGAGCCACCTTAAAATAAAAAATAAAAATTGTTTAACTTTAGGAAATTTCCTTCTTTTTTAAAGATTAATTACTTATTGATTTTTGAATGGCATTTTTGGATTGATTAAACTCGTCTGTGATGAGTGACAAAAGAATGATTACAAAACAATGTGAAAAATATTAAGAACCAATTTAAAAACGCTTTGAAGCTTAACAGTTTTTTTATTTAATTTTGAAATTTTAAAAATTGCAAGCATAAAAAATTGCAGAAATATCGTTTGTATTATTAATGGGTAAAAAGAGTTGTTCACATGTCATTTAAAATGTACATTTGCTATTCCATAAATGCTTTACCTTGAAACATTTCGCAACTTATCGTTTTATCAAAAGTTGTAAAAATATTCAATATCTCTTCAAAAAATATGATTGAATTATAGAAGACCAAAAAGAAATAATGTGTTATATAACAGGGTTCATGACACACATTAGATATCATGCAACCTCTTTGGACAGAAGACAATAACAAAAATATGAATTTTATAGATTCTTTTCGTGAACTTTTTATTTCAAAATCTTAAATAAAAGTACTTATTTATTCATAAAATTTATTTACTTCTTGTTATGAACATTCAAACTCCAATGTTATCTCATCAAAAATATGAATAGTAGAGACATCTTGCGTCGACTCTTTAATTTGATATGAGTGCTATTTTATACAATAGTTTGTGAAGATAATATTTGTTAGTATTTGGATATAAGTATATATTTTATAAAATGTCGAATGTATTAGTTTAAAATAAAAAAAGTATAATCTCAGCTTTATATATCATACCAGATAGAACTAAAAGGAAAACTAATAGTAGTAATTCTTAATATTTGTTTTAAAATAATGGTTTTACATTCATTTTGGCTTACACCACCTTCAAAAGATGAACATTTTTCTGAATGTCGATACATTTTACCTTCAAGTGATATACATTTTTAATCAATGACCATCTTATCATCTCCTAATGAATAGTTGTATTAGCATTAGAAGCTGAAAAACTATTATCATTGCATGATGAAAAATCATATTCTTTTCTAACTTACCGACATCTGTTAATTTCGGAATACCCAATATCACATCAGGTTATGCAATTTTTTACCATACATAATAAAAGTAGCTCCCTTCTTTACCATGCGCGTCTTATTTGTGTTCACAATTATAATTATAAATCAATTTTTACATTGTTATGAATGTTAGTAATTATGCTGAGCGAAGCATAAGTATATCCTCTGCACAACTTAAAATTTTTTGTCGTTACGACCATACCTCAAAAGCCGCTTTTTTAATTCACATGAAATTTTCAGGGTGCATTCTAATTTTCTGTATAGTTTTTATAGTAATCGGAATGCAAATATATAAATTTTGATGCAATGAGTTTAAATTTATATTTTTAATGCTTATAATATTACAATTTATCGAAAAATTTTTTAATTTTTAATGTTCAGGGTCATTTGGATTGTTATGTGAAATTTTTTTATTGTTCCCTCAATATGCACCTTGTCTGCACTTTTGCTACACTTTTCCGAATGATGCTTATAATATGACATTTTAACGGAAACATTTTTAAATATTAATGTTTATCCGGGTTATTACGATATTTTTATATTATTTAGAGATATAGAACTCTTGAAACAACAGAAAATAGTGTAAAACGAAAAAATAGAAATTGAAAAAATAAAAGGGATTATATGCAGCGTATGCATACGCTCGTGCGATAACCTTACTTCGCGTTACCAGAAAGTGCGACTTATGCATCGGAAAAGGGGGCACAAATGTCAATTTTTTTTTATATTAAAGTGTGTTTGCTTCAGAAGGAGCATTTAAACTAGCTTTATTTTAAAAGACAACAATTAAAGCAGATTAAATGTAGGTTTCACAATCATTACATTTTTCACAGTTATTTACAATCTTCATTTATAGGACGATACATTAATTTTGCACTTAGTTAAAAATTTGTGAATGGCGATACATGCGTCTAAATGTGGTTTGGCTAAAACTCTCGATGTTGAATGAACGAGTGATATTTAATTTTTCGAGCTCCTTTAATAATAGTGATCTCTCATATTCATGAGCGTTGCAATCCCAAATTTTGGGCTGTCGATTATATTTTTACGGTGAAGTGATTCTGCGAGGCTGTGATGATTTGCGTGCATGCGATTTAATGTGACAATGATCGCATGCGCGCCTTGGGAGACGTACTAACTTAAACCAAGGCTGTTTGGATGGAATTAATATTGCTACTAATTACTATTTGTTGATTGTAACGAACATGAAACCGAAAAAATTATTCTGCGATTACTATTAAAATAGTAGATTACTTACTTTCAGGCTTTCTTTTTTCGCTTCATAGATAAAAGTCACCTAGTGCATATAATATTTCTCATAAACTTTCCAGCTGAAATTAACTTTTTCGTTTTGACCACAGGGCCATACTCGACTGATAATTGTACTGTTTTAAGGCTTTGTGGTTTTTTATTCCGTGGATTCGTAAACTATTATTTTTTTGAATTTCATGTATATTTTTTGTGGAAGGTTTTCTCAAGGTTGCAGTGCTTCCTAGGAACATTTATACGTAAATGTCTGAAAATGTTTACAGGAGTTAATTTAATTTTATACTCAATTTAAATTTTTATTCTACCCCAACCGAAACTGACCTTTTTCGTCCCGGTTCACAAAACGAAATAGTACATTACGGGCCTAGGGAGCGAAAAACTAGAAAGCCTCAGAGCACGTGTACTTATCGGCCGAGGTGAAGGAAATGTGTTAAATTTCGTCCGTTTAGCCCGAAACGTGTTAAGAATAAGGATCCGGATTGAAGGCTTTTATCTGTTTTTGGTTCTTTTTTCGACGTTTTTTGCACGGTTTTCGACACTTAATGGCGTCTCCAAGCCGTAATAATGATCAAATCATTACAAAAACTTTTTCATACCAGCGGCCCGAAAGTGACTACTATCCTGCCACTGCGCAAAGCGGGAAGAGCGATTTTTGGCCTACTGTGTATGAAAAATAGTATACAGGCCTATGCCGTGAAAAAAGAAAGCCCCAGAGCACGTGTTTATCGGCCTCGGCTTCGCCTTGGCCACTAATTACTCTGGGACTTTTCTGTTTTTCGCGGCCTAGGGCAGTAATATACTAATAAGGCAGTAGTTAAAATGTTAAGAAAGCTCTGAGAATCGTACAAGCGTGTAGAGTGCTCAGATCGACTTGAAATGTGTTTTTTCCAAAAATTTGAACAATTTTCAACAAAAAACCTTTCATGCACTTTTTTTAACCCGTTAACGCCCAGACGGACAAAATTTTTTTCTTTATTGTAGTCTGCAATTAAATCATCTTATCGGAGCGAGAAAAATTCTTGAGTACTCATTATCAATGTAAAATTTAATGTACTTTTTGAATATGGGTTTATAATTAACCTCTGATAAATATTAAAAATGTTATAAACAATTTACTGCGAAAAACACGATTTTGAATCTTGAAAAAAAAATTTGATTCAAATTTTTTTTATGAAAGAGACTTAAACTATAGTCAATAATACCTAAAATTGTACGATAATAACCTACAGTTTAAAGTACTGTACGTGGGATTTGAATATTCAAAATGGTAGACTCCAAAAAATACATTTTTCCAAAAAAAGTACCAAAAAATGTTCGAAAAAATGTACTTTTTTGCTCGAAAACGATCAACATTAAAAAAAAAAAGTTATTGAATATTCAAATCCCATCTACGGTACATTAAACTTTAGGTTATTATTACACAATTTTAGGTATTATTGGCAACGTTGTTTTGACCACGATTCTACGGTCAGACTCTATGGCAAAAAAGTATTGGTGGCGCCGTAGCGGCTCAGTCTCTCCACTTCGAGTTGAGCAGGTCGATCTTGGGTCACGAAAAGTATTTCAAATTTTCCTAATGTTTTCATTGTAAAAAAACATTGGAAAATATATATTTATGTTAAAAATTATTAATCCGGTTAGTTTCATTATAAATATTCATGTTCAATGAGGAACAATAATTTGTAAAAAAATCACATATTCGTCGACTCGAGGTTTTGTGACTAAGCCGCCGCGGCACCACCAATACTTTTTGTCCATAGAGTCTGACCATAGAATCGTGGTCAAAACAACGCTGATTATTGGTCACAGTTTAAGTTTCTTTCATAAAAAAAATTTGAATCAGTTTTTTTTTCAAGATTCAAAATCGAGTTTTTTCGCAGTAAATTGTTTATTACATTTTTAATATTTATCAGAGGTTAATTATAAACCCATGTTCAAAAAGTACATTAAACTTTACATAGAAAATGAGTACTCAAGATTTTTCTCGCTCCGATAAGATGATTAAATAGCAGATTACAACAGAAAAAAAATTCTGTCCGTCTGGACGTTAACGAGTCACTATGATTACCTAAAAATTATTTTAATGTTCGCAGTAAGCGTATATTTCGGAAAAACGTAAACTTTCGGCCTCTGAAAAAGGATAATGGACAAAATCTACCAAAATTCAGCGCCATTTTTGATGTGCCAACCAACATGTTTATCATGTTGGGTATAAAAAAGAAAAATTTTGACGCCTTGAACAAATAGCACAGATAAAAATGAAATAGTACATTTTTTATTTAGATACTTTCATTAATAGTAGTAGTTTATTGGCGTTCAGATGTGAATTACATAGCCACGACACTTTCAGATTCAGAAAATAAAGGTACTCGTCATCTATGGTCTAAATTTTTGAAACAGTTAAACTGTCATTTTTTGGTCATTATGTCATTATTAATGTCGAGTATTTCTACGGCGATTTAATGTCTTTCAATATATGGAAATCTCGCAGACAAGATTGTTAACTTTAGAAAAATTGTTACGATTGTAGGATAGGGATAATAAACTTACTATTTTTATAATGGATTAATACGATAATATTTTATATTCAATAAAATTTAAACATATTTTGTTTTTATCGGATACCATTATAATAGTAGGAATTTATAGAAATAGAAGCATGCTGTTATTAAATCTTTACTGTCAGACTTTTTCAATACGTTCAATCTAAAACATGATTCAAGCTACTACCCAAGAGCTAATGTATTAAAGTATACAACACGTACTATAAACTTAAAATGCCTCATCTTTCGTATTTTGATAACATTCAATTATTTTCAATAAGATTTTACCTCATTTTAAAAATTTTATTTACATATAAATATACAAAACAGCCCAGTGCATACGGTTATAAAGTTAAAACCAAAGACTTATAATTATTAAAAAAATGTATTAATATGAAGATTTTGTTCGATCTCGAAATTCGTGATAATGACGCTGTTTTTATGGCCAAATTTAATTAAAAAAGTTCTAATCGAGTTTATTTCTTACGTAATTCAATTTATTAGTGAATAACAATCGCGTCAAACTCTCAAATATTTCGTTTCAAAAATCATTTTATTGTGTCTATCAAGTGGGCAATTATTTTACTATTTAACAGCTTCACTCGAGCGTTCACGTTTTGTTTCAAAAATTTCTTTGGCATAATATTGTATTACAACGAAATTATTTTGAGCAATGACTGTTTATAAAATAAATAATTGTTACTGACACCAATTTTTATTCAGGAAAAATTCATTAAAATATGGAAAATTCTTTACTGAAGAAAAATTAACATTTATTTGATTTCACATTTATTTTAATATTAATTTTCCAAGTACATAACTGAAATTTTTTTTCAAACTACTTGGATCTTATTATTTTTCAATTGAAAATTTAGTAGTATATTATTAATAACTTCTGTGAAGTGAAAGTAGATTTTCCAATTTAATTGGCGCTGGAAATAATCCATATTATTGATTTTTTTCTTCATTTACCAAGAAGTACATTAATTACAAGTATATTATAACCCTGCAACAAATTATAGTGTGATCTACTATTTAAAAAATGTACAATTAACTTTGTGTGTAAAATGACTCTGCTGATTGATCATCAACCGCCTTCGAATGATTCATGAGTGTTACTATACTTTTTCCATACACATATCATTACATAATATATTATATTTATATATTTATACATAAGAACTTTTGGCCATCAGCTATGTTATCATAAATATTACACTATCGTATTATATTAGACATACACTATTTAATTCCAATTGTTTCAAATTTTTTAAACTTGCATGACAGCGTTGACAGAGCTTTACACTTCATGTTTTTCAAATCAAACATTTAACTCCAATTTACACTAACACCGTGATTCATCTAAATGTGTTATTCTTTTGTCGAAAGCGATTCTGTACTGTTTTCCGATGTGAATCCGTTTATGACCTGCATGCATCCGTCTATAGCGGCACCGCCGGAACTCGTTGGCGAGTTGCTCGTACTTCTTGCTGTGTGGTTTGCCAACGAGTCTGGCGCCATTAGCGCTGTCGGGGATACCAGACCCTCTTTCATGCGCTTTTTCTGTTTCATTCGGCGATTCTGAAACCAAATTTTCACCTGTGTCTCGTTCAGCGCCAGGGCCGAGGCAATTTCAATGCGACGGGCTCGCGTCAGGTACTTGTTGAAGTGAAATTCCTTTTCGAGCTCCGTCAATTGTTTGTTGGTGAAGTTGGTTCTCCCGGTATTGTTGTTGTACGCACCGGGTGAGCCAACCGCTGCTGCACATGTTGTTACATTTAGCGATAAACCGTTCGACGCTGCTGATGTGGCCACACCAGAGTTCGAAGCTGGCATATTGCAAGAATTGTTGGGTGTAGACGAGGGATAAACCTGGCTTATATTTCCTAGCTGCAGCGCTGGAATATTGTAGTCTCCCAAAATTGGATTATTTTTTGGAGCTGAAAACAAAAATTACAACTCAATTAGTGATGATTGTTTTTGATGAATATTTTATAATTTGATCTTTAAATTGTTTTTTACGTCAATTTCTGTTATAATGCTGCTAAACTAATAGTACTTCAAGATCTAAGGGGTCACGCGGTGAGGGTCACTACTAATAAAAGCTATTCTTATAGTAGATCAATGAGTATTACTGCCATCTTATGGGATTAAATACCGATCTATAACAATACGTAGATTAAAATATCGCTTCAAATCTGTTGGTATTCGAGCGCACGATTGGAAAAGCTGATTCATCTGTTGCAGCTGTTCACGAATTATTCAGTAAATGTTTAATTAAAGGGCTGAATTTTTCTATGCTTCAATAAAGTATTTTTCTCAAATAATTGTTATGATTACTGACCCTAAAGTCAGATATGTCAGCTTTTTTTTCTAAAATAATTGTTCAACATTATTAAACTAAAGTATAAATATTATCATTTTTATCAAATATATGCAGGTAATACATTTTACGATAAATATTATGATTGATTCGTAAATGTCTTCAAATTTCTACATGTATCAACACAGACCATTTCAATTAAGAAGATTCTTATTGTATATAATTCAAGTGCTTTCAAATTTTTTTCTCTCGCAATTGCCTAATGTCCTATTCGTCCCTTTTTTTCTTCTTTCTCTTCTCGATAATGGTATTATAAAAATTCGGATGTGCGAAGATGCTTGCTTGTCAATTTACTTAATGGAAGAGAGAAAACGAGGTACAAAAAAACTGTTACCTCTGGTGTTGGGCGGGATATTATGTCAGCAAGAAGGTACGCGTACATTTTATCTTAAGAAGTGTAGGCTTAAGCATACGTTTATATTCATTTTCAATGATATTATTATACATGAATAACCGAATATTTGTCAATGAATATTGAATATTCCACTGGGTTCGCTGATGATATCCATTAGAAAACTTAATGGTAATTCATCTCAATACAAAACAAGTAATGTATAAGTGAGTTTCTGCAATTTTTTTTCTTGTTTAAGCGACGTCACGTTTGCGTATACCGAGCAAATTATTTCCTAAATTGATGAATGAGACCTTACATAAGAGAAGAAAAAAGTATCCACGACTCGCGTGCGACTTCTCACCTCGTGGAGCTTAATAGAACTTGTCTAACTTGATTATTTGCTAAGCAACTCACCAGAATTCGAGTGCCAGGCGTTACCTAAGTGACTGATAGCTTTTTCACTTATTTATATGCATAATGTGTACCACTTTTTCGCCCGCTTCTATTGCATGATCAAACATAAAATATTACTTTCTGAATTTTCATATAATTTAATAACACAAAAATATCTTTTATTCGCCCTAGTGAATAAATTATTTACATTGGCGCAGTTTTTGTTTCTCCGATTGTAAGACTTTAATTCGAAATTGCAAAATAAATAGCTCGAACAGTGCCCGAGGCCAGGTGATTTCTAAGCAGAGATTGCGAGTCCATTGACTGCATTATACACACTGCCGACGGTCGGAAATTATTTGTCGCGCTGACAAGTGGGTGCTGTTATATGTATGTGTATATGCAAAGAGCGATAAGGTTGACTCGAAGCCCCCTCGAGGTTGGACACTGCTGAAGGTGCACCCACAAAGGCGAGGCGTCGACGAGCCGCTAATTATCTCTCTCTGTACGTCCTTTCGTCCTCTTCGATATGTCACGAAGTCTCCTGCGCGCCCAAAAAAGAAAGGAAGAGGTTTCGAGACGTATTCGCGATTATGATATTGTCGGATGACGAGCAGCTTATAAAATATTTGACTTCGATATTAATGTATGCGACCGACTATATACGAAAAAAAGTTCGAAATTGATATATGTTGTTTCAATAATCAAGCGACTAAGAGCATAAGAGATTGTTTTCTTTGCTTCTTCTTTGTGGCTAAATTCTTTGAATAACTCAAGGGCAAACATTTCGATCGTTTTGAATTTTAATAAAGCTGTTGATATTTTTTAATGCTAGATCAAGTGAGCCGTGTTATCATGGAAGTAATAAAACGTGTTGGTATATTATCACGAGCATAGGTAGCTCGGTGGCTATTTTTGTTATTGCTGAAGGGATAATTATTATTGCTGCTGTTAAAGTTAATTTTGTTATTACTAAGAGAAGAAAATAATGAGGACGCGTGCGAGTTTACTCGTAGTCCAGTACAAGGTGTATATCGATTTTTCGTTTTTCTCACCGACTCAAGCACAGATTTGCATTATACAGTTAAACTGAGCATACGGTCGTTGCAAGTGCTAAGCTGCACGTGGAACATTGTATTCAAATGGATATTTAAATTTTTTCATCCTTACATTTTCAACTATTACGTCTGGGTGCGTTGTTAGAAATATTCAATAATGAACGAGAGAGAAACTT
This sequence comes from Trichogramma dendrolimi, assembly GCA_034770305.1. NCBI lineage: Eukaryota > Metazoa > Arthropoda > Insecta > Hymenoptera > Trichogrammatidae > Trichogramma > Trichogramma dendrolimi. The sequence goes on along the minus strand of JAPMIB010000037.1, from coordinate 995,685 downwards.
TTTTGAATAATTTATTAATTGTAACCTATGGTACAAATCATTTCCGCATGCGCTTGCGAAGAGGATGTGTACTGTTTTTAAAATTTGTCATGCTGCACTTTGTTTTTTTCCGGCTTAAAGCTCTCGATGTAGTTACATCAACGAAACGCTTCGTAAGTATGTTGCAAGAAACAATTTTTTACTTGTGTCAAAGTGGGGATATTTGTATTACAATACCGAATTGATTTCTGCGCAAATATAGCGACCAAAATAATGATTTATTTAAAAGACAGGATATCTGCGTACACATTTTTATATTTCACATCAATCGGTATATCTTTTTAAGTAAAGTTAAATGTTCCACGCAGATGACTAATATCTACGAATAGTAATAATAGTAAAAAACGCCATGATTTTATACGCTGTGCGTTAAGGCACGTGATTACATATTTGATGGAAAAGGCGATAGCGATCAAATACACCTGGCCCGTTACGTATTAGTGTGAGGGTTGCTTTCGGAGCTCTAATGATGTAAGCTACACGGATTATTATTGCGTGCTTATATGTATGTATAAACACAGGTTCGAGGGTTGTGAATCGCGCGACTGTCTTAATTTCAATAATTTGGACTCGGTTAAAAAAGCTGCAAACAATAATATTTAATAATGCACAAAATAGTTAAAAATTCATTGTTTCCTATTAATTTGAACATTTTATCGCCTAAATTGATCCATCGTTTGGTTTAGAAGTATCTCTTTCAAAGTTTGACGCGCGTGTCACGAAGTTGCATGCTCTGTGTGACCCACAAAATGAATCAAACTTTTTAAAAGGCTTTGAATAATATTTGCATTGCATAATGCCAGGACGAGGGGTTGGACGATATTCTTCGTGCTCATCTGTATGTATGTATTTTGTGCGCGCGTGAAATTTAATGCCACTAGAACCGAGGATCATTCGACAGATGAGTCTCGTTTGTTTGTACAACGGATTGACTTTCGTCGCTTTTTTTGTCATATTTGCGTGCGTCAGCGAGTGCGTAACCGCTCGAAATTATACAAATACTAGACTCGATGCTAGGAATTTTTGTCGCATACTTCCAACGTTTTCGCGCACTAATTTATTGTTTTTATCGATTTTTTATTTATATAATACATAAATTAATCCAATGGCTGAAATAACAAAACTTTTCTTGCAGGACCACGTAACCCACTACGGGTGTGTACCTTTGCGTATTGAGATAATTGGGAATTCTTTTTTTTTGCTTCACTCGTGCCGAACGTCAAGAGCCACAAAGTTATTCGAATAATCTTCATTGTGTATATCAGACTGGTTGTTACGTTTGTCCATTTGTGTTTTTTTGTCGCGCAAAAAAATTTTAATCATCGGGAAAGCCCTAATTGATGTGATAAATAATTTTTCATGCTACCGCAGCCGAAACTAACCTTTTTCGTCCCGGCGGCCAAAACGAAAAAGTTAATTTCTGCTGGGGATTCATGAAAAATAGTATACGCACCTATGAAGCGAAAAAAGAAAGCCTCAGAGCTCGTGTTTATCAACCTCGGCTTCGCCTCGGACGATAATTACACATGCTCTGAGGCTTTCCAGTTTTTCGCTCCCTAGGCACGTAATATACTATTGTTTAAACGTAAGCGATGGAAAAAAAAAGTGTACCACTTTTATGGAAACTAAAAATGTTGGCCAAGATAAGGGTTCTTTTTTACAAATTATAAAAAAATGGTTGAGCTTTCTTACTTATTAAAAGGTCAATTTGTATATCTAATTTTTTGAAAAAACTGAATAAGTGTCTGGAGGAATGACTTGTTTAATTGGAGCCATAGGTTGTCAAAGAAGCAAGAATTTGAAAAAAATGAGTGAAAAAGAATACTCGTGTACAATTGACAGAGCTCGGCACACCATACGAGTAGGTACGATCGTCCTACTTAGTTGCGCCATTTCGTTCGTAACTTGGAGATTAAATCGCTCACTAACACTGCAGTGTACTTGATATTATTATTTACAAGCTTGCCATGGAGAACCGGCCTGAGCTAAGAAATCTATAAATGACCTTATTTTTCTTCTGAGCACAAGCACAGTAAACATATTTTTTATGTCACTCATTGCTGTGTGCAGGTGGTCGTGTACGAAAATGCGATTATATTTACATTTTATGCTCAATTGAAATGTTACAGCAGTTAGTTAGCCATGGGCGAGCTAGTAATACAATAAAGAATAATGTATATTTTATGCTCGAATTTGCTTATGTCAGGCCAGTGATGATGAAGCTTATTACAGCGGGGCCACGCGCGCTCCGTAAATCAACTCCTTGGAGAGGCACATACATGTAGGAGCAAAGGCGCGCGAGGCTGCGATCGTATCGCGCGTACCACCTGATTAAGTCCGAATTTTGACGTGCGTGTATGTGTACATGGCGACTCTATTGTAGCGCTGCCGAGAAATAATCGAGATATTCATAACGCTTTGTATGGATCATGAGAAAAGTGACTAGCATATATTGTACACTGTGTGCTAGCTAGAGAAGTTATACGCACGAGTAAGAGAGAGAGAGAGAGAGAAAGTAGACGAGCGTCTCAGACACGAGTTCGGAGCTTTGGAAAATTTCCAGCGATACTTTTCCAGTTTGCCGTAACATCGACGTAATAGCGCGCCAACTTATAGCGCGAGTTTTCATTTAAAAAAAATCGCTTTGCTCGATCAGCAATAGCCTACCTTATCATGCGAAGATTTACATCCAATACATGCGATACAAGCCCGAGTACACACATACGTATGTTATATGAAGTAGAACTGGGCTCGTGAAAAGAAGCTATCACGCGAGAATAATGGCTCGAGCGTAAAAGATTTTGGTCGAAAGTAATACGATATACATAAAGAGGGCTTATATGGAGATGTGGTAATAGAGAGGGTGAGAAAAGTTTTTCAAACGACGACGGATAATCTCTTGTATATCTTGTAATCTATTTGTCAATCTTATATCAATCTCGGGAGGAGGCTCGTGAATTTAAAATTCCCATATGCTCGATGCTATACATTTTCTGGCATTCAGCGGGATTTGACGGAGCTTTTATCGGTCTCGAGTTGAAAAGTACAAGCAAGTACAGTTTACATTTTACTGAAGTCCAAATTAGCATGAAGTATTCTTCTTAACAGAGCAGTCAAAACTTCAACTACTTGCTCGCATGTACAATTATTATTGTATATAATACGGCTATAGGTGTTGTTACGCGTTTCTTACAGCGGGCGCAAGTATATACAACAAGCACAATTTACATGGTAATTTACCCATTTCGACTTCGTTCGGCGAAGCAATTCAGGACTTTGAAAAATACATAACAGACAGCCGGCTTACTTCACTCATCAGCGGCGCGAGTCCAAGCGGCGCGAGTGCATTTGTGTGTTCGAATTCAGCTCGCTCGGACTGTATGTACAGCCGAAAGCTTGGCCGCGCGAGAACAGTGAAAAGTGCCGAGCGCGGCGTGCTTATAATACAGCACCGAATACGGAAATGAAAATCGCCGCGCGGCTCGAAGGCGAGTGTGCATGGCATATTATAGTCGGCGGTATTCGAAAAGCCAGCGCGCCGGTTCGCAGGGGGTAGCGTACTGCTACTACGCGCTCGGCGCACACGCGAACGATTCCTGCTCGCCAGGCACTTAAACCCGAGAGATCCCCTCGCGAGATATCTCGTCTTTTATATATAAATATGCTGCCTGCTCGGCTGTATAACGCGCGAGCCGCTCGCTACCGCATATACTTTAAGTCAAACTCACCGAGTACAGCTTTAGCTGCTGCTCTGTACGTGTGTGTGCTTTTTTCAACCCCTAATAAATAAGTTTATGAGACGGAGCGAGAGAAAGAGCCAAGTTCAGGGCTGTCCCGACGGATTCTACGCGTACGCAACGCTTAGAGTCGTGCGCGGGGTTGAAAGGTCTAGCGATGTAAATTTTAATGCAGCTTTTTAGGTGATTTTTAATAGTCCAATAATTTGATGTGAGATCATATCCGATTCGATATTTTTCATATTCATGAAAAGTTAATTAATGCGCAACGAGAATCAATGAGAGTCATGAAATAAACATTTTGAAAAGGAACATTGCCGCAGGAAATTGAGTAACGTTTTTAAGTAACTGGCGGAAGCTAATTTTTTACCATCATATTGTTTTTAAAAAATTAGCTTTGTCCATCATCTAGACTTCAATTTGAATAGGGCTTTACCAATAACCTACTCACTGATTAGTATGTGGCATTACTTTGTAGATACTTTTTCCTCAAAATACCACAACATGTTTTCACCACCAGTGAGCTAAATTTAATATTATACTTAATTTACCAAATTCTATTAACAAGAGTCCAGTAGAAAAAGATTTGCCTCGTTGCTTCGACTTAATCGATTTGATAAAAAATGTTGATGTCTGGATTATTATTTTGCGCAAGACGCGTCCGTAGCAAAATAAGACGCGCCTACTCGTACTTTCGTGCTACGATGTACGCCGGTGTATAATACGCATTCACGCACACACACATACGCACGAAGCACATCGGCAGCATGTGGATGTGTATCATAACGGTACACGTATATACGATCGAAGCGCGTTAGTCCGAGCGCGCAGAAAACACGAAGTCGACGTCGCCTCGCGTCGACTCGTGCGAGAGCTGCGAGCTAAAGGAAATCGAGATTCGTTATTATATGATAGATCGGGTAGCATACAGTTTGACAGGACGCGGCTGCCGTTGCTGCCACCGCTCCTGCTGCTGCAGCTCGATCCAGCTCACCCTTGATATGGCCACGTTTAGTTGCGCAGACACACACACACACACACACGCACACAAACCCGCTATGTATACGCAGAGATGTTCGAGGAAGGGAAGGAACAGGAAAGACCCTTCTTTCTCTTCGTCTTCCTCCTTTTTTCTCTCGGACCTCGTGGGGATTTGCGCCTGTATATGATATTATATATAAAAGTACATGCGTCAAATGGGATGTAGTGTCAGGAATGAGGGGAAGAGTAAAAGGGGAGGGCGAAGTAACCATTGATGCTGGGCCTCGTATAGCTCGTGCATGTGCGTAAAATACAATCTATTGTGTCACGGCAACCAACCAGGATTAGCGTATAAATTCAACGAAAACGCGTATGTGTACGTGTGTCCCTGCCACGCCCTTTTTATTTTCACCGGTCTGGACAAAAAAGCTTCTCGCTGCGAGTACGAATTAATTCGGAAAAAAACTCAAAACGATCGAGATCGTACACACACACACACACACACAAACACGGGAGCCGCTAAAAGCTCACGAAAGTCAACGTCGAGCGACAAAAAATTTGCCCTGAAATTCAGCAAAATTGTTACGTTAATCGCTTATCGCACACGCAAATCAAGCGGGCGCACGAAAAAAGCACCGAAGAAAGCCGCGCAGAGGAGAAAAGGAGCGAAGAGAGTAGCTCTCATGCGTGAAGCCACGGCCAGTGCACGAAGACATACATTATATATTAGCTTATATATGGGGTAACCCGATCGTCCAGAGCGATAACGATCCACTCGAAGGCTGCGCAGCGCGCACGGCGGGGACATTTCAGAACTTTTGGCCCAGAGACGTTGCGAGCTGCGCACCTTTCTTTTTCTCCTCTTTTTGGCATGGGCAACAAGTTGCGGAGTCGCCACATTACCACGAAGAGCACATACACACTCACTCACATACACATTAATTTAAATTCAGAGTTAGATAAGCGCATATGTGCCACGCGATTTTTGTGCACGTTGAAGCTTTATCAAGCGAGCAACAGACTGGAAGAGCTTGCATGTCAAGTTGCAGTATCAACGTTACGTACGCGCATTTTGCATGCAAGTGTGTGTGTGTGTAAACCCTCATCATCGAGTCCTTGCTATTCACTTTATTTATTCGATTATAATGAGATTTTAAGAGGGCGCATACGTAAACGCCTCGCATAGTTCAAACTTTGCCCACTTCGCGATATTGTGTGCGAGTGCATGTGTTCCGCGCTATTAAAGTAAATTGAGCTTCTTGCGGTCTTTTCGAGGCAAGAATTTTCAGGGCTTGCGCGTTTACACAGTCTCGTATGTACATGAGTATATGAACTCGTAGCAGCTCAGTGAATCCGAGAATAATGGGGGTCGTAGAGCTTTTATAGCCTCTCTCGATCGCGAATGCATTATTGTGATTAAGAGCTTGTGTTTTTTTTCTTCTCTTGCTTTTCTCCGTTCTCCATACGCCTATGCATAGATGGACGAAGCTAGAAGTGCTTATATTTTTATGCCCCTAATAAAGTCAATAAAGTTTTTTGTTCTTCCATTGTAAATCATTTTTGAATTAGTGGAATATCGCTCTGGCTATAAATTCAAAGTATTATACTATTGATAATCAATTAAAAATTCCCGATTCATAACGAGTGGACGAGCAAATTAAAAATAATCAGAACGTTTTCGTATGCTCGGAGTTGACGAACAAAGCAAGTTGATTAGCGAAACGACAAATATATATATGCTACGTATATGGCCAATTAAAAATTGCTTAGCAAAAAAGCCTCATGTAAATATAATGACCGAGTGACGTGCTTGGCTGTGTCGCAAAACTTGACAACGGCGCACCATTGAATTTGTAATGTTTTGCATACGAGTACGCGCTCATTGTGAAAAGTCGGAGCTACTTATATGCAGAATTAAAATAAATATTATAGTGCGTGCGTGTGGCGATGTGTGCAATCAATTATTCGATGGCACGATACGTCAATATAAAGTAAGTCGTGCCGAGTCGTTGGTCGTAATACATACCGATCGTCTACGCACATATATACGAGCGATATCAAAACAATAGATTACGTAAATTATTCTTGACCTATAGGTAAAATTTTTACTTGGAACTATTCCATTTTTGGTTATTTTTCGACGACAGATCACATTCGATTAGTGCGAATAATGAACGTAATTCTCGGGAGTGCGTGACAATCGCGCCGAATCTATATCGAACTAAGCAAAAATTTACAATATCTTCTCGAGCCCGAGAGCGATACGATAAAAGAATGCTTTTATCGCAACATATACAATTATACAGCGGCTTTTTTGTGCGAGCGTATATAATTTTAACCTCATTACTTATGAAGCGCAGCGCATCGAAAGTCGAAGGTAAATCGCAATGAGGCAACGATCGCGTATTTGCATATTAACCTTTGGAAGCGCATACGTCTACTTCAACTGCGCCGAGAAATGCGCCGTCCGGGATCTATTAGCGATTCGCGAGCGTTGATTGCCGACTTATTGCGCCACTTGACTCTCTACGACTCAACCGCGATCCCCACCGATCTGCCACCGAGTAGAGGGAAAGAGAGAGAAAGAGAGTATACTGTGCCGCGGTGGCACAGGCGCACTCACACACACACACACACACACTTGTCGCGCATATTTGATTTATAGTCTTGCGTACCAAGACTGACATGCCACTACGCTTCCGAATCACGAATCATGCGCGTTTCCTTCTCCAAGGATACTCGACTGCGTCGGGCGTTTATCGTCCTCTTATCTCTCTTTTCGCGAATTTCCGATCGTCGGCGCGTTACGAGAGAATAAAAAACGCTTGTCGCGCGCTCTCATATGCATAAGAGAGATGCTGCAGTTGCTATAGGCAGTTGCAGCTTGATAGATTCCACTGCTACCGTTCGCGCGGATTAACGACTGCTTAATCGCTTAGAAAATATTCATAGAAGAAATAACGCGAGCAGCGGCTGTGGCTGCAGATTTTTGTTTGTTTTACAAACTCCGTCGCGTTACACATTGCAAAGCGAGTGCTGTAGCTGTCAATTTTTTACCATTCCTCGTATGCGACGAATACGTAAGTTCAGCGAGCTTCGCGGCTATTTTTAATGAATAATCTGATATATGGGTGATAGGAATCAATAATTTTTTTCCGTCGATAAGATAACGTCGAACGTGCAAAAATCAAATAATCTTTAGCAATAATATATAGCAACAATAAAAAAATTTTTTTTTCATGTACAATAAATTTAATCCTCAATATATTGAATTGCGCAGATCAACCTACGTTCTACGTAATTTTCATGAACGTATAAAAACTAACGCGTAGCATTGTTATCCTGTATTTTTGGAATATAGCATATTTTAAAGTCATTATTGAAAAGCTTATAATGAAAAAGAACATCAGTAATTCATTGACGCTGCAAAACATGTGTCGGTACTCAATATGTAAGCAAATTCTTTCAAAATCGTGTTATCCCCGAAGGATCGCGTGGCTATTTCAAGGAAGAATGAGAACTGGTAAATATCAGCTCGGTGGATGATGCTGCAAAAATAATCTCTCATTCTCTCCCGTAAGCGCCGTTTCCCATCGTCGCGATATCGCTTCGGTCGCAGCAGCCGATTCGTCGCGTTCCATTGGCACCGTCGCAAAAACCATCGAGATTTCTACCTAGGCAATTTCACGCCTGCTAAATCAATTGACTTTGATACGCTCCTGTGAATTCTATCGACTGCTGCCGCGGTAAGCGCACCATATTGCGACCATCGTTACTATCGTGCATCGCATATACCAGTCCTATATATAATTTGATAAAGGACAAAAAGTAATTATTTTACCTGCTGGTTTGGGCACGTTCCTCTTGACTTGCATCCATTTGTAGGTGGGATGACTCGGCTGGGGAGTCGGATGCTGCGTCGAGCCCGCCGAGCCGTGAGCCTCGGCCACTGCCGATCCAGGAAGATGATGATGGTGCATCGGAACGCGCTGCGGTATCATTGGATTCGTTTGGCCATGATACGCCGCCAGACTCGTGTGCTCCGAGATCTCTTCCTTGAACTGTTGCGGGGGGCGTGTGGCTAGTCAAGAGCTGCTGCTGCTGCTGTTGCTGCTGCTGCGAGGCGTAGTCCGCGTGCCTTACCAGCGAGCTGTAATGGGTCGTCGGGTCCTCGCGCGCCGATAACTGGTGCAAATTATTGTACGTCGGGACTAATGGGTAATCGTTCGATTCGTGACTAGATTGATGCAGCTGACGAGGCTGCTGCTGCTGCTGCTGAGGCATTTGATCTGGCTGACTGCTGTTGCAATTCCCACCGCTAACGCTGCTAGCCATGTGATGCTGATGCTGCAAAGTTGCCGCAGCTGAATGCCGATACCGTTGATCCTGTAGGTAAACCACTTGTTGGTAGTTTGACGTATGCTGTTGCTGTTGCTGTTGATGCTGCTGCTGATCGCAAGCCGATGCGAAGCCCGACGACGAGGTCGACGCGTAATCTAAATTTGTGTAGCACAAACCGTTTTCCGTCGAAATGATGGCTGTGCCATCCTCGTTCGTCAGTGGCATCGAAGTCGATTGCGTCACCTGCGGTTGCGGCTGTTGCTGCTGCTGCTGCTGCTGCTGCTGCGAGTAATAAGCGGACGCCGTGAGAGGAGGACTACTAGTCGAGGTACTGCTCGTGTCTCCCAGGGCGTCGCTCGTGGCGGTGCTGCCACTGGAGGTCGTGGCCGCGGGATAGACCGCCGATCCGACCGCCGATTGCGGCGGGTACTGTTGGATCGGATAGTGCACCGCGCTCGAAGCGACCGCCGCCGCCGTCGCCGCAGCGGCAGCCACGGCCGCGAGCTCGGGTGGCGAATGCGCGACCGGAGACCGTCCGACGGTCGTCGCGGTCGGCGAGTGCGACAGCTCGTACATCTGGCTCGGGTACTGCGAGTGGCTGGGGTGATGGTACGGATGGTGATGGTGGTGATGGTGATGGTGACCGGTCGTGTACGCGTAGCTGGAGAATGAGTCGGGCCTACCGTAGCCGTTGTACATGCTCATGTCCATCGTCATCGTTTCAAGACCAATACGATTTTTGCGAGCCTCGATCGTAGTTGCGTGCCAAATCAATCGATTGTTCGGTCGATCGGCTTGGCGCGCGGCCGCGACTCGCTCCTCTACCACGGCGCCTGTACCCTATTGAGACTTGCTCCGGTCGATGCTCCTCACCATGAATACTAAAAGTTTCACTCGAGGATCGATATCGCCTCGTCAACGCTTTCCCACTGAATTTTTAACTCATTCGTACCACTATTTATAACAATATTTGGGTATTAGTCACTTTACTCGAACGCACTTGTCAACTCGATTAGCACAACATCACAATAATTAAATCCGTTGTCAATTGTAAATAAACAGATCGGAAGCACTCATGTACGGCAATACGGACACGGGTCAGCGGTGCTGTTACCTGCTCGACAGGCTTGAGCGAACTGACACTACAATGAGCACATGTGAGGTAGGTAAGAGAGAGGCAGCTCCGACTGGTCGCGCGCCGCATTCCCTTTCTCGTCCGCTCGATATACACGGCCTTCTCCTATCCTTGTTCAACTCGTCGTCGTGTATGCGTAGCGAATAGCAATAGTGTGTGGCCTTTTCTACACTGAGCCAGGCATGAACTGTATATGCCAGTAGTCGTGTGTCGGCGTGTGTGTGTGTCTGTGTGTGTATGTGTGTGTGGCGCAGGCGTAAAACCGACTGGAATGGTTGAAAGCGTAGCAGAAGCCAAGTCGAGGCGCGCGCGCTTACCAAAGAGAGGCGGGGCCATAGCCGCGGAAGCTTACTCGGGGGTGGAGTCTCCCAGCCAATAACAGCGCAGAACCAATGCGCCGCGTGATGGATCGGTTCTGCTTACGTCGCGAGCAGCACAGCAGCAGTGTCAGTGCAAAAGCATATATATATATATATATATATATATATATATATATATATATGTATGTATATAATGTGTATGGCGAGCAAATAATTTTTTTTTCGCCTTTTTTACTTTATCTATAATTTACAGTAAGGTTGGCTCGGGGACCCGCGTACATGCGTCACGATCGCGAGCGAGAAAAAAGCCGTACACGCGGTGGGGACACTCTCGACGCGCGTATAAATTTTCTGAATGAGTAAATCTTCGCTCTCGATGAAACATACTCTTGTACATCTGCATCCGAGTGACGAGAATATCAAATTTTTGCGAGATCGAAGTGAGAGCGCAAAAGAGAGAGAGAGGGGGAGGGGAGACAAACACGAGAGAGGTCAGAGTGGTGGAATGAAATATATCACCGTACTTTAGCTCTTTCATACCTGTCTGGTCGTTTTAATTAAGAGAGACGTCTGACAAGTTCATCAGAGCCGTTGGCCATAGAAAACATGATGAGATATTAGCGGGGCAGACGACTTATAAGATGTGTTACATCTTTACATGGTGAGACTTATTATATTTATCCTCACTCTCCGACCGATTATGAACACATCGAAGATGATATTATTTCAACGCCTCGCTCACCAAGCTGCAATAAGATGCAGGTTGAGTTCAATAAATGCATCTATATGAAACTCACGACTATGAGCCCTGATCCCCTTTTAGTATCCTCTATGATCCATCATATGACGCAGCATATTGTATTCTCATAGTAAATATTAATGTATGCGTGCTCTATTAATTAAGCTAAGTAAGTTTAAATAATTCCCTGTATCAAAATTGGAGTGGAAGAAAAAAATAATGGTCGGATTTCGACTGCGTGTCGAGCTCGTTACGTCCCCGCTGATGCAGGTAACAACCTTCCTCGCACAAAAAATGCACGATCGAATAAGCACAGTGTGAAACATGACAATCGTGTAATATCTCCTGACGTTTCCTTATCCGCGGCCTATCTGTGCGCGTCTCTGTCCTAAGCGCGTGCATCGTCGTGCGCGCACGGCATATTATATGCTGCTGCTGCCGCTGCTACAGGGACATATTAAAGTCGAGCGACCCGAGGCGTATGTGAGAGCCGAGATCGTCGCTCGCAGATACAAGTCCATCCAATTTGTGCGACTTTCAGCCGTTTGGCACCGAGAGAGAGAGAGAGAGAGAGAGAGAGAGAGAGGCAGAGAGCACGAGGCTGATTTTTGGTAGCAGCAGCAGCTCGCTGTGCTGCGCGTCAAATTCATCATCGGCGTGTCGTCAAAAACTCGACCCGACAATGTGCCGTGTGCTACGTCCGAAGCGAAAAAATAACGAGGGAATATCTGCACGAAAAAAACCGCTTCGCTAATGTATACCTTTTGTACACGTTACACATTATATATGTACGCGCACGGCTCAGCGATACAACTTTGAAAAATTTCCCCTTTTCCCCTTTGCTTTTCTTTCGATGCTGGCACGATGATCAGCCGTACAGGCACAGATCTATTTTATACCCGTCCAGTGTATGTGTGTCACGAGGAACTTTTTCTCGAACAATATGTACGTATGCCGTCGAGAGGTTTAAAATGGGCAAATATGCAGTGCGCATTCGCGGCCATTTTCAAAGTCACGTTTAAGAGCAACGATCGACCGAGCTCCGACGGATCACCGGCTAGATACCCGAGTTCGCACCTTTCGAACTGCGAGAGCAACTCCGCCTCGTTTTCAAGGCTTTTTCTTTGATTTTTGTGGATTTTTAAATCATACGTCCCGTGACGCGGAAAGATTTTTCGGTCGAGCCCGAAAATATTCGGCTAGAATGTCGGTAATCGATATATAGGCACTCGTGCATTGCGGAAGTGACAGTATTTGTGAACTCACTTCTGCACGACCCTGTCACTTTAACTTTAGCGGAGGATTTCGATGCGGCATCGAGAAGGAATGTTTCTCTAGTCCATCCAGTTAAAAAATAAAAGTCCGAAGGAAGATTTTGACTAGTCCCGCAGTGATTGTCATGTATAGGTGCGGAGGATCGGCGACGTTGCGAGTGACGATATGATCAAACATGTCTGCGCGACTATACACAAATCGCGACTTGACCTGTTATGTGTATATATATGTATAATATCATATTGAACACATCTTCGAGCGATCACACACAACGTGAGAGGTATTCATTCGTGCGCGTATCCAAACATAATCCGAAAAACATACGCATATTTATATTTATAAGCTCGGATCTTGATTTTGATGTGTGACGAGCCCACCGCGACGATGATCATCTTGACGATCTCATCGATGATGATGAAGACAAATGATATGCGCGAAAAAGACGGATGAAAACTGGAAAAGAATTTATATGTGTGTTCTCCCCGCGCAACACACACACACACACATTCGATCCGGAGCAGCTCGTGCGGCTCTCGCGAAGGTACTCGCGCAAGCGCGGGTTAGTTTTGAGATTTGATATACGGGATTACGATATGTGCGTGTATTATAGAGCCAGAGAAGTTGGCGCCTAGTCGATGAAAATATCGATTCGTATCGAATTAAATGATTCATATGTGTATTTTTTCTCTGGCCTTTATACTTTCATGCGCGCGAGAGCGTAAAAAACATCGCTTCGATGCGCGTCTTTGTCGTGCGTTGCGCAAAATCGAATGAATTTTCCATCATACGCTCGCACACTTCGATTCTCGATGTATATTGAATACTTTGCTCGAGGATTAAGACCTATATATCGGGTGCGATATGCAACGAGAACGATCCGAGCCAAAGAGAGAAAGAAAGGGACGCGCGACGTGCACGCAAATAGCCGGACAAACGGGCTTCTGATGCAGACGCGAGCAGAGCGCGTGTCGATCCTCGGAGACGACCAAAGTGACTAAAACAAGCCAACGACTGGACGTTTCAAGTCCACAGACAACGTAACACACATTCCAGGGCCTTTAAACTTTCGCAGGATACGTATACGTGTGTATTATACATTTAATGTAGCTCTTATAAATTGAAACATCTTATGAGTATAAGTATAAGCCATACAGTATAAGTTTATTAAAAATTAATATTTTTCATCTGACATTGACTAATTTTTATTTTCAAAGCTTATACGATTTTCGTATTCATAATAGATGATGCTAATTGAGAGCGCCAAGATCATTAGCTGCGGTCGAATATTTTCTTTTTTTGAAAACGCAGACACGCGCTCGCTCGAGTTAAGCGGTAAAGATGTGAGAAATCGAGCAACGTGTATCGAATTAGATTTTAATAATTCATATACTGGCGCCTGTATACATGTACTGTAGCTTAGTAATTCTCTCCCAAAAGTCCGAGCAATGGATCATCTCGTTTACAAGACACATACTCATACTTACACACATTCGAGTGTACACGCACGAAGATGAATTTATTTATTCCTCGCGACGGTCGCATTCCCAAAGTCGCAACTTACAACGAGCCAATCTCCAAATCTTAGCAGGTCTTTAAACAATTGCTTCACGACGCACAAATGTATATATACACGCAGCACAATACACGCGAGAGGCCTTCGTGTCCGCTTGTCTGTATGTGTGTATATTTTTTCGTGTTTAAGCGATCAAGACACTCTTTGTGAATACTCATCATCTCACCGGGCAGAGCATCGGTGTTCTCTTTATGGGAGAGCCCACGAGGCATATCTCTGGCGTTTTGGCGCCACGCTGAGCGCGCCGCGCACGACTTTTGACGTAAGACGAGGCACCTGCATTGTCATTCTGCACGAGCTACGACTGTCACTTGTGCCTCGAGCCACACTAGGACATTGAAGGAAGAGTAAAAGTAACACAGAGAGAGAGAAGAAAAAGTGTATATTTTTTTAGCAAGTTACGCGTGCGCTTGTCTTGTCGCAGATTTTTCGATCTCACTCCAAGCGTAAGAGAATGAGAATTTTTTGACGTTTATTGTACGCATAATAACCCCGGGGGTAGGTTTTGCATGCTATTTTTACAATGAAATACCACTAATTCAATTAGAGCTCGCGAAGATTTGAGCACGTGGTCAAGGGGTTTTATCTTTTTTAATTTTGACGCCTTGAACGCAGGAGGTGTCCAAAAAGTCATAGAGATTATTTCAATTTTAATGAGCTGACTAATCTCATTCAGTTAGTTTAAGAGCCTTTTGTGTGCTACAAAATCGGCTAAGAATTCCCGGCTAATAAACGCCTTTAGTTCAGTGATTGATTTATACAATTAGGTCATTATTGAACGAATGCATGTATGACATCCAGAGTGAAAGACTCACATTTACAAGTTTAAAGACCTCATTAGCGAGAGGCGTGAAAAACCGAATGATAATCCGTACTCGTACAATCAATTACATTAGACCACTGTCATCAGCAGCTATTATCAAATAACCACAATTATAATCGATCTACTAAATCAATATTTATTTAGAGTTTCTACAAATAAATCTGACAGTAATTCACAGCTTACGGCACCTGATTTGGCTACTTAAAATGAAAACTCGTGACTTTGTATGCTTAAATAAACATACGCTCAGAGGACATTGGCCATTGAGAATCAAAATCGATCGAGGACATAGATCGAACAGCTGGACAATGGCACTGATCAATAATAAAAACTACAATCGCAATTTTACCAAGAAACCGCAAAGATGACAGAGAGAAAACCGATGGAAAAGATTCCGTCCTGACTTTTGGCACCCGGAGGACAAAAAATAATCGAAAAGAAAATAGTCAGAAGTCCGACTGCGCGCCTCAACTCGGCGAGCTGGAGCCAGATCGAGCATTATATCATATACAAGTCCCTGAAGGTTTCTTTATTCCTCCGGGGAATCTTCCCTGTCTTCTCCTTGCTCCAGACTACGCAGTACCGAATTTCTAAGCGCGAAGCAGGCGTGATACGTTGTAGTTGGACTATACAGACACTCGTATACGCGGACATTACATTAAAAAAAAAAAAAGAAAAAAAAAGAAAGAGTGTAAGGTCAATGGTAGGTAGGTATAAACGCTGGCGCTGCTCTATTGTGCGCATCATGGGATTAAGTAAATAGAGACAGTTTTTGATTGACGTGACACGCACACGTACACGGGAGTAGCCTAGGCGACTCGGCATAATCGAGCTCGAGATGTGGCAGACCATTTTTGTGACTAAACAATAATTGCCAACGATTCCATTGTCTGGGGCATCGAAAAGATTCTACCTGTGAGTCGCTGCGTGCCCCCATCGGGCGGATTATGCGCGATTAGATGGCCATTTTAATATCAATGATTTTTGGCTTTTTTATTTCTCGCATTTTTGCTCTCACTTCTCGCGATTGATTCTATGTCACTCTGAGGTGACAACCAAGTTGTATTTTCATGCCTTTTATTTTATTATTACTCTATTACACTGAATTTTTACGCTTGTTCGAGCAACGAATCAAATTAAAATAATTGTATGTTTTAAAATTTGGATGATTTAAAAAAAGTGTCTTGTCATTCGTTTTTCAAGGTTTCACGAATTTTTGGTTTTGTGTCAGATGAAATGCATTTGTCATGAAATGCTAAACAGATTAGTATTAGAGCAGCGGTAAAAATTTCAATCGACTTGAATAATTAGTATAATATATGAAAAACGAGTTTCACCTGTTACACATCAAATAAGTCGATCTACACGCGCGACGATCTTATTCGGGTCATTTGAAACAGAATCTTCGGAGCGGCTTTTCTGACGCAAGCCGTTTTGTTTATGCAAATAGCTTTGGCCAAGACAAAAAACTACTTTGAAAGCTGCCGAGGACAGAAGAAAAATGATAATTATAACGGCGTGGAATCGCTACAAACATATTTCAACAAATCAACTCAACAGTGAGCTTCGGGGCTCCGGGCGTTCATTGAAAAAAAAAGGTGACAAAAATGTAGAGTGCGAATATACGTTCTCCTCTTCATATATACATCAAATATTGCCGGATCATCGATCTCATGGCTGTCGAGGTTTTCCATTTTCCGTAATTCTAGACATTTCGACCAACGCGGGGGCTGTCGGTGGACCCGAAGCGTTCATATCTGGATATAGTATTTGTGTGCGTGTGCGAGACGCGTGCATAGGTGTGTGTGTGTACATTCATACACGTCAATGCGACCGTATGTGTGACTGCGTATCCACGTGTGCTGCACACTCAAGTAACACATATACCTACTCCACGGCTCTCTTCTCTCTCTCGCGTACATACGCGATTGACGCGTTCGCGAGTGTGTGTGAGAGTGTGAGCGTACAAGCTGCGAGGGAAAGCTCGTACAATGGAGTCATCAATCATTTCTCTGCTCGAGCTAGCTCGTGAACGGGCTACTGCTGCTGCTAGACGTGCAAGTGCTCCTCTGTATATTGTACACGAGCACACGCATACAAGCGCACGTCTACATCCACATCCATATCCAAGCGAGACTGTAATCGAATACATTTTTGCAAACACACCAATGCGCCCGAGCTTGAGAGATGGGCTATATACTTGCATACATGCGTACCCATACGATATGCATGTGCTAGCTTATGCGATTTCGTGAGAACCAGATCATTTGTTTTGGCTTTGGTATAGTTCTTGAGCTATGTTTATGAAATATCTTTTTTTTTTCCTTACACGTTGATCGTATAAGTCCAGGATCATTTTATTAACTCTAGCAAAAGAAAACGAGATGGAAAAATTAGAAAAGAGAGACGAACATAAAAAAGGTTTCTTTGTGACTTACCGAGATGAAGTACAGATGGGTAGAAAGTAATAGAAGTGAAGTAATTTCCATACTCTACGTTTTCTCAAGAATTATTAATGATGTTTGCATTGTTGTAAGAAAATTTTTTCAAAATCTATTATGAAAATTAACTTACGATTTGAATGAATCCTTTCAATAAAAATCAAAGTCATCCTCTGCACTTCATTGAAATGCATATTTTTGTGGGGGATTTTAATCCCCGACACAATTTACTTTTATTTAAAAATTATGATGATTCTCATTTTAAGTAAAGCCCCCGCCTTCGAGATGCTCTCTAAAGATGCTCTCTAACTGAATCAAGTTTACTCCGTGACATTATTACAATTGAACGAAAACATAAGCACGAGCGACGGCGTAAGGTGCGAGCTGGACCGTTCAAGTATGTTCTTCAAGTCTTGCCCGTGAGACAATTGAACCGAATTTTTCCAAGAAACGATTATCCTTATAAAGTATGCAAGCTATTGTGTGTGACGATACTGGCAGGTGACTCGTGCCAGTCATACGTCTAATTTTGAGATCTAATGAGATACGATTTAAAAACGCGCATACGAGGAAGTACAAGAAAAGTTTGGAAAAGCTTTTGTCCTCGCAGCGAGGAAAGGGAAAATTGACTGACAAAACTAGAGGAATAGAAATGTATCATTTTTTTCATAAACTTAAGTAATTTTCATAAATTTTATAAGATACTTTTTTATGATTAAAAATCTTAAAATGATTCAAGTACTACACTAATTGTAGCAAACAATTTTTAATGTAACAAGCGTTAAAACTCTTATCTCGTAGTGTTAACTCAATTTTTATTATCTCTCTAGTTTCGAAACTACTTGAATATTATTGTATACAACTAAATTTTATTTAACTATGATGCATTTAACAGTCGAAATCAATGTTGATATTTCAATAACAAAAATTATGCATTATTATTCGAAAATAAATTCTAATTGTGCAATATTTTTGATAAATTCAATACACGAAGCTTCGATAACATTCGATGAGTCAGAGATCTCAGCGATAACTTGAATTCTGCCTCGATGATCAGCGCGATCGGTTACACTTATAAATAAATATATATCAGATTATTATTTTCTGATTGATGTCGATAATGACGTATGAATTTAACAACTATTTTAATAACGCCATTGTTTTGTGACACAACGTTTGCTGGCTCTACTGAGGTCGAGAGCTTTATTTTATGCACTCCATACATTATAACAGAGTGTATAAGTGTTAAGGGTACACGGAGTCACAACCATCTATTAAGCTGAGACAAACGAGATAACGAGCCTGTCATAATTAACGTGCCGTAACTCTATTACTGTAGCGACATACACAAGCATTTCCCCTTCACTAAATTATACGTACGTGTGAAGACCAGCTTCGTCATCTTTCTATCGTATTGTCTTTGAGCTGGGCTTATTGCAAATATGAACTTATGCCTCTGGTAAATAATTATAAATTCTTTTTTTATTTAAAAGCTTTTTTTAAAATAAAATTTTTCAATTAATTTTTATCTCGAAAAAATTACCTGTATTCGAAGGGAGCCTTTTTGTTGAGAATTTGTAGTAATGCGTGTATCAGATTGTTATTTTATTTTTCTTAAATGAAGTGAATGAATTATATCATTTTTCAACGTAATATTGAATTTCAAATTGTACTATGTCATTAAATCGTTTAAATAACTTTTCTTCTCTCGTCTCGTTAATGTCCCACATCCTATCACTGTTAAAAATGCTTATTTCTTGTATACATAAGATATAGGAAGTTAACCGCTGTATAAAAAATCGAGATCTTCGTTTTCTTTCACCTATATCCTTGCGCGTCTTATATTAAAATGGACAAGCGCGTTGTTGCGACAACACATCCGGAGTTGCTTTTCGTTTTCTTTTCTTCTGTCTGTATCTTGCATATATTAATCATTTTTTTCCATTCATTAAATATCATGCTGCTAATTTTTTTTGCTCTACGATCAACTATCATCCAGCTGAAAGTTGATCCATATCACACAATATAATTTGTTCCCAGACCTCGAGATTTTTGTGTATTCATATTTTTTGATAGTATTTTCTTCTATAAATAAAGTATAATGCAGACGTTCTAATAAAGTTAGAGAAACGCGCTTGCATTCTAAACGGGTCTCGTTGTATTCTTTTCACTGTTAATATAAATATAGTTTTCATATACTTCGAGCAATTTTGAGTCTTTCAAAATTGAAAAGTTTAGAAAACCTGCTTTATTTTTCCAAAAAAAACTATAGATTATTGAAGTAGAGATAAAATCATTATTTCGCGTGGTATGATGCATGATATAAATTTGAATCTACAAAAAAAGTATAAATACGACACCTCCATACGAGAAATGAAGTAATTACGTTTCTATTTATAAAAATAATTTAACACGTGCTACAACTTTTAAAAAATTTAAATGCGTTTTCAAAAAAGTCCTCGAAAAAATCAGAAAAAATTAATTTATGTAAAAAAACTATTATACGTGTACTTTATAAATTATATCAACCTTCCTCTGATTGGCTTTAACAAAATGGAGCTTCATACTACATCCTTTTTCGACCACCATGATTATGATTCTCTATAACACCGTTTAAAACCATTTTCAGCTTCAAACCGTTTTTTAAGAAAATAAAAATGCAGTAAAACTTTCACAATTTTAAGTCTGTATCAAATTGACAGACACATTGCAGTGACTATACCGAGCAAAAAGTGAACTTAATTCGTTTTTGTCTTTCCATCACAGATTTATGGTCGAGAAAAGCAGCAGAATACTACTTTGCAAAACCAGCCAGCTAAGTCCTAGTTGAATGTTGCAGTGGCAAAATGTTACTTATGTGCTTTCTGCAGTAAAATTTTGTATCAGTGCTCGGTTCAACAAGGTCGGTTGATCGATAACAAGTAATTCACTAATTTCTTGTCTTTTTTTTCGTTTATACTCATGGCTTATTCTTCCAAGCTGTTATTTCACTATCAACCCCAGCTTCAACTATTGCGCGACACTGGCTGCACAATCTAGAAAAGAACGCAAAAAATGTCAAGCTACATTCATCGTAATAATACTATAATATATAATCAGAAGAATTACAATTAATAGTTATTTATGCAACAAGTGCCCAAAAAGCATTTTTGCGCACAGTTTATGCACGAGGGCTATCAGTCAATACGAGTGCCAACAAACAAGACATGGGTGCTGGCTAGGCCGGCACGAGAAGAGACACAAGTGAAGACTATGCCGGCTCTAGTGACTCGTTTTGCGCACGCTGCGCGGATAAAGCCGGGCACGTGTTGCATACAAAATTTTATACAATAGAATGCGAAAAGTGCATAATTAAGAAGCATGATATCTCACAAAATACCAGAAATTTTACCGCACACCAGTGTCAAAAAACACTTTTTGCGCACTCAAAAATGTACGCAAATAGTATATTTCTCAACGGGTGCAGCTATGGTTTTGCTAAAAAATCATATCTGCACCAGTTGATGATGCTATTTTTTTCTACGAGAGCCTAAAATTAGCGGCAAAGTTGCGTATTTTAGGTTAGAGTGGGAAAAAAGGTATTTTTTCGCTATACAATTACATAATATTGGATGGTCGAACGTGGCATGCGACTGGACCCGCTCCTAGCTGACTGGACGCACGCAGCGAGTTGTGGAAGACGATGGAACCATCTCTGCATCCCTCGAGAAAACGTCTGGGGTACCACCAGGGAGTGTCCTCGGGCCTCTCTTGTACGCCCTGTACGCTAACGGCGCTTCAGAGTCACTCGTTCACTGCTGTCACCATGTGTACGCCGATGACACCACCATCTACCTGCATGGGCCTTTCACGAAAGCACAGGAACTTGTGCAAATGGTTTTGTTGTTTCTCACTCATGACCCAAAACATTTCAATATTGTTCAATTATGACATTATAAAGCGTTTAATTTCGAATTTACGCTTCAAATAATTATTATTTTAACACAAGCACTGGAGATCCGACAAATTCTTCACTGTCTTTATTTATTTTTAAGTATTTTTCACTGATTAATTTGACACTTCAAGTACCTAAGCAGAGTTGAATTTTATCAATGATGTGATGAGGTGAATAATATTTGCATATAAGGCCACTATTTGCCATGATCTCGATGCCATGCTTTTGTGCAATATTGCAATGTTTTGGGTCATGAATGAGATCCAACAACTTCTTAACAATGAAATGTAATGTTTTCAAGAACCAGGTGTCTAAAATACGTAACCAAAATAGTTTGAGGATAGGAAATGAATATTTATTGCACTTTATATGCTTATTTTTATTATTTTAAAGTTTATTTTTTATCTAAGGCTTTTAGGGCATATTCACACAACCTAACATAACAGGGCATGTTTTCTAACTGTTCTGAATCACCAGAAAAAGTTTGGTCCAAATCCATGACCCGAAGGTGAGAAGGTATCCTTGTAAGTTTTTTAACAATAACTTATTGTCGGCCGGATTATCAATCTATTTTTCGCCATGCTTGCCAGTTACGACATCTTTCTCGAAAAAATCGCTCGCGAATATTTCTTTATTACCTGCAACATTACATTTTAATTTATACACCCATGCTGATGCAAAACGTAATATTTTATGCTTATTCTACCTACTTTTATCACATTCGAAGCAAATCCTCCTTTCTCCGGATCCTTCTTCTTCACCATCAATTGGCTTTGAGCAGAATTCATTAATGTGCACATTTTTATTGCACAAAATACACGAATGTTGCGTCGGGTTATGACCGTTATTATAAACGACACAATTCGACATGTCTAATTACTTATCAATACAAATCTTTCAAAATTATAACAAAGGTTTGTATCAAAACTACACTTCACATTTTTAGATGGTCTTCAATCTTCTAAAAAATATCGTGCTGCAGTATAATAAAACGCGTAAACGTACTTAACGGCTGCGAGTGTTTATATTTTTCTTGAGGTTTGATGCAGACGGTAGCGCATATACTATGGTCAATCGGACACTTTGCAAATGAAACAATTCGACACGTATAATCACTTAAGGTCACAAATCGTATGGGAATACAAGTTCTTGCATGCGCGATGTACAAATCTTTGTTCAATTTTTTCGGTGGTCTGCACTGAGACTACTGAGAGTGTAAAAGAGTAGCCAGTGCGCGCAATCGTCGAAAGATATCGTGCTACTTTATACTAATGCTAGTAACTTTCAAACGCGCTTCACGCGCATCAGCTTTACAGTCGCCCTTTGAAATAGTTGATATTTTGATTGTAGATGTCACTTTATTCAATTCCGATTCGAGTCAAAAGTCAGTCGAACAATCAGAGGCCGTATAAAATGGCTTCATTTTCAGGTTCATCATTATTTTAAGAGAGGACATAAGCACGCATACGTATGTAACGACCGCGAGTGTTTTGTTTTGCTAGCGTTATGCAGGCGGTAGCACATAGACTATAGTCAACCGAACACTTTTCAATTCTGAAAAATTCCAAGAACTTGATCAGCGTTGATGTAGTAGCTTGCCATGTTGTTATTTTTGCATACACATGTATGTATAAATATATGTATACATACCATCACGAATAACTATGCACTGAGTATAATAATTTCTACATCATATATGTTTGAAACCTATCAATTTAAAACGAGATTAAATGTGTTTTTTTTACAATAAAAAATCAAGATCGATATTCTCAATAATATCGGGTCCATAATATCGACACCTCGATATTATTCAATAATTTTTACAATATTAATATCGTATTGTTCTTGAGAGTTTTACTTCGATATCGCATTGATATCGTATTGTTTTTCGATACGATATCGATATTTTTATCGAGTATCGTGCAGCCCTAGAGCAGATGGACAGGATGGCCAGATGCATGAATGCTGCAGTACGCTTTTTCACTGGACGAAGAAGTTAGGAGCACATCACACCCGACTACAATAGCAATGGTATCCTGAAGTACCGATCCAGGATCAAATACACCTGCCTGTCCCTTGTTGCTACTGTTTTGAGGTCTGCAGAGCCGGGGTATTTGGCGCGCAATCTGGTGTTTCACTCGACCGTGGTGGAGAGAGAAACGAGGACGGATGGTCTCTGCCTGTCCATATCTGGGGTGGCAACGACCTGTGGACAGAGGTCCTTTGCGATCGGGGGGGGGGGGCTCTGGAACTCGCTGCCGTTGGGACTCCGCCAGGGGTTTCAGCGGCCTAGCTATGGTGCCGGCCTCCGCGAGTGCTTACTTAAGGTCCAGAGAGGCAGCTGACCTACCTATGCTACTGGCTGTTTTTTTAATTTTATTTTCATTTTCTTTATGCACATATATTATCTTTTTTCTTTTTTTCTTATTCTTTTTTTTTCTCTATCCTCCTGTAAAAATATCTAAAACTGTATATAATAGTCATGCCCGTGTCCCCCGCTGTTGACTGTGAGGCTGTACAGTTGCATCTGGGCTATGTTGGACTTAAGTCCTTAGCCTTAATAAAGAAAATATTAAATATTAAATATTAATAGTACTTTACGATACTCGGGCCATAGGGGTCACTTTCCTACACGGCTATTAGGGCCCGAGCGTAGCGAGCTTAACTATGCTGTCACTTACAGCCCTTGTATCGTAAAGTACTATTATGATACATAAACATTAATGAGCTTGATTTTTTTCCATATTTTTGTTACAAATACATTAAAAATATTGAGCGTATTTAAAATGATTGAAAACTACAATTTAAAGCAGTTTTTAAACGTTTGAATACGATAACACCACTTTAAGCTTCTACCACTAGATGGCAAGTTCTTTTACGTGTAAATCTGCAAGTGGAAAAGTCAAAAATAATTTTATAGATCAAAGTGCTTGGTATCAAAGTATTGGCATTAAGGATCTTTTTTTGCTCAAAGTGATTAAAAGCCTACCAATTCATCGGCTCCGTTGTATCCGCGGAGAGTTAATTGTACAGTTACTCACAATCTAGATTCTTTTGGCTATAAACAAATAGAATATAGAAGGTCAAGTAATTTAGGGCCTGCATCGGCTGCTGAAATGAAAGTCAATATATGTGTCATTTCACGTCAACTCTCCCAGTGCCGCACAGCGCGGCATTATTTAGTTGAATCGCTAAATTTGTAACTCGCTATAAAAATATCTAATTGCACTTGCAAGAAAAAAAAACCCTACATTTCGATGGGAAATTGCCTCAGCTTTTCAAGTGTCAGGTCATATTTCCCGAAATTTTCCGCTTTACCCGGGAAAATCGCTAGAAAACATTTAGAGTCGATTATCTCAAAAACTTCATTTTTAAGATCTTTCTAAATAGTCTAGATCGTAAGACCAGGAAATTTTCCATTGATATGGACATTTTCGAGAGAGGCGTTTTTTGATATTAGTGAGATATCGCGAGAGAAATAAGAAAAAGCGTGGTTTTAGCGTGCGCTGCGCCGGCCGGGCATGGAAAAACCGCGAAAAAACTACGTTTTTTCTTATTTCTCTCGTGCTATCTCGCTAAAATTAAAAAATGCCTCTCTGAAAAATGTCCATTTAGATGGAAAATTTCCTGATCTTTCTGTCTAGACTATTTAGATAAATCTTAAAAATGAAGTTTTCGAGATAATCAGTTTTAAAGTTTTTTCAGCGATTTTTCCATATAAAACGGAAAATTTCAGAAAATCTGACCTGACCTGTGGAAAGCTGAGGCGATTTCCCAGCGAAATGCTGGGTTACTTTTTTCTTTTAGGTGCATTTAGGTACTTTTACAGCGAGTTAAAAGTTTAACGATTCGACCAAATATGCCGCGCTGTGCGGCACTGGGAGAGTTGACGTGAAATGCCACATATGCTTATTTTTCTTGTATAAGATTGTCACCTCCACCTATAACTCAAAATAAGGTCAATAATTACTACTTAAACACAAAACAAAGAAAGATGTAAGACGAAGAGACTATACCCGAGGTTGTAGTTGACCAGGTAGACCCTTCAAACTCATTTCTTTTTCTATTGAGACTTTAATGTTATCCAGATTCGCAATGATGTAGATGTGTGATTTATCTACCATGAAACCTAGGTAATATATTGTAATATGGTCATGTATTTAAGTACAAATAATTTGCTTGTAAAACTTGCTTTTTTCGCTCTGCAAGTGAAGCAAAAATGTTTCTTTTTAATTTAAAAATTAAGTTAAAAATTAATGAATTCATTGTCAATACTGGCTTCAAAGATTTTGTTTTGCATATAATTTAACTTTCACTTGCTGTTAAAAAATCCTGATTCTTTTATGTGGTTGCATACGTAGCTTGAGTTCACACTTATGGTCAGATTTTCTGTGGCATAAGTCGCACTTTACGGCCCCACGTCATTCGCATCGCCCTCGCTGTGCTCGTGTGCTAACTTCATTCCGTGGCACCAGAAAGTGCAACTTATGTTTTGGAAAGGAGGGCATAAATTTGAACTTAGCACAGTGCTATAAAATTGCGTATGATACTCGTACCAAGGGGACACTTTTCGGCACGGCGTGTTTAGGGCCCTTGTAACGTAAATAACTGAGGAAATGTATCACTTTTTCAAAATTGTCTTTAATGTCTTCTTCGTCCTCTATTTCATTACTGTGTAAAGTAACAATATAATAACAATATGAAAAAGTGCGAAATTTATAGAAAAATTATACAACTACTCAAAAATAAAGAGATTATTTACGAAAAAGAGTCACGAAAAACAGTCAATTTCCCCAATGCTCAGAGTACATTGCTTGTTCAATCAAGAAGTTTTGTTGTGCACTGAATACTTTTTTAAATGAAAATTTCTTTAAAAATCGCTGTAGTTGTGACAGTAATTTTTCGAATGATTTGTTAAGATTTATTACCGAAACTATAAGAGAAGAATTTTGACTGCAAATTCTCGTTATGAATTTATGCTTTGTTGCGCGTACAGTAAATTAATGTAATGTATGGTTCACGTGTAAAAACTTACCTCCAATATAGAATTTCTGCGAACATAGAGGGCTGTTCTTGTCCCTATCGGCGACTTTGCGTCCTCGAGCTCCCGTAATCCTTGGAGACAGATACGTCAACGGTACTGTCTTCACATATATACGTTCATGCACATATACGTGGAAAGTGCGAGGCTACTTTAAGTTTAGCGAACTGGTTACTTAGACCTCTGCGCCATTTTTTTCAAACGAGCATAAAACATGTTCTATTCATGTTTTCATATAGTTTCGCGCGCCACAGAAAAAAGTGTGCAAGCATAAAAGATGTAAGACGAGGAAAGAGCTCTTTTATTCTGCATTTCGGAATCATGGTATGAAGCCGATCCATCAAAAACCCGCGTCACTAGCCATTAGCACGCTCCTGTTGTCGCTGCTCTGATTCTATAGACGCATTTACGTGTACCTAACCCATAATGTTATTCAATACCATCCTCTTTTAATATTTTATATTTGTCACGATGTTCAACTGTCATAGGGCTCCTGATATTTTTATTTTTCTAAACAGTTTATTCGAAAAAAATCCAAAAAATGTGCAAAGTGAAATTGATTAAGACTTCATCTGCAGAATGGAATTTTTAAAATAAATGTTATTATTCATAAATACTATTATAAAAATTACTTTAAAAATCTAGCATGCAATGAATTCAATAAAAAAAAATTACTTTTTAAAGTACATCAATGTTATATAAGTTCCAAAAAATAATCAGATCATTATTAGGTTTAATATAACTAGCCCTTTACGGTAGTTTCTAGTGTTGATTCAGGCTCCAGTAGCAAAATCATTACAATACAATTGGTTGGCATCCAATTTGAAGTACATTAGAACGTTACTATAGAACACAAGTTACATCATTATTCTTCGGACTCTTCATGACGAAAAAATTCAATTTTCATTTTAACAGAATGAAAAATTGATTTTACGTATATAAAAATGTTATATAAGGCTTACTGAATGGGACCAAAGGTGTTTGTGAAACTCACGAGGGCATCTCAGAGGTTTATAGTTTATGTAATATTTTTTCTGCATGCATAATATTTAATTAATTGAATGCTAATGGTTAAAAGGCAAAATTTAACCAAAGGAAACAGTAAATATTCTTAAATAAGACACAAAGATAATTATAACTTTTTTACGTTTTTTAATATTTTATCAACATAATCAATACACCAATATATATTAAATTGATACATAAAAATATTGATTTTTCTCTAAAATTAGCTGATTTACTTAATAATTTACTTTTTGATTATTAGTATTCACGTTTTTTTATAACCGTTATTTATATATATTTATATATATCCTTATATTTGTTTCAAAATATACAAAAAAGTTATTTACAAAATGCACTCAACAAGCAACGATCAACTGAATACTTTTTATCGTCCAAGAATACAGCGTGCTTGATTTTCCCATAGGAAGTCATTCTAAATAAAATAAATTGAATTTGTAAATTAATACATTTTAAGTGTAGTAATGTATCAATCGATACAAAATGGACACTTACCGCGCACTTTATTATGCTTATAGGATGCATATAGTGTCTCTGACATTTATAAACACAATCTCCAACACATCGGCGAGCAGGACCGACAAACAGTCCTTCAACAATATTTGTAACTATATTGAAAATCTGAAAAGTTATAAAAAAGTTTAATTTCCTTTATTCGTAGATCCCGTAGTTAATAGATTTATTTTTCGCTACCTGTTCCTCAATATCTTCTATGTCTTGTGCCATGGCGAAGAAGGAACCAAAAGCAAAAAAACAAATTGCGATGGAAAAAGTGACGAAAATGGAAGAATTTTTCATGTTTTAAAGATCGGCACTTTGACACAGGTAAAATGCAACTTATTTTTTATTTATCGTATCACTACTTTTATAGAACGAAAATTTTGATGTTATGAGTGAGATAAAATTTTATCTCGTGAATAAATATTGACTTATTATTTTCTTTTTCGAATATGCAATTGCTTTTCGTACGAATATTAATGTTCTAGTATACTTTATATTCGTTCAGTCGGGCATCAATTTTTAAATTTGATTTAAATCACAAAATGTAATTCTATTCAGCAAAAATCTTTAAAGTTCATTGCCTGTAAATTCTTTATACAAATAAAACACATTACTTCATTCTATAATCAAATTCACTGAATTCATACTCATGAAAAACAGAGAAATGAAAGAAACAAAGGCTACAATAAAAAACGTCACATGTTTATAAAGTGAATCTTGCAAATATATTGTCACGTGCATATCGCGATTTTCGCATTATGACACACTGGATGAATGCGTTTAATATAATAATATTCTCTTATCATCTTTGACGGGTAGGCATGAATCAACTGACCAGAAGCCCTCTTAGTTTTGCAACTCGCTGCCACACGTATCATGTGCGCAGTCGATGAGAAATACACTGGTGAAGCCGCACAGTTATCCATCATGACAATGGCAGATCCTCTACTCTTTGCTATAATTTTCTTTTCTTTGTGAGATATGGCGCTTACAGGTATCACGAAACTGACGTTTTTAAAACTTTGCCAGCTTAAGATCATTTTAAAATAGATTATTTATTGCTTATGAATTTTTCAGAAAAAATTTTCACAAAATGATTTTTTTTTAAATTTGAGGATTCGAGTTGCACAAATGCATATAGCTTTACTACTGTAACGTGTAAGTTTTGTGAAACATAATAATCCAAGTTCAAAGAGAGAGAGAGAGCGAGCGTTGACAAGGAAAATCGCTTCTAGACTTTCATTCGTAGGGAGGTTGGCACAGCAGCGACTCTCACATGTACGATTCTATTTGTTGGCCGATTGTGAGGTGTTGCAGAAATCAAGCCTGACGAAGATCGATCGCACGACATTTCGGGTGGTGGTGTCAACAACGAGAACGTCTCTGTATGTATGTACATTATATACTTTTTTCCTTTTTCGACCCTCTCCTTCTCGCATCGGATGATATTTTCTGGAGATGAAAGAAAGTCAGCGCGAATGATGGCTATATAGTAGTGTAAAGCTTTCGCAGATGTGACCAGACGCTCTGAAATTTCTATTAAGTTCTGTCAAACTGATATCCCCTCTACATACAATACCGTGATGCTTATTCGGAATCAATTTCATACAATATAGTTAAGTAGAAAATAAGTAGAAGTGATAATAAAAGTATACTGTGCTTATACTTGAAATAACTTTAATTTATTAATATTATCAGTAAAACATATAGTACTTCGTTGTGAATCTTACATTCAATTTTTTCATTCAATTTTTGTTTCATTTTAAAAAAAAAGCTTATAA
This sequence comes from Trichogramma dendrolimi, assembly GCA_034770305.1. Taxonomy (NCBI): domain Eukaryota; kingdom Metazoa; phylum Arthropoda; class Insecta; order Hymenoptera; family Trichogrammatidae; genus Trichogramma; species Trichogramma dendrolimi. The sequence goes on along the minus strand of JAPMIB010000037.1, from coordinate 966,001 downwards.
CTTATAGTATTTAAAACATTTTTAATTCATGAATTAAATGTGAAATTTTTTTCCGCTATCAGATTTTCAACATGATATGAGATGTAGCTTGTCGTTTGCTTGACTAAGTGTTTGCTCTACTTAACTCTTGTACGGATGTTGAAATTAATTATTAAAAAATTTAAGTTGTTAGCAAACAAAGTTAACAAATATTAGCCATCTTTTGTGGGTAAAGAAACCAGAACTTTAGCTAAATCAAAAATGCCTACTTTTATCGTTATTCTAAACCATTGGAAATCACCAAATAAGCTTAGAGAATAGAGACCAAATTTAATTTTAAATTTTCTAATTTTTTGAAGACTTTTTAAATAAAAAAATTAGTTCGTTTGGTAACTGTACATTTTCATACCAAATCGCTTGAGCTTAATCATTTTGCAAAAAAATGTACAGAATATTTTTTATTCTTGACAATTTCGTAAACGACAACTATAAAAAATTATTGTTCGTACATATTTAGTAATTTTTTCTTAAAAATTTTTTCATGTTACCCAGTACACAATTTCAGACATATTTATAGATTTTACATTTCCTACCATCAATAACTTTCAACTGAAGTTAATTTCAACTAAAGGTGGAGTAGAAATCCACATTACCGACCACGAGTTTTGCTCAGATGCTAAACTTACCATCAGTTCCTATTGTATCATACTAATGCAGGCCTTCCACTGCTAAGAAAGAATCAACACTATGAAGTGTTTAGTAATTATGACCAAAGCTGGCGCGATAATATCGCTGGTATATGATTTACATCGCAGCAAAGTAATCCAGAGAATCGAGGGTGGTGTCTACTGACAGATGCTCCGCCTATAAATCAACCATTCTTCGAGTTCGAACAGAAAGTAGGGGAAGACAATTTGACGGCCATGTTAACACACGTAAACAAACTTTGCTTTATCCCTGATTTGCACGAAGTTGAGATAAACTGAGTACAGGCCTTATACTCGTCTAAAAATGTTATTTTTGCTAATAAATTATCTTTATTTATATGAATGTATGATTTCAAATTAAAATTTAATGGTTTGTTTTATGATGAATTGAGCATCTGTCGTTAACTTTATATCAAAAATAATAATATTAAAAAATAATTTTTTCGATTGTTGATTATAATTATTAAATCCAATTTTTGCAATTAATAAAAGTATAAACCACGATGATCGTCCACGATGATGATAAGAAAACGTCACGTTCTGCAGCGACTGATGTTTTCACGTTTTTAAATACTTCAAATCAAAAGGAAACTGATGTTCCAGATAGTGATGTAAGTTGTTTTGTCCTTCTGAATACCCTTATGCATGTCAAGTTTGATTATTTTAAACTTTATAAGGCTTCAACACAATGATTTATGATTAGATTAATAATTCAAATGATTAAAATTGATCAAAAAACAAATCGTTTTAAATATTCCGTAGCTTGAAATACCACAGAAAATAACCCTCGATTCTTTAAAGGTGATCTGAGTTGCAATCGAGAATAGATAGTTTTTAAATTGTTATTACTAAACCTGATCTAACCTTCTCTTTCTCTAATTCCTTGTTCATTATATTTTAAAATATTGATAGTTGAAAACTATTTTCATGACTAAAATCTTTTTTTGAATAATATATAATTCAGATTTCTAAACGTTTGAATTTATTCTAAAAATTAAAACAAAATTTATTTTCATTATTTGCTGAATCGTATGTGTACTTTAGATATTTAACATAATATTTCAATGGGAATGAACAGTGCGTGTCCGAAATAATATGTATTTAAGTTGCTACAAGGCAGTATAATGCGCAAATAATTACCAGTTCGTAAGTAACAAAATATCCTCGAATTCCAGAAATTTTCAATATTTCATAGTCACAACTCGAATCAGGATAAAATCAAAGTGATTCGGTTGATCCATTTCTCACATAATACAACATTTATACGTGCGCGCGTAGACGTATGTTTATAAACGAATCTTCTGTAGAAACGTTTAATCAACTAGCGAAAATGATAGACCAACTTCGTATGCGAGTGCTTCTAAATACGCGTACACTGACTATTCTCATAATATTATTCTGTACAACGAGAAGAGTATAATTTCGCTCTAATCTAAATTTTCTTTTTTGCTGATTAAAGTTGAATGAAAAATTAATAATAATTGTTGATTATTTGCAATAAAAAATAGGACACCTAGGATTTGGGTAAATATTTTTATAAGAACTATGTTTACTACAATTTAATTTATATTTGTGTATCTTTATAATAAAGCTAACTGTATTTTTAAGCAAATGTATTTTTTGCAAGGTAATCTAATTGGAAGCTCTAAACAAATAAGATAGGCACTGTCCTATCTAACTACTGTAGGCGTCTACTGTAGATACATACTGTACTGTATTGAAAAACCAGGAAAAGTATTTGCAGACTATGGATGAGAAAAAAATGTAATTTAAAATATCATTGATTAATGATATCACTCAAGCCAAAAATGAGAAAGTTATATTTTTCACAGCAGCTCCGGCAGTAAACTAGGCGCACGTAATATTAATGTCCGATTTCTCCAATTCATATAAATAACAACATGTACTCATCATCTCATCACCCGCGCATTTAACGATCTCGATCTGTTTGAGATGCCTCGTGCTGCACAGCATAACATAAAGTACGTATTGAAAAAAGCCGCAGCGCAGCCTCCAATCACACGTGCGTTGAAATTCATTCGATTTTTGTCCTTCGTTGTGGTACAGTCAAGTCGGCTCGGTATACTCTGACGTGTATATGCGCGGGCGTGCTCTTGTATGTATTATATACATTAGCTGCCGTTAAAAGGCTGACGAGCCGTTTATCATCCCGGGGAGCGCGCAGGGGTTTATAATCGTTGGCTGCTGCTGCTGCGGCGGCGCGCGCGGAAGAGTTGCGGGAAGAGTTAAAACCTCAGCATGACTGGTGGCTCTCCGTTGCGCGCCCGAAGAAGAAGGCAGAAGCACGGCTGCACACTACAAGCCGAGCCGAGCCGCAGCGGTAGCCGATGGACGTGTCACTTATGCATTCGCATACACCGCCACGAATCAATGGCTCGACTTGTGCCGCTGCCGTATAACTGCTGAGCTTTTACTCTTTGCGCGATCATTAGTCATTTCTGCGAGCGCGCAACCCGTGTAGCAGCCGCATACAAGCTTGCACGGACACGGACCAACACACTGTCGCGCGCGAGTCCATCGTCGACGCGGCGGCCGCCTGCACACGAGACTATAGTAGTAAGTACGTGAGAATGATTTTGCGAGGCGTCGCTGCTGGTCGACGGCCCCTTAATCCGACTACGCGGTGCATACCGAACGCTGCGTGGAGCGGGCAAGGTCATCGACGCGCGATCGATGAATCAGAAATAAAACGCTGCTGTATGAGCAGTTGTGACGTAAATGTTAATAGCTTTTCTTAGCTGCCGTTTGCTGCCACGCTTGTTCTATTTAACATTTCAAAAATAATGAAGCTCATTTCAAGATTTTTTTTTCTTGAAAAGTTATCAAGTCCTTTCGTTACATTGATGATAAAACTTGCCAAGTTCGATTTTGAACTATTTCATTTAAAGAGGGAAACATGAAATTATATAATATGTGCCATACATTTTAATCTTTTGTTTATTGTAAATCTTTTCGACACTCGAATTTCAAAAGTTATTGTAGTAAGTACCTTACACGAAGTACAGGACATGACGGAACTATTAATCTTTGCTAGTCAAATAAGCACAAGTACATAATTTATAATTCCATTATTTTTCTGCCACAGATCTATCAATTTATCCTTCTTTCAACTTTCTAACCTGCGTAGACATATACGTGAACGATTTCGCGTTCGTATACTTACGCATGTATTACACAACTACGTCCACATGCGTACACGATTGGCATTGATAAAAAAACGACGAGTTATTACGAGCATTAGGCGTAGATATAAAAAGCGTAATAAAGCTGCACCGTATGAGCTGCGGTGGCAGGGGATGCTTACCTGCGGCCGCGTATTAGTCTCGAAAGCTGCACAGAACACGCTGCCATTCTCGCACGTGTCAGTTGGTCACTTATCATTTTAATGATTGCTTTGTATGGATACAGCTATATACGTGTATGTTATGTATCGCTTTTATATGCGTTTTTGCGGGGACCTTGTTATTAGTGTACCTTCGCTTTAGAAAGTTTTATTTTCCCTGTGAGCCAGTTTCGCATATTATTTTTTTTCATCTTATCACCATGTAACGATCTTCTTTAAAGAAACGAATTTTAGTTTGAGCTCAAAAGATAAAAATCAAATATTTTCTACTTTATTCAGCACTTGATATGCGTTGACAAATTATTTGAGGTATATTGTTTTTCTTATCGTGTAGTTACTTAAAAAATAATCAAAAACACTCACTATTGAGAAAGAGTAAATTCTACGTCAAAGTGGAGTCTCGCAATATTTTAAATTTTATACGAGAGACCTCACTCCCCCGCGATAACAGAGCAAAGTCACAAGTGAAACTTGGAGAAAGTCGTCGATTTAAAAATCCTCATCATCCGCGGCGAAGTGCTACGCACAAACAAAGTTTCAGCGAGGATGTCAGAAGCGTGAGCATCCTCCAACCCCTAATAGACTGACTGTGCATGTATATAGGGTCGATACGTATATAATATTACATATATACTGTATATACTATACATGTATGTGTATTCACAAACGTTCACACACGTGCGTTTAAACAGGAGAAGCGTATACACTTGAACGCATCTCTCGCGCTGGCTTGTATGTTTATATACTCTATTTACATTATCCAAAGTCTGCGATAGGATTTCGCATGCAAAAAGAAAGGAGGATATCTGTACCATTGAGTGAGCATATATTTTGCCCCTGTTGAGAGAAAAGGACAAAAGCTCGACTCTTGGCACCATCTATCAAAGCGAAGCCACGACAAACCGTATGTGCGTGGCTGTGCGCGCACCGCTCAAAAGCAGCCGCCAACGCGCTATAAATAATCATCGTACAAGACTGAACGAAATATGCTCTGCTCTTCAGTCTTTACCTGACTGATTATTATGCATGAAAATTGAGCAAATCTTGGATATAATTGAAAATCAAACGAACTTACTTCTAAGTGAAGTGCGATGATAATTAGACAGAGTAGTAAATAGTAGATTTTTAATTCGAACGATTAAACCATGACTATTTAGAGACAAACCATCACCTACACCTGGATTCTTCTCACTGCTTCTCCTGCCATGCTCACTGCTATACCCCTCATATTGTTTTTTTGTACCGAATAGACCTAAGACACATTTTTTTTCGATAAAGGAAATTGTTTATCTTTTTTATTCTAAAATAAAATAGTAGGAATGCTTTGAGTCGTCGATAGAGTTACACTAATTCAAACACTAGAAGTTATCGCCGACACGGTGATGATTACAATAGGTGCAGAAGAAAGTATGAACGATATTACGGTAACAGCCACCAAAGGAGAGTCCTAGAGAAAGATGCAGATTTCGAAAATCACATTATCGTGGTCGAAGTCGCTGTGTAAGATGTCGTTTTAGGTGCAAGAAAAAAGATTGATGATAATATAATATTGATGATTGTAAATCTGATTGCTACTATGAGAGATGGATTGCACGTACTTTTAACCGATTATCTCTTTTTAACTTCAGTTCATATTATCATTTTATACTTTTTTTGTATTGTCCACGAGTAAAATATAAATTTCGTTCAAGAAATCCTGTACGTCCAATACGCTTTATTTTTTTAAATATTTTTGTGTAAGAAAAATCTCACGTACGGGCTTGTCGAAATATTGAGGTAAATTCGTAATATTCAAATATCTCTCACGCGTATGAGCATAATTTTGTCGGTGAAATTTACTGCAGCGAAGTTCGTTTTATTTAAAATGATTTTTTTCAGTTGGATTGAGGAAGAATAGTGTTCGTCAAAACTTTTTTCATGACTTGGTGTCGAGAATTTTACATCATAAAATAGATGTAATACAGCTATTATTCGTTCTTTCCACGGGAGGTTATTCTAAGTTTTTACAAGTCTCTTTTACAGCTCTACAAGTTGTAAGTTTACTTATTTACTTTCAATTTTACATTAAAGCGTATGAGGTTAATTTACCATTTTAGATAGAAAGTATATAAAATTTTAATTTTCTGCATGTGATTCCATTTCAAAACGGTGCTGGTGCCCTGTTTGAGGCAAATTTATATTCGCGGCTCGGGCTGATTGTGGAAAAAATGATCTATCACTCGTTTTGGTCTGCTGAAAATTTCTATTATTGTAATTGAGTAGAAAATTTTGATTAAAATTGAATCAGTAGTATCCTATACGATGATCACCAAAAATGATTAACGTAATTTTTTAGTCCTCCATAGGACTCGAACTTCTTCTTTCAGGTTAAGTTTGAGTGAATTTAAATCAGAGGTTTCCAAAGAATTTAAAAAATGATTTATTACGTGGTTTTGTTTGATGATTATGCATCAATATTTCAGAAAATTAGTTGATTTGACTTCAATAAGCTGCAGAAAAGGCTTTAGATAAATTTTAAATGAGAAAAATTCCCGCAAAAATAACATTTCAAAAGATTTATGGATCCTACTGCAGGTGTTCGAATCTATAAGTTTGTATAATCACGCCTCGAGTTTCACGGGCCCATATTGAATTGTTGACTGCGTGCGCTTCGCAAACCCAAAAAGTGAGATAAGACATCATTTCTATACGTGACCACCTTTGTTTGTGATAGTGCAAAAAATTCTTCAATGAGTGAATTTCTTAAAATTAGTACTTATACTTATTTATTAATAGTTAAAAGCATTATTAAAAAAGCCAGTGAAATGTATGTGACGAACTTATCAATTTTCTTTCTGTATTTTGCGGCAAGAAGGTCTACCGTACGTAATTAAGATAATGCTATTCATTGACTTATAGAATCATTTTTACTTTACCACTTGCAGATTAACACATTAAGATAAACGCCATCTTGTGGTAGAGACTCAAATTAGTGATATCATATTCAAGCGGTTAAAAAGTGGTATACATTTTTTGAAACAGTTAAATTGTCATTTTCAGCTGAATTCTTGGTTTTAAGCAGTTACTAAATAGTTGGAAATAATCTTTTTATTTTTTCTGACTTTTATTTAGATCGAAAACTATTGTCGAATGTTTTTTTTGGGAGGTGTGATACGTATATGTTCGCGAGATGAATGTCTACAAAAACTAAGCCCACAGTTTTATGCTTACAAAATTTTAATAAATATTTTTTCAAATAAAAGCAGATTTGTTGCGAGGGTAGTATGCGGACCAGGGTAAACGTGAAAAAAACTTAAATTAATTCGCAAGCGCAATCATATAAGTTCATCAGTGTAATTGTATTTTAATCGAGAATAGAAATCATTGTTAAGCAGAAATAACAGTTTATGAATGAAACAAATAATTAAAAAAACGATTAAATTTGTACGGGTGAAAAGTTGCGAGTTCTGCGCATAAAAGAATGAAAGGGATAATTTACTTTTTTCTACTCACTACTTCTTGTTCAGTTTTCTCGATCAAATTCAAGTCATTCACATTAATTACCATAAATTTCATAAAAAATTTCATCAATAACTCATAAAAATAACAGAGGGTTGATCTCGTGCCGATGATGTAAAAAAATTCTGCTTTTGGATTTTTAAAATCATTGATAGATTTATTGCAAAATAACACTTCAATTCAAAATTTGATTAAAAAAAGTCTGCATTAAATTAAAAGCCAAATGATAGTAAGAAAACTGTCTTTGGTGACACGTCGGCCCGGAAATTCCGTGAAAGATCGAGTGGCTACCCCCTTGAGCCAATCGAATGAATCTTATTGAGTATTACAAGTCCACTTTTTGATAGCAGCACTATCGGTGAAGCAGTTATCATTGTGTGGCAGTCGTGAAAAAGGCAGTGGCGGCTTTTTTTCAGCTCCCTTTCTCGGAATATCAGGCGCAAAGTCAAGTCTATAACGGCGTGTGAATGAGTCGTCCCTTAGCGACGACGAAGCCAAGATTTATAGCCTTCTTTTGACCCTCGAGTAGACCCTTCTTGATCGCGCGCGCGTGCTAACACACATACACTTAACCCTTGACTTTTATATTCTCTTTGTTATTCTAATCTCTTTATTAAAATGATCATCTTTTTTATATAAACATTTCGATATTACTACCATAATTTATCGGTTTATCGTTTATGCGAATCGATTATTTAGAAAATATTTTTAATTACTTTTTATGCACCTCTAATATTATTACTATTTGAAAAAAAATTGTATGCAGGCTACGTTCGAGTGGAAAAAAATTAATAGCATCGAAATTAGGCGCAGTTTCATTTTCGGGGGACGCGATGTGGCTTATGTATATATGTGTGCGTGTGTTTGTGTGTGCGTGAGGGGTGAGCCAGATGCGCGCAAGAACCGAAACTATATGGGCCGAGTGAGAGAGAGAGAGAGAGAGAGAAGACTTGCATCATGCGGCATAATATGCGCATACTGCTCTCTTTCTCGCTCTCTCTCTTTCTCTCACTCACTCTGGCTGCACACGCACTCATCCATCATTGTCACCCGAACTCTTCAAGCTTTAGGGCCGACCGACTGTGTTCGTTGTTGCTGCTGATGCCTCTCTATCTATTTTGTCTTTCTTTGTCCGACGCTTGACTTTATTCGTGTATGTGTATATTTGTGAGCCTGTTCTAGTGTGTGTGTGTGTGTGTGTATCTGTATACGTTCATACTTACCTATGTATAATACCAATACTGGTTAACTGGGAGGAAGAACTTTGGCCTCTTAAAATGCGGTATTCCATGTGCATAAAGATCTTGATTGCTTTTATTTATTTATTTTTTCATAGAGATAATTGCAAGAAATAAGAATTATAAACGTAATCAAAGTCATATTGATCGCAGACATCGGTGAAGTTTTAATTTGAGATATACGTGGGTATGAGATGCTGGCTGTATTGTCACTGTATGGTGTAGGAAAATAATCAAAAACTTTATAATTTTTCATTGTATCTTTAATTTATTCTTATCACTTTGACGGAGGTATGATTAGAATTTGGAGACTATTTATTTATATAAATTTAATCTATATTATCGTATATAGATCCACATCATAGCTGCTCCAGCTTTTCTTCAAACTCTAGTGTTTGTATAAATATTTTTAAAGTGCCGAAATATTTAATCTTTGTGTTGAACCGTCAAGTTATTACATTTAATGTTATGATGTCTGTAAAATCTTATACGAAATTCAGATGAGCTCATCTTCTCCGGACGAGCAAGATGATAATTTTCTTTATTAATGATTCAGTTCTGTTACATAATTATGTAAAGACGGAGTCATTTAACGGCAGCTTTATTAAAGTGAAGTAATGGCTATTATATGCAACGCAATTACGTGTGATAATCCATGTTTATGCAGGGAGTTATCTCTGAATGATGCAAATCTATCATTTTATTTGATGAAACAATATTGTGTACATATCTTATGAACTATTTTATAATATATATCAGTATCATATATTTTCATTAAATAGAATATTTATATTTTGCAATAGTATTTACAATTTTTTTTTAATATCGTACGATGTCTTTGATTTTCGGAAATTCGATTCTAATTTAATAAATTGTCACGCAATATAAACGATAACAGCTAATTATTTTTCTACATACTTTGGCAACATGTATGCAGACACAATTTACAAAAGACGATATGATAATTTGATTTTTGCCGAGTTAAAATTTAAAATTTGTCTATCTCTATGCATTGTTCATAATTACAAGATTTTTAAATAAAAATGATGATAAAAAAATCGTTTGGATTTATGTGCATGACTTAAATGCTGAAAAAATCAATAGACACAAGACAGATAAAAATTTCTATCTAATATAACAACTATACAATATTTTTACACGTACAGGCACTAGAAAAATTTTAATATTGCCTTGACAATAATAACTGATTTCGCGTTATTCATGTTAAACAGATTTTTTCCGAAAAAATATTTGATGTAGCAAAAAACGCGAAGAATTAAATTCAATCAACTGAAATTATTTTTCATTAAAAACATAGATATTGTCTTAGAGTTTTTAATCGTCTATTTAGATCTAATAGTTCTAAATTTCCGAAACCTCATAATATTTACATTATGGCAAGTATAAAATACTAATGTTTGAGTTCGCTATAAAACAAGTAGTATGACCATTAGAAAATTGTGAGTAACTTATTGAGGTCAGGATTGATTCGATCCTTCCCCGGTGAGGGCCTACACAGAACTCTTGAAATAAGCTAAACTAAATCCCGTTGCAAGTTCTCTATTGTATCAAGTTTGGCAGCCGGCCAAAGCGAATGCGCTCGTGTATTTTCTAAATGTTCGCATAAATATTGTAATATTTTCAATTTAGCCTTATTTATAAAGTTCAAATTGCACACTTTGAAAAATGCCGCCGATCGGACATGGAGCAAGTCACATCACAGGAAACTTTGTACACACCGCCCACCCACTCGCACATACACACATTCACCCACCCGCGCAAATGATTTAATAAAGTTCATTGAGCAAGTACTGCTCTTCGTTCCAGTCGATCTGCTGCTGCTGCTGTTGCTGCTGTTGGCAAGCATTGCTCGTAGCAGAAGTGACCGGGACGTTTTGCTCCTGAACTCAGCTGAGCTGATAATACTCCGGTGCGAACTCGTTGGCGAGATTACTCAAGAAGTTGAAGTCCGACGAACTGTTGCTGTTGTCGGTCTGGTGCGTAGCCACCGTCGACTGCATCTGATGATTGTTGCTCTGATCGACCGAAGCAGCGTAATAATTACCGAAATTGTTGTATGACGGGTCGTGCGTCGTTTGCTCGTTGTTGACTATCGTGGGAGCGACGACGGCGCTCGTGGACGTAGTTGTGGGTGTCGCGACCGGGAAAGGGTCGGGCGACGATACGTAACTCGCTGGTATACTCGAGGCCTCGCCGCCTTGGTGATGATGCAGCTGTCCACTGCTCGTTTGGTGCTGATCGTAATACTGCTGGCATTTGTTGCTTCGATTATGATAGTCCATATTGGAGTGCATCGCGGCGCCTTGATGGTTGATGTAGGCCTCTTGCTGCTGTTGCTGAACGTCGCCGTAATAGTGCTGTTGCTGGCCCGCTTGCGCCGCTGCTGCCTGCGCGTGATGCAGTCCCATCGTATTCGAGGTATCCACGTTGTGATAACCCGAGGCCGCCGCTTGATACCCGTAATTATTGCTAGACATGTATCCGTCGGAATTGTTCGAGTCGGTGGCAACAGCCGCGTACGCTTGAGTCGCTCCAGTTCCGTAAGCCGAGCTATTCGCATTTTGCATGGTTCTATAAAAATTTGAATCAAAGTACAGTTAAATCGAAGAGAATCTCATCATAGATCTCAGCTCATAATGACATTTTAAAATTAGTAATTAAAGAAAGTACCTGGCGTGATAAGAAGCGTGATAAGCTCCTTGCGCGTAACCATTGTACACTCCTGTTCCTCCGTACTGATGTTGTTGCTGCTGTTGATGAAATTGTGTCATCGAGTGATGATTGTACGCAGATCTACCGGTGGCATTAGCTCTGGCATGTTGATTGACGCGAGCCATGCCCTGCTGTTGCTGTCCTTGCCTACCGTATTGCATGTCACCGGCTGCCGCGTAATGTCCTGCCCGCTGTTGCTGTTGATACGCCGTCAGGCTTGCATCCCTCGAGCAGTAGGAGTTCTGGTGTCCGGTCATGCCTTGCCTGTTGATGCCGTTTCTGTAATCGACGACCGCGGCAGGTACCTGATTGTAAGCCGCTTGCTGCGCCTGGGAGTAACGATTCTGCGGAGCGATCGCGTTGCTGGACGACGGCGAGCTTCTGGGTCGCTGCAGATAGACGTGGCTGTTCGGTTGAGCGTTGAGGGGACTTCCTTGCTGCAACTGCACCGAGGCCGGTGTGCCCGGAGTCGAGGACGGGGTCAAGCTTCGCGTCGACGACGATTGATTGGCCGGCGTCACCACGGTCGAGTCGGCCAAGCCAATGAGTACGCCGTTGTTGCTGCATATGTCGGTTTTAGCCGGGGACTTTTTGCTCGTTCCTATCTGCGCCTTCGCACTGGGATTGGGACTCTTGTGATCGCCCTCGAGTTTGACTCGTACGTCGAGCTTCTTGGAGGAGCTACAGGGCGAGGTGACGAGGTCGCTGTCGTCGCGCGATCGCGAGTCCTCGTCGACCATCATTTTGTCGAAGCTGCTGGAGACGCTGTTGGTGCTGCCGCAGCTGCTCGCCGGGCCCGTGCTGTTGGCATTGAAGCCGCTGCTACTGTTGTTGTTGTTGTTGTTATTGTTGTTATTGTTATTGTTGTTGGTGGCGTTGGGGGTGTTGTTGTTGTTGATGCTCGCCGGATTGTTGGCGTCGACGTTGAGCGGGGTCGCGCCCACCACCACGTCGCCGATGCTGCCGAGGTCGCAGTTGTGGCAGCTGCCCTTCTTGTCCTCGTCGTCGAGGCCGTGCAGCTTGTCGGGCTTGGACTTTTCGAGGCCGTCGGACGAGGCCCCGTCTTTGTCGTCGCCGTCCTCCTTGCTCAGCGTCTGTCGCTTGTGCTTCATCCGCCGATTTTGAAACCAGACTTTTACCTAGAACAGCGATTGTGCAAAGAAATTGCCAATAACCTGCCGTGTATAATAAGGTGAATAATACGAGAATCGAAATTGATTAAGTTACGATCATAAATAACGTAATAATAAATCGTCAGTAATGTGCGCGCGCTGCACGCCACGAAACGAACGTTCGCGCGCGCGCGTCTGTACTTGTATTACATTATCTCACCTGTCTCTCGGTGAGATCGAGCGATGCCGCAATCTCGATTCTCCGCGGCCGACACAAATACTTGTTGAAATGAAACTCTTTCTCGAGCTCCAATAGCTGAGTGTTTGTGTAAGCCGTCCTTAATCTCCGGGGTAAGCCATTCTCTGCCAACATACAATAATATCGAGGGCTTTATTAGTTCACCTCAACTTTTCTATCGCGCAGCTTTGCATTGCTACTCCTTTTTTTCTTCTTCAATAAGCCAACGCATTGAATCATATAACTAGTCTTATTTGGAAAGATTAATGATGTTCGCAGGATGTGCATTTTAATATTAAATAAAGGACATTCCGTATCCGAGGCTCCTAATAGCATATACGATATGCAACAAAATGCGTGTATGGAAGCGCACAACGAAGTAAAAAACTTGTTAGGTTTTTTTTTAAATAACAAAATACCGTCCGAGAGAATATTTTCTCAAAAGCTGCTGATTGGATTCCTCGGTGGCATATCATGAGAACGTGTGTCAAATGCATTGTACGCTGCGACCGAGCCTTGTATGACTCGTCGAGTGCCTCGAGTATATGTATAATAATACACGTTATATCACGGCGCTACAGGGCGGAAAAGGGAACATTCTGCGGCTGCTCTCGGGCTCCTTCTGTACAAGTTTCGCAGCAAGTTTTCAAGCTGTATCTTGTGTCGATGCGGGAAGAAGGAGCCCTAATTGTTATCGGTAAGAAACTCCTCTCTCTCTCTCTCTCTCTCTCTAACACACGACAAGACGATAACAAGAGGAAGCCAAGTTCTCGAGAGCTCGCTGCTAAGGTATATTCTCTGCAGGGACTTGTCTTGCTAGGCTAAACTTTCGCCAAAGGAACGCGTGTCTCTTCGGCAAAGAAATATGCACCTTTTAACTTGTATACCGCTGTAAGCGCATCGATGTAATTAATTCAATGGATGACGATCGATCATGCAAGTTTGCGCTTGTAACTTTTAGCCGCATACGTTTTTCACTGTGTTGAGTTGAAAAATTTATATATTTGCAGCAAAAGTATGATTTTACTTTGATACAATTTTTTCGATAACAAAAACTTGGCCATAATAAAATAAAAACATTTTTCAAAAGTCGGAAAGTTTTAAAATATCGCGAAATTCGAATTACGATATAGACAGGGATTATTCACGGCAGCGTGGATACAAGCTTTTCCTCATATTCAAATCAAGCGGCGAAGGCGATATACATAAGCCTCTGTCGGCTCGGTATAAACTTCCGTTTTCGTCGCTCAGGCGTCGCTCATACATATACATATATATATCGAGAGGCTGGCCCTCCAATGCGCTGGATATGCGATATCCTTCGATGGGGTGGTAGTCAACAATATATATTATGTATGTATATGAGACACGAGGAAAGGCGCGAATATAAGAAGATCGAGTGGGGTCGCTTTTGGCAAAGTCGACGAAGGGACGAGCTATTATACCGCCGCTACACGGGTAGTAGCCCGGGCACCGCAGCATACGGGGGGGCTGAAAAGTCGTCGCGACGCTTCTGCTTGATTGACAGGTGGCTCGCTATTGGTCGCGTACCGAACCTGTCAATCAAAACTCTAGCTCTCTCTCTCTACTCCACGCCTATTTATTGTATTAACTCGCTGCCGAGTACTAGCCGAGTGGCTCTGCGGCGCGGCCAAGCTCGAGTACACTGGAACTTACTTGTCCTTGCTTCGCTCGCCGCAATAATCAATAAAATTACTGACTGCGTGCACGCCCTTCGGTAATTATACTGACTTGTATGCGAAAATTTTGACCTTCCATTTTTTTTTGTTTCGTGCCAAAATTAGAAGTCGCTCGCGTGTTCGGGTCATTTTTACCCACGCACGCTATATACATCTTCCTAATCTCACCCGTAACATAACAAAAGTACGTGAAACAAATATCGTGTACGCGGGATCATGTGAAAAATAAATGACTGGAACGTGTATGTTTTGCAAGGCGTGTATATGCTAAGAGTGCACCCATACCATATATATGTCACAATACCGGACGACGAAAATATCGGACCCCGAGCGTGCTTTTGTACGCAGCGACGATGTTCGCTTGTTGTGCACAAGGTAAACACGAGACTCGGCGCGTATATTATAAGGCCAATGCTTTTGCTGCTAGCTGCGGTGGTTTGGCGCAGCGACGACGGATCGTCGGACGCACTGCGAGAAACGCAATCGCTGAGACGAAGACTGACAGGTATAAGTCCGCGTCTGCTCGAAGAAGACTCGAAGTTAAATAAAGACAGCCAAGATTATTCCGGTGCCCGAGTATATATATAGATTAGTTACCATCTTTCTTACTCTCTCGCTTTTGAATGCTGTGCAACACTGTTACATTTGCGTGACTTTATTAGGCGGATGAGCGCCCGCGGAATTGTTTTCGGCACACATGGTCCGAGGCCGAACGCTGAGGAATTACTCGGAAATCGATGCACAGAAGTCGAGCGAAAAAATCTGTCACTCGTGCGGAAAAGGATGCGCTCTCCAAGCCTCGCTTTGTCGACGTTAGAATGTCCTCAAAATTACGGAAGAAAAAATTTGACGATTTACAAGCGCGAGCTTACTCCACGTTTCTCATATAGATGGAATTTTTTCTCTTTTATTTTTTAGCACAAGTGGCCAGATCAAGAGTCTCTCGCTCGCTCGCGCAAGAAAGAGAGAGAGAGAAAGAGAGAACACGCGCGCGACAGCAGTTCACCGCCTGAGATTTTTAAAAGCGATATTTCAAGAGTACAATCGTCGCGCAGAGACGTCGTGGTAGTAGAAAGAGAGAGAGAGAGATATTTAACAAAAAGTGCGCGAGGCAGCTGTCACTCGGCTGCTCTTCACTAGCACAGACATCCATCTTTTTTATCAAAACGAAAGCTAGAGGAGAGAAAAAGAGCAGCGGCTAGGCTCCTCGTTGTCGTCGTCGTCGTCGACGTCAACTATATACGTATATAGATGCATGTCGAGAATACGTACGTGCGCGATGACGACACTCGAAAAGCTCGGGCGGAGGGTGCGGAGAAGGAAAGAGGGAACTTGCCATAATTACGCCAAACGCTTCAAGAATCAAGCCGGTGGCGCCTGATGTCAAAATTGCCTCGGAGCGAGAGAAAATTTAATACTGTTTTCTAATCGCATTAAACAGCCGGCGAATATGTTAAAAATTATAATATTAGTTACTATTTCTCATACATAGCGGAATATCTTATCTCGTAGCTCTTTTCGACGAAAATTTGATTTTCAAGAAAATACAATCTCATGACGTTGTCGAGCTTTGGAAATCTGCGAACTGAGTGCGCTGCGTCAGAGACCTTCAATCTTGCTGTGGTTTACCGTCGGCCGTCGCCAGTTGCACGTGCTACTCTTCGCACGTCGCGCTGCATAGGCGCGCGCGCGCGTATACATGCAGTTCTCGTACAAGCGTAGACGTGGACGCGCTTCCTTCGGGATGCGTGAATTGACCGGTGCAGTGCATGTGGCCATCGGCCAGTTAACTGCTGCGACTATACACGCGTGCACCGGCTGCTGCGACTCTCTCTCTGTATAATATGCGCCTCGACGCAGCGTATTATTGATCGATGACAGCTCGAATGGATATATAGCGGGATGGCGAGGATTCAGCAAGACTATGGGGACGCTGACGCGCGCAGATGCGCTCCTGGGGCTATTGAAATTAAATGCTCTTGACTCCGTTGACTCGTGTACGCGTTGATACTTCGCACCTATATCGACATCGTTTTTGCAATAAATAATCGCGCGAGTTCAAACGGTTGGCTTACTTTTTGCTCTTTTATTCGGAATTCAAACAGTACCGAAGTGCATGTTAAAAAAAAACAACCGATGAAGAAATCCGAGGCAGTAGCTCATTTGAATATTACGATGTGAATATATCCGCCGCTTGGATTATTCAAACGCTTGATGGATGTATCTAAAGAATGTAAATTACTGTGCTAGTATACGTTTGATTTCCAAGATATTTTTCAAATGTAAAAAATGATGCAATTATATTTTCTGTCAAAACTTTTGTGCTTTAACCGAAGAAATTGTGTTCCGAGCTACAAATACAAAATATTAACTCCACTTTGTCTAGCGAGATTTCTCGGAAATATCAGCGTGGAAAAGTAACTGTCCTCGATCAGGTGGAACAATGCACCCGCCAGCGCTGGGTAGACCTGATTGACTCCGTTTCAGCAGGTGAGTTCAAAGAAAAACCTCTTGATTCCGATGTAATTTGTCTTTTGTTTTCTTAATAGCGACTCGATGCGTATCGCAAAGAAACAGAGACAAAAATATAGAAGTAAGAAAAACGGCAGCACGTTTAAAGACAAACAGATGTTGATGAAAAATTAACAATAACAGTTGCTACAAATACTTCATATTGTTTTTTTAAACTAGCTTCTTGAGTTGTTAAGGCTACATTTTAAAATTGATGCACTCGATGGATTTATGTTCTCGCATTAAAGCCACGTCTTAGTTTACGATTTACTTTTAAAAAAAGGCCATAATTGATTAACATTTTGCTCCTTATTATAGCGATCTAAATATGCATAAATCATGGAATCTCATATGTGATGTAAATCTCAAGAATTTGTGCATAGGCGTAAAAAAATTTAAATAGGAGCTCTTGGCTGAAAACTTATAGATGATACAACAAATTTAATCATCACGAGGTCTTTTATCTGCTATTATGGCTAATTATATCTAGCATCGAGTTAGTTGCCTCATCTGCTTCTCGCGCTTCCTTCGTTATATTAAGTATTTTTCTGTCCAAGATAACGCAGCATAATAAACTAGTCGAATGCGATAGGTGGGAAAGTCAAAAAGTCTCGCTCACATAAAACAATGGAAAGTCGTATATACATAGGTAATAGCGGCGCTCGGTGGCAGCAGCGGCGTGACTGCCAAGCTATTCAGGATAATTAGCGGTTGACGGGAGGCGCGCGTAAACGTGTATATATGCATAAAACAGTATGGGAAGTAAATCTCCTCTTCTCCCCTCTCTCTCTCTCTCTTTCTCTCTTGATCTTATTACGAATTTAGCTCGTGCAAGAAGCCAACGAAGGCCTCGTACACGCGGTCTTGTATTACTCCGAGATGTGCTTCTTGAGTTTTGCGAGTGCGCCAGCGATATACGTATATTCGTACACACATAGATATACGGGATTGCATTGAGGCAAAGAAAAGGGAGCTCGTAATCAATTAGCAGTTTCAGCTCATGGGAACGCGAGTGGAAGATTAGCTTTGAGATGAGGAATCGTAATATAGGCGCGCGATGAGACAGAAATTGCACCGAAAGATTTATGGATTGTTATCCGGACTCGCATTGCGCGTAAGATATACCCGACTGCGGTTGCCGTGTTTTGTCTCGCGTCTACATATTATACTACACCATGTGCGTATGTTTTCTTGTACGAATACGCTACTCCTTTTCAATTGTTTTGCCGCATTGTAATATTTAATACTTTAATAATTACGTTAATCGTTGTAGTCTCTGATGTTATATCCAATTAATTTATTAATTCTTTTTTTATATACAAGAGACAAAACTGTTTGCTTAAAAAAAGCTATTTGATATCTGTTTAAGAAGCTTTAAATGTAGATTTCTTGTAAAATTATACACCAAAATTACAGCTACCGAAACTGAATTTTATATAAAGAGTTTTTACCTGAATCTTCTTTAAAACTCAATGTAATCAATACCGATTTATTTGTTTACACATACTTTGCAAGGTATGCGCATAATTTAATCGTATACATTATTTTTAATGTAAAATTTAATAAAAAAAAATTCAATTTAATACTTAAATTTGTGAATTTTGATTGAAAATTAAAATTTTTATAATGATTTACTTTTTGTGCTAATTGATCAAAAAATTAATGACTATTCAATCAGAATTAAAACCAGTCCTCGCCGCTAGATGGCAAGTACCTTTATCTGTAAATCTGCAAGTGGCAAAGTTAAAATGAGTTTATAAGTAAACTTTTTTAATAAGGTTTCGAGGTTCTCTTGTATGTGTTCTCATTATAATTAACAGTAAAATTGACTATGATACAAACTTGTGTTAAATTCAATTGCGTATTTTAAAGACATATCAAGGCTCAAGGGAATCGAAGATATTTTGAAAAAACTTCGTGACAACAATGTAGAAAATATCGGTTAGTTAAATACGATTCACCCATAGACCAGAAGTTTTTGAACTTCGTAGCAGGTTCTTGATTATTAGATATCTTTAAATCGAATTTAAATCACATTAATTCTAATTCATAAAAATGAAATAATCAACGAGGAGGAAAAAAATTCCTCTTTTCAATATTAATTTAAATGAAAATATTTTTAACAGTTCAATATATTGAACGAAAAAAAATCAGACATCGCTATTTTTTATTCCTAAATTCTTCATACGACGTCGCCATTAAAAAACAGACCGAGTTTTTTTTCAATCTATCTCTCTGATCTTTTCGTATTCTTCGAAGTAGATGTAAATGTATATAATAATAATTTTTCGTACACCTTTTTCCTGTATTTCGAGAGCCTTCGTGGTTCTCCATCAAGTTGAAAGAACGAACTGAGGAAGAAAAACGAGCAAAAGTGTATTTATCTGCCGGCCTTCTCGAAGCCTGTGGCTACATACTGCAGCAAAAAATGAGAGAGAGAGAGAGAGAGAGAGAGAGAGAGAGAGAGAGAGAGAAGGCCGTGTGCGTAGGTATATACATAATACAGCCATGTTGTTCGTGCAACCTGTGATTACGCCTAGCTGTAGGCAGAATGAAGGAGAGAAAAATAGAGAGAAAGAAAAAAAATTGGATACGAGCACCTTGGCGGTGAAGGGGGCGGGTCGCGAGGTTCACGCAACCTGCAATTAACGGGGTGGGGCATATGTACGTCGAGACCCGCGCTGTGAATGAGTAAATGCACGTGATGGGAGAGAGAGAAAGGTTGAACCTACTCGCGACTCCAAGAGGGTTTGTACACATGCTAAGCTCGACTTTGCTTCAACGCTAGTGTTCTGAGAATCTTAACTTCAATACGAAAGTTTTACAATTTTCCAAATATTTGACGTAATTTTGGAATTAATTCGTGAAAATTATAACTTGGAAAAGATAATTGTAAGTATATGCAAAAAAGGCGATCGTTTCCAATTTACCAAAAGAGTTTTTTTTTAATACTTTACTATGAATTAATAAATATATCATACAAGAAAACTTTTGTGACTCGACATTTAGCAATAATTTTAACTTGTGAAAATCCAGAAAAAGTATGTAAAAAAAGTTAAAACACGAGATTAAAAGAAACTTTTAGCTTCCATAGACGCTCGCGCGCATTATACGTATATAGTGAATGCTCACGGGTCACCTTTTTCTCAAGGTGCCGTAAGAAATACCGTATACCTAGTTATATGTATACAGCATTGAAGGCGAATATGTCTAAAAAACGCTTGGCTCTCTCTCTCTTTCTCTGGCTCGTGCGCTCGGTTCTCGCTCGCGCGTACATGACTCGCGAGTTTTGCCCAACGATGATATAGAACAAGTTTCGTTGGAAAAAAAAATAAATAAAAGAAGGAGCGCAGTGAGCGGAGCTCGCGCGTACGCGCCTGGCGACGCAGCAGCAGCACACTAGGCGAACTTTTCCCCCGAAAGTTCGTCGCTTATATATCGGCAAGTCTAGCGCGACACGCGCGAATTATCATGAAATTAGTTTTCATCTTTGCGAACTTTTGTTTTGCGCTCTTTTTCCCTCTCTTTCTCTCTTTCTTTCTTTCTCTCTCTCTCTTTTTCTGTGTGCATGAATAAGTGTGTTTGACAAAAAGAATGAAAACGAGAAAAATGTACACACAGACAAAAAAAAAGTCAAAGTTGTAATCTTGGACGAAAAAAGAGAGAAGTTCAGTAGTATAAACAGAGAAAAGAGGAGTAAAAACTTTTTGGCTATACACGATAGCAAAGAGTGAGAGATTGATTTTATGAATGCATCTTATTGCATTCGATACTTTCAATTGATCTTCAATCCCTATCTTGATGACTTTGGAAATTGTTTTTGTCTGAAGTAAAAATGCACGAATACACAATAATAAATTAAATAATGTTGAAGAAATATTAAGAGTCTGCACGAGAGCTCGTTGCGGTGTTTAAAATGCAAGGAAGACGATTATGATGCGCTTAGTGTCAGCAATTGAACGTAATTTCGTAAAGTTGCATCCATAGAAAGCCAGCCAGGCACGACCATAAGAGCAGCCAGAAGTATGTGCTGCAGGTGCGCTTGATAATATTTATTCATTACGCAGAGAGCAGAGAGCCGACTGCGGACTATTCGGAGTAGTGCGCCTGCTTGTACTATAATTCAAGCTGCTCTGCTTCTTCTTTTCTACGAGGCCATTGTATTCATAATTACGAAAGAATAGTACAAAATTGCGAGGAAAAGAAATTAGATTCAGCGGCTACGAGGCAAGGGTGAGTGTGCATGCTCGCGCGCGCCCGAGTATACACGTAACGTGAAAAAAGGGGATGCTACATACATGCGCGCTCCGAAGCTAAGTACGCAAGTCGCGCAAGAGGGTCGACGAAGGAGCGTAGCCCAAAGCCTTTCCTCGCCCGCCACGACGACGACGGCTGCCGCATGTGTGTATAATAATGTTAAAGAATGTTAAACGCAAAGGCCCACTGCTGCTGCTGCTGCTGCTACTACTGCGTACGGAGGCGACCTGCGACGCTGCATACATTACTTGTTAACAATGCTATAAAGGACACTCGGCGGCTACTGCTTTAACCCTCCCGCGTGCGCGTGTTGCTCGATGCGTATTACGTAGTATGTATGTAAGAGAGAGAGAGAGAGAGAGAGAGGAGGCCAACGCCACCACCGCCATACTCTCAACTCTTTGGAGATTTACGAGGATCTTTTTATATTCAGCGCCAATTCTTACGTGGCGTACGTGTAGTGCGAGCTTGAGTCGAGGGTGTGCGAGGGTGTCCCGTGCGCCACCGTGCCGCTCTCGTGCCTCGGCTGAGCTTTGAGTGGCTCTTGTTGCCACTGCTGCTACCCGCTGGCCCTTACAGTTATAGCCGAGCCGAGGTGCTCGCTCTACTGCCGCAGAAATGCCTCTTATCCTACTAAAGAGAGAGATTTTTTATGGTCTGTTTGCATGGGTAAGAGCCCACGCCGCTTGTTGAATCATTACGAGATCGTGTAGCATTCTTGTAATGATTCTTTCGAGGATTTTTCATCACTATGCCTGTACTCATTTATATCATAGAATTAAGGGGAGTCATACACCAATTCACTCCTCTTTGGCATTTTTTTGATATAAATAATAGTTTAATGTCAATCTACTTATTCAACATAAAAATGTGGACAAAAGTGGCAGAATAGGTCTTTGCATCTAAAAATAGCTTATTTTTGCTATTTTAGCAGTTTGCAACTGTACGCAAGGTTCAGATCAGAGTTTTTGAGGTAGTAACTTTTGGTATGGCCCAAAATCTTCAGAATAGTACCCTTTATGGGTTGGGTTACATTTTTTATAAAATTTTTTTATAATATTTTTTTTTATAATCACGTTTTTTATAAAGCTTATTTATTATAAATACTTTTATTTATAATCTTTTTTTTATAAACCCAAATTTTATAATCTTATAATGTTACCAATATTTTTACCAATAACCATAGAATTAGCAAATTATAATGCGCAAATGATAGTAATAGAATAAGATTAATATCCTTACTCAAATGGATAGCTTTGCCGAACACAAACTTGTTTGCTTCAACCTCGTCAACAACAGGAATACATAGGTGGTCACTCGTTGCACCTTTCACCAATTGTAAATCCTCTGCGCCACCGATAGTCACAGCTCGGACGTTGCACCGAGGACGCCCTTTACAAATCCAATACGCTCGTTTTCCTATAGTTCCGTAGTTATGACAATACAGAAAACCTTCTAAGGATAGTCGATAACTAGAACCTCGGGCTTTTATCAACTTAGCCATGTTATTTATTAAAAAAGTTACTTTGTTGCCCGTCGAAAATGTTATGATGTATAGTTATTCAATTCTGTTCACAAATCTGATCAGATCAGCTCTGCTGTATATACAAATGTTGACAAATAAGTCGGTGAGCTTGGTGTACATACGTTGTATACGTGTAAATTTATATTTATAATTTAATGTTATTATGAAAGAAGGTATTATAAATAAATGTTATTATAAAAATAGGTATTGTAAAAAATTGATTATAAAAATTTGAATTTATAAAAAAAAATAGTATAAAAAACATTGTATAAAAAATGTTTCCCCACCTCCTTTATGGTCTGAGTTTTGTGGAATTTTGATTTAGGCCATCACATCAGTTTTATTATTTGATAGGTGCTTAAAAACATCAATAAATTATCTTATTTTTTGCTTTTTTGACAATTGTTGGTGTACAAACTTTTTTATAACTCTAATCAAAATTCCAGAAAACTCAGCCCATAAAGGGTACTATTCTGAAGATTTTGGGCCATATCAAAAGTTACTACCTCAAAAACTCTGATTTGAACCTTGCGCACAGTGCGAAACTGCTAAAATAGCAAAAATAAGCTATTTTTAGATACAAAGGTCTATTCTGCCACTTTCTTCACATTTTTTAGGAATCAAAAATGTCAATTTTATGTTGAAAATTTAGATTGACATTAAACTATTATTTATATAACAAAAATGACAAACAGGAATGAATTGTTATATGACTCCTTAAACAGTAGATCAGTTGTGATAATAGTCAACATCATAACTTTAATAAAAATGCTCAACATTATTTTTAGCCTCAAACAACGATCATTTAATGTGTTTTAAAAAACGCTGACATTTATTGGATTTCTATTGGTGCTTTTTATGTTAAAAATATTAATCACATCTTTAATGACCAGAAAATAGCAATTTAACTGTTTCAAAAAATGTAGACCAGTTGTAAAACACTTCGAATGAGAATACTTAAGGTGGGGGATGTCGCTATTCGGCTGGTCATTCTATAGTTGATAATCGAAAGTATTCACCAACTTTCCTCTAAGTACGGCGATGCCTCTTCAAAAACCGAAAGATTCAATCTCAACAATAGCTTCCGCGAATAATGTAAGCAATTGTGTCATGTGTGAAAGAAAATTTTTAAAATAATGAATAAAAACGTAAAAAAATGCAATTACGGAAATATGAATTTTTACATATCAAACTAATTTCAAGCACAAATACACCGAGAAAAGAATGGTCGTAAAAATAATATTAAACTGCAATAATCGTCCGAGAGAGTTACGATTTCTGCTGCTGCTAGTGTTGGGACTGCAAGGTTTTCTTCCCGACCACGACGAGTATAAGTGAGAGAGAGAGGGAGAAAGAGGTCGAGAGACTGAGAGCAATAACTTACCACCCTCGGTCAGTAAAGACCATAGGGAGAGAGCCGCTTTGTGTGTGTATGTGTGTGTGTGCGTGTTTGTGATAATTGTTTAAAGTGACCACGCGCGCGTTAGTAGCTCTCAGTAGCAGCCCTTTAGCCCTGAGCGTCGTCGTCTATGCTGCGCGAGCCTGGGCTATTACTGCTCTCTCTCTCTCTCTCACTCACTCCCTCTCAAGAGAGAGAACATTCTAAGCTACTTGATTAGGGTCCGAAGTATGAAATGTATATACCTACAGACCGTGTGGGCTCCACCGAAAAACTTTGCACTCGCTGCGTTAGCTAGCTGGACGCCAACGAGGGGTTGCTGCTACTGATTTCGATTCTATTATTGAGTGTGTACATTTGTAGCTGATTATTTATGAAGTTGGGCTAAACGTTGTTGAAGCAAATTATTTGACTCGCAACGGGGAGTTTGTATTTAAACGATTTTCTTGGCCTGCCGATTGACAAAATAAAATCATAGACGGCACCTGCAATTTTTTTTCATATTCCTGTACCATTCAGAAAATGTCAGAATAAAAGGTATTTTCCAAAAATATAATAATTAAATGAGCCCAGTATACTATGTCATTATAAAATGCCCCTAGATACGCGGGTAAAGAAAGGAAATATAAATATTGTAAATCAGATGGTGGACTATAACTACAGAGTCGGCCGTCGTTTCTCAAGCGTGGAATATCATGACAATGGGTCTACGTATGTATATAACATTTTTGGATTGCCTCCAAAAAACATGGCTCTGCGTTGTGCACACAAAACGTTTGTATATGATATATACACGAGAAAGAGAGACGATGTCTAGCGTACAGAAAAAAGGTAGCTAAAAAGGACCAAGAGACGTAAGAAAAGTCAAGAGGTGATAGGGAGAAAATAATAGGGAAATGATTTGCTTCTTGTTAGATAAAGTAGGAGAGAGAGAGAGAGAAAGAGCTGGAGCAGCTCAGAAAGACTCGGCACGAGAAAAGAATTATTGCTTCGCGGTGCTCGGGCTATGTATGGAAAGCAATGGAAGCCAAGCGCGAGGACACCGATTTCTTCTCCCCCCGCCCCTCCCTCTTTTTTCTCTCTTTTTCTCTCTTTCTCTCTCTCTCTCTCTCTCCGCGCTCACTTGCTTGACTATTCGAGCGAACTTGCAAGCTCGATTAGCAGTTAAATTACGCGTTCTGGAATTGAAGAGAGTGAGAAAAGAGGTTACTTACACGCGACAATGGGACTCGGTATGTCGATATCGCGTGGTCCTATAGCCACCTTCTTCTTTCGTTCTTTTTTTCTCCTTTTCTATCGTGTATATATGAGCATAAAAAAACTTCGTCTCGAGGGGGCTTCACCTGTATAATGCGGTTTATTTCGCGGTCTATCGATTTTAGTCGTGGCCGATACTACTTCGATTGCTTTTTATCGAGTTTTATCGAGCTGTTATAGCCGGCTGCACACACTTTTCTCCCAAAAGCTTTGATACTTAATTTATTTAGGAGCGCAAAATTTCAATCCAATCGGTTAGCGAAATTTCGGAGAATCATGCATCGTATCATCTATATCCATTATATCGGGTAAATGCCCAATTTTCTAAATTAACCGAGCTTTATATTGTTTTGATTAAAAATCAGGTGAAATATTCGCGCTAGAGAGGGAAATTCAAGACGAGATAAGTGTCGGTTCGTTGCGGCTGGACGTGGCTCGACGCGGCGCAAAGTGTGCGTGCGGACGCGAACGAGGAAAGTGCGTGTGCACGGGGCAAAGGGATCAATATCGATATGAAAGTACGCGCGTGGCGCAAGTTCGAGAAAAAGGGGATTCAGGTTGGCGCTTTTTTGCAGCGTCACTCAGACTCGCATCGCTTTCACCCCCTCTGGCTACCCAGAGATTTCCTCGACGCGCCGGTGCCGAGCTGTGTAGGCCGCGCAGCGCTGCGCATCCAACTTCGCGCTACTCTGTGTATTATATTTCCAAATCGCGTTTCTTTCGCTCGCTGGAGCTGCGAGCTGCTATATCGAACTGTTCTCGCGGCGAAAAGTTTTGAAACTTCAATCAATATGATATCAGTGTGTTCACTGGTCTTGTTGCCTTAGCTGTAACTTTGAATTTTCTCAGATCACTTTTTCTTTTATTTTCGCTTCCGAGTTTTTCAACGATCGATACAATGTTTATCAATATTCTACAAATTTATGTGAAAAAAATCGACCTCGATGAAGAATTTTCAGAACTGCGCTAGTTCACATGCACTCCTTTTCAGAGAGATATATTTCACTATGATTATGTACAAGATTATTTGCATACTTGTTCTTTGATTAGCTCGATTTTAGTACAAATACGATTACACGCATCGTGCGTCATTAATCAATCTCAATGGCTATTTTTAACTTTTTTCTTGTACGTGATTGCTTCGCCTCACTTGATTTGCATTAACCCGTCATCGGCAGTACATAAGTATATCTTTTTCTTTTTTCAAATTCTATTTTTATTGAAACATTGAAAATGGGAAACATAATTTTCAGCCACAACGGATAAAAAAGATTTCCTCCAAAGAAGTATCAGTGTGTATACGCGAACAATAAAAGCAAAAGCGAATCTTGCCGTCGAGCTGGGCGAGGAGGAACTTGGAGTCTTGTTTAAACGCGCAGAGAGTAGACAGCTCGCACGGAGAAGCTCGTATCCGAGGTCGTGCGCGTTGTGAAAAGTGAGATGGAAAAAAAGCTCGAGGGGCAGAGAGCGAGCATAGTGGCATCAAGCATCATCAATCAGAAAGGCGCTCGTCCATCCGTTCGTGTTTTCTGGTCAGTCTGTGCGCGCGCGAACTTCGCACTCGCGTTTGACTGTTTAGAAGCCGTATACGGCTTCCAGGCGCGCATACCACGTCCATATAGGTCCAGGCTTTTGGTCAAGGGAGAGATTTGGCGAGTCACGCTCGTCTTCCGAAAAGATCGATTGTATATAGGTAGCCGCGCGGTGCATGCGCTAACGCACGCATGTATATGATGAAAACATGTCTGCGCGCTTGTACTAGCTGCCATTACCCGATTAATAGAGAGCATCGTTGGCAAAATGGTAGCGAGATTTTTTAAATGAAAAAGTATAAAAATATGCAGAACCCTTACCAATGCTTTTGCTTCGCGTGTCAGCTACTCGTTGGAACGTCAATTTCGTTGCTGCGAAAGATGGCGAGACGAGTTTTTTTTGGCATCACTCGTCATATTAATTTAAATACAGAAAACTATCAAGAAGATGGAACGTATGAATATGCAGTCATAGACAATTGCATCAATCATAAAAGCCATCGCGCATGTATATATAGTGCAATATGTGTTTCTCGAGATGGAGCATTGCGAAGTGGAGCAAAGAAATCGCTCGAAAGAAACCCATCGGCGTAGACGCGTTCACGCTGACACATCAGGTGATAAACGCGGCTCCTCGCATGCGCGCGCGAGAAAGAAAACAAGTAGAAAACCGCTCGAATCTCCACGTGTGACTACGTATATATATATAATACGTACAGTAGTGACAGCGGCAGCAGCGAGTAATAAAAATCGCGTCAGTAGGTTGTTTTTTGGCTTTATTGCCGCTCCATGCACTGCTGCTACCGCTGCCGCTGCCGCTCGAGTTTTTCACCTCGTCCCCGCGCAATATATAACGCGAGTCGAGTCTGCGCGCGAGTACGCGTACATATTATAAGGATATATGTATAAAAAGTCCGGGAGGAAGATTGAAGCACTGCACACGAAGAGCCGAGCGTATCATGATGATTGCATTCGACTGCAGCGCAGAGAGAAATCTCAGGGTAATCGTTTCGCCACGCTGTATGGCATGGTGTTTCTCAGGGCAAACAGTCTGGCTGGCTATATGTGTGTAGTGTATACGCGATGCAGCACTTCCTCGGCGGCATAAACATTGTACCGCGGCGGCAATGCCGTATACATATACGTATGTGTGTGCAGCGCTCGCTCGAGTGTATGAGCTGTACGTAGCTTATATTCTCTATCTCTCCTTTCTCTCTGATAAATCATCTCTCTTTCTCTCTCACTTTGCGGTCGTATAATCTCGGAGCGCGAACTGCATGTGCCTTTGCACGAGCCAGAGAGAACGAGAGAGAGAGAAAGAGAGAGAGAAGAGATTGAGAGAGGAAATTAAAGAGAAAGAGAGAATGAGAAAGTTCACCGCGAGAGTGGGGAGAGCCGCTCCGAGCATTTATTAACAAAATCTCCCTTGAAATGAAGAAAAGAGAGAAAGAGAGAGAGAGAAAGATGGTTGCTTTCTGAAGGTGGGAATGAAAAATTAGACGAGAGCAGGAGAGGATATGAGAGCGTGACCATGAGCTCTTGCGAGCAACGAAGGCGGGTTTGAATTCTTTAATGTATAGCTGTATAGTTGAGATATAGGATACACTTTGTTTTTCTTCTTGTTGTTTGCTATGCCGGCGAATTAAATTTGTAATGTGCAATATGCAGCCTAACTCGAGCTTGCAAGATTTATTCTCGCAGTAATAAGTATTAAATAATATATCCTAGTCAGTAGCTTCTTTGGGCAATTGCCATACGCACATATCGGTACATTTAAATTAACCTCTATGAATTCATGTTATGCACGGGTTAATAGTAATACCGATAGTTGTACATTACAACGGGCGGTGAGCTTTAACGACCATGAGCTGAATATCTTTCATTTATAAAAATACGAATTTGTTTTATCCATAACTGTAATGACAGAAACAATAATTATTTTTCTTCGTATGAATTGTTAGAAAAATGTCGCTTCAACTTCATCGTATTCATTTTGAACAATTACTAACTCTTTCTCTAGCCTTTCATTGAATATCATTTATAGAAAAATGACTATTGTTCATTAGAAAGATAGATCTTCAAATTTTTTCAATAATATGCAATGGCTCAGTATTGTCCTGTTACATCATTGATGCTCATTTATATCAAGAGACGTAAATATTATTGAATTATATCCAATTTAGTTGGTTTGAAATTATTTATACACAAAGATCAATCGTCATTGAAATTTTAAGTGAGCAAGATGGAAGTCAGTTATTTCTTAAACTGTGCTGTTAGGTAAGTATTTAAATAAAAAAAAAATGTATAGCATTCAAAAAGTTTATCTCAAACTCACATTGACTCAGTTCATAATGGTATCACACATGCATGTGATAATTGCGAGAAAGAATTATCAAGAGTTATTTCAAAAAACACATGAAAATGGCACACAATAGTGTCACACAGTAAGAAATGGGGAGAAAAGAAATCAGACAAAAAAGAAATCTTTAAGCTCATATTGAAATTACGCATTCTTATGCATTGTGACTTGATGACTGTATAAAATTTTCGTTTGATGGTGTCAAAAGCCCTTACGTACAGCCTAGTATATTAGTTTGGAAGAAAAATTTATAAGATATTTTGAATTCTTTCTGACCATTTTCAGGAATTCTTGTATAAGATATACACCTTTATATACACCAATTAAATCGACCAATTACATCGAGTTTATTACAATGGTACGATCAGGCCATCACCTTTTGAAAAGAGAAGGACTACTTTGCAAAGTAGTGTTGGAGCCTATAGCTGATTTAAAAAAAGGATTTCGAATGAGCTACAGTATAAATTGATCATCAGAAAAATATTGGACTACTCATTAATCAAGAACAATAGAAATTTGGAATAAAGCTTTTTTTTTAATACAGATCGAGTACAAAATTATTTTATTCGCAATTTATAAATTTAAATGAGCTCAATGAATTGTATATAGGGTAAGAGCTAAATTCCTGACGAAAATCTCTCTGATATAGCCTAGCTGGCAGAGGCAGAGCAGCTCCAACTGTGACGTGACGTTTCAGCGAATCTTTCAGCACTTTGCGCGGCTCGCAGCTAGTGCGAGCAAAAATCTTTTGTGCTCCGCTGATGGCAAACAGATAGATGCAGCGCCAGCCGAGGTAATTAGCGTCAATTATCTCTCGTCAGCTTGACTTTTCGAAATTCAGAATGTATATTATTGTATAGTTGCTGTATGAATCTGTATGAATATAAACTGTGTTTTCTCGACTATTGCGGACATAAATATTTGACGTCTCCATAGTTTATATTTAGCATTGTGCGTACAATGAATCGCGATCTAGCCGCAACGAAAAGATCAAAATAAATGAGGAATATCTTTCACTCTATACTACTCGGCGTTACCCGATGAGCTGCTGTTCACCTCGATTCTTCAGAAAAATCAGTTCGCTTTGAATCAGAAATCGGCCCGATCGAGAGCTCGTACAATAAGTGCCGTACCGACTGCTTACACGCGACAAGGCACAATCAAAATCCTACGTAACCAACTGGAGTAGGTGTATGTTTGTGCGTGCGCCGACGTGCGTTGCTCAAGCTGCATCATTCTGGCCTCTGCATACGCGCCAACGTATAATGCAAAATCCTGCGTCACGCAACGATCAAAGCTCTCGCACGCCGCCTGTGACTTTCGCGCGTTCGTTCACCTCTCGTGCAGTCGGTGCGCGCCGAAGACGAACTGTTCGCTCACGAGAAAACTCATGAGATTCGCATTACGCATACATTCATAAATCGCGCGTACATATACCCGCACTTTATTATGTGTATTATAGATGCTGTGCGCGAGACGTCCGACTGTATATACGTAGGCAGAAGACGAATTGAAAGGTTGGCAATGCCAAGCGCGCAGCTACTTTCGTACGCGAATAAAAAGCTTCCGTATGCTGCGAGCCACCACCGGCCGCGACGCGGTATACCTGCGACTCGACATCGCCGCGCCGCTGCTGTGCGCGTGGATGATTCAAAATCGAATTAGCCTCGGGGATACAAAGGGTTCTCAATTTTTTTAACCCCCGATCGAGAAATTAACTCGGAAAGATGGGAAAAAAAACTTGGTACGGCTGGGCTGCTAGCGCGCGCATTCACAACAGGACGAGTAAATGAAATATTTTCAAGGTCCGGAATTTCCATAAAAAGGCTCGATCCATTATACGAATCTACTCGTGCGCGCCGCTTACTCCCGGCATCGCTATTCGCTGTCTGAACTGGTGCGCAGCTTATTCGGAAATGTCCGATTTCTGCCACCGAGGGTTATTCGTTTGACTCGTTTGCCAAGAAATGTCTGACTGGCTGGGCGCGGATAATTAGTAGCTCCGCGCGCACACAGCTTTGAGTCGACGACGACGACGACGACGGCGCTCTGCCTTTCTCGAGAAAAGCTCGGCGAGCTCGAGAAAAAGCCAGCGATCTGTATAGATATATCTCGCCTGAGCATCTCGTCGAGTGTAAAATGTCAGGCGAGTTGGCGCGCGATATATACGTATGGACGCGCGGGAAAAGCGAAAAGTTTTAAATTGCTCCAACGAAGAGCCGCGAAATTGAATGATGATTTTCTAATGTAAAAATGTAAGCCTTTGCAGTTGTTTGTTCTGCACAAACAGCAGCAGCAGTACTGGCAGTAACATTTTAACGCTCGCAATATTGAAGCTCGAGCTGCACAAGGAGCGGGAGAAAGAAATAAAATATTTTTGCGCGCGCATAATATAGCACTCTGCGCTTTGACGATAATAAAGAGGCTTTGAATTAAAATGTTGCTTTGAAAGCTCTATAAAAACGTCGCGGCGCGCGATAAGCGTGTACGCGACGAACAAGCCATATCTTCTGCCACGCTTAACATCGCGCACCCTCGTGATCCGGCATGCTATGGCAGTGGCAGTAGCAGCATCAGCAGCAGCAGCAGCGCAACGCATATTGTACGTGGACGGATTTTTACACCTACTTGTTTTTTACGAGTGACTTGAGCTTACGCGTCGTAGCAGCAGCACCAGCACCAGCAGCGGGGTCGACACTTCCTTCTGGCATATTCGCAGTCTATATATACGTGTGCGCAGAGTCGACATTTGCATAAAATTATTATTAACGCGGACGCGTTGCGGTTAGTTACATTCCTGGCATCGTTGCGATGCTGCCGTTGTTACTTCCATTCCACTTGGATCCGTACTTTATATTTACATTTTTTGTCATCCGCATTGCGAAAAATGAAAAATAAAGAAAATATAGAGGTATATATACGACAGACACGTGGCGATGAAGAACCGAGTGAAAGACGAGTAAGGTCTATATACCCCTTGAAGTAGACTTTGAGCTGTGGAATGAAAAGGAGAGAAAGAGACTGGCAGTCGAGCCGCGATGTTGCCTGCCTGTGTATATATGAAGCTGCCGATAGATTTTTGATTAATGACATTTGCGTCCGCTTCCATTCAAGGCGTTTATTTGCAAATGTATTCTGTATATCGATGCATTATGTGCGTGCGGATATATTTGTATGCTAGATATAGCACAACAAATAGAGAGAAAGCGCCAAGTGTATACGCGCATATATAAGCCGGCAAAACAAAAGCAGAAATAATTATATCCTTGGAAATTTAATTATAATGTGATTTAAATTTATCAATTCATTTATCAAGGCGATGATCGATAATTCGAGTGTTTACATCGGGAGTTTGCAATCCCCCGAGTTAAATTTCGTTTCATAGATAATTTAAAAACTCGTCCATTATTCAATACGATTTCTGTTGTGGCAACCGCAAAGCAAAACGTTTTTCTCATTCATTCCCGCTCTTTCGCCGCGCCGAGGAAGTGATTTTTTAAGAGGCTTCTATTATTTTAAACGCGGTGCACGTAGGGATAAAGAAACAGAACTTACTGTTTTTTTTTTGCTCCACCGTAAGCATACGCATATATACCCCAGAGTCGAGCAGCAACCCGGGGGGTCGGAAATCGCGTGTGTAAGAGAGGGAAAAAAGAAGACGCGGGGGGACGAAGTAGCAGCAGTGGAAGCGGCGGTGGCATCAGCAGCAGCACCACCAGAACGAAGAAGCTCCTCGCAAGCCGAAAAGCATATCTATGGGCGGCTTTTATGGCGGCCCATTTGGCGCAAGTTCGCGTACGTACGCGACAACGAGCCCGGCTGA
Source organism: Trichogramma dendrolimi (assembly GCA_034770305.1). Taxonomy (NCBI): domain Eukaryota; kingdom Metazoa; phylum Arthropoda; class Insecta; order Hymenoptera; family Trichogrammatidae; genus Trichogramma; species Trichogramma dendrolimi. The sequence continues at coordinate 932,769 of JAPMIB010000037.1, read as the reverse complement.
CTAGAAAACTTCTCGTCCTCCTTCCACCACGTGCGTATGAGCTCATGCAAATTTTCATATACACCCGCGCGCCACGCGAGTAATCGTTATAGGGGTTCCGGATTATCAATTTGTTGGACTCGGCGATGTAGAACTTTGAATTTTGTTACATTCGAGCGCGATATTTTCGTGGCTGGATTCTGCCTCGGGCTTTTCATTCAACTTTAATGTACTGAATTTTGCTCTTATTGGGTATGCTAGCGATATAATGTATGATCCTATTTACAGTTGCCAGATGCAAATTTACTCATTCGCCTCCTTTTTTTCTCCTCTGCATTTTTCTGTTGCAGAGCTTAAAAATGTAATTTATGACGAGACGTACGTATACGTATATAGACGCTAGTACAACGGAGCTTTATTTTTCGTCGGTGCATAAAATTCATTTTTCCGAAAAAAGAAAAGAAAAAAACGTCGCAAATATAATAATTCTTGCAAGTATATTCATCATTTCTTATTAGGTAAGCAAAAATAAGCCCTTCTCAGTATATTTTTCAGAAGAGTGGACACACTGAGAGGCAGTGGCCGACACGTATATATATTCAGGGAAGGGGCGAATTTGAACTGTCCACGCGATGATTTAGTCGACCGGACGGTGAATTTGGGTCCAGCGAACCAAGAACACGATAACCCGGTATTTGCTTGGTGCTCGGACGAGGGTATGTACTATAGTAGTGTATAGCGCAGCTGACCTTTTTTTATCAGACATTCCGCAGGCTTATCTTGCCTTGGCCTTTCCCAAGTCTGTCAAAGCCGAAAATCAGCACTTTTTCCTCGGACTTGCGTGGACTAGGATATACCAGCGAACAAAACATCGACTTTCAAATAATTCGCTCGGAGAATAGAATGTTTACGAGCGAATAAAGTTTAAACTGGCTGCGGGTCGTGTGCGGCATGAAACGAATCGCAAAGTTGTGACAAGTAAATAACAACAACAACAACACAAGCTTAGCTCTCGAGTGACGACAAGCAGCAGCAGCGGCGGCGCATGAATTTCGCTCGCGCGCAATAAATCAAAGCATCAATTGAAAACTCGGCGTTGGCGAAGGCGCGCGTAAGCTTTTGGCTCGCAATAACACTTGAGAAAAGCCGTGCGCGCCGCTGTTACTGTGCAGCAGCGTGGCTCTATATTTCGCTCGCTCACTCACTCTCTCTCTCGCCCATCCAAATAAATCATGGCATCTGTCACATGGCATCATATAATTCCGCAATTCGCGAAACGTCTCTGCTTGTCTCAAATTCATTAAACACGAGCACATAGCAGCAGGATAGGTATTATAAGGAGCGGGTGCGTGCGAGTCGGTGTGTGCATGTATATCGGAACTTTGGAGCATTGCACGTGCTCGACTCCTCTCTCTCTGTACATTGTGTACGTATATAGGAATAGATGGAACGAGTACACGGAACGAGCGATAAGTACGATAATGAAGATTTTGTTCCTTTCTGGCGTGGCGTTGGCGGAGATGCGAAGATCCTCGATGCCGTGTTACACACGCGGAGCGATCTTCGGCGTTGTTGAGCTACACGCCGCACGCAGCATCGTTACCGTCACGCGCGTTCTTGGCTATAAGATTAATTTCGTCGCCTCTCTCTCTCTCTCTCTCTCTCTCTCTCTCTCTCTCTTGCTCTCTTGGTGTGTGTATGTGGTACGCTAGTCTCCTGTACGTAACGCGCAGACTGGGGCTAACGGGTGAGCCCAGAGATACGCATATCCTATCGCGTGTGAGACATCGAGGATGACTAGGCTCTTCTTCCTCTCTTGCTCTCAGCTCGTAGCTCTATGCGCTCATACATACGCGTACAGTGTACGTCGTACACATACACATACACACACACACACTTTGTCTGGCTGCTAGCTCTCGCACTGCCATGGAAAAGGACGAGGCAGATGCAGCAGCGGCAACTACTAGCTAGTAGTAGCTATCTACTACACGCAGGGATTAATTGACACATCGAGGCTTCGCGCGCCGAGTGACTGATGACCTGCGACGACTACGACCACCCGGAAACGATGCCAGAGGCGCCCTTCTGCCGGAAAAACGAGGCCTTTTTTGCACCGGATCGCTCCGTACACGAGCATGTAGCGAGTCTATATAGCCTGCGCATATATATACGAACGCGCGAGTGCTGTGCGCTCACGGTCTTTTGCTCCTTCGACGTTCAAGACGGTTAAGTATTATACTCCAGGCTGCTGGCCTAGGGAGCAAATAACGAGCTTTGCCGGAGCGCCCACGCAGCCAGAGATAGAGTGACTTGATTAGATGGCCGCGCTTGTATCAGCTCCGACTGGCCAAAAAGTATTAAACTGCTACGCGCGAATGATATGAACACACGAGCTGCCAGTTCGTATAATCATCCGCTGGGCATCTAGCAGCGGTGTTGATGCGAGTTTGATACTAGCCGAAGAGGCAAGAGGCCGCAGATGACGGCCGCTTCGCTCAGATGATGATAATTTTCCTACCGAATTATTTAATGTGAATGAAGCTTGCGCCACTAGACGTCTGCGGAACTGGTGCATTTAATCAGTGAAGCTTTAGAGAGTAAGTAGCGATTCAATAAGCTTTCAAGTGCTTCTTGACTGTTGAAATCGAACGAAGAAAATAAAACAACAACAGAGCGTAGAAACGAGTCGATGAAAAATTATTGTTGCCCCCTGAGCCACGGGAGGGCGAGATCGTCAGTGACATCGGCGTTAATTTGCGGTAAAAACGATTAGTCGGCAGATGCTTAATGTTACGTAAAAGAGTCGCGTGCTCCGAGTGTAACTGTACGCAGAGCCGAGTGTAGTCGTCCTCTTTGCGACTGCTGCGCACGTATTTATATCTATATGGCTGTTGCGCGCCTCGACGTTTCGCGCGTCGTTTCTCCAGTGACTTATGACTCGGCACTCAATTTACACGGATGATTCGAGCTCTCTCTAACCTTTGGCCGGATCGCGACGCCTACAAACGCTTAATCTTAACCGGATTTGTGTATTACGCGTTTGCGTATGTGTGTGTGTGTGTGTCTCTTTTTGTGTTTGTGTGCGTGGGTGTTACGATTGCCGCGCGGAGATCTCGGGCTCGCGCGCGCAACTCTCGACCCTCGTGCCCCATAAAGTTAGCCCCCAGAGAGAAAATAGGAGCGAGCCTCCGCGCGCAGATATACATGTACATACCTCCGTAATACGTGTAGGTATTGAGAATCGGTGCGTTTTACTGCTTGTGCCAGCTCTCTATATAGGTATAGCCGCACACACACACACACACACACACACATAAGAGCTGAGCTGGAGTATCCGCGGCTACGAGGCGAGCACACGCGTAGATTTATGGCAGCGGCCCCGATAGCTCGGGCAATAGCCAACAAGTTGCCGGAAAACGATCGACGCGAGCCATATACCCCGTCCTACATGTACCCATATACGATAATACGTGTGCGAATATAAGCGCTACGCTTGAGAGAGAGAGAAAGCGTGTGCCAATATGTGCCTCCATATATGAGTGGTGTCGTCGATATTTCTATAAATGTAATCCTTATGTACTTGATACTTTGCTCCGATCGGCTTTTCTGCTTGTGGGAATTGTGCACGCTGACGTCAAGTGGACCATTATTTTCTTTACGTCCCTGTTACATGATAAAAATTTGAAATCGACGAGGGTCGATAACGCGAGGCTAATTCAAAAATTGATTATTTCGCTACATTATAATAATTCTTGACGAGAAATAGTTATCATTCAATTTTTCGCTTGCCTCGAGACATGAAAGTATTGATGTACTTTTAATCGTCGCCTAATCTCACGAATCATCAACAAAGCCATTCGCAGCTACAGTCGTCTTTTTTCACAGTTATTAAAAAGTTTTAATCTCCCAAACATGGAAATAATTATGTTTGAATAAAAATTTATTTTGACACAAAGAACACTAGTGGATGATAATTTTTAATTTGAGGAAACGATGTTTTAAAATCGTGCAAACGATAACTAATTTTTTCCTTTAAAAATCTCTATGAATGTGCACCGCTTTTTTGTGAACAATACTTCAAGAAACAAATGATTAATTTGAACTAGATAAAAGCATCTTATTTGACGAATACATTAAATTGGCGGTTTGCGCTAAAGTTCTGACGTATATTATTTTTATGCTTCTTACTCCAAGACCGAAAGACGCGAGTATTAATTTAGATTTAAAAAACTAGTTTCAAAAGAGCAACACACGCGGCGAGCGATACACTTCTTCTCGCTTGCATGATGAATGAGTTTGATTGATCATACTAAACGCCAAAACTGGCTAATTATTCTTGAGAATGTATCTTTACGGAAAGTGACAGTTGATATTTAATCAAAGGCGTATTCGTCTATTGAGTATAGACGCGTACACCGATCAAGTGTCCGTCGGAAGCACTCGACAAAATTAAAAATTTTAACTTCAAAGTCATCGCTCCGATCTTCGATCGGCCGCTTTTTTTTCACTATCTGATCATTAATTAAGCGCGCGGCATCGTATTCAAATATACCGATAGCAATATGTGTGAGTTGTCTTTCACGCGCGACCACCCATTATCGTCGCGGTGGTTTTTATTTCTGATTTTGACTAATACCTCGGACTTCGTGTCGTATATAGGCGACAAATCAGTGGAAAAATGACGTTGTGCATATCGCGTTTCTATAGAGCACAGCTACCATAATATCCGCGTGGAAGATGTCTTGGTCAACCGTAAAAGCCACTGCAGCGACGGTTTCCTTTTCAAGTGTCGCGCACACGAATCGCAGCCTTTTCAAATCATCGCGTTGCTTGTCAGAGCTACGGATACTCGGTGTCGCGAGTTCATTAATGAACTTCAAATGCGTAGGCGGGTTGCGTTAATTTATATGCATGCGAAGAAAAGACAGTTAAACGCGACAGTAGCCGACGACGGGACAGTTTAGATGTCCATTAAGTCGTTTGGGTTATGGTATTTGTGAGTAATGTCACACGAAACACTTGTATACGCAATGAATTGTAGAGGGCAAAAGTAAACAGTCTAGGGAGAATTCAAGAGTATTGCTCTATGAGCGCATATTCATCGAATCAAATGAAATAGTATATTAATAAGAATTGTTTGCTGTACACAAGCTGCACTGTTCAGGCATTAAATCATTATTTTGCCGGTGCTTACTAAAATAATCCTTTTGGAAAATTGGATGAAAAATTCCTTTTCATTTAATATGAAATTAACAAATCACTCTTTGGTCTTTGCAATCGCTAGTGATTTGACATTATGCGATTGACATCACGTATCTAGCGTGTGATAAAAACTTTAATAGTTCAGTTTTTGATTACATTGGCCATTACTCGATGAAATGACTCGATATCATAAATAAGATTTGATTTTTTACACCTTAGAATTTATTCTTTTCAATATTATGCTTTAGCATATTATAATTCGATAGCTCGTACGAATAAAACTATTTTTGCAGACGTGAAAGAAACATCAAATTCCTATTAATACTGAACTAGATAATTAATGTTTCATAGATTTCTTGCCAATCTGTCTAATAATTAGATCTTTAATCTTATGAAATACAAATTTTAATACTTTTGCATGATCTTGATGTGTTATACCTTGTTGGCTGCTCTTCCTCGTGGTTTTTTTCTCCTTCATCCAGGGATACTCGGGCACATTGACGCCCGACGCGTCCTGCTGGACTCCGTGGGGATCCATCATCGCGTGGTAGCCACCGGAATGATGGGCACCGGGGCTCATGGAGCTGCCGCCGGGCGAGTGCTGTCCCATGCTGCTGCCCGTGGCCGTGGCGTCGGCGCTCATCATGAAGTCGGCCATCGAGGGCTGACCAGCGCCGATGCCACCGAATCCGGCCGCGGTCTCGGCGGCGGCTGCGGCTGCGGCTGCGGCCTCCATGGCTGCCGCGGTGGTCCCGGGCAGAGCCGTCCCGGCCACGGAGGCCAGCCAGAAGCCCGTCGAGGCTGCGCCGCCGCCGGCAGCGTCGGGCGAGGTCTGGTGTAGCTGCTGCAGGGCCGACGCGGACGGCGACGGCGAGCGGGCCTTGAGGGTCACCTCGGCGTGATGGTAGCCGCCGACGCCGCCGCTGGCCGCGACGACTTGCGACTGCTGCGACTGTTGGGCCACCGAGCCGAGGCCTGGCGCGCCTCCTGCGCTCGGGTCGAAATTCTGCAGGTGATGGTGGCTCGCCTCGTACAGGTGATGGGGCGCGGCGTAGCTGCTCACGTCGAGCGGTCCCTTGGCGGTACCACGCATCAATGTATGTACCAGTGCCTCTGGAATCGTTGAAAATGTTCTATCGAAATTTTGCGCGCAACCAACTCACAATGCCGATTGTCTGTACTACTTTTCAAACCCGATTCAAATTAGGAGCGATGACATAATTGAAAAAATCGGATTTATTCCTAAGAAACTTGACGCAGCTTTTCGACACTTTGAGCTTGCAATCATGAGTCTTTTTAGAAAACTGCGTTAAAACAGAGACATAGTCTGATGAGCGATCACTGTCATGTACACGATTGCCTCGACTTTTGGAGTTTTAATAATCACAATTATAAAAATTCACCCACACTGTATGAGCTCTACCTTTTGTTTGACGTTTTATTAAAAATCGAATTATTAAACACACTTGTAATGGACTATCTTTAATATTGCACACTGTTGACGCACAAACACGTTTTTATATATCGCCCAGCAGTCGTGTATCTCCACATCGAACCGCACTGAAGTGTATCTATACTCGAGCAGCGCACACTAGTTTATTGGGCGGAAACAGCGCGATCGAATGGAAAAAATCGTCACGGAGCACATATCGCGATAACGCGCACTGCACATTCTTTTGTTCGAGTGTCGGCGAGTCAAGAGCACTGTAAATTGGCGAACGACCTAGGTAGGCATGGAAATAACGAAGCATCTTCGGCAACGACGAGCACGACGACAACAACGACGACGAGGAGGAAACGCGCTGCCCCGAGTTAGTAGCTGCTGTCGCTGCGTTAACTCTGGCATGTCTTTTACTTCTGCTGTCTGGTTGCAGCAGTCGTCGTCGTCGTCGTCATCGTGTACACGACGCACACACACGCCTCGTCGAGTACACACATTTTCACTGTGTGTGCTGTGGGCTGCACGATATAACGCGGCTTGCTGCTTTACGCTTGCGTGCACATTCACGCATACATATGATGACACACGCGCGCACACGCACACAACCTCGTACACAAACACACACAGACCAGGCCAGTGGCAGCAGCAGCAGCAGCAGTACGTCGGCTACGAAACGTGCGTGCCGAGGAACAGAACCGACGCTGCTCGGACGCTCGCAAAACGCGCCAGCTCCGAAAGGAGAACCAATGGGCGTCCGGTATCAGGGTACGGCCCTCCCGACGTAGGCGGTCTCGCGTACTCCCAGAACCAAAAGAGGAGCGACGGAGAGAGCGAGAGAAAGAGGGAGAGAGAGAGAGAGAGAGAGAGAGGACTCGATGCAGCCGCCGCTGTATATATATACGAGCATATACTATCGTATGTAGGTATAGACCCAGTCGCGGAGCGCGAGCCAGAGAAGCAGGGAGTATACGCGTCCTCTCACGAAGGCTGCATTCGCGCGACTATACATACGAATAGCCGCCAAGTGTGCGCGATCTCTTCGAGAGGCACCGGTGTGGGCGGGACGATGCGCGGCGCAGACTTTTGCGCTCGGCTCCTCGCCGCTGCCCATGTTGCTACACACATACGTACTGTGAATATACACACAGGCAGACGCTCTCTACGGTGCACAGGCAGTTCGTCGGCTCGTTCGAGACTACGACTATAGTGGGGTTTCAATGCCGAGCCGACGAATTTCGCGCTGTCACGTGCGTGGCCAGCAGCAGCAGCAGACCACGAGGTTATTCGACTCCTGCAAATATGATTCCTACTTTGGATATTATTCCTGGTCAATGTCGCTGAAATTTATTGGCCGTTTTTATAGCTACTTTACGAATAATTCGATTGGTGGGAGAAAAATTTTCAAACAAATTTATTTTTCACACGTAACAAAGATTGAATGTATCACGTATTTTGATATTCTAATCGGTCAAAAGTCAGAATGACTCGCATCGGAGCTCTGACTACATAACATTGTGGTCAGTCAAGAACCATGTAAATTGGAAAGTGTCTTTGGCGCTTATTATCGGTCAAATGCTTTCTTCACAAAATTTAATCCTATAATCGCGTGGTTTGAACAAAGAATCGTGACACTTTATTTTCTGATAAAATTTTCATTGCAAGTGTTATGTCATCAAAGTTCATTGAACTCGAGCAATTATCGGATAGGTCAGATAAAAATTGATATCATGCTGTCATTATAATTAGAAAAAAAATTGAAACTCTGATTTCTCAAGATAACGACGATTATGCACTTTATAACATGGAAATTCCGAATAAGTATTCACAAATCTTTACACGTTTCATTTTTATTTTACATAAAAATACGCAACAGACGATATTTAAAGAGCATCAGTTTCTAATAAAACAGTGCCGCGAGGGCATAGAAGCGCATCCTTTTTGTCTAGATTTATATATTTATATATACGCGCATCCAATATCGCGCGCGTGTGTGCACGTGTGTGCGTGTGTAACGGTTGCAAGAGTTCAGAGTGCGGCACCGGCTGCACATTCTTATAGATTGACAGTGGCGCGCGATATTATGTACGCTGCAAAAGATGGGCTAAACGCTCGCCGATGACAGATTACTCTGCGATCCGCTTTGTGGCGATGTTCTCATTTGGACAGGCCATTTGATTGAAAAGTTCATCCTGCGTGCGCTTCTAATATTTCTATAGATATATATATGCTCGTCCAGTCACATGCACTGCTTGCGGAGAGCAAGTCGGAGCTCGAAATGTGTGGCATATTTTGCAACGCTTTTTTCGGTGAACTATATGCAATATCTCATACGAGCCGAGCTTGCGAACGAACGAAGATTTGTATACGCGCTGTTAACGAATAAAGTTGGGAAAATTGTTACGTATTAGATGACTTTACTCAACTTCCCTGATATTTGTCAAGGCAATGATAGCAAGCTGAATATTCGCACTTGACGCAATACCCGAGTCACGGCCCTCTCGGCGCAAAGAAATTCTGCAGATTCATTGCGAATCGTTAACAGCTCGATAACGTGTGGCAAGGTCCGCAGATAGTATTTAACGTCGCTAAAATTGGTCGAGCAGCGAAAGCTGCAACGCGTTCGAAGAGTTGTGCAATAAACAATTTCAGGGAAAAAATTTTGGCGGAAAAGGGGCAACGCATGCATATATATTCGATCTATCAATAGGTAACAGAGAGTAGCAGCAGCAGCAGCGCTTAGGTATATGTATATGCGAAAGGGAGTAGGAGCTCGCGAGCGGGCGAACGGGCGGGCAAAGTGTCGCACATCTGCCGCCAAAAACGAGAGAGAGAGAGAGAGAGAGCGAGCGAGAGCTTTAACTATACATTACAGACACACGATATGTCAAAGTCCTATACTTCATATCGGCTCAGCCATTTATTAAAAGTTTCATCGTGAGCACGCGCGTTCACCTCCGCATATATATACGTATATTTATACTTTGTGCGCCGTCTATATACATCTAAACAGATGTCGTTATACTTTTTCTTTGCAGACATCTCGCAAGGTATATTATGTATGTGCCGCGCACACGATAAGAAGAATTTGGCTGCGCCAAAAACAGAATAAAAGTGCGCAATTCGCTATATATACGTTTTACTTCATAAAAGGTAAGCGCAGGTCCGACCAATTGTAATCGTGGCGTTTGCTCTACTGTGCTTTTACATGGGTTTGAACATCTCATTTGTTCTGCAAAGTATGCATCCGAGCTTCTAGGCCATTTGAGGTAATACAAGGTTTTTCAATTTTTTCATGTTAATACGTCTTTGCATATAACCCAAGCCCCAGTGTAAATACTACGGAGCATTTGGCACGGGTATAAGCGCATGAGAGTTGCCTCGATATTCCTTAATGTACGGAAAAACTCGATATGGATACTGTTACGATCGACCCACTTTACGTTGAGTTGTGCTTGCAGACGATACGGTACAAGTGTTGCTTGTGTGAGGCATCGAATTTTCCTTCGAGCAACGATTGAAGTTATCTGAGTATCGATGATGACAATATGCATGCACAAGACTTTTTCCAAAAACAGAAGAATTCCTCGTCTGCGAATATGATTATTGTTGAAAAATTATGAGAGCAAGTGTATTTCGTAAACTTGAAATTTTTTTTTACCAACGGTAAAATTTGTAGGATAAACAGCACAGATTTGTTCTTATGCTTATATATGTTTTAAATTGACGATTGCAGGTGTACAAATTTGTTCAAAAATATTTCCATAGAAACAGGACTACCACAACAGAAAAATAGCACCTGTTTCTCTTGTCAACGGTAAAAAGACTCAAGAATTAATGTTCAGTCAATTTTATTCAAAACCTCATTACAAAGTATATTTAACGTTTATTTTTACGATTTGCCGGCAAACAACATTCATTATGAGTTAATACGTAGATCGCATTTCGCAATATACAGCATGACAAATATCGTCGTAGTGCAAAACCAGAATATATACCTCTCGTTTGTTTGTCTTATGGGTTTGCTTCAAGTGTGTATGTGCGGATCAATGTTCAACGTGCACGCATCTATAGACTGCGGAGCAGACAGTCTCACAGCTGTATGAGCCTAAGTTGAGCGTGCACTTTGTACATACTTCTGAACAGAGTTAAGGAGGGCGCAAATTTCCTTCCCAACCCCATTACGAGACTTTCTTTTATCCCGGTGCGTACGTAGCGCGCGCTTAGTCTCGAACTTTATATACACGAGCTGCTGATATAGGAGCCTCACCGATTTCGAAATGAAGTTTTATATTAAGCTTCGAGCTCTCTTTCTTCTTGTCTTCCTCGCTCGATGTTTTTTTCTCTCTCTCTCTCTCTCTCTCTCTCTCTCTCTCGCTCAGCAGCTCCTCGCTAGTAGTAGTAGTACCAGTACCAGCGAGCAGAGATAGAAAAGAAGACTCTCCGTTATCCACGCCCATTTAGAGAGCTGAAAGCTATCCTTATATATAGAAGGAGAGACGCGAAACGCGCACGGCTCGCCTGTGTTTTCCCGATATCCTCTTGGGTACCTACTTGTTATATACGCGCGCACCCGCAGTCTTACCCCGCGACGAGCTTTTTTTTTTTATTTTTTGCTTGGATTTTCGTCAAAGCCAAGATCGCTAACCACTTTCCTTTTTATGTGCGGATTCTATATCTTGTAACTTTCTCTACATTCTTTGTTTCGTAACTTGGCTGAGCGCGGCTTACGCGTGCTATCACTTGCAAAGCTCCGATTCTGTAAAATAATTTTGGCTATTCGTTTCCTTTATTTTTTTTTTTCACGGCGATATTTTGTCGCTGAAATTCGGAGCTAAACGTTGTCAGCCGATGGTTCCGAGCAATACCAAGGCAAAAACGTGTATACGTACACATATAAGTGTGCGTAAATGCGCGTATGGAGATGGTGACGAAGCAATTAAAAATAAAACCATCATTCATCGTCCATCCATGGCTGGCGGTAGTGCTGCTGCTGCTGCTGTGCTGCTTCCAGCTCGAACAACGTCTGTCAATCAACGTGCATCAGTCAAAACGATTCACCCTCAGAGTGTGTGAGTGCGCGTGTGTGTCGCGTTTGAAGCTCGCTAGGCATCTCTCGTCCGTTGGCGCCAGCGACTGACGCGACTTCTAGGTATGTGTACGTCCGGTTGAATGTCAACTCTATTAAAAAGTTATGTTCGTTGGTATATTTACCTTTTTTTACTTCGGGATGCTCTTTGACTTATAAATGGTGCATATTTTTTTTTGTTTTGATCTGCCCTATGAGATGAAACAAGCTCTGATGACAAACTCACAAAAATTAGCGAAATTCAACATGAGCTTACGAGTAACAATACCGATGGGCTTGGTGATTACAATTTTTTTGTTTACGTTTTCTATCGAGACTTTTATGAATAAATAAAAATTCATGCTTTGTTATCTCGTTATAATTTTCAGTTTCCCTCTTTTGTTTAAACCTTTTAAACTCTATCATTATTATTTATGGTCCAAGAATTACACTATTAACTAGAAAATATGCTTCAGAGCTAAAAATTTTTAAATTTAAAGAATAGCTACAACTGTATCTATTAATAGCAACGTCAAAGTTCGAAGTAAATTATTAAAAAAACCCATAATATTCAATCATCGATTTAGTCCGTTTTAACTATTATGAACTATTTATTTAATATAAATATGTTCTTTTGTATTTCAATATTCAAATATATCAATAAAAAATAAATCTTTTGTCAAAATGGTTATGAAAAATATATAAATAAATTTTAATTTTAAACTTTGAATTTCCATTTGTTCGGACATTGACTAGCATTGATTATCAATTGAACTCATTCCAAATACTCGAGCTCTCTTACTTGAAGTAAGCTATGAAGACTTGGCATACAAATGCACGTCGACGTTTCCAGCTTAATGCCCACTTTAGCATTAACAAAGAAAAGGATCGTTTCTTGGTACATTGAAATAATCAACCTGAAAAGGAATAATACGCAGGCTTCATCCCTCTTCATCCTATATATCCACTATTAATTTCTTCTTCCTGTGGGGGCCAAGAGAAAAAGATAGTGCAATTCCAGTCATTTAGCGCGTCTACCACGCGTTCCTTTTCTCATCCTCCCCTTGCGTTTTTCCATCTTCAGCGTGTTCCGACGCGTTTATAAGTATATACGTATATATATGTTTACGTACGTGTGTGCGTATATGCGAATCTCACGCCCTCCTCTCGGCACACGGTGCAGAGTATCAACTCGCTCAGGGTCGCTTTATCCCCATATCCTATTCAGTACTTACACGAGCCCAAACGTTGCGCTAAATATACTTCTAGCTAGCCGTGCAAATTGCCTCGGGCTCTAGATGAAGTGTAAGTGTGCTACACTAATCTTTGGTTTTGGTTTGCGGCTCCAGTCCGCTCCGTACTTCACTTGAATACAATAACTTTTCAAATACAATTTCTTCGAATTCATTACTAATTCCTCTTTGATTTTTTTCAAAATTATTTTGTTTAATTTATCATACATTTTTTAGTTTTTCTTACTAAAGAGACTAGGATATATCCGGGGTTTGCCATTTCATATACTCAAAGAAATAAAGAAATTTTTCTTGAAGTAGTTAAAAGCTCACCAAGTTCTTGAAATTATTTTCCAAAAAATAAGACAGTCGGTATTTTTCCATTATACAGGAAATAAAAGATCACCTGAAAGGTATAAAAATGCGGACGCGCTAGATGCAAAAAATGTTGTCATATGGTGCTAACCTCGAGTACATTGGATTGAATGAATTCGTGGACCAATATTTCATCACAGCCAGTGAAATATAATAGTCGATCCTAGTGTGGCAGAAACACATTTCTTTACATTTGCATTAAAATGAAAAAAATTTAAAATCGTGAAATCTCTCAAGATTATCGGTAATATAGGGATATATATCGGTGTTTATGCGAATCTGGTATAATTGGAAACTTAAAAACAGTGTACCAATTCAAACTAGCAAAAACAATTGCAGGAGGCTTCTTTGCATGCTCTCATAAGGCTAAATTTATGCAATTGTTTAAAGTTATACTGCGATTAGAGAAAATCAGTTGATTAATTTTACGGTATCTGTGAATCGATAAAGGATCGATGAGGGTGGTTTAATCTGGCAGATTTTTTAAAATATCTTTTTAACGAGTTTATACTTATTTTAGATTTATTTTTTTACTCATCAATAATTTTCTGATTTAACCTTCATAATCTCTAGTCAGCATCTTTCGTATTGACGACATGAACATTCGATAGTTAAGTAAGACACCCCTAGGTGGTGCGAGCTGGAATTCTTAAATCTCAAAAGTACTAAGAAAGTACTAAGAAAGTACTAAGAAGTTCTTAAGTCTCAGAAGTACTAAGGTTTTGGAGATATATTGCAGCATTATCTCTATTTCCCAAATTTTATTACAAATATAATCGGCCACGAAAACCCCTCGGCATCCGGGTCAAGAACATGTTCGGCAGCTCTTTGTCAAACTCGCCAAGTTGCTCACGCTCTTCGACATGCTTTTTACTCCAAATTCAAGCGAAGTATACTTTTTGGCAAAAAATATAAATACTTATTTCCAAGTACTCTCTGTGAAACCTGCGTAAGGGTTAATGAAAATGATGGACTAGATTCACAGAAATAAACTCTATGTCTTTCGGTATCAGCATCGAAAAATATAATAACTCGTTTGAGTTTTATCAATTTATCATTCGATACAACAGCAAGGATGGACGGAACGATATTATTACAAGCCTGATGCCGCAGCCTTTTATAAATATAAACGTGAAATTATGTAAGCCAATGCGGCATCGGCATTTTTTATTTTCAACAACAGCAGCATCAGAAGCAGCTCTACTCGTCCACACATAGCACATTAGACAAGCTCGCGTCAATTTTTCATCGTCGAAGCTGTCATTTCGGTTCCTCGGAGTTGTGTAGCGTTACCAGTGCTAGACGTGCAGCAGGTAAGCGAGCCGTGCGGCAAGTCGCACATTTCCGGGGGCGGTTCGCGGCACACACGCTAATACACGCTTAGAGGCTCGCAAGCAAGTGAAGCTGCTTGACAGTGGGCGCCCTTCTAACGACGTCGTATCTTCGGAGACGGCCAAGAGAGAGAGAGAGAGAGAGAGAAAGAGAGACAAGCTTGGCTCTTGTATTCGCAGGCTGAATTCGTTCCGTTATTAGCATAAGTTTTCTGCCGCAAACTACGGGAAATCATATATTTGCCGCACGGCTTACAATACAAATTCGCTGATCGTTAGCGTACACTTGTTTATACCGTCTTGATCTTCTGATTGCACCAAGCTTGAATATTAAGCAGCTAAGAAATTAATTAGCAAGAAGATATTCCTTTTATTGTTACTGCAAGCTTTCCAATTGTGACCGAGAGTAATTTTACCTTTATATATGGGTGTATTATTGAATATTCAATTGCTACGTCATCAGCTTGGTTGCGTCGCATTCAGTTTGTGCATTATTCGTTTTATTTACACGGCGAATGCAAAGTCAGGTATTACGTTACACAAGTTCATTAATTGAACGATATGTTTACACACGTGTTTGACTCTTTGACAATTATCGATTATTTTAACGCGATCGATCGTCAAAAATCAATATGGCCTACACTCGGGCAATAAGAGCAAATTTTGTTTTTAATTATATTTTGTTATTGACTTGTCGATTCGCTAAGAAACCACGTGTATTGACAATTTTTAAAACTACGAAGACTATCAATCGAGAGAGAAATGTATTTTTAATTCAGGTGATCAAAACATGAGGAGCTTTTTAATTTGAAGTGAGTCTAATTCTTATCGTAAATTGGATTTTGAACAGGGTATAACGTGAAGATTTAATGAAGTTTCATTTCGCCTCGTTGGAAGTATTTAATTGAACAGAACTCATAAGTCATACTCCCATAAAATTAGGAGTCAACAAAATTGTAGAAATGAACTAAATATTTGCGAGTTATTACAATGTACACGGGTGAGCCAAATACGCGCGTGAGTATACATTTCAGCGTTTTTCTTGTCGTTGCTCTTTGAAACGAGACGCGATTCTGTCCCCTCGCTGGTGCGAATCCATTTATCTGTCTTGAGTACGCGCGAGATTACCACTTCGTATAACGTCACTATTATCACGGGGATTTAGATCGATCAGTCGGTGATTTAACATATGACTAACAGCCATGAGTATTGTCGTGTCTGTTCGCAGTATAGCAACGATCGAGACAATGTTAAAAGAATTAATTTTTCAATTTTCACCTGGAACCATTTGTAAGCATATGAATTTGTACGCAATGATTAAAATTTAATTAAAAATTGACTGAAATTTAATTTTGCTTTGTTGCTGAAATGATCAATTGTAATTAGTTTTTAAGTTTTTCATTTATGCAAGTTTGAACGCTATCAATAACATTATTTGATTCTTCTTCGATTGATTTAAAAGTTTGTTTCGTCATACATAGTGGTACAGTATCTGGCAGAGTGGCAAGTAAATCTATTATATCAACTATATCAACTGCTATTCCTGGCAATTGTCGAAGAATCTTGAATCCTTCTTGGATTTTCGCCTGAAATTGAATGTAATCGTAATTTAAAATTTAAATTAACCATTTTAAATGATTTCAAAACTCACATCAAGAGTACACCTAGCAGCAGAAAACATTCCAATAGCATTTTGAACACTTTGCATGCATTTCGCAGTTTCTATCGAAAAATTACTTACTGCATTAAGAGCAAAATCACTTTTTTTCGTTACGTCCATAAAAAGATATGTCGCTTTATCCAATTTTTCTGTTATGCACAAACTAGAATTGCTGATTAAATTAGCCACTACACTTCTAAAAGTATACATGACTTTTGTACAATCTTTAACATCGATGTCACTTGCTTCTGCTCGTGCTGCTAAATTTTTTAGTTGATTTTCAAACTATAAAAATAAATAAATAAATAAATAAATGTTTTAAGAATAATTTAAAGCTATTGAACATAAGTTTGATTAATTAAGTTTGTACTTGTTCATGGATGCGTTTGGAAGCTTCTTGAGCTGCAAGTAGTCCCAAAACACCGATATTTTTTATTTGATTTATTAGCTCATCTGCCCTTGCTTTTACATTTAGAATATTTTCTTTCACAAATTTAGCAGCATTCGCCGCAATATCATCTACCACGTGTTGAAATTGATTGAAAATCCAGTTGTTTGAATTTTCTGTGCTTTCCCACCCAACAGAAACAAAATTTTCAATATTAACATTATCACGTTCACTTGGTATAATATTCCCACTAACGATCTGAAAAATGAATTCCCTATAATTTCAATACCATTTTTTTCAAATATTCTGATTTGAACTCGTAATGTGTAGCTTTAGTAAAATAATGAAATTAACTGTATTGTAATGACTATCAGAAAAATACTTTCTGAACTAATTAAAACAACTAACCTGATTTAAAACAATCAAAAATATGATAGTTTTTAATTTTCTCATGAATAAAAACTTGACTACGAATATTGCAAGAGAATCAAGCGACTTATGAATTTCCTTACCTCAAACATTATCGATACACCAAGAAAGCGTTTGACAATTAATTTATTACGATAGTAACGTAAAACACAGCTGCGTGTGTTTACATTGACGTGAGCTTGGTATCGCCTATCTTACGCTATGACTTCCTATTTCATAATATTTAACAATAATTTCATATAAATTTTTTGTATTTTCTAAGGTCGAATATTTTTCAATTTTTATTATTTGAAAAATTACAAATTTATTTTACTATAAAAAAAATTTACTTTTAATTACATCAATCTAGTAATAACTTTACTTATCTTATTAAATTTTTGCAAGAACAATGAGCTATGAATAATGAACATGATAGTATTTATCTATAGGTTGAGCATCACAATTAATTTCTGCTTACATCCATGATTAACTTTAATTTAACCAAAAAATAATTTAATCTGTTCAAAAAAACTTGGTTGTCTTGTTGTGGTTTCAGGAATGAAATCAATTTTAACTGTTTCAGTATCTAGTTTATCGTTGATTTGATCTGTTGAATTATTAGATTGTGTTATAGTAGTAGTAGTAATTTCTTTTGTTACACCACTGTATTCTACTACATTAGTAGTAATGGAAGGGGTAGTTTTCTTTGCGGAAAAAATTCTGTCTTTCACACACTGGGTAACTTTCGTTAAAATGTCTTTAGCTTGTTTTTCCAATGTTAGCACAGCGTTAGTTGATATGCAAATGCCCATAGTATTTGGTAATGTGGATGCCATATCCACCATTTGTATAATGTCTACTGCTATGATAGGTATTTGTGTCAGCACAACAATGTCATTCCTGATTTTTGACTACATATTTAAAAAAATTTAACGTAATTATTAACAATTTTAAAAATATTGACACTTGATATAACTCGCTTTCTACTTACGCTAATCGTACAACCTGCAGCACCAAGTAATCCCACAACATTATTTACTTCGTTCAAACATTGAGCCGTATCTTCGGCAAATTGGTTGACTGCTTGGCTTGCAGTTACAGTTTTATTCTCAATCTCTTTTACCAATTTTTGACTAGTCTCAATTTTATCATCAATGCATTTATTCGAACTGCTCAGCACGGCCACACCGGCATATCTAACACTGTTAGCCAATTGCATGCACTCTGACACATCAACATTATTCGTCTTTGCTTCATCAGCGAGTATTTTTAATTGTTCTTTGACCTATAATTGTTAATTATTGACTGATTATATCACTTTTTTACACAACTATTATAAATGTATTGTACATACCCAATTACGAATTTCGTTCACATTTCCATTCACATTATTTATAATAAAATCTGCAAAATTTTTAACTATAACTGCTATTTTCTCGGCTCGATTCTTTGCCGCCTCAATTTGTCCTTTTATAGCTTGAGTCGCGTTAACGGTTAGTTCATCGGCGTATTTTTTGAAGCTTTCTATTCTATCGCCAATAAAACCTCCATTGACAACCTGTATAACAACAACAAAATTAAAGAATAGAAATATATGAAATAAAACTTAGAAAGGAGAATCAAAACCAGTTTTTTCAAAGTTTTGACATTGGAACTTACGCCACATAATGTAAAAATACTCAGTAAGAGAATTAACTTCATATTAAAGCTGCAATTGAAAATGCACAAGACGATTGAGAATGATTCGTCTTCTTCACTTGATGAATAAATGAAAGTAAAATTATCTTCATCTTTAATTATACAATCAATTTTTTTTAAAACAATCGATGACATTTTTATGCCATTACGTTATCCTCAGCTGTGTTTGCATGATTCTGATAATTTTTCGCATACCATTGATTTTTGTTTAATTAAAAATTTAATACGATTTTGACACGTTCACGATAAACCCAATTTTTATTGAAAATATCTCCATAGACACGTGGACCAGATTGAAAAATGTAGTAAACAATTCAATACTGAAAAATTATCGTAAGAGTTTCAATTAGTATTATCAATCAGTAAAGTATCAATTAGTAAGTCTAAGTATACATTTTACATAAACATAAATGAAATATTTTAATTCTATCGATTTCGTTTGAAAACACAATTTATTCCTAAGATTTTACTGTTACAAAAAGAAGTTTTTATTTACTTTATTATAATTTTTTTATATATTAACTATCATTTATAAATTACTTGAAAATTTTGTTATGAATCTAATTCTCGGCAAAAATGAATCTTTGAAAATTGTGCATTTAAAAAAATTGACAAAAAATTTATTTCAAGCGAACAAATTAACGAACTTATACCTATATCGTGACTGTAGTACTTATTAAAGAATATTTATCAACACATGCTGAAAATATAAGACCACATAATTTTTGACCATATTAATATCTATTCGGGGGCAGAGAAAAATTTACCTTGAAAAATTATTTTGTAGGGGCAGTATTATAACTTCGGCGCTTGCAAACAAGAGTACCGGCTTGTGGCAATGGGCTCTACACACGCGAATCGGTATTTAGAGATCGTGAGCTATGTATATATATATATTGAGAAAGAAAGAAAAGCCACGTGATCAACCGTACACTTATAGTCATACGCGTATACATGGTATTTAAAATATAGACTAAGTCTGATTGGTTGAGCTGGCAGAGCATGTCATGTGTGGCATACGCCTACACGAGTCACGCAAGAAAAGGGCCGATTTGTGTCCCTGCATTATTTTTTTATATGTTGCGAGTTATCATTGTTATGCTGTTTTCTGCTTAACATTTTTCTATTATGGAAGAATATAATTTTTTTTATTTGCACATCAATAAAATGCTGCTGTTAAGTAGTAAATAGGATAGGAAACACAGTATTACTGAAAATAACAATCTTTGCAAGCAAAAATGCTTTATTATAGGTTTTGCTGTCAAAATTGACTTTACAGGGTAAGTAAAAGTCACTTAACTTGAATTCGTGTGTGAAACCTCTACAACAGCTCTAAATGTAAATACAGCGTAGTACAGAGTTATTTTATCTAAACGTGATGTAAAATAGATGAAGAACAATAGATTTTTACCAGAAAAAGAAAAGGTAGGAAAAATTTGGATCGAAAAAATTTCGAGCTGTATGTATAACCAACATGTAAGCAGAAGAAGAAAGAATAAGAAGAAGAGTGAGTAAAAAATGCCACAAAATAGACGTACAGTTCTACGCTTTGTATAGCTGTTGCAAGAATAGAACGTGGTGCTCGGGCATCAAAGCAAAGAAAAACGAGGAAGCCAGCTAAAGAAGAGAGAGAAAGCTAGAGAGAGAGAATGAGGGAAAGAGGAGAGAGTAGGAGAGAGAGAGAGAGAGTATCGAGGGCGCTAATGTTCCCCAGGCAGGAAGCGTCGTCTCCATCCTGCAACCCTAGCAGCAGCAGCAGCAGCTATCTCTCTGGTCGCTCTGCTCTGTTCTGCTCGCTCTCTCATACTCGTTCGCCTATTTTTATTCATCTTTATCTGTGAGACTCGACTCGGTTCCTCTCCATTTCCTCTCGAGGAGTCGTACGTCTCTCTCTCTCTCTTCTCTCCTGCACAGGCAAAAGCCCCCTTTGAAGCCACTGCGAATTTTGTATGTATATACGTATTACAGCACACGCGATCTCGATGCGGTGACAACAACGTGCAAACATTCCCGCTATTTGCAATTCGAATGACGCAAAACGCGGTCGAGGGAGTGAGGCAAACGTAGCATATACTATATCTGCTGCTGCTGCTGCTACTACCTCACTCTCTTATCCATATAGCTTGCCACTGCTGCTACCGTTGCCACCGCTCTTTTTGTCGGTAGAAACTTACCTCCTTCTTTACCCTGTACAGCGCAAAAGGTGATGGAACAGAAAAAGAGGGTTCAACGCAGAAAGAGAGAGAGAGAGCACGACGTTGTGGGTGTGGAAGGGAAAGCAAGATGCCACATGCTCGCGAGCGAAAACGACGCGTATATGCTCACACCTATTCTATTAAAGAAAGAACTTGCGGCTGATAAGCTCCACTTTACGCGGTTTTGCTGGCGCACGAGCGTATGTGTTTCGGGCGATTATGGATGTATAAGGAGAGGCGCGTATAGCTGAGCCAGCGTGCGTCAGGAAAACGAAAATCAGATTTTCAAAGACGTTAGGGCATTTGAAGAAATTCGTGCAGTGCACACATGCTGTAGCCTTTGAGATATACTTTGTACGTCTCAACACATTGCACATGCTTCAGTAGCAGCAGTTTCGTAAAAAAAAAAAAAATATTCGATGAAAGCTCGGGCTTTTCGAATTTTTATGCGCGACTAGTTTTAAAGCTCAGACGCGCGTCAAAACGTGAATAAGTCGATGGCAAAGTTTTTCTTTTCTGTATTCGATGAATGAGCGCAAAGTTTCGGCTCAAGCATATTTCAAAGTTGGAGAAAGGGGTTCAACAAAAATATAAATAATTACTTAAACATTCACGCGTATGACTACCTTCAATTTAATCTCAAAATATTTTTAATTTCTTTCACTGAGTTTTTTAACATGGAAAAAACTGCTTCCACTGAACCGTCTTGAGCACATGATGATTCATGAAAGGAAAGAGCTCGGCAATTAATTTCAATTATAAAAGTATTATTTTCCATTGTGAGATGGACTCACAGCTGGCGCGAGTACGACATGGACAAGAGATCCTTTTTCGCGCGAGGCAAAATATGTAAAGACTTCTCTTGGACTATACTACACGTGTTATTCTAGAAGTTGTACGGAATAAGAAATTATTGTAGCACAGAAGTAAAGACCCGTATAGAAAACAAAATTTCACTCAGAAAGAGGAAGAAAAATAACTATCTTTTGACTGATAGTATAGCGACATGACACTGTATTGCCTTGTATAATCTTATACTTCAACTGCGTGGACAGAGACTTTTCTTTTACTTATATGATTGTAGGTGCATAAAAAGCCAAACTTTATTTTCTTCTCACTGTAGGTACATTTTAAGAGGGAGGGAGGGGGGTGAAAAATTCTCAACTTTCTTTCACGCTCATAACACTTTAACGCGATCATAAAAAGTCAAAAGTAGATAGGCGAAAATTTATCGTTCGTCGGTCGAGCTCGCACAGCACAAATTTCTGCATGGTCACAGGAAGCTTTTATTTTGGCCGGCCTCTGATATACATACATAGTCTCGAGGCAACGATGTTGGCGGTGGCGGCGGCAGCAGCAGCGTCCAAATACATAAGGAAGTGCAGTAACGGCTATAAGACGTCGACGCGGACAACGAGGAGGACCGCGTACGTCTATTTGTCAGCGCTCTCTCTCCCTTGTATGTACTGTACACTTTTCGCCGGACGTTTCTTTGCCGCTCGGCTCCTTCCCCAGGGTCCACTCCATCTTTCTTGCGCTACGGCGAGCGACTGTATGAGATCGAACCGTATTGAGAGCTTTATCCCACGTTAAAGAGGTAATTTGTGTCAAAGCCAATTCGTTTCCGACGCTGGCGTATAGTCGCTCGCGCGCGGCTCCGCGCACACCCGCACACACACGTTTTTCTTTGTTGCTGGTCTGCTATACATACATACATACATACATACGCGCTATCGTCTGGTCAACTCAGCTCGGTGCGCGCGGCAGTTGCCGATGACTTTCCTTCGTGCCTTTTTTTCTTCTTCCTCTTTCTCGCGCGCTTCGTTGCCCAGGGGTAGCTGAGACTTCATGACTGGCGGCTTATAGCCTTGAAAATAAATTGATCCATTGAAACGATATCAAGGGCAGATTTGACGAATATCACTGCTCCGATTGTCTACGTGCATGATTAATTGTGAGTTTCAGAAAATTTTTTATGCATTTCTTTTTATAAAATTTGATGCATTCAGTTTTGTTGATCGTTGATTTCTTATTTCCAATTTTCATATGAAAGTATGAGAGAGTATGAACATTTATATATTTCGTCAAAAAATAATGATAATTGTTGATGGAATAAAATTGTATAAATGTGATAGTGATTCAGGGAGAAAGTTTCGCTAAATATTCATGGTGTTTGTAAGAGAAACTTTTTTGAAAAATATAATACGATAAAAAGCTTTATTCATTTTATCCGAAAAGTTGGTTCAGCATTGAACTACAAAGAAATCAGCAAAGCTTTAGATTTTCAATAGAAAAAGTTATGTGGCCCACGAGATATTTCTTCTTTTATTCAAGACAAAAAAATTAGTCTAGATTAGTTTATTTATTATTAGTACTTGATTTGAAATGGTAATTTGTGTAGACAGCGCTTGTTTTATAAAAATATAAGACTTGGAGAAAAATGTGTGCTTAGCATTAGCCGCTTGCAAAGACACATAAAACATAGCAATCAGCAGCAGGCAGTGCAGCCCTCGAGGTAAAATTTTAGAATGCAAGCTGTGTGGCTGCAGTCGCACTCACATATAAAGTATACATACATTCATGAGTCTAAGCACATTTTCCCTCTAAAACGTGTACGAAAAGTACTCTTTGATAACAGGAGCCGCACCAGGCCACGTTGTATATATATATGTGTGCGCGCTTATACATGTGTAGGGGACACAAAGCATCCTTTCTCGCGTGCAGTACTGGGCTCGTCCTACGAATTAATGTGCTAAGTGGATACGCTTTGGTCCCAAGATGAAAAGGCCAGCAGTAGCAGTAGCAAACTCAGCGATGGAACGAGGGTGAAAGCTCTCCTACGTATACACACACGTACACTTTCTCATACTAATAATACTTCTTTGGTCCTGTCTGTGGGTATGCACGAATGTATGTATGTGTACGTAAGTGTAGCCGGTGCGAAGCAATACAGTAACGCACGCGCCTCTGGTCAAGCGCTTGTCGCTTGTGCTATTTATCGGCCAAGTTCTCACCTCAAACTCATTTGTCTTCTCTTCGAGCAAACTATATGGAGCTAGTACACACATGTATGCGAATATATGAACTTGCTCGTACAACAGTCCAAGGAAAGAAAGAGAAATAGAAAATGTACTAGCTCCATCCAAGGCGCTTCGCGAGACTAAAACTTACTCGTACTTTATAGAAATTCATAACATTTTACTGATGATTAATTTTTAACGTATTGTGTGTAATTGACACGAAGCCGTGATTTTTGAATAATATTTTACAAAACATATCTTTATAAACATGATTTTTAACCTCATTTCGAATTGCGACCTTTGAAACAGTTTAAAGTCAAAATGTACAAGGTACAAGTTTCGCAGGAATAAGTTGGGTAAACATCTTCTAAAGAATTGTCCCCAATAATTTTGCATTATCTTTTTTATAATGTGGAAGTGTTTTGCCTAGTAGAACTTCAGGTTGCTTACAAAGATCCGAAGGATGACTCGGTACCACAGAATCGAGTATAACGTGCGCCTTGGCATTTGTCCCTACGGATGAAATGGAAGACGTGTTAGATCTTTTCGTGGATCCACAAGAATTTACAAAAAAATGTATTAAAGTTGCACAGTACTTTATGTAGGTCGTATATTCTTAACTTGTTCATAAAAGGTTGGCACAATCGGTTCCAAGTGATTGTGAGCAAAAACAACCAAACCTCTATACTTTCCTCACGGAGCTACGACATGATCAAGGCGACACCGAAACATTGCAGCATTAAATTCAATCGTACCAAACCGTTTGCAAAAAGCCTGGCGGCCACTCCATCACAGTGCCGGATCGAATTACGAATATCGTGATGCGCTATGATGACTATGTATTAGACAACATATGTCTAGTTAAATTATTTTGAAGACCTTGGCCTTCACCCAAGCTACAATAACAAAAGAATTGCGTTCGAAATAACCCTAAAATGCAATTTTTATTGACCTCGTAAAAAGATATCAAACACATTTCCAAACCCATGCTCTGACTTATACAATTTTTTTTACTTTTTCATTTGCAGACTTACAGATAAAGATACTCGCCATCTAGGGGCAGATGCTTAAAGTGGTATTATTGAATTCAAAGAGGTTGAAAACTAGCTTGAATGTTTGGAAAAAAAATTGTCATTTTCAGATAATTTTAAATGTGCTCAATATTTGTTCAATAATTGTAACATAAAAATTCCCAAAAACAAGTCAGTTTTTTTAACAATCAGCCATTATGAATGTCAAGCATCTCTACCAGAGATGGAGCAAAATTTTTGCATGCATTGATAACATTTCTTCAAAAAGTTTCAACAATATTCATAGAATATGACATCTACAGAATAAAGTAGTTCAAAATTTTGATAGAGTAGTCGAGATGAAGATCAAGTATGGTATATCTATAAATATGATCATAGTGAAGCTTGCTGTGCGATAAATGCAATATTTCTTTTATTTATACGTCACGTAGTCTGCCGTCTGCATATCGATTCAAAAGTAGCAGCAGCTATGTATATATGTATGTACGCAGATCGAGTGGAAAAGACGCTCTTTCTTTTCTCTCAGTCTCTGTCTCGCTCCTTTTTCTTTTTCTCTTTTCGTCGAAGAGTCGAGTAGCAGCAGCAGCAGCAGCAGCAGTAGCAGCAGTGGCAGTGTGCAGCGAAGGCTTCGAAAGTTGACGTCGCCGTAGAGACCCTCGCTTCTGCTCTCGACTAAAAACCAATCCTGATCCTTTCAACGCTCGGGCGTGCAACCCTCCCGCTTCGTTTCTTCCTTTTTTTTCTTCTCGCAGCCACGAGAGTATAGCTCCCGAAGAGCCGATACGCCTTGTATCATATCGAGAAGCAGCATTTCTGAAGGCATCTTATACTTTCCCGTGCCCTCTTTCCTTCTGTATCTCTCGCTTTCTTCGGCTATACACTGTAAGCAGTATAGAGCTTCGTCACTTGTCTGCTGCTGCTGCTACTGCCACTGCGGCTTCTTCTTTTCGCTTTTTTCCGTCTCGCGTGTTTTTCTTACCCCCGTGCAGCGAGATTATGCTGATGCTTTACTATGATCCACAAACGGAAAACTCTCGATCTAGGGTCGAAGGTATATAGGTAATTTACGATGTTTTAGTCATGAAGGACTATTCGTGTAGGTCCCAGTTTCGCGATTTTTTCGCTTTTCAGATAATGATAATAAAAATAATACTGTTTCAAAAAAGATAGTTCAAATTTGATTTGTTCACAATCAACGTGTTGTTTGCATTGTTTAAAAACGAAAACACCGAGAAGCAAAAACCAGTCAAAGAAGCGTTATCGAGCAGAAACAGGAACAGTAAAAACAACGAAAATAATGATAATAAATCTAGGTAGTGAACTTGTGCATGTCTCCGGTAGAGTAGGAAGCTTCAAATATAATTCTACAGCCAACTGTAATGGCAATTTTTTTGTTTGAATTCAAAGTGCATGCAAGCCTATTATACAAATAAACCCAAATTACTAATGTTTATGCTTATTACATTATTTCTGAAATGATTGTGATTAATTTTTTGCTTCAGAGATATTGCATGAATAATGAAGGCATAAAGATCTCATTTGCAGCTTGGTTTAGATGCGATAACATTTGAACATTTTTATCAAATTTTTCAACCGAAATCACTTTGAATGAATCATCAAGTAAGCACGCTGGTTTTCATGCATTTAAACTCCCTGTCAAGTTTATCGAGAGGTGATGCATCATCAACCATCAATTTGACCTACTAACATATCAGGAGTAACATACCTGTCACCTCCACTGTTTAGGATCATTACGTATACAACCCTTTGATATGTATGCGTGCATCTGTACACATATTCGCACACCATGTGCTATATATTTTTACACATGTACGCATGGATATTCTGATCGATCACAATTTTTCAGCTTTTTCAAGCGTCATCATCCATCAAGATTGCCCGAAGCTTTCTTTGTATATACATATTACCCCGTCATACTCCATAAATTCGAGCTGACTTTTTATTTTATAGACAATAGAGGGCCCCCGTATGTATCGGCGCGTGCACCCTTGCGAAGAGCATGGAGCATTCGATACACTCACGAATGTTGTATACGTAACCTGTATACAAGTATATATATATGCGACTACTCACTCACACACACGTGCCGTCATCTTCCGATCTCGGGAAAGAAGAGAAAAAAAAGTACGCGGAGAAGAGAAGCCAATAGATCGAAATATCCAAATAATACGCGAGCGGCATGACTGCTGCTGCTGCAGCACATGTGCAATATCGCGTGCAGAAAAACGTCCGCTTTTTCTTATCGTGTTCGCGAGAATATACGTTTTCTTCTTTCTCCCTCTCTCTCTCTCTCTCTCTCTCTCTCTTCTGCGGGCTTTTATTAATAAAAGCTCTCAAGCGAGCGCTATGGCATTTCATCTCGAGCGAAATTATTACCAATGTGCACTAGCAGCAGCAGCGGCAGCAGGAGCAGCAGCGAAAAAAGTTCCATTTCCTCGCGTGTGCCCGCGCCTCGGCATCATTTTTCAAAAGCGACTCTCGTGTCTCTCGCGCGCGCAGTAGGTATATACCGAGACACTCACTCCCGCACACATACGATGCGAGAGAGCGAGAGACGACGTCGAACGCCTGACGTCGACGGGGCCACGCGCGTGTAATGTTACGTGCATTTCTCATGCAAATATCGTCATCGCATATATATCTCGGCTGTATATGTACATTATATATGGTGGATAGACGAAGTGTAGCATGTGCTGCTACTGAAGCTTTTTGACTTATATGTAACTCGACGAGGTAAGCGTCGGTAACTTTAATCAGTCACACATACATGGCCAGATTTTGGCAGAAATTCTGTATTTCATTTTTATACAAGTATTTCAAAGAAAAACACATTTGTCATGTTGCACTCAGGCAGTTGAGTAGGTTGATGTGATTTTGTATCTAATCTTTTCGAATGATTACACAAAACAAGAATTCTTCTTTTAATTTTTAAGATGGGCGATGAAACTATCGTTGAATCAATTGCTCAGAAATGCTGAAATTAAAGTCAAGTTCAATTTTTTTCTCAAAAATTGACTTATTGACTAATAAGATGAAAAGCCATAAATTTCCAGGCATCCTAAAATTATTTGATTAGCAAAATAAATGTATAGCTAATCTCTCAGCAACTGGTGGAAATGTTTTATAGTCTAAATATTCTGAGAAAATTATATGGTATATAACATGTAAAAGGGTGTCTTACAAGGAACCTATGATGTTACTCCAGGGATATATTTTTCCCTTCTGTCGAGCAAGCCGTAAAATACTTTACCCTGTTATGTGTATGTACATTGTACAATATATATCTAGATATAGCAGGGCCAGTCGAGTGTGCATACAGACGTTTTAAAGATGACCTACGCATGCCTCGGGATAGAAAAAAGACGGGAAAGCAAAAAGCGCATGGAAGCTTTTGTACGTGCAAGACACGTTCGCAGCAAGCGTCGATGTATGCCATTCGCATAAAATAACAGGCGCATCGGGTTTTGCATAAAATCTGCTAAGGCCACATAGCCACCAGCAAAACGGGATTTTTACTCTCGTTCTCAAAATCTGTGTTTATCGAGAAATCAAATTGCTGTCGATAAGTAAATTAGAATTTTTCTCCATATTTTGTATTGTAAATAATATTATAATTACTGAAAACTGAATGGATGCAAGTGTAGCGAAAAAAATTTTTAAATTTGATCTATGTTAATATTCCGTACCATGCACAATGCACTTATCAAACAAGACTGGCCATCGCAGAAAATTTCAAACGATACACATACGCGACACGTACGTCAATCGCACTCTTGAAAAAAAGAAATGGACCAGCCGCGCGCGGCACATGCATGCATGTGAGTTCACGAGCGAGCAATATATCCCCGCGGCAAAACCATATACGTATACAGAGAGCAAAGTGAGTTTAAATACATCCGCATTCAATTTCGTCGCTCGTTACAAGCTTCGCCACTTTTTCTTTTTATTCCGACGCATCCCTCTCGGTTATATAAACTATACCGTACATGTACGTACGCGCCCACGCACGACATCTCTCGCGATGTCCAATATTAAATTTCCAGGTTTTTCGTTATACACACACGCGCACAGCCAACCATAGGGACGAGAAAACAATTGTTTAATTTGATTTTCGCACGTAGAACCACCATAGACGTGACTGTCTTCTATAAAATCTATCCATCATACCACGAATCGAAAGAAAAAGAACAGAACGAAAGAACTCGTACCGACGATGAAACGTTTTATTGTTGGAAATATTGTCGTCGTTTACTTCTGGATCATCTGCGTCTATAGCAATTGAAAGTCAAAACTATTTCTTTATTCGAATATTAAAATTTTTTACGAGATTCTTCCACGCATTTAGTTTATTTGCTAACGATGATTAAAATAAATAAAGTATTAATGAAGTTGTTGTAAACACAATTTAGTGTATAATATATAGAGGATTTAAATGGAGTAAAGTTTAGTCGCATAAAAGAGATGGTATTAGAATGCTGAGAAGAGGGGAAGACCCAAACATTTACGAGGGGTGAGTTGAGAACGGGAGAGAAACTAACCAAGATTCAAAACGCAAATTGAAGATAGAAAGGGCAAAAAGAAGTGTGGGTTTGAATTTCAACTACGATTTCCATTCGCTATAGTCATCCATCTTGTTTCAGACTGGAAAGTGACAGATAGACGCATACTCGAGTGGCAAGTGACGTAAGAAAGTCATAGAGGGAGAAGTCTTTTTATTTGTATAGTATGCATAAATACAACTTTCAAATACGTTTAAACTCATTCTGTTTTATTTCATCAACTTTTATTCAATAGTAAAATATTTATTAAATAATTATTGCATCATTGAAACTTTCGTTTAATTAATCGAATTCCAAGTAACGCTAAAATTTTTTCATCTAGGATGAAATAAAATAGTTCCACTAAAAGCGTATTACCATCATCATTCGATGACTTATCAAAACTTTTATTTTTAAAAGTAAATCGAACTTAATACCCAAAGAAACAATTAAATATGTTAAATAAGTAAAACAAAATCATGTCCGTACAAAAATTTTCATACAAAAAAAATTACGAAGAATTCCTAAATGTCACACTTTTTATAGATATTTTAGTACTTTTTTGACCAGATTTTATTAATATTTGTCGAACTAGTTTCTTTGTGTACACCATATGGTTATGTAGACAAGCGAACCATAAGCGTCGAATATATAAGTAATATTAAGAATAGAATCGTATGAACTCTAATATATAATCTCGCGCGTAAGGGAGCGAGAGAGCAGGTCCCCGCGCACTGGCGTCGACTTTTACTTGCGTTACTCTCAGGCGTGCACCAGGCTGCGGCAAGTATCCAAACTAAACGTGACCTGCAACTTTTTACCGACTTACATACGAGAACTCACACGCACCCTTTGCCCCATAAGTTTCGCTCAAAATCCGGGAGAGGAAAAAATTCATTCGACGTCGCACCGCTTCCATCGACAATCGTTCTCCAAATTTCCACGAACGTACCTTATCGATTGAAGAAAAGTAACGAAAATTATAAATATTTTTCTTCGTTGCGGTGAAGTTTTACTATTGTTAATGTGCAAATGTTTATTGAGAAAAAGCAGAGTAAGAAGGGAAGAATCAAAAGAAGTTTTGAAAAACAAGTTGAGGGCAAATAAAACAGCAAAAGAATCGTCGTCGCATAGTAGTATAAAAAATGAAGATGCTGTCAGCTGGTGGAAATTATTCTGATTATGCTAATTCCAACTCTGTTCCACTCCTTTAACCTCCCATTTCAACCCCACTGAACCACCTCCCCCTCTCCCCGCCTCCACCACCACTTCGCCAACCCTTCAAGCGTTACGGCTTCTGTCTCTGCCATCTTTCACGCAGCAATATTATTTATATTATAGGGTGTGTGTTTATACTCCACAAGCAGTCTCAAACTCTTTTTTCAGATAATGCTCCTTTTTGCGCATCTTTCAATGAAAACTTGCTTTTTTATGGCTTTCATATTTAACTTACTGATTCTTTGACTTGCAGTATATTGAATGTCTTAAAGCTATAATTAAAAGCTTTCAAAATATTTTGTATTAAATCATAAGGTGCCAATTTTTATCTTCGTCAAAGCTCTAACAAAGAAAATTTATCCTTGTTGAATTATTGTTATTTTTTCAATTTTCAGTCGAAGTCGTAGTTTCTTATTAGATTTCGAAGAAGCTAACATTTTTACGACCGCAGTGCTAACTGTAAATTCATTCGATGTCTTTTGCATAGCTCGTTTTTCTTGTTTCCTTAATTCTCTTAACATACATATTACTGATTTCAGCAATTTTTCCACTTATGTACATAATGTAAAACTGCGGAATGAGCTGCCGCAAACAGTACATTGACTATCACCCAGCTAAAACTTCTCGTGGGTTGAGACAGAAAAAATCTTGCTCGTAGCTTATTGCACGAGCTACTGTGCTTTGGCAAAATCGTTAATTTTCTGCTTCCATTCGTTCGCTTTTAATTTTGCACACCCTTGTCTCAAATACATAAACATACATGTGTAAATGCACAGTTCAATACACATGGTCGATTCTCTGTGAAGTCGAATGAGCAAAAAAATTGTTTTTCTGTAAATATGAAAAACTTGTTGTTTCCAATGTCAGATTTGTCCCAAAAAATTTTTAGACAAATTGGGGCCTTCTATGACACTTTTTCAGAGGCCCAAAGTTGGCATTTCAGCGTTTTTTCGAAATTCATGAAAAATCGCAAATATTCAAATAATTCTTGGATCAGTGTAGAATGATTCAAAAGTAA
This sequence comes from Trichogramma dendrolimi, assembly GCA_034770305.1. NCBI lineage: Eukaryota > Metazoa > Arthropoda > Insecta > Hymenoptera > Trichogrammatidae > Trichogramma > Trichogramma dendrolimi. Next base: position 900,949 of record JAPMIB010000037.1, on the reverse strand, counting down.
AAGTGCCCAGGAGCCTTTTTGTTGAAAATTGTCTAAATTTTCAGAAAAAATTCATTCCAGAGTGATTGGAGTAACCTGTGAGGTTATAGAGCGTAAGCCACTTGAAAAAAAACAAAAAACAAGAAATCTAATCGAGTTTGAACCAGACTTTTTTTCCAAAACTATGTAAAAAGCTTCCTAAAGATGTCAACTACTACTTGATAAAGTTTTTTAATGGGTCTTAAAGTTTAACGCAATGTAGACAACAATATGTGTCGAAAAACGTGCACAAAAGGTCGAAAAAATGGCTGTTTTTGGTGATATTAGACATTTTGGGCCTATTTTAGACCGTTAGTTAAGACCCATTAAAAAACTTTATCAAGTAGTAGTTGACATCTTTAGGAAGCTTTTTACATAGTTTTGGAAAAAAAGTCTGGTTCGAACTCGATTAGATTTCTCGTTTTTTCTTTTTTTTGGTTTTGTAACCTCACAGGTTGCTCCAATCACTTTGGAATGAATTTTTTCTGAAAATCTAGACAATTTCCAACAAAAAAACTCCTGGACACTTTTACTTTTGAATTATTCTACACTGATCCAGGAATTATTGAATATTTGCGATTTTTCATAAATTTTGAAAAAAACGCTATAATGGCTAACTTTGGGCCTCTGAAAAAGTGTCATAGAAGGCCTAATTTTTCTAAAAAATTTTTGGGACAAATCTGACATCGGAAACAACAAGTTTTTCATATTTGCAGAAAAACAATTTTTTTGCTCATTCGACTTCACAGAGAATCGACCATATTCTTATTCTCTTACTTTTTTTTTTACTCTATACTTTACTTTCTACTTATGAAAAAGAGAACGGCCGAAAAGTGAAGCCGCATAAAACGACCTCTGATTGGCTGACACTGACAACGACGCCCAACGCGAGCCGACTCGATACAAGCGCCTGCGCTGGTAACTGTGAACAGACCGTTAGTACTTAAGTAACCTTAAAACACGAATGAAAAAATTGACACGCGCAGAGCACGTTTGAAACATCTAGTACATATAAGCAAAAAATTATATGCAGCCGGAAAAAATTACTAGTTTTTCAAAGAGGTCACAATACTGTGATTTCTACAATAATATTATTTCCCCATGATAAATTCTATAATAATGTAATTAAATTTTTTATGGGAGCGTCAATTTTTTACCGGATAAAAAGGCCAAATACCCTAATACGTGACTCAGGCAAGAAACTCACCACAGTGCAGTCCTGACTGGGTACTGATGCCTGGAGTTGTCCGTACTGGATATTCTGTTGCACCAGAAATGTCAAGATAATAGAAATAATATCGAATTTCCCAGTTCTTGTTTCTGAATATTAACTTAGATTGGGGCAGAACTGTTATGAAAAAGAAAAAAAATTTCAATTCAAGACAACATACATATAGATATATCTATAATTAAATTAGAATAAATAATATTACAGTTTAATTAAAAAATGACGTTTTTTGAAAGAAATAATGTATTCACGCTAAAACCACCAGATGGCGTTAAAAAAGCCGTGAGAGGTTTCGACTCTTTAGTCAGTGGTATCTGCCAATAGCCGGGTTTAAAGTCTAGGATGCTGAAGATTTGTGAGTCTTTCAAATCTCGTAGTGCATCGCTGATACGAGGGATTGGTTGGGCGCTGTCTTCCGTGAGACTATTTAGTCGATGATAATCTACGCAGAACCTCCAAGTGCCGTTTTTCTTTTTGTCCAAAACTATGGGCAAGGAATACGGTCATGCACACTGCTCGATGATCCCGAGACGAAGCATTTCTCGTACTTGTTGGTTTATTTCCTTTCTTTTTTCCGCGGAGTATCTGTAATTCGAGAGTCTGAACGATGTTGTGTTCGTCAGTGGAATGTGAGGTCGTACGCTGCTAGTTTGGGAACCCGCGTAAAAAAAATTCTTCTGAGGAGAACATGTGTAATGAATGTAATAATTGCATTTAATGAAGGTGTGAAGTTTATGCATGATTTTTATATAATGCCGGAGATTCGATGGAGCAAAGGCCGAAAATGATAATCGTCGCATGATTTTTTAAAAACACCACTGCTCGTCAAGTTTCTGTTCGCTCGCGTAAAAAAGTGCAATGTGCAAGTGCAAAATAAATTGGAAAACTTAAGCTAAATTGAAGGCGCGCGCGCGAAATTATTTACCGAAGGCGTATGTGCGACTATAACGAATATATCGCGTAGATCTAATAAGGTGGTAGTTTGCTTGCTCTTGAAGCTGAATTTTACGCAATGGAAAGATCAAGTAAGTTGATAAATATTATTGATTAATATTACATAGCATTAGTTTATATTGCATTCAGTAATTTTCAAGAATTAAATAAAAACTGCTATGAAATTCATTAAAAAACATGCGTCATGACCCCAGCCAAAACTAATCTTTTCGGCCCTGCGGCCAAAACGAAAAAGTTACTTTCTGCAATTCATGAAAAATAGTATATACGTTTGATACATTTTTTTAATTAAAGTTCATGATTTAATTTTACAGTTTTCAACGTAACCCAAAGTCGCCACTCCTGCTTCTACCAGTATCGACTCGTAATGGGAGGAAGGCTTGTTATCGTTATTTCAAGTCGATGAGCCGGATCTGCTGAAACTGCAGTTTCTGCTTGACAGGCGGCAAAATGCAGTTTTAAGAAGTAAGTAGTTGCCTTCCTACATTTAATAGTATATTTTTGAACGGGGGGGGGGGGAAGAGGGATTTACCAGTCATGACATTTTATGACAAGAGGGTGGTAGGGGGTCAGTGAAGTATGACGTCATGAATATTTATTGTGTAATGAGACAGAGCGCTTGGAACATACTGATTTCTTTTTATCAACGGTGCTGTTTCTCCATCGATATTTATTACAGCGCCATTACAAGAGTAGTCTTGTCTATGTATTCTCAAGAGCCTTGCGTTGTTTTGTTTGGAACTAAAATGGTCGGTAGTTACTGTACCTTGTGCCAGCAAATTCTCAGGCTATAGTTTTGTTATGCCCCAAAAAAGAATAGAGGTTTGAATAAGAAATGTCAAAAAATCTGTACGAACGCTTCTATGAAGCCATTGAAAAAGGCAGCTTGAGCGTGGCAGATCGTCTAACTCGAGAGTGCTTCCAAGCGAGGCTGGGATTCAAGCTTCACTGGTGTTCGGGACAAGCTGGAGTTTCGAGCTTGGCTGTTAGCTCGCTTCGGGTGAGAGGAATCTCGAAGAGTTTTAGTTTTAGTTTTATAAGGTTTCTTTATTTGGATTTCTGGTGATACATACAGAGCGCGTGCGCAGCACGGTTTTTCTGCAGTTGTATTTACAGTTTATATGACTTGTTTAGGCGCCCATGTTTCCACTAGCCTTATACAGGTTGTTTAGTTATATGTTGCCTTGTCCGGCAATTTTAAACATCATTCAAGTGTTAAACAATAGTTTTGTTGGTTTGAGTTATGGAAAAATTTTAAGCAAAACCCATAAATGTTTTTTTGAGCCTTAAGACTAATAACAACTTAATACAGTGGAGGCCGTTTATAACGAGGTCGGATATAGCGAGAGACCGGCTATTACGAGAAGATTTTGGACGTTTGGTTGGTTCCAATGCATTAGGTATAGGAAATTTTATCGATATAACGAGATCGATATAACGAGAAGTCGGGTATAACGAGCAAAAATTAGGAAAAATTTTGGAAAAATTGACGTTTATAACGAGAAATTGCGTGTTTACACTCGTAGCTAGGTACTCGTACGCAAATTCAATAACACAATTTTGGAAGATGTCCTTCAGCACGAGAAAAATATAAATGACGAAGAAGAAAATGACAATGATAAGGAACTCAAGTCATATTCGCTTCAAGTGGTGAAGCATTGTCTGCCCGGGAAGTTTTGAGTATATTTATCGAGACCAAGTATTTCTAATTTTCATTTAAAACAAAAAGCACTTAAGCAAGTACAAACTAAAATTTTGAGTTTCATGAACAAAAACTAATACTAATGTTATATCTAAGACAATTAATTTATGTTATTATCTATGATATTATTTTATTATTATTATTTATACCAATGTAAAAAAATAATTAATACATATAATAATCTCATCTTATCTGATAAATAATTGAAACTGGTAAATAACTAAAAAAATATTGTGATTAATGCTCATGTCGGCTATAACGAGGACCGGATATAACGAGAACTTTTCGATGGTCCCGTGAATCTCGTTATAACCGGCCTCCACTGTATAAATAAAAGGGATCGGTTATTAAAAGAAAAATTCTTATTTCATTTTTAAATTCACTGTCTAGGGTCCTACACTTCTATCTTAGCCAAAGGGCCGAGAAAACAAACCCCGTGCAAACCAAATTGTCCTACGACGTCTGGTTCCAAATCTCGTTTTCATGTAAAAAATTTTTTTTCCAAAAAAAAAACCATTTTACAACACGATACAATGAAGCATAATTTTTTAACTACTCGGTAGATCCTAAAATAAGTTTTTGACGCTTCATAAGACACACAAATCCTTCAAAACAAGCCGAACCGCTTCTCGATACGTGTCTCCGTTCAAAAGTTACACTGGTTCCAGCCCACCAAACGCACACACACACACACACACACACATCGCGGGTGGTATGAGCAGCAAGCGGCCTGCGCAGTCACCGCCCGCGACTCGCGCAGCGCCCAAGCGCCACACCGCGACGGCCGCGTCCGGGAAATTGGACGAGAACAACAACGAGGCCGTTGACCAAGACGGATTTTCCCTCGTCGACCGTCGACGTCGGCGCCAGCGTTGCCAGCCAGCAGCAGCAGATGAAACTGCTTGCACTCGGCAGCAGCCGAAGCCACGTCCGACGACGCGTAGGGTTCACCATCGACCGGACGCGATCGTCATCAGAGCGAAGGATGCTTCTACCTACGCCAACATCCTGCGTAAACTCAGGTCGGAGCAGACGTTGCAGCAGTCAGTCGGGAGCAGCGTCCAGAGCATCAGACGCAGTGCTGCTGGTGCCCTGGTGCTGCAACTTCGAAGAGGCGTAGACAACGCCTCCTATCTCGGTGCGGAGGTTGGCAGGGTTCTCGGTGACGAGGCCACTGCCAGCGCCATACAGCACACAACCATGATCGAGATCAGGGACCTCGACGAGTGTGCCACCAAGAAGGAGATCGCCGAAGAGCTGGGCAAATCGCTGGGTGCTCCGCATCTCAACGAAGAGGTAGTCAAGACGCTGCGGAAGGCGTACGCGGGAACGCAGGCGGCTGTCGCAGCGCTGCCGGATGACTTGGCCGCCAAGGCGCTGAAACTCGGCCACATACGGATTGGCTGGGTAAACTGCCGCATCCGTGGTCGCGAGGATGCCCTACGCTGCTACCGCTGCTGGAGCCCCGGCCACGTCTCGGCCCGCTGTACGGGGCCTGATCGCTCGGCGCACTGCTTCCGATGCGGAAAAACAGGCCATCGGATAAAGGATTGTAGCAACAGGCCAGCGTGCGTATTTTGCCAGGAGCAAGGCGCTGCCCACGACCATGTGTCCACAAGCCAGTACTGTCCTCTCGCACAGAAGTCCAATCAAGCCCGTCGATGATGAGGATCTTACAGCTAAACCTCAACCACTGCAGGGCGGCCCAGCACCTCCTGAGTCAAACCATTCTCGAGCAAAACATCAACGTGGCCGTATTGTGTGATCAGTACAAGAACCTTGATCCACCATACTGGCTAACTGATGCCAACAGCCAAGCCGCGATCTGGGTGCATGGTGGATGCCTGTTGCAGGAGCGCCCAGCAAGAGCGCGCCCTTTTTTCACCTGGGCCCGAATCAACGGTATCTATTTTTTCAGCGTCTACGCACCACCAAGACTCGCTGATGCGGAATTTTCCGCCCTCCTCACCAACATCATCGAGGAAGCCAGGGACAAGAGGCCGCTCATCGTCGCAGGTGATTTCAACGCCTGGTCAACGGAGTGGGGATGCCGTGTAACGAGACGGCGCGCCACCGCTCTCCTTGACGCGTTTGCCGCCCTTGAAGCCGTACTCCTAAACACCGGAGATATGCCAACATTCACCGGTCCATTGGGCTACTCGGTCATCGACCTCACTTTCGCCAGCGATACACTCGCTCCCCAAATTACATCATGGGCCGTAAGCGAGCTCTACACGCACAGCGACCACCAGGCCATCGTGTTCGAGATAAAGACCGCCAGACCGCCTAGACCTTCGACACGCCAAAGCTCCAAGTGGAATGCCCGCACTCTTGACACAGAGTGTCTCTCAGTTATGATGGCCGGGACCGCGGTACCTCCCGGACCCGCAGAAGAGATGGCAACGAGCCTCATGGCTGCCATTACCAATGCATGTGACGCGTCTATGACCAAGAGTGGTGGACGACGCCGTCGTGGCGCAGTCTACTGGTGGACAAGCGAGATCGCCGACCTTCGGCGCTCATGTCTGCGAGCGCGAAGGCTTGCCCAAGAGCGCACGGTCGGCCAAATGAAGACGCCTGCCGAGCAAGCTATGCCTCCGCAAGACGTCTCCTGCGCGCTGCTATCAAGACCAGCAAGCGCCTATGCTGGAACAAACTGTGCGACGAGGTCAATGAGGACGTGTGGGGCAAACCGTACGAGACGGTCATGTCCGCCTCAGAGGTCCGAGAGTAAATTCTCCGAGCTCTCCGTCAACGTGCGCCGCATAGTGGCTGCCCTCTTCCCCCACGTACCTGACGAGCCAGCTCCGCCACCACCACTCCAAGCAGGAGCAATTGTACCGGCCGTCACACTGGAAGAGCTGCGAGGAGCATGCAGGAGGATCAAGGACCACACTGCGCCTGGGCCGGACGGAGTACCGAACTCCGCATCAAAATCGCCATCGACACGCACCCTGACATCTTCATGCAGGTGTACACGGTATGCCTGCGTACCGGTGTCTTCCCCGCGTGCTGGAAACGACAGAGGCTAGTCCTACTGCCAAAGCCAGGCAAGCCCCCCGAAGAACCATCGTCGTACAGGCCGCTCTGCATGCTCGACACAGCGGGCAAGATTCTGGAAAGAATCATCTGCGACCGCCTCGAAGCCATCACCGAGAGCCCTGAGGGCCTCTCGGACCGCCAGTACGGCTTCCGGAAGGGACGATCGACGATCAACGCCATCGAGAACGTCATCGCTACCGCTCGAGAGGCTGTCGCGGGCAAGAGATGGAACCGCGGCACTAAGAAATACTGCGCCGTCGTGACCCTCGACGTGAAAAACGCGTTTAACTCGGCTAGGTGGAACAGCATCCACGCCGCGCTGCGCCGGATGCGCACGCCTGAGTACCTGCTGAGAATAATCAGCAGCTACCTCTCAGCGAGAGTCCTCGACTACAACACGGACGACGGGCCAGAGTCCTACAGAGTCACGGCAGGCGTTCCGCAAGGATCGGTCTTGGGGCCCATCCTGTGGAACGTCATGTACGACGCTGTCCTGCGCCTCAACTTCACAGGCAACGTAAGAATCGTAGGCTTCGCGGACGACATCGCCCTGGTGGCCGTTGCCAAGCACCTGTGGCAGATCGAGTACGATCTGAGCGCTGCTATCGAGCTGGTGCGCGACACGCTTCACGAGCTCGGCCTTGTAACGGCTGACCACAAGACCGAGGCCCTGCTGATCACCAGCAGGAAGAAAATGGAGAACATCACCATCACAGTCGGCGACTGCAGCATAAGGTCGTCCCCCTGCATCCGCTACCTGGGCCTACACATCGACTCCAGGCTGAGGTTCGACCAACATCTCCGAACCGTCAGCGAAAAGGCAGCAAGAGTGGCTGGAGCCCTCGCGAAGATCATGCCCAACACCGGTGGGCCCAGAAGTAGCCGACGAGAACTCTACGCTCGCGTCGTCGACTCCATCGACGAGCCTGCCTGCGCGTGATCAGCGGGCGACCACACGTCTCCTTCGACGCGACGTACGTGATAGCCGGCGTACCGCCGCTGGCCCTGCTGGTGGACGAGCGAGCGCGAATATACCAGCGCCGCCTGGAGGACGTCAAGGAGGAAGAAAGAAGAGAAACGCTGAGGAGGTGGCAGGACCGATGGGATCGGGCCCCAAAAGGCCGATGGACACACAGGCTGATTCCAAAGATCGCAGAATGGGCAGAGAGGGGACATGGAGAAGTGGACTACCATCTCACACAACTCCTGTCCGGGCATGGCTACTTCAGAAGCCATAGCCAGCGCTACGATAACACCCTTAGCGCTCTCTGCCCAGCCTGCCCAAGCATGATAGAAGACGCGGAGCACGTGTTTTTTCGCTGCCCGCGATTCCAAGAAGAAAGGGAGAGACTACAACAGGCCCTCCAAGAAGAGATCGAGCCGGAAAACATCACCCGGCTCATGCTCGTGACCGCAGGCAATTGGCTGGCGGTAACATCCTTCGCGCAAGCAGTCGTCACTAGACTGAGACAAGAGGCGCAAGAGGTGTAAAAAATAAAAAATAAAATAATCCGGACGATGCTGTAGGAAAAAGACGAATTCAAAAACGACGCTTCTGGTTCCCGAACCCCTAATCACCGTAAGGTGGACGGGGGATGTACGGAAAAGACACAGATGTAGCAGAGAAGCTCTATAGAGTCCCCACCGAAGTAATGTTTAACGACGGTTCCCGGTGGGGTACTCGTTTCGAAGGGCCACTGGCTGCAGAGTTCACTCTGCCCACGTCCAAAAAAAAAAAAAAAAAACACACACACACACACACACACACACGCCCCGCCGCTGTGTGTGTGCAGCTGTAGCAAGCTATCTTGCATCGTGTGTCAGTTCCTAGTGTTATTACCACAGTGTTTCCCGCGCTTGGTACCATCGGTGTGAGCCGCGCGCGTTAGTGTAAGTGCGTGCTTCGTGCCGCTATGACGGTACTCTGTGCTGTCGTGTGGGCTTGCGGCGAGTCGACAGCTATGTGCAACGGGCAGCCGGATCGGTGGGCGCCTGGGTCGACGGACGAAGTCGGAGAGATGAGCCAGCTGGAGAGCGGCTCGCTGCCGTCGATGCCGACGAAGACGATGACCTCCTCTGCGGTGATTGCGGCGGCCAACACACGGAGAATCATCGGCGCCACCCCGGCTAGCAAAAGATGCCCCGCTCCCAACCCCCGCAGAGTTTGCGACCGGGAGCTACGAAGAGAAAATGATTCGTATAGAAGGACTTGTGGAAGGCCTTAATACGTTCATCTTTGGCAAAAATAAGCTCCACAAGGAGATGATCAAATACTCGTTAAGCCTAGAGCAGGCCATCTCGGCGCTCAAGAAGACGAAGCAGAAGCAAGTACCGCCTCGACCTCCCTCTGCCGAGAAGGCGGTCTGTACTTCTCCAATATTCCCGGTCAATGCAACTGGTAAGCGGCCTACAACGTCACCGCTGGCGACTCGCGCAACACCCAAGCGCCATGCCGTGACAGCCGCATCCAAGCGGCTTGACGAGAACAACAACGATGTCGGAGACCAAGACGGATTTGTACTCGTCGACCATCGTCGTCAACGCCAGCGTAATCAGACGGCAACAACAACATCTGGATCTGTTCGCGCCTGGCAACTGCCGAAGCCACGGCCAGCGCAGCGAAAAGTTCATCATCGACCAGACGCAATCGTCATCAAGGCGAAGGATGCGTCTTCGTATGCCGACATCCTGCGAACTCTCAAGGCGAACCCGACGTTGCAGCAATCAGTCGGGAGCAGCGTCCAAAACATCAGACGCAGTGCTGCTGGCGCCCTGGTGCTGCAACTCAAGAAAAACGTGGACAATGCCTCCACTCTTGGCGCGAAATTGGACCAAGTCCTCGGTGACGCGGCCACTGCCAGCGCCCTTCAGCATACTACCATGATCGAGATCAGGGATCTCGATGAGTGTGCCACCAAGGAGGAGATCGCCGACGCGCTGAGCACATCGCTGGGCGCCCCGAGCCTCAACAAGGAAGTAGTCAGGTCACTACGGAAAGCGTACGCTGGAACGCAGGCGGCTGTCGCCGCGCTCCCGGACGACCTATCCGCCAAGGCACTGAAACTCGGCCACATACGGATTGGCTGGGTCAACTGCCGCATCCGTGGTCGTGAGGATGCTCCGCGCTGCTACCGCTGCTGGAGCCCCGGTCACGTCTCAGCCCCTGTAAGGACCTGATCGCTCGGCGCACTGTTTCCGCTGCGGACAAGCAGGCCACCAAATAAAGGACTGCAAGAACAACCCAATGTGCGTTCTCTGCCGAGAACAAGGCGTTGCCCACGACCATGCGTCCACAGGCCGGTACTGCCCTCTTGCACAGAAGAACACTCAAGCCCGCCGAGGATGAGGATTATACAGCTTAACCTCAATCACTGCAAGGCTGCTCAGGATCTCCTGAGCCAAGCCATCGTGAGCAGCGCATCAACGTGGCCATAGTGTGTGATCATACAAGAACCTCGATCCACCCTATACATGGCTCGCCGATGCCAACAGCCAAGCCGCCATCTGGGTAGGGAGGTAGCCTGGTGCAGGAGCACCCGGCAAGAGCGCGTCCTTCTTCACCTGGGCCCGTATCAGCGGAATCTACTTTTTCAGCGTCTACGCACCACCAAGACTCGCTGATGTAGAATTCTCCGCTCTTCTCACCAACATCACGAGGAAGCCCGGGCAAGAGACCGCTCATCATTGCTGGCGACTTCAACGCCTGGTCAACGGAGTGGGGATGCCGAGCGACGAGACAGCGCGCCAACTCTCCTGGACGCGCTCGCCCCCCTCGAAGCTGCTGCAACACCGGAGATACACCAACATTCACCGGTGCACTGGGCTACTCGGTCGTAGATCTCACCTTTGCCAGCGACACACTAGCTTCCCAAGTTACATCATGGGCCGTAAGCGAGCTCTACACGCATAGCGACCATCAGGCTATCGTGTTTGAGATAGAGATCGCCAGACCGCCTGGACCCGCGACGCGCCAAAGCTGCAAGTGGAACGCGCGCAGCCTCGACACGGAGTGCCTCACGGCCATGATGGCCGGTGCCGCGGTTCCACCCGGGCCTACAGAAGAGATGGCAACAAGCTCATGGCTGCCATTACCAGTGCATGCGACGCGTCTATGACCAAGGCAGGTCGACGACGTCGTCGTGGCGCAGTATACTGGTGGACAAGCGAGATCGCTGACCTCCGGCGCTCATGTCTGCGAGCGCGAAGGCTTGCCCAGAGAGCGCGTGGCCGGCCAAATGAAGACGCCTGCCGAGCGAGCTATACCTCCGCCAGACGTCTCCTGCGCGCTGCTATCAAGACCAGCAAGCGCCTATGCTGGAACAAACTGTGCGACGAGGTCAACGAGGACGTATGGGGCAAACCATACGAGACAGTCATGTCCCGTCTCAGAGGATCGAGAGCAAATTCACCGAGCTCACCGACCATGGTGCGCCGCATAGTGGCTGCCTCTTCCCTCGTGTGCCTGACGAGCCAGCTCTGCCACCACCACTCCAGCAGGAGCAATTGTACCAGCCGTCACCTTGAAGAACTAAGAGCATGCGGGAGGATCAAGGATCACACTGCGCCTGGGCCGACGGAGTACCAAACGCTATCAAGATCGCCATTGCCACGCACCCTGACATCTTTTGCAGGTGTAACGCGTGCCTGCGACCGGTGTCTTTCCGCGTGCTGGAAAAGCAGAGGCTTGTCCTGCTGCCAAAGCCAGGCAAGCCCCCGAAGAACCATCGTCGTATAGGCCGCTGTGTATGCTGACACAGCGGGCAAGATTCTCGAAAGAATCATCTGTGACCGCCTCGAAGCCACTACTGAGAGCCCTGGGGGCCTCTCAGATCACCAGTACGGCTTTCGGAAGGGCGATCGACGATCAACGCCATCGAGAACGTCATCGCCACCGCCCGAGAGGCCATCGCGGGCAAGAGATGGAACCGCGGCACCAAGAAGTACTGCGCCGTGGTCACCCTCGACGTGAGGAACGCGTTTAATTCGGCTCGGTGGAACAACATCAACGCCGCGCTACGCCGAATCGCGTACCTGAGTACCTGCTGAGAATAATCAGAAGCTATCTCTCAGCGAGCTGCTTGATTGCGATACGGACGACGGACCAGAGACCCACAGAGTCACAGCAGGCGTTCCGCAAGGATCTGTCTTGGGGCCCATCCTGTGGAACGTCATGTACGACGCCGTTCTGCGCCTCAACTTCAGAGGCAACGTAAGATCGTAGGCTTCGCGGACGACATCGCCTGGTGGCCGTGGCCAAGCACTTGTGGCAGATCGAACACGATCTGAACTCTGCCATCGCGCAGGTGCGTGGCGCGCTTCAAGATCTCAGCCTAGAAACGGCTGACCACAAGACCGAGGCCCTTCTCATCAGTAGCAGGAAGAAAATGGAGACCATCACAGTGGGCGACTGCAGCATAATGTCGACCCCCTGCATCCGCTACCTGGGCCTACACATCGACTCCAGGCTGAGGTTCGACCAACATCTCCGAATCGTCAGCGAAAAGGCAGCAAGAGTGGCTGGAGCCCTCGCGAAGATCATGCCCAACATCGGTGGGCCCAGAAGTAGCCGACGCGTGCTCTATGCCCACGTCGTCGACTCGATTCTCCTGTATGGAGCGCCATCTGGAGATGCGACGGAGACGCAGGCCTACATCCATCAAGCGGAGCTGTCATCGATGAGCCTGCCTGCGCGTGATCAGCGGGCGACCACACGTCTCCTACGACACGACGTACGTGATAGCCGGCGTACCACCGCTGGCGCTGCTAGCGGATGAGCGAGCGCGCATATACCAGCGCCGCCCCGAGGACGTCAAGGAGGAAGAGAAGAGAGACGCTGAACAGGTGGCAGGACCGGTGGGACCGGGCCTCAAAGGGCCGATGGACACACCGCTAATCCCGAACATCACGGAATGGGTCGAGAGGGGACATGGAGAAGTGGACTACCATCTCACACAACTCCTGTCCGGGCATGGCTACTTCAGAAGCCATAGCCAGCGCTATGATAACACCTTAGCGCACTCTGCCCGGCCTGCCCATCACAGTAGAAGACGCGGAGCATGTGTTCTTTCGCTGCCCGCGATTCCAAAGAGAGGGAGAGACTCCAACAAGTCCTCCAAGAAGAAATCGAGCCTGAAAACATCGTCAGGCTCATGCTCGAAACCGCAGGAAATTGGATGGCGGTAGCGTCTTTCGCGCAATCAGTCGTCACTAGCTGAGGCAAGAGACGCAAGAGGAGTAAAAAAAGATCCGGACGATGCTGCAAGAAAAGACGACGCTTCTGGTTCCCGAACCCCTAATCACCGTAAGGTGGCGGGGGATGTACGGAAAGACACAGATGTAGCAGAGAAGCTCATAGGTCCCCATTGAAGTAATGTTTAACGACGGTTTCCAGTGGGGTACTCGTTTCGAAGGGCCACTGGCTGCAGAGTTCACTCTGCCCACGTCCACAAAAAAAAAAAAAAAAACACACACACACACATACATACATATGGACATTTGTTGAGAATTCAATCTAGTTTACAAATATGTAAACCAAATAGTCCTACGAGGGCTGGTTCAAAATCTCGTTTTCGAGCCTATCACAGAGCTTCCTCTATGAGGAAACAATTAATGGGTAAGTACATGAATGCTAGAAGAATGTATCACGTTAGTTTCTTGTACATATGTATTCTTCATTTCCATTGAGTTGAAACTTTTTGTAGATGTTGAATCTAATTTTTCAACATTTTGGAATATCAGAGGATGATTTAGTTGCATGGCATTTGAATAAGTAGATGCAACAACGTATGAACCAGAATTTTCTTCAACTATATCCAACTCAGCAATAATCTGTGACATTAAAAAAACCTTAGCAAAGCATATACGATCCACTTGAAAATTTCTAGCGTTTTAAAGCTCAACTCGCGCAATACAACATAATACCGCATTACAAAGTTGCCCGTGTATACATACAAATCCTCTTACCGTCAATTATGTGTACGTATACCCGGGGCCTCAGATAGCGCGAACAAACGAGCAAAAAAAAAAAGAAAGAAGAAAAGTTAAGGAAATGAATAAATTAGGTTTGCGATGTTGATACAAGAGATTGCGCGCGCGAATTTTTGGGGATGCGTTGCATATTATAAACGGTATGGAGTAGGGGGCCTCGACGTCGACGATCAGCTACTACATACACTCTAAACCCAAAAGAGTAATTTTCGAACCTCGAAAGAGTAAACTGAGCCATTTACTCTTTTAAAAAGAGTAAATAACTCAGATTAATCCTTTCACTTGTACGATTCAATAAATTGCGATTTGCGAGGCACCGAAAAACCTCATTTTAAAAAATTTCCCTCTACATTTTGAAAATTTTTCCCACGAACATTTCAAGAAATTTCGAAAACAATTCCCGCCAAAATTTTCAAATTTTTTCCCGCCAAAATTCAAAAAAAATTTCCCGCCAAAATTTTTAAATTTTTTCCCGCCAAAATTTTCAAATTTTTTCCCGCCAAATTTTTCAAATTTTTTCCCGCCAAAATTTTCAAATTTTTTCCCGCCAAAATTTTTAAATTTTTTCCCGCCAAAATTTCAAATTTTTTCCCGCCAAAATTTTCAAATTTTTTCCCGCCAAAATTTGAAATTTTGGCGGGAAATTTTTTTTGAATTTTGGCGGGAAAAAATTTGAAAAATTTGGCGGGAAAAAATTTAAAAATTTTGGCGGGAAAAAATTTGAAAATTTTGGCGGGAAAAAATTTGAAAAATTTGGCGGGAAAAAATTTAAAAATTTTGGCGGGAAAAAATTTGAAAAATTTGGCGGGAAAAAATTTGAAAAATTTGGCGGGAAAAAATTTGAAAATTTTGGCGGGAAAAAATTTGAAAATTTTGGCGGGAAAAAATTTGAAAAATTTGGCGGGAAAAAATTTGAAAAATTTGGCGGGAAAAAATTTGAAAAATTTGGCGGGAAAAAATTTGAAAATTTTGGCGGGAAAAAATTTGAAAAATTTGGCGGGAAAAAATTTGAAAATTTTGGCGGGAAAAAATTTGAAAAATTTGGCGGGAAATTTTTTTTGAATTTTGGCGGGAAAAAATTTGAAAAATTTGGCGGGAAAAAATTTAAAAATTTTGGCGGGAAAAAATTTGAAAATTTTGGCGGGAAAAAATTTGAAAAATTTGGCGGGAAAAAATTTAAAAATTTTGGCGGGAAATTTTTTTTGAATTTTGGCGGGGAAAACCGTTGCCAATTTATTGGTAAAAAGCTTCCTCATAAAAAATAATATTAATAAAAGGGGTCGGTTTTTAAAAGAAAAATTCTTATTTCATTTTTAAATTCACTGTCTAGGGTCCTACACTTCTATCGTAGCCAAAGGGCCGAGAAAACAAACCCCGTGCAAACCAAATTGTCCTACGACGTCTGGTTCCAAATCTTGTTTTCAAGCCTATCACAGAACTTCCTTTATGAGGAAGCAAAAAATTTTTTACATAAAATCTTTATACATTTGAGAAAGGGTCCAATGTATGAAAATTGAAAATAATCAAAATTCAAAACTTTTTGAGACTGGTCTTTAGGATAAATCAATATGATTATTAATAATTAAAACTATACATATATAGATATATGAAAAGAATATATGAACAAGATGAATAATATTTACAACAGAGAAAATACATCATTGTTAATTTTAAGAATTAAAAGCCTATAATAGACTGAGTAGATAAGTAGGAGAGTGAAAAATCGTTCCCTTCAAAAATAGTAAGCAATAAAGTACCCTGTTGCAATTCAATGCAAATGAAAGTAATCGTGTGCAGAAATGGAATAACAACAGTCTATCGTACTGGATCCGACATGATATTTCAAGTTTAAGGACTGGCGATGGCTCATACTTTTGGTATACAATGTATATGTATATTGAATGTAAAAGGCATTTTTATCATTTTTTCCATTGAATCTCTTCAACATTATGTGAGCATGTTATTTTCAGTTTCCAAGAGTGCCTTTTTTTATACTTCTAACTTTTATATGAATATCTTGTTCCGCAGAGTCCATGGTGCAGGAATACTTGGCCCGATAAGAATGAGACGAACACGCCGTGGAGGACACAGTCGCAGTAAGTTATAAAATTAACTTACACGTTGTGAATACGGTTTGAATGCGTATCGCTCAAACTGATCGGCAAGGGTCGTGAATGACAGGATAAAAATGTCCTTGATTAATTATTTTTTCCAATTGTGCTTTTTGATACATATCTATAAACGGGTCGAATAAACGGTTTGTAAAAAATTTCGAATATTCATAGAGTGGCTTGAGCATGAATTTGCGCGCCGCTCGATGGAACTTCGAGATAATCGCGGCGGTGAGAGATCTTAAAGTTTCAGAGCACGAATTTGCTTTGGTTTTTTGTTTCGATCAGCGCGGGGGCGCCGCGTTCCGTTTTCGGGTTGACAAAAGGGTTCTTAGAACATTTCGAATTTTCATAGAGTAGCTTGTGCACGAATTTGCGCACCGCTCGATGGAACTTCGAGATAATCGCGGCGATGAGAGATCTTAAAGTTTCAGAGCATGAATTTACTTTGGCTTTTTGTTTCGATCAACGCAGAGGCATTGCGTGTAATTAATATTTTGAAGATACGTGCTTCCTTACATATTTCCCTCCGGGTCGAAAAAAAGGAAACAAATTTTTTGCAATATGTTTTCCACACTTTCAAAGCACTTTCGCGCTCGATTTTTTCCGCGACGCAACGGGTTTTTGTATTTTTAAGATTGATCGACAGTTTAATGCGAAACGTTCAATCCTTATTTACAACCTCTTTTTGTTTTCAGAATGCAAAGTTTGTTACGGAACGAGGAACGTCCAAAAGCTGCAACCATGCGGGCACAGAGTTTGTGTCACATGCGTTAGGCAGTCTCCTGCTGAATGCGTTGTGTTTTGGGTTGAATTGACCGAAGAGTCAAAAAGCAAATCCGACAAATAAGGATCCGTTCGGTTCCTTAAGGGTGACTCAGTGTCTGAATCGGATCTGCGTCCAATGTCGATATAATAGTCTTATGTTGAATTGGTTCCTGTGTTTTTTCAAGTGAGTCAATTTTTCTTCTTTAACTTTAATTGAATCATATGAATTAACTTGGCTGGATGGTATGTAATCGTCTTCATCCAAAGACAAAATTACAACCACATCATTCTCGGATTTATATTGTGATTTTTTTTTTACTTGTACTTTTGTTACAACTTAGAGACGCTAAAGGTTTACCGTAAAATTTATATCAATCTTTGAAAGAATTATTTTGTGTCAGCGTTTTTGAGTCCGTGGTGATCGAGTCCGCGACGGTGATACGGTTTCTTCATCGCTCGAGTCATCGTCAATAATGGCAGTCCTTTTTTTGCCTCAGAGTTTCAAATTTCAAATTCTTTCCGGCTGCAAAATGGAACAATTCTAAGATTTTATCAATCTTATAATTATGAATTGCGTCTAAATACTTACATTCAAGTGTGCTATCGTTATCTTCACTTTTGTCGCCATTGTTCGTGGTGTTTTGTTGCGTTGTATTGTTATGTCCGTCGTGCGACCCTTGTGTATTATTAGCAAGGGTTTCTTGACTGAATTTATTATCATCGTCAGTATCTGTTTCAGTTTCTATGTACTCTTTGGATTTGCTCGTTCTGGTTCTGGATGTTGACGCTCCCAAAACTGGAGCTACTGTCTGATCGAAGCCAAGGTTTCTAATGTTGCGTCCATTCTGGTTTAGTATCTTCATCCTGGAATTGAATTAACATTATAATTTTAAGTATATCAAGTGTTATAACATTAACTTACATATCTGTGGCTTTGCTCTCAGCAAAATCAAGCATGTCCGACAACTTGGGGAATTTTTCTTTTAATAATAAATTAGCGCCGTAGCGCAGTGGAGAGTAAGCCAACACTTCTCTGAATCTATCTCTCAAATAGGCTTATACAACGTTTATATGGAATTAGCAACTCTAAAATCAGAATGTATATCGTGAACGGAAATATGTTTTGAAATATCTGCACAAACAATTTCTCGACGTCTCGAAAATGTGAGAAAAATTTTAAAATGTTGCACTGCTATGTGAAATATAAGACTTAAGCTTAAACTTAAGTAAAAATTGATTTATTGATTCATTTAATAAACTTTAATTATTGTCAGCTCGGAGCAGAATTGTAGATAAATAACCTCAGAAGCAAAAATGTACTAAGTTCTTATCTTATAACATAAAACTTATTTACGTTTTTGGCTTTGCAAAAACAGGGTTTTGAGACATGTCAAATTTTGCAATGGCCAGGAATTAGTACAATCACTCAGTCACTAAATTGGGCTCTATTTATTAGTAATAACAATTAAATAACCTTTTAAGCGATTTTTAGTGATACAACTAGTACAATTGATGTAAATATAGTATATTTGACAATGGTGATACTATATATTTTCTTGCGAAAGCCTAAAATTAGCGGCAAAGTTGCGTATTTTAGGTTTGAGTGGGAAAAAATTACTATTTTGCATTTGAGTAACGTGAAAAATTAAGCAGACAGTTATTGGTACATTTACCTTAGTTGTTATAATTACTATCAAAGTAACAATTTGACGTTTTATGACTTTTCATGAAATATTTATCAAATAATAGTTTTTATAATTAATTATTTTATAATTGTACATTATCTCTAAATTAACTATTAAAAAAGGTTATTTTGTATAAGTCATACCTATATAACTACATGATTTGTGCTACTTTCTACAGTGTTGCGAATAGTTTACACGCTAGTGAACTAGCGAAGTTGTTTTTATTTAAACGCTCGCCACAGTGAATCATGCGCCTGATCTTAGCTTTTTTGTACTCTCGCTTGAATTAAGAGAGAACGAGCTGCGAGGGAGTTGATGTTTTAAACTACTGTAGCACGGCATAGAAGTATATATGTGCGATTAATAAATCTCGCGACGATAGGGCAGACTTTTTTGTTCCGATTGCCTGTGGAACGACTGTACGTATAACATAGGCTCTTTTCAATGAGATGATTTTTAGCCAACAAGCCCCGATTTGCGGTTCCCTTGTATACTTTACAATCGTTACTCATGTCGCCAGGCAAAAGAGAAAAAGAGAGCGAGCGAGCGAGCGAGCGAGAAAGAACAAATCGTATTAATTTTTGCAGAAGTATTTTTTGCCTCTGATCTCGAGCCATCGCCTTGGTGCACGGTCGAGCGAAATATGTTGTGCAAGCCCAAGCCAGTAATTCTTCATTTCGGAATTGACTCGAAATGACTTTCCGTCTCTTTTTATTTCTCAAATAAATGGGGTCGTGCGCACGCTCGATTTCTGTATTTAACGGTTGCCCATTCCCCGCCGGTGCGCGCTGTAGCCGGGACGACATATCCGTAATTCACCTTGGAAAAATTTCCATTTAAAAAAATATAAGAAAACCAGCTCGTTTTGCTATATATACGTATCCGCAAGTATATTCATCCGCGCGGCGGGTACGCTGAAATTTAGTACATTTTCGCTCATTCGACGCGCGTTATCTCGAGCCATTATGCGCGAGATTTCTTCCCTTGCAGTCTCGGATTCGTTTTTCTTTGGCTAAACGCGCGCTCAGTTGTTTCAGAAGCTCACCGATAGATCAATTGACAATGTTTAAGCGTCGAGCGCAAGAGCGTTCGCGGACTCACGCTGTGGATATTAGCATGGTATTAGCATGAGCGAGAAAGAAAGAGAAATAGCGAGAGAGAGAGAGAGAGAGAGAGAGAGAGAGAGAGATCCCGCGACCCTTATATCGTGCATTGCCGCAACGCGCAAACCGCAAACGCGCCGCCGTATCACTTGAAAATTTACGGCCTGGTTGATAGGAAAATGGAACATATACCCGTGCGCTTGAAGCATAAGACGCAAGTATAGGGATTATCGGAAACTTGCGGCGCGCGCCCACCGCGATTTTAGCATTTCTGCTGTGCAGTTCTTAGTTTTTTTTACTCCAGTTTTATATTCGAAATGAAAAGTCAAAAATCAACAGTAAATACTTGTACAAATATAATGTACAAAAAATGTTATTGAATTCCGTATGATACAGGGGGTCTAAAAATGTAAGATATTATTATACAAACCCGTAATTTATTTTGTTTATTTAAGAAATAAACTCTACTTGAAGTCATCGTTGGTGTATTCGCATTCAGGAGCGTGGGACATACGCGCGAGATTTTCTGCAAGCTATGCAGAGAGATATTCACGCAGTTCATTGTCACCTTCTCGAGAAACGAGAATCAAAAGAGAGAGAGAGAGAGAGAGGGGGGTGGGGGAGAAGATCTTCCACTTACCTACCTGTTTTTTACCTACCGCGCGCCGCGGCTTATATACACTCGTGCATGAGAAGCAGCTGATTGACAATCTTAGTCCTCGCGCGCGCAAAAGGAGCAAGTTTTGATAAATGATATTGCGCTTCGATCCCATTCTTTCCTCTCTCTTTTGTTGCCGATGTACGGCGCGATGAAGGGTTTACAAATACGTGTGCCGGCTCATCGCCAGTCACATGCACAAGGTTATACATACTCACGTACATCTCGAGTGCTGGCGTTGGTGTTGGTGGCGGTGGTGGTGGCAGCGCGCGCTTCTGCTCTTACCGCGTGTAAGCTTTTGTGCTTTACACGATCGAGCCCATGGTAGCCGGAGAATTTAGATTGAGAGTTACATCAATCGTTCGAGCTAACTTAAATATCCATTCAATTGGACATTTACGTTCAATTAAGCGCACGTATTCATACGATACATTCATCGCATTGAATGTAATCCTGCGAGAAATTCAATTTTCATTCTATTCTTATTTTTCATTCTGTTTGAAATCAAAAATAAAATGTGTGCTCCGGTTGAACGCAAATGCAGGCAAACAAATTTTTCTTTCTTAGGGTTTCTATTTTATGTGGTAGAAAAAATGCATTTACATGGCGGAGGAACGAATCGTGTTGGAGTAATTGCGCGGGTGGCGCGCGTATACGGCGGAGATCCCGGTGTTTAATGAATTTAATGCCACCACGCGTTGGTTACCGTAATTACACCGCAGCAGCAGCGGCCGCAGCAGCAGCAATAGAGAAGAGCCAGTGAGAGACTAAGAGCGATGATGCCTCGGCGCCTGTTGCTTCGTCGATCTCCACTCTAGCTCCATCATTTGACCCTTCCATATAATCCTCGAGTGTGCATGTATGTGTGTGTGTGTGAGCGAGTACTGCTCACATGTATAAGTTTCTTCTTATTTTTCACGTTTCACCTTTGTTCATATATGTATGTAGCGGACCTTGACTTTGATCTTGAGCTCTCTGTTTGAGCGATGTTTGCGAGAGAGCCTGTATATACACGACGTTACACCAAGAGAGGGATATAGAGAGAAGAGGCTGGGCCGTGGCTGGACTTGACTAATCGTGCTTTACCTTCAGCGCTAATAAGGAACCGAGCCGTGCGATTGCCTCCAGACTTCAATTTCCACTTCAAATGCGCATGAGAAACGTATCAAATGAATCTTTTGTTTTTTTCACTCCTTTTTTTCGACTCTTCTTTCTCAATGATTGACTTTCGTCTCGCATTGACGTGCAATATTATTAAAAATAAATTGTACATCCGGTAGGCGACGATTCGATCTATTTCTCATAATATACATAAACGTTCGATGCACAGGCACAAATCCATTCATTATTTCAAAAACATTGAAATATTTTAGTGCCGTTTAACAAATCGTTTCGAGTCGAATCACATCGAGTTCATGCATTTATGTGCGTAAGTAAACTGGTTTCTCGATGATCGGTAGTCCAACGAGGGATGTCGAAGATGAATAGGGTTCGTTTTATGATCCTTCCACGCTGTAATCGATCTTTTGATTTTGATGAATGACCACAATTGTCAAATTGATTGCGAACTATCTGTTATTTACCTACTGTCTTTTAATTCGATATCCGAAAATAAAATTACAATAACCACGATGAAATCACGGAACAAAAAAATATCGTTTTCACGGAAACCACCTCAATCGTGCTTTTTTTTGTTTATTTTAAAAATGATAGCGCCACTCGACTGTCGTTCCAAGAACGAATCCTCGGCAGTAAATACGACGTATAATATCCGCGCGCGCGGCAAACATCCGCGAAAACGTTGCGATCATCATCAAAAGCGAGGCTTATATCATCAAAATCGCATATAAGCGTCGGCTCGAGCTGCGCGCGCGACGTAATAAACAATACTTGCCCTAAAGGCCAACGAGAAAACATTAAATACTGCTTATATAGAGGCAGGCGCACGCGTCGGCCGGGTATATTCGTCAAAACACAAGACTTAAGAATATAGACGTATATGTGACTGAATTTTTTGCGCGACGCCGAGAGTATTTAGTTCCTCGGACTCGGCTGCATGCGATCGACGCCTCGAGGCGGCTCGCGTTCCTAATTACATAATGACCGCGCAACCTTGAACATCCTGCGACTGGATTATTGTTGGGCGAAAAAAAAGTCAACATAGCATTTACTGTAATATCATTGCACGAGTTGCATCTAGCAATTAAATAAATCTATGCACTTACGTGTATATACCTGGAATATTGTTGTCCATGAACGCGCGTGTACATCATCGTCACTGGTACAAGTAATTTTCTAAATGAAAACTTTACGTGAATTTCCGGCATACATTGCCCGCAGTTATTATCTTGTAACTCTATCGTATTAATAAATAATAAGAGTGGTACAGAAAAATCCGAGCTTTGCCTGAGCTCAAATTATGCAAGCCATTACAATTAATTAGTCTTATTGAAATTTATATACGAAGAATGGCAATCACAGAGCAGAAAAAAGCATTATATACGCCAGCTTGAGCAAAAGGGGTGGTTCGCTGGTGTGCGCGTACCAAGAAAAATACGTATAAGGCACTTGGCGAGTGAAAAAGCTCGCTTTGAAGCTCTGGGATCCCAAGGCACGATATAGCAGGGATAAAAAGCGCGAAAGAAAGAGAGAGAGAGAGAGAACAAGCGAGAGAGCGAAAAAGTCTGCGGAGGGAGCAAAAGTTTTCGCGCGCAATCGAGCGCCTGGACCGCTCGACTGTATACTTATATACAGTAGGGAGACAAATAGATACGGTCGAACGAACCATCACGCACGTGGCTGGAGACGTACATAAATTAAATGAGTCAGCAATTTTGTGGTGTTTAGTTTATGCAAAACTATTGCGCGCCCGAGCCGATTGGAAATTTTTAATTTTCCCCTGGAACTCGAGGTGCAAAAATACCTCCAAATCGAGCTATTAATATCTATTACATCGTTGAATAGCAAACAATGAAATCTATTCAAGCGTATATGGATACGTATTTCTACGAGTCGTTTTAATGAATGAATTTCCCATTCCGCCGCAGAGTGCCGCTCACGCCTTCTCTCGCTTTACAGGAGCTGCTGCGGCAGCGGCAACGGCACGTATACATATCCTATGTAAACTTTCTGCGCGCGTTGGTTGCGACTTCGGCAACATATGCTTTTATCTAAATTAAACGCAGTGGCTCGGTCGCGCGCGCGCGGGCGCGATTTTCATTTCCTGACTTCCTGAAGGTATCGCACGGTCTCGATCTTATCGCTTCGTCAGAACGCGCAACGTGCTCAGGATTTGCCGCGCGCGTATACATATATAGCGGGAGCAAAAGGCGGAGAGCCCAAACACTCGACGCCCTGGAAGATCTTTCGTTAAGGATTAAAGGGGGAGGTCGAATCGTTGTTTATGTCCTATATGCCGTAGATATAATCCTGTCACTGAGCTATAGCGGCACTGATTCGTTCTGTGCTGGGCTATTACAGAACGTATACAATGATTCATGCGCGATTTTGGAGGGAGGATATCAGATATGTTAGCAAAATACAGAAGATTGAACTGTTCAAAATTTGACAATGTGTTAAAATGAAATTTCATTGGTTGTTCGATGCAACTATGAAGCCTTATCAAGATGAAACTTCAAATTCATATAAATCGATTCCACGGACTTTTGAAATCAAATAAGTGTGAAAATATAGTTGAAAATTTGTTTTTTCTTCAGCAACGATATGGTTTTGTTTTTTAACAACTCAAAGTCTAAAATTACTCTAGCGATGAACTTTCAGGTCGAAATGAAAATTCATAACGCCCTCTAACAAGAAGCACGGAAACGCTTTTGAGATGAGCTACTCCGCAGGCAAAGACTCTGGCTTGGAGCAGCTGTCTTCATTACCGATACCCGATTTTCCTGCAGGGAAAATTCGAGTATCGAATATTTATTGTGTAATTGAAATCAATTTGTTACAATTGTTTAATTGGCAAATCATTTAGTGTAGCGTCAAACATTATTGAAACAATTAAAAAAAAACTGCAAGAAAAGTATTTAGTCTAAGCTTTAATTAAATTAATTTAAAAATTCAAAAGATGATATTGTTGTTAAAGTAAACGTCTTACCCGCATACTGTAGAATTAGGAATAGTAAAAAAGTCCCTCGCGATATTATAATATGTATTTAAATATAATCTTCGTGACAGAAGCCAATCATGACGCGCGTGTACGTATGTATATATGCGAAGCGACAGCTGTTCTCTGGTCGGACGCGCTATGTGTCCAATTGTCTCGGCTCTTAATGATTGATGATACCTTGCAGGGGTAGGGGGCAATGTGCTGCCTTCATCCCTGCGTGCTCATATTCACTCGAGTTCACGTCTATGTATTCAAATCATTGATTTTTTTTTCTTACGGTTAGCTCAAACAAATATTCTTGATAATTTCATAAATCTGCAACGATTTTCCCTGGGCACGTTTTGCCAATTTCGACTATAATCTCTTGAATCGTAAAGTCTCATTCATCGTCGCTAAATGAATGAAATCCAACCCGTATTATAAAGATCTCGGCTGCTGGTCTTATATAAGGTGTTACAATTCGCATATATACCTGAACAGACGGAGCCGTTAAAAATTTCTGCTCGAGAAAAGGTCGCTCTCGGAGAAGTCAAGATATTTATAATATTTTTCGTCTTTGTGCGCATACGTATATGGCTTCCTCTTAGGGGTGGTATATCTTTTTTAGAGCAAGCGTATCTTTTTCACTTGTCGAGTCGTTTTCTTTACGCCGCACACTATTATACTTTCTGCGCTTATATACACTCACGATAACATTGTGTATAGTTATACATAAGGTACATAGCCGAGCGCGTGTACGTCTTGAAGAGATGTACTTTTCGCGCTTACACGTCGCGAAGCAATATTTCAGGCTCTCATTTTCTGTATGTTATGTAGCGCGTATTTTTTTTCTCCTCTGCGCGCCACCACCGCCACCACCACCACTACTACTACCACCGCCGCGCCCCACCCCTTGCCATCATTTCCAGCGCGATTTTTTCTTTTCTCTTTAACCGTCGCGTATCGTACTGCAGAGCTTGACTTTTTTTATATTTCCACCGCTGTGTGTACATTTCATATTTTTGCCAGCTTGTATACACTTGTCTCATTAGACTGCAAGGCGAGATTTTTTTATATTAAATGTACAAATATTTTTCCTGGATGTTCAAGCTGATGTATATTCACTTATTAAAAATTTTCATCATTCATAAGACGACAGCTTGCAATTGCAGCATGACGATCGTAAAGTTTTTGATTATTATTTTTCCTATTGTCCCAGTTTTTATTTGTGCGCGTATAAAGATGTATTAAGAGAACTGCAATATTAAAATTTTTCTCCACTATTTGTGTCAAGCGTTAAGAGGTTTCGGGAATATTTGCGCTTACGTAGATAAGAAAACCGATTAATTCATCTGACGTATATGACACGCATACAAAAAAGTAAATGAATCGAAATATTTCGAGGTTCTCGAGTGGCATTCTCCTCGAGGAGCAGCAGCTCGGCGCTATCTCGGCCATATCGTCCCTCTCGAGTGCTCGCGCGCGCACAAACTTCTTATTCTCGTGGAACATCTTGCGGGGCGAGGTCGCTCGCTTGCTCGCGCGCAAAACTTTTCAACTCTTGGGACGACAAGATCTAAACATGTTGAAGGATACTAGCTGCGAAAAGTCGAGTTGCTGCTGCTGCTGCTGCTGCTGCTAAGCTGAGCTGCGGTAAACGTATACGTATATAGAGGCGACATACAAGTTGGATCCCCAAAGGGGGCATGATAAAGCAGTCGAGCCGGCAGCCGCCGAGGCGCGCAGTTACGGACGGGGCCGCACGTTTTCTCGCCGGCGCGCCTCGTGCTCGTGTGCTCTCGTTTTCTCTCTCTCTCTCTCACTCTCTCTCTCTATATACCTGAAGCCATCCTCATAAATCATTTCCCCGCCTCGTCTACAGCATCCCCTCGAGCCGGGGGTTTATATATATTTATATATACGTATACACACATGTACAGGGCATATATAGGCACGTTGGTTCCACCTGGAGGTGCTACAGCTACTGCCTTTTGCTGCTTTGCTCCCCTTCGTCGGCTAGCTTTATTGCCCTGGCAGATGGACGCGTTAAGTCGCGCTGGTAGCGTCTCTCCTTGCGTTCGCTTCATCCGCGTCGTTTCGCTGTAAAGCGTATTAGTTGTAGTACTCGTGCTCTGCTCGATTAGTCCTGTTCAGAGAGGTTGCTGCAACTGTACATGGCTTCTGCAGGCCACCGTGTGCATCTATCTGTGAGTGACTTGGGCCGGCGCGTTGCGATCCAGCACATGTGTTGATTATCATAAACTTTAATTTACGATCGTTTCTTAAACCTCGTGTGAAAATAGTGTCAATGGTGACAATTCGGCGTCCGAATATTGCAACACAGTGTATTTTGGCTCTGAAAACTTTCGGCTGCTCCGCTGTGCAAGTGATTCGATAAAGTAAGTTGCAGCGAGCAGAAGTCCACTTCAACCCTGGCGATCGCGATATACCCGTCTAATTATACGTAAGGAAAGGCGCATATTACATTTACATTGTAACGCAATATACACGTGTGGCCGCGCGCATGAACATTTCAAGCGGCCTAACGTAAAGTAAACGATATTTATCGCGTGGTCGCAGTGGCAAAGTTTGCGCTGCACGAATACACACCACGCGAACGAACGAACGAACGAACGAGCCAACTGCTCGCCGGGAAATCTACGCTCTCTCTCTCTGTCTCTCTCATTCTGTGGCTCGAGTTCTTCGCCTAAAAGTTTAATTAATGACCAGGGACACCGCAGTTTGTTTGCGTTCCACCGTCTGGTCCGAGTATGTGTTTTAGTGTATAGATCTATATACGCGAAAGGAAAAGGAAAGAGCAGTGAGTATTATTTCATATTAAAGTTCCAACCTGCTGGCTTGAATGACCGTATGAAGTTGCGACTGCGCTGACGTATCAGTTAATGAAAATGAATATTACCCATGAAATTCTTTGAATGTTCCGAAAGAGATCTTTTCAAATCATTACAATTTTAAAAACGACCCGTTCATCAGTCAAACATATATCTTATTGCAAGTAGTTCTGAAGTAAAAAAGTATTATTATGTAGATAATACTGATAACATAAAAATAAATTTGTAAACTATCAGACAAAAATATATTTTATCACTCGATCATTTATTAGGGCTTGCATGAAAAAGATTTCGATCATTCCAAATTAACTGTCAACGCTAGAGACACCTACAACTTTCCTGGCGCACCAGTTAAGTTTGAACATAAGCAGTGAAGATGGCGCCACTTATAGCAAAAAGATCGGACGACATCGGACAAACTTGACTTCAATTTTTCAAAAGGGTATATATGTGACAAAAAAAATTATTTTCATTTTCAATCTGTTGAAAAATTTGGTAAATAATTTTGCTTTTCCATCAATTCTCAAATAAGACGGTCGAGTGTTAGTTATCTAAGAGTAAAATTTACATGATTATTCTCTGGTATAGAAAGACAAATCTTTATAGCAAGATGATACGTATTTGATGAATGATTCAATATTTTTTGATAAAAGTCTGCTATTAGGTTCGCGTTGCCGCAAGCCACGAATGATGAAGCGATATCATAAGTTATCGCGAAACTGCCGTTAACCACTAGGGTAATAGGCAGCTTTTTTCCCTTTAAAATTGTTTTAACAATGTAAAATAGAAGAATAATCTTATTCATTCGATTCGATTTTAAATAAGAGGATAAAGTGAAAAATCGGATCAAATTACTTTCCGTCCAAAATGTTTTTCACTCCTCGCTGTTTTCGAAGAAAACCCGTTGGAAACAGCGAAATTTCTCGTAAATTCAATTAATCTGGCGCATTATATTCAACGCTACGGGTCTGTGAAAAAAGAAACAAAAACAAAAACAAAAGCAGCTGCGCTACTATCTCGCTTCAGTTTTCATTTCCCGCAGCCGTCAACAGCAGCGTATACACGAACGAGCGAAGCCAGGAACGAGTCAGCTAAGCGCGCGCGCGGGGCGAATTTCATCGTGCGCCCATCAAAACCCCACCCGACTCTCGACGTGTATACGCCGACTGCAGCAGCGGCAGCAGCAGCAGCTGGCAAAAACTGCTACATACTCGCGAGTCAGTTTGACATCCATCGCTCTTTTTATCGGTGCAAGCTATCACTGGCATAAACTGCAGCCATTTTGTATAGATTGCCAGCGTATTGATCGTCTCTCTTTCTCTGAGTGCGTGTGGCAGAGCTCGAGCTTTTGCGTATCGACTCTATACATACGTATATACCGTAGCGTGCGTATGTATGCTGCATCTATATGTATATATTCATCCGGTACAATGGGGTAAAGCGTTGTCTGCGAGCGACAGGCAACAGCTAGCCTAGTCTAGCTCGCGAGCCGACATTGTAGCATCGCATCAGCAGACTGACAGGCGAAATCGCAACTTTTATGCCACCCTCTTTCAGCGCCCTCAGTTCGGCTTTTTCCATCCCACTTTGCCGTGGCCACCGCCACCGCCACCGCCACAGCAGCATCTATATAGCACGGCATTTTTGTCTGCTCCCCTATCGTTTCCTTTTCTCCGAAAGAAGCCAACGACTTTGGTTCGAAAGCGTCGCGGCGCGCGCGAGACCCTATTTATGATAGCTTTCTTTTATCCATATTCTATACGTCGCTATTAAACATGTTCATGTAAAATATATTCCGAGTCTTAAGTTTTTTTTGGGAAGAAAGAGGGAGTGAGATCGAAGTGCGCCCGTTGTGTCCTGCTTGCCACGAGCTCGCGCACTCGTACGGCTGAGGCTTTTAATTAAAAAGCATCAGCGTGCTCGCAACTTCAGGGAGATATGGCGAGTGGTGTGCGCCCCGCAGTATACGCCGTATATAGGTGCATAT
Source organism: Trichogramma dendrolimi (assembly GCA_034770305.1). NCBI lineage: Eukaryota > Metazoa > Arthropoda > Insecta > Hymenoptera > Trichogrammatidae > Trichogramma > Trichogramma dendrolimi. The sequence continues at coordinate 871,755 of JAPMIB010000037.1, read as the reverse complement.
TCCCCCTTCCCCAGTTTCTCTCTCTCTCTCTCTTTCTCTCTCTCTTTCGGCGCGGAGGTCGCGAGAGCAACCCCGTTCGACTCGATCCACCCATCAGAGCGCGCTTGGCCTCGCTTTTTCTCTCTCTCGCTCGTCGGTGTGTGGGTCTCATTTTCGCTTTTTCTCCATCTCGCTCGGCTAGCTCGCTCGTCATCGCCCAAATATGGACGAGAGAAAGCGAGACAAATGTATCGTCAGGCCGCAGAGAGGCGTATCAGTTTTTCGCGCTCGACTGAACTCGTGAAAGATGGAAAAAAAAGACGATTACTCGCCGCCTTTTTTTTGCTTTTACTTTTCAACAGGCTCGGAGAACTTTTATAGTTTTAATCTCCAATGTGATTTATCCGCGATAAAGTGCAGTTGTGAATATAAGCCGTGCCTTGAGTTGAACGAATGTATGAGCTTTTTAATGGCATTGACGAGTCAAATATATCAGAATAGATTTGATTATTTTTCTCTAATTTTTTTCAACAAATTTAAAAAGTTTCACGCTCGAAATTTGTAATTTTATCGAGCAGTGTTTTTATCTCGCCATGGGTTTCTTAATTGAAATTCTAACGGGTCCATAAAACAATCACAATCTCTAGCTCGTGCTCTTCCCAGAAGATATGTATACGTTTTTCCAATCGGACGAGGGAAAATTGCCAAAGTCTATATATATACGTTTTCTCGCTTAAAAGTACTAGAGCAGTAGCAGCAGCGGTGACAGAGCTTAACCCTCGACGTAGCGTGTGTTGCATCAGCGAGTAGTCGGCTGGAATTTTAACTCAATACATCCACTTTCGGCAAAGAGATCCGTTTGTGCTATTAGCACAGTGAGCACGTAGCCCATAGTCGTTTTTTTTCTGCGTGCTCGCTTGTACACGAGTGCGTTTCGCCCACGTATACATGTATATAATGTATACAGAAAAAGAATCGCGCGCGCATAAGCACGAGACATCGACTTCCTGTTGCGCGAATGTATATCCTGAGGGCGTTATTTCAAACGACCGCATTCTTTGACGTAGCATGTAAATTTGCTTAGGAATAATATGAACCTATTGGTGTGTGTGTGCATGTGCGTATACGTCGTATAGGTATACGCTTTTGCAGCTTATATGAGTAACGGAACAGTTTCCATACGTGCCGGTGAAATTACTTGGCTCTATACGCGAGTTTTCCTGCAAGTATATGTTTTGTTGTTCACGACAATGCAGCCTGCGCGCGTATAAATTAGGTGCAAAATTCATTTTCTCGTCGTCGTCGTCGTCGTCGTCGTAGTCGGAACAATGGGTCTCGAAACATGTGAATTTTCAAACTCATTTTTTAAATATTTGCTGTCGCGGCTGCGAAATATAAAAGCGATAAATTGGATAAAAGCTTACCCGCAGCAACATCGCGTGATCCATGTACGTGCGCTTTTCGATTTATATGTACCCGCGTGTGTATACGTATATAAGTCAGTTATAAATTCTTACGGATAAAAAGCTTCCGACAAATCACGCCTCCGATATATATGGCATCCGAGTTATGAGAGGAATGATATAGAAAACAAGTATTTTCCATCCAGCCTTGGACTTTTCCGACCTGCGTGAAAGATATTTTTTCTTCTTTTTCCGTAATGCCTTGCTCAATAGTAGGAGAAAAGAAAAATTCTCGATTCATTCTGTCATGTATGTACGCGGTCACATCTTTTTTCCTCAACGTCTGATCAATGTACGTATACTGGCGTACATTTGCACGCCGTTTTTGACGAAGCAATAAAAAGTGATGAAAAAAAAGTAGCCTCGAGAGAAAAGCTAGAAAGCCTTGGCAAACAGGAACAAAAGAACAATCTTGACTACAAGAAGGACTCACGGGTTTAGCTGCTGTTACTGCTGCTGCCACTGCTGCGAGTGACGCGCTTAAAGGATGGACCTGTGTGAGGAGCTTCGGCGAAAATTCCCCACGGGAGACACGTCAACGTTCGGCAAATGTTTTCGATCTTTTTTCCGCTTTCGATTGTTCTTTCTTCGTTTTCTTTTACCATATCGTTTATAAGTTTTTTGCCACAAGATACTTTGGAAGCTTGACAGTTAAAACTTGGACTATTGAACGTTAATGCTTTGATATACTGTTCCCTGTGTCGTGCAATATTGATAAAAGTTATTAAACTTTCATTTTTTATAAATTCCACGTGAATTTTATTCGTTACGTGACGAACGCGTCATATTCGTTTACTGCACTCAATTACATTTATAAGTACTCATACATTGCAAAAGTGTTTGATCAAAAGTTTCTAAAAAGTGTTATCTGAAATCACATCTGACAAGCACATCTTGACTAATTTGGTTCACAGCTGTAAAAAAAACTAATCGGAAATCGCGACTCCCCTGCTACAGTAATATGTACACTTTTTACATCATGGTCGACTCTTTTTTCTTGAACTCTTGTATACCTATACACTCAGAACGTAAAGAGAATCCACGTGCTACTTTTTTCTTTCTAGATGCGTACCACGACACATGATTTATGACTGCATTAATGCACTTCGCGACAGACATACAACCTGCGCGACGGAACTTTTCTAAAGCTCGACCAGAAGATCTTTATATATACACCTAGATATATATACAGACGGAGAGACGTGCGTACACAACATCTATTGAAATCGCTAGGGGTGCTCTCTTCGATTATACAAAACGTACGCGAGGGAAATGCGGATGCGTGAAAACGATCAGTTTCTTGGACATTTTTTGTCGGGCTATATCCAGTCGCAAACGATAAATGCAGTGCATCTAAATTTTTCAAAAATATTAAAACTAACCTGTGATTCGAATTGCATACAAAATTAAATTATCTTTTACTTTTTCACGAGGATGTTGCGCTTTTATGCAAACGCTGAAATTTCAATGAATAAATGAATAAAGGTCTCGAAAAATGAATATACTTTTGCCAGAAAAAAGTGCTTAACGGTTTTCGTTCTTTTTCTTCTGTCTCTCATATATTTTCCCGATTTACGTTTAGCTAATTATGCGCGCGTAAAAATAATGCAATATATACGAGAAAGAAAAGCCACAGGGCCATTCTCATTACCATCGAATAAATATTCATTGTACTATTTAAGCTAAGGGTACAGCGTACTATACACGCGTAGAGCAGCGTAACTGGCCGATTGAAGTCTTGGCTTGCATGTTCTATAAACATTGGCAAAAAACGACGTCGTAATAGTTGCACGAGAGAGAGAGAGAAGAAAGAGCGAAAAAAGAAAAAGGCAACGGCCAAACGTTAAAGTCAGTTTTAGGGGTTTTATTAGCGCGCCCTTAGCATAATGCTATATATGCATAGCTTGTGTGTATGTGTGTGTGTGTGTGTGTGTGTGTGTGTGTGTCGCTTGTGCGCCAGTATGGCACGATTCAATTTACTCCGGAAGAAGCCAGGCAAGGAGCCTAAATTCCGCTTTTGCAAGGGCGGAATTGCAATCCCTTGTTCAGAAATCTGCTCTCTCTCTCTCTCTCTTTTCTCCACCTTCTAGCTCCGATGCTCATCTCAATAACATTAGCTTAGTGCTAGTTGAAAACTCGGTCTACGTGTACGTAAATGGACGAGCAAGGGCCTATTGTATTACCTGCCTCTATGGCAGAACATTAAAAGAGAAGTACACACATGCTGTACAGCTCGTGTACAGGCGTATAGCACCAGTGGTTTTGCTATTGTGGTCGTTGCTTATCGCGTTATTCAACCATATAGCACGCAGCTCACAGCATCGCAGCCAAGCATTAGAGAGAACTCTAATTATTTTAATTGATTTTACTCACGTACGCGCAAAAGTTTTTCTTTTAATTCTCCGCGGAAAAATGATAATTCCGCGTTATCGAGCATAAAAGAGTCTCAGTTGCGTTAATTTATTTTTTGAAAAACTTCATGCTACGATAACAGTAAGAGCTTGGAAGTACAATACGATGAAATATTTGTTTGTTTCAGATAGTAGTGGAACGTGCTGGTTCGGGGCATCGTCGCTGAGCCGCGTACAGGAGCTCGCTGTGGATTATAAAAAGAAGAAGGAGAAGGAAATCGATTGTCAATCAATCAACATGCCGATCACGACTCGAGTTCCCCGGACGTTTCTTCCACGCACGAAACGTTTCGTATGTATATACTTTGCTACAATCTCGGATATTGGACTTTCCGAAGTCAGTCGCAACTTGTCAGTCATGCAGCCCAGCTAAGTGCAGTGGTGTAGTTCCAAGTGTTTGCGCAACGACGAGCCGTCCGCAGAGTATAAGCCACCAGTAACAGTGAGGGTTTTTGTGCATCAGCCAAAACTCCGTTCACGACTAGCTGAAGCTACGCACGTTAAACAATGTTTGTTGGTGAGTTATTTACATTCTTATCGATGGTCGATTAAATCTTTGTCGAATCGGCTACTTGAATTTTCACGCCACAGCCTGCAATAATTGAAAAATTTTGTTTGCAGATAATAAACTGGGTTACTCGCTTCATCGAGGACAATCATGACCGATAAAACCTAATTAAATTTGGCGGCGTTCAGTTTTTGTTAGGCATCCTATCTGCAGCGGCGCAGCGAGCCCTTCGTGCACGTATTATGAGCAAGCAGCAGCAGTGGCTACTACTACGAGCCCTCCTCTTTGAAATTCCCAAGGGAAGATTAAATTATATAATCCAAACGAAGAGAGAAGATGTAAAATACGCAACGGTAAATCAGCATTTATCGCAGATATTCTCGGAAAATTCGTACATACGTATTATATAATACTATATTCCGTATAATATGTGCTTTAACGCGTGCGAGCAAGTGCGCAGGATCGCACAGCATTGAGATTTGAAAGGCCATGCGCGAGAGTTCATTTAATTATCATAAAGCATTGGCTCGCTGGAATATATACTCGTTGCTCTGATTATCATAATGATCATAATAGCGAATGAAAATTCGCGCATTTAGTCCATCGAGGCATTATAATCAATAAATGCTTTGAGGACTACGAGAGTTGGCTCGCATTGCAAATATAATACACAGCTCTATATCTATATACGCGAGCGAGGGGCTAACTACGTTATAATGCTTCAAAGCACCATAAAACGTCGTCGCTGTACACCTATATAGAGCTACCGCGCGGTAAAAGCCAGACGTTTTACACAGCGCAAAATTGCAATGCACACTCACCCACGCATACGCACGTACGCACGTATACACAGAAACACACTCGAGGCGTAGCCATGCCGTGGGTACATAGACTTTTGTTCATATAAGAGCTATCTCTTAAAATCGTTAAAAACAACTTCATAATACTGCTCGTTGCCGCAGTAAATTGCGCCTGCGATAAGTTTGCTTTTTTTATGACGCATAATTCCCGGGAAATGCTTCAAACACAGCTCATCACGATTTTTATTGCCCCAATTGGTTAAAATATTGCACCACTTCTAATTGATAATTTTTACGGTGCATCAACTGCAGCTTCTTATACTGATAAAAGTAAAAACCCTTCTGTGAATGCGATTTTTTATTGTGTACGTGTTTTTCGAAACATACACAGGATAGTAATGCTCATAAAACATTTTTGCAGTTCATTTTCAATTGTTGTTCGAGGTTTCCTTCATTTTGGAACTTTTTATCACTTATTCTTCCGCAATTCAGCATTGATATCTTTGGTATTGCAGTCGACTTCGGAGGCACGTATACTTTTAGTTTATATTCTCATAATACTCGCTCGCGCATAGGTGAAGTGAAATATTTATTCGCAGCCAATGTTGCTGCTAACTCCACAATGCATGAATCACTTTTCCGTACGGCCAAGTGCAGCGCAGATAAGGTTTCAGTGCAGGCTCATTTATTCGCATTTATATACCTTAAGCAGTGGCTGCTCCAGCGCCACAGCTGTTCCAAAAATTTCGAATATAACTAGTCGAATGGCCGTAAATTCCTTGGCTGAAAAACTTTTTTGAATGACGCATAAATAAAAAAAAGAAAGTTGATAAATATGAAGCTATTAATTCTACAGAAGTACTCTTATTAGGATATTATGCGCAATGGAAAAGGAGTGTTTCAACTGCTGAGAAAGGTTTATCATTTTCGACTCTTATTTCGTAATCATTATTTTTCAAATAGATTTAAATATGTACCGTATTCTCGAGGCTTGAACTTTGCGTTGAATCAAACCCATCAGCTTCTATGTAATCATATTTCAGTCACATTAAGTTCAGTATTCAAAAACGTTTCCGTCTGCAATATATTTTTTAACTGCATGTACCAAAGGATACCAAAGGACCATTTGATAGAAATGAAACGGTCAAATTTTATATTTTTAATAGGAAAAATATGTTCACGAAATCACTTGTTTCAAATTTGATATTTTCAAAAAAAAATTTTTAATAAGACGTATCGATTGCAATACAATTAAAAAGAGCGGATGACACAATATTATGAATATAAGATGATGTTGCAGCGTTGCGGTGAGCTTACGATTTATCGCGCACAAGCATGTAAGCTTACACACGTCACTCGTTTCCTCGGAGATGGATAGATCCACACGAGCTCGTCCATCATTTCAACTTCTTAAACTCTCGATTATGCATTTCTTTGTCAAATTTTGTCAAAATATGCTTTTATGCGGGCGCATCGATGAAAAATTATTGTGAAATTTTTCAGTGCAATAACAAGAGCATTCTTCATGCTCTATTATAAATCATTTTCAGGGATTTAAATTGGAACTGTATTGGGAAATAGATAGCTCATAAATTCGCAGCCTTGTTTGATTCATGTTTTCATTAAGATATTGTTAGGTTTATTTGCCGCATTACAGTCGCATATAATCTCTGCGCATTCGAATGCCAAAAACAATGTAAAATGGCAGTATCATAATTAAGAGTCAATATTTGCCGTTGGTCAGTAAATTTCATCGCTCCTGTATTCACGTGTACATTGACATTTGACAAAGTACTGCATACAGTTGTCTATTATAGATGTCGTTGCAGCTACCCATTGCTGTAGCGCCGTTGCTCGACGTCAATGAATGATTTGTGTAATGACATTTCGTATTTACATAAATAACGATACGAATTAATCATTTTTTATCGTTAAATTTGTTTGTGACCGAGCAATTCAACATATGGTGTCTGTGAGTAAAAAGCAACAGTGAGCAATATCGAAATAAAATTCATTTTGTTCATTCAAAAAGTTTGGCTTGTGCTTGCGGCAAAAAAATCTTTTTTCTATTCTTTCCACTCGCATCCGGGTCAATTTCTCCCCCTTGAGCCTATATCTATAGACATAGCGAATAAGAGAAAGAGAGAGAGAGAGCGAGCGAGAAAGAGAGCAGTTTCAGCACCTAAAGTCAGAGCCAGACACTTGCGCGCGCGCGAATCACTCGCCGTGTATCTCTTTCAATTTTTTGCCGCTGAATATAGCCAGGAGAGGCAGCTCGTCGCGTGAGGGTCCCAGAGAGCGGTCGATACCCCCAGCAGGAGTAGCAGCGGCAGCAGCAACGGCAGCCTCCGGTTTAGGTAGGAGAGCAGTTCTCTGCTTGCTGCGGCTGTTGGCCGATCAATAAGCCGACTGACTGTGAAGGTAACGAAAGGAGAGGGGGAGTTTGCATTCGTTCTCTCTCTCTCTCTATCTCTGTGTGCGTGTGTGTGTGTGTACGCGTGTACGTACATGGGAAGTTTGCAAAGGGTGTGGAGATCTAGAATTTCTAGCCGATTTTACCCTCGCCCGAGTTGTGCGCGCGCGAGACTTCGAGGCCAAAAAGATGATGAGGAGGAGAGCTTGTGAGCGCGCAGAGCAAGGCTAGCCCTGAGTCTACTGCTGCTGCTATACACGACATTCTATATGCTTCCTACGCGTACCATAGGCTACGTGTGAGTATATATAAACTCGGTCTCGAGGAGCGGGTGGGGTTTGCCGTATATATATAGGCAAAAGTACACGAGCATAGCTACAGGCGGCTACAAGCAAATCTACGCAGTCTCACAGCTAGCCGAGCTGTAAACCTCTGCGGCGTCCACCGGATTTTATCTCCAGCTTTTGTTTTTACATTTTATTGAATTTCAACCAGATTAGCAAACTTGAAATTATAACCAGATATGCTTAAAACTTTAGCGCATTAAAAAACTGCATCAGACATTTTTAATTTCGTCAAAAACTAACGAAATATAGCAGGACTTGTAGGTTTTATCTAAAATAACAAAAAAATATTTTCATTTTATAAAAAAATGAGTCTCGTATTTTAAATGACATGCATGCAGACAAGCTGAGTCACACATGTTCCTCATATACAACAAAAAATTGTGACTTTCAGATCCAGCGAATACTATTTTTTTGTAAACACGAACAATGCAAGCTTCCGAAAAATCATTTTTAATATAAACCACCATTTTATTAATAATTTATATAAATTTAAAAATTTGCTCACGGAATAGTTACTGATGTATCAAATAATTTTTTTTTCAATTTTTTTCATTTACTTCATTATTTACTTTAGAATCTTTGGATACTGTTTCACGAAAAAATGTTCATATCTCAATAGGAATGTGACTATTTTATGAGTGTCAATAATAATGCAGTAAAATAATTTTATGTATACTTGAAGAGTGTATTTATTGACTTCAAAAACTACGTCGATATTAACTCTATGATCTTGTAAAAAAATTTTACGAATGAATATTTTTTGGGCGTGTCAAAGCTTATATTGCAATCCTTTTCAATTTTTTCCAGAAATAAACAAGAAAAATTGAAAGGTCGTGGACTAAAAACAACGGTCAACAACTAAACGGTGCTATTATTGATGCGGTCACGATATCCACAGAGTAAAATAAATGGATCATGCGAGGAATAATTCAAATGAATGTCAGCTTATAGCAATCAATAGTCGATAGATCGACGATGGATAATGATCGGAAAATAGGCGATCTCGTGTAATTGTACAGAAAAGGCCGGTGGCACTTTTAAAAAGTAGGTTAAAGCTCAACAGTTGCCTCGCGTATATATACGTAATGTACATATATATATGTACATATTATACACCATGCATATATGTACGTTTGCGTGTGTGAACACACGTATACGGCGTACGCAAGCATATAAGCCTGCGTATCTGTACCGTTATAGGGGTGTACGTATAAATGCGCGCGTATAGGATAGCTGGGCTAACGTATTCAAAGCGTATATAGTCGAGCACGGGGTGCATCTAGACAGCGAGCCGCCGTCGCGCACCCCCACGTATGGCTACAAAACGTATAGATACGCTTCCTACGTACGCGGCGGCACGCGTATATAGATAGATAACGGCGTCGACGACGACGACGATGGGGACAGCAGCGGCAGCAGCGGCGACGAGAGAAAAGGAAGGGAAATTGAGTGTCAGGGTGGGGCAGATTTTGGTCCAATCGTCGCAGAATCCCTGGCTCCATGGGTATATACGCGATTGCGAAAGGGGGTGCGCGCGGCTCTGGCCTTATAGCCAAGGGTAAAAGCGAGCGAGCGAGCAAGAGAGAGAGAGATGCGCCGCGCCCCGCGCTCGCATCAGCGCCAGCAGCCAAAGAGAGAGAGAGAGAGAGAGAGAGAGAGAAAGAGAGAAAGAGTCTATGCTCTTGACTCCTTGATACAGCGCAGAGGCTTGCAGCGACGCCGTACACTCCAGATCCTGTTCGTTGAGAGGCGTCCTTTTGCACTGATGGAAACTGACGTTGCTCTCTGTTGCTGCTGTTGCGCTGAGTTGAGACAAGACGACGGTGACGACGACGACGACGACGACGACGACGACGAAGATGACGAAGACATAGACGACGATAGAGTGTGACTAGAGTTTGACACAAGCGAGCGAGAAAGAAAGAGAGACGAACTGATGCCGCTGACACGGGGTGTGTGTTGTTTACGTTATTATCTATACTTACTTTTCTTTCGTTAAATTCACATTAAATAATTTTCTACACTCTGCATTGTTCATCTCACTTTTCTCATAGTATTTCAATGAGTGATACTGTAAGTACTACATCAGTGAATTGTGCTAATTAGTTAATTTATGTTATTCAAGTAAAAGCGTCGCCTAAGACGAATCGTATCGAGCAGCACTAAAATATATATTTGTTTTTGTGTGTCGAGCACCATAATAGATCGTGAAATTTCTCTATAGCATTATCATATTATATCACCTGCACGATAAAACCGTGGAAACGGTAAAATTTGCATGCGTCGATATTGCACGTATGCCCTGTCGGTGTGTCTCCGTGTGTATCGCGTGTGCGTGGGTGTGTGCGGCAGCCCGAACGCGCACTGGATTTTCTTTCTGACAACGTAGTAGTAATACGTGCATCGAGAGCATTTATATTCCGAAAAGAGCCGCCGCTCGCTTGTTGCATGCCAAGTCTCCTATATTCAATGCGCGCCACGACCTTGTTTTCACTTGATGCTTCCCGAGAGTTTGTCGAATTCCACGGCAACTTATTTTTTTCTACTGCTGCGTGTCGTCTATGTTTTATCGGTGTTTTTTTTTATTTCTCAAAGTTTCTATTTACAATTGTAACTGTTTCGATCGTAGACTAGAACTTTTGATGTGAAATGTTTGCATAACTCATACGTTTTAGCACGTATTAAGACTCATGCATTAGAATTTATGTCAAAGATTTATTAAATTAGCCCTCGGTGGGTAAGAAAAATGGGGAGAAAAATAGGGAGAAAAATAAGTCAACAGGCACAGCTGCGATCGAATATCAGCAGTTTCTAGTAGATATCGCTGTGACCCTTCTTTTGTAAATGATCGCGTTGCCCATATAACCATATCAATAGATTCGATAAATTATAATAAGTATTCACGTCAAAAATAAAAAATTCCATTCCGTTAAATCCATTTAACCCGTCAAGTTTATTTTTTATTGCATTTTTTTCATCTCCTCCGATGTCCGTATAAAAATTTTTTATTTCGCCTGATAAATCCATTTGATCAACTAAAAAAGATAAATTTTAATTTATTTGTAAAAATGTAAAAATGTACTTAAATTTGAGCTTAACAAAAAACCATTATAGCGATACATTATCTATCTGTTCTTCTGAATATTTCAGGACATCTCAAGTGGATAAAAAAAAAGACGAATGCGATGGTCAGACAAGCAAGACGTGTCCCGCTCATCTGCTGGAATGTTTACACGTGAGCGTTGGAAGGGTATTTGCGAAAGATATAGGCACATTCGTGATCTACCCTGTAGATCCGGGCTTTTGTAGAATTGTAGATATCAGAAGCTCGTCTCTACAGGTATCTTACGGATGACATGCCACGCGACTCTTTATCGCAGGGTCGCATCTTTATCTCTCGCTATACAGTCAACTCGTACCACGCTCTTATCACGTAGTCACGTCCAGCTTATAATTAATGATCTCCGTCTTTTGCGCTGCCAAGTTTTTTTTACTAAGATTTTCATTTGTAATTCTTTTTGTTTCTTATCTAATACAGCGACTATCCTTTTTCATCATTATTATATTATTATATATTATATTACAATAATTATTATATATTTGTAAATCAAGAAATAAATGAAATTGAATAATTAAATTTTTTTCTGTCTCACTAATATAATCCAATCCTTTCAAATCAAAATTGAATACCATTTGCAATTAAAAAATAACATTCCAAAATGAAAATAAATAGTAAGCTTTTACTTCAAGTTAAAACAAGATGCTACGTAGTATGATAATTTTTTGAAAATTGGCTTTCCAAAATAATACGTAAAATTCACATCTCGAGACTATTGTTTTACCATATTTGGAGCTAATTGAATCGATAAAATTTCAATTTTACTAGTTGCGATCTAAAAAATTTAAAATTGATGAAATTATTTATTTAGATCATTTTTCATTCAATTGATTACCCAATGTATTATCAGTAAATTAAAATTACAATATAAATATAAATTAATTGCTCAATATAAGTTTTAGGTTATAATAGGAACGATAAATCAAAATTGAGACGCGTGAAAAATCGATATAATTGTGACATTTTGTATCCGATCGCTAGCGCCATCGAGAAAATTTTTTGTAACTAACACTTTCCAGTTGATAACTTGAGCAAGTAGAAACTGTCTTTACCCACAGATCTCAGGATTTAAACATGCAGAGATGGCGCTAGTTCAACTGTTACACTGGCTAAAATGTTTGGTATAAAGTATTGAATCTAACATAGCTATCCACGAGCGCCTCTGGTGGCTAATAACACAAGCAGAGTAAATTTGAGCGACGGATAAGTATATTTGAAAGTAAGCATTCGACTACTTTTTAATCAAACATTATACTTGAAATCGAAGTAGAAAGCTTTTTAGCGGAAAGCATTATTGTAATATTTATTTTCATTTTGCTATTTTAATCTGTCAATTATTTATTGAATGTTGAGATTCAATACAATAAAATTATGCAACTCATCATGATTTTTTTCAATCACTTTTTAAAATGATTACCTTATATTATTGTTATTTGTTTTATTGTAATATTATTTTGTATTTTCTAAAATTTCGCTATATTACAGTTGGAAATAATGAGGGTGACTTAAATTGTTTTTCGAAATTTACTTTGGAAATGAGAATATAATACTGATCATGCTGCGATGTATTTGCAGCGAAGCTCAGTAGAAGCCACTTGGTTTGAGCTCGCGCACAGAGAACCAGCTGGATATGAAACATAAGAAATGGTCGAGAGTATAACGAAGACGAGAAGTGTACGTAGCGTATAGCTGGGTGGAGGATGAGGAAGTGGCGGAGGACGGGGGCGAGGGGAGCAGAGAGAGAGAGAGAGACGAGAGAAGATACACACAGTATTATACCCTGAGTATAAGGTACCCCTACATCGGTGTGGCAGTGGTGCCTAGCCGTGACATGGAGGTGATTAATGATTTCGCACGACATCCACGCAGCCAGCAGTAGTTCGCGGCGCTCTCTCCCTTTCTTGCGCGCTTCAGAGCTTCAAGCGCGCGCGCGATCCACTCTTATTCGCTTCGATTCTTTTGCCTTTTCTCTCGTCGCCGCATCCATTCTTTTTTTCTTCTTCGTTCCAGCCCGTGTACGTGTGAATGTGTGTACGTGTTTCATACTGATATGTGTGTGTATAGATCCTATGGTACCCTTTTCTGTCTATGTATATATGACTGAGCTTTGCTTTTTTTTCTTGTATTTGTTTCGTCATCTCTGCACTAGATTCATCCATCTTTCCACATCCAATTCAAGTTCTTTTCTACTTCCAATTTCTTCAGACTATAATTCGATCATTTTTCTTTACTTTGTATAACTTGCACGACTGTTGTCAGTTCAATTATTTGAAGTTTTGCCATTTTTACATTTTAGGTCACATGAAAAAAATCGATTGGAAAATGTATAGTTAAAATTAACAAATATTACAGATAATCATATTATATCAAAGACCAATTTTTTAAATGTAAATAGCTGTTCAGTAATACCAAAAAAATATCACGAAAGCGTGAAAGATGGGCAATTTTAAAAGCAACTCAACCAAGCAGAAAGAAAATTCATGCAAAAAAGTCGAATAGTCCGATAGGATGTTGGACGCATGGGGTGTCCCGGGCGTTGCTGCGCTGACAAGCAGCTCGGCACTGCTCAGTGGATTCATCCTTTATACGTATGCGCCAATATATACCTCCGAATCTTCTAGCACAGTGGCCATGAAAAAAGAGGAAAAAGCTTGGATTAAAAGCTTCGTTTTCCTTTATTCGACCATCAGTCTTACGATAGCTTTATATACGTACGCTTTTTACTTGGCTCTTTTCAGTTCTGATTCGATCCCTGAAACTGTTCTTTGTTCAACGCTGCACATTCACCCTCACGCTGCGTGGAGTTATTGATTTTACCCATCTACTCTATAAAAGAGGGTGGTGTTTGGCTACCGAGGTGCTGCCTTGCAACGGCAAAATAGAAGCCACATTAACATAGATATAGTCATGCAAGGTACCGACATTTTAATATATTTGTAAAATACTTTTTGATCTATTTAATAAAGGTATGCTTTTTACCATCTACAAACTGTTAAAAAATAATGGCAATAAAAAGTGCATCGTAAGCACATGTGTACCAAACTTTAATGTAAAAAACTTTTAAATATAATTTTACTGTAACCACCAGACTAATGTAAATAAAATGAAAAAATTTAATCAAACAGTAAAAATTTTTTACAATGGAATATGAATTTGACCTTTTTATTTATTGTAATATCATGAAAATATAATTTTAATTCTATTATCTCAGATTAACTCGTATAAAGTTCCCTTCGAAAAGCACAACAAGCCCTTATTATCTACATCTTGTGCAAATTACTGAGAAAATCAACGATGAATGACGATGCAAGTTGCGAAAGTACAAGCGAACCAATACCCTCTGTTAATTGTATTAAGGAATTTAGTTCAAAGTATTTATCAAGTCTGCTTTCGATACTTACCGATAAATAGGATCACTCACTCAGTCTCGAATTCAGAATAGAGTTAAAAATAAAGCTCCAGAACGACATCTTGTATGTATACTTAATCGATGAAGGAACTTCTTTTCTTTGGCACTGTGTTATATTTTTTGCGATCAACTTTTTCAAGTCGTGATTATTTAAATCCAATAGTTTTTTATTAATTTTAAATTTAATTTATTTTTATTCAAACGTTTTGAATCGTCATTTGTATTAATGAAAGTAAGCTCAGCACGATCAATAATCTCTGAAAACAAAATAATTCCTCATCATTATCTAAATGCATATACCCGCACATGAAAAGAGGGTCCTGAGATATCCACACGTATACGGAAGCCGTTGTTGAACCTCCCAAGTCAAGTTCTCACGTATTACATGCGTAGGCAACGAAAGTGGTCAACACCGGATTATATGGGATTAAGCACACGAAGGGCGTTGAAGCCTGAATTCCGACAGGGTCAAGAGGGATTCTTAACTATGATATAATAGAGCAGAAGAGGCAGCGGTAGAAAGGCCATATCAATTTTATCATCAAAAGGTCACGAAACCAGATTGCCGTTCAGTAAGCAGTCGTACATTTGTCGTTGCTGTTTTGCTTCATCGAATCTAGCTTGAAACAATATTTTATTTCCAAAGAAAATCAGCAGGTGATCAGCACTTGATCTCGTTAACCCGAAAAATTTTCATCGGATAAAAATCACTTTGTCAAAACATTTTTAGATCATATAGCAAATCGTTTCATCAACCAATCTAGAATTTGACATTATTATTCTGGCCGAATTTCCGGAAGCATATGACCATTGCTAGACAGAAAAAAATGAGACGCATCATTTTCAAAACACCATCTCCGCAGCTCTCACGACATATACACTGGATTCTCGCGACTTCTTCGAAAATTCTCAGTTCTGACTGTGACACATCCTATTATAATTACAGTCATCTCTCGAGGATTCGTGTCAAGAAAAAGTAAAAAATGACTTTAAAAGCCTCTGTTGGTGTCTAGCTGCGCGTTAGGTTGTTTCACGGTAGACACGAAAGTGCATTACCGAACACGAATACACGTATCGCGCGCGCTGTTATAGCCGAAGCATAGTGCAACCTGCCATCGCTGCCGCACGCGTGTATGTATAATATAATATCGCATATTATATACGCACACGCGATAGAAAGGAGAGTTGAAGGTTCGCGTATTATATGCGTTCATTAATCTTGATCGGATCAGCACGAGATATCGCGGCGAGCGACTGTTTCAGAAAAAGCCACGTATATACCTCCCGTAAATTACATTCATTCCTCATCAACCGCTTCAACGTTCATTACCTTCTCCGATATTCCTTTTTCCTTTCCAAATTGTATTTTTATTGATATGAAAGCGACGATACTCTCGACCGAGAGACAAACCTTTGGTGGTAAAAATAAGATGTTGACTCGTCAATCTGTGCTTCCAGCAGATGTTTTAACCAAATCCTATGGATTTTCCTTTGCAGCTTTTGTATGGGTTTCGTTCCATTCAACTCGAGAAGAAACGAGCTCCTTTTTTTCGAATAAAATCTCTGGAGTAGCGGTATACGTACATGTATTATGCCGCATTTACCGCACAAAGCTATCTAGATGTAGTGATTGATGTATAAATTCGGAAATAATGATCCTATCGACAGTTGGGCGTGTGCTTAAATGAGATATCATTACGTCAGAAGTGGTCGGGAAATTATTTGATCGAATTTCTCGGTAGTTTGCTTGAATGCAAAGTCCTTACTGACTCTTCAGGAAACATCGATTGTTTTGCATCAGGTTGTCAAGCTCGCTTTAATGGAATTCAAAGTTTTTGAGTTTTATTACGAAAACTAATATTTACGAATAGAATATTCATTTCACAAAATAATTAAAAATGCATCACGCGCCTTTCCGTATTCAAGTCAAAATTAGAATGACTTTGTTAAATAGTGAATGGCTCTTTAAACTAATACAACTAAACTCCCAGAATAACAAATATGGTTTTGACCATCGAAGTTTGGTACCCGGTAAACTGAAAGTAAAATCCATCACGTTCTTAAGGGGTGAAAAGAATCTTAATGAGTTATAGAAAGCGAGG
Organism: Trichogramma dendrolimi; assembly: GCA_034770305.1. Classification (NCBI taxonomy): domain Eukaryota; kingdom Metazoa; phylum Arthropoda; class Insecta; order Hymenoptera; family Trichogrammatidae; genus Trichogramma; species Trichogramma dendrolimi. The sequence continues at coordinate 855,205 of JAPMIB010000037.1, read as the reverse complement.
ATTGGCAGGCGAATTCAATAGGAATTCATAGCGATGAAATACCCGCTGCGTGCGCGATCTTTGTACAGTCGCCATTTCTTTTATCTATTTGAAGTTTAGCGTTACATTGAATTTTTTTTCACGATCAATTTCTCTCGCTCGCAAAAAAGAGCCTGCATACCATCTGTTGTTTCAGTAATGATAAATTAACTACGCACGTGGATGAAAAATTTAGCACATTAATATCGTGTCCTTTATTCGTACTTTATTGAACCCTGTCTGTATCATATTACGCATGGACAGAGTATTTTCATTTTGAGCAAACATTTAAATTACCAAAAATACCAAAATATACTCACAATAAAAATATACCATTAGTTTTTTACCTCGAAAAAAAAAATTGTTTTACATATCTGGCAAGGTGCACACAGCAATTAAATTCACCTGTACATAAAAATTATCCCATCTGCACACAAACACGTATATATATACAGAGTTACACGTTGATCCCATCAATGCAAAAAGCTCCGTCACCGTGATATCGAATAAGTTGCGCTGCAGAAGGCAGGAACAGACTCGACCTTGCATTTACTTCCACGAGTTTTTATTACGATGCTGCCAACTTACAAAGATTCTGCATTACCGGGCATCTATTTTCATTCGATGCAATTAGCTTAATTCGCAGATCGCAAAAGGTACGCACGATCGTAATTATACAATTTTCATCCCTCGGGCGCAACTGGAAGCATACCGAGAACGATCAAGTAATAAGTGCACGCGACACCGAGGTGCCAAAAACTCGTCTTTTATCGTAATACCATTGAAATCCGCGAGTACACACGAGTTACAGAAATAAATCGGCACGGCGCACGCGAACGCATTGGAGTAGTGCACGCGCGAGAATACATATCTCGCGGAACTTAATGATGCGTGTGTACGCGGGCACGAGCGAACTGTGCAGTAGCTGGTTGAGAGCAGCGTGCTGCAAGCGCAAACACATATAGCAGCGACGCCCACGTCATATATGCCAGCAGCGATGCAAACACGAGATGATGCATGGACTAGCTCGTCCATCATTAGTAAGTATACTATCGCGTTTGGTCGCGCGAGCAGCAGCGAGTCGCTGAAAAATTTTAACGCTCGACTCGCCGAGATGATAGTATTTTCGTATAACTCGCTTTCCAGCCTGTCAACGCTCCGCAGCGTATATAACAGCTCGGCCTGCGTACTACGTGCACATAACGAATCAGCGAATTTGTTGTTTGTTTGTAAATGCGTGTGTTTGCGCGCTTCAATTTCCTCTCGGTTCTTGCTCTCACTCGGTGCGTTTGGACGTGTGACGACAGGAAGCATCCCGTTATCTTTAATCACTTTGCTACTGCACGAAACGCCACCGTTCCTCGCAGCAGAGTGTGCAGAGTGTGCGGTGGTGCCAAGTACGGCCGTAACGCGCAGTACTGCTGCTCTCCGTGCCGTCGCTGCCAAAAAGGTGTGGAGACGAAAACACGTCCCTTGGGGAACGTCAGTTGTTCACTCGACAGTGAGGTATAAACGAGGCGGAGCACAGACAAGCCGAGCCGGAGCGAGAGAGAGAGAGAGAGAGAGAATAGTTGTATGTGATGCTGCTACTGCCTATATATACGCCGTCGCTTCGGTGTAGTATTGATTGGGATACTGTACATGCTATGCGGGCTCGTGCCAAGCGAGTTTTCAAGGCGTCTTTCTCCACACGGTGTCTAAATAAGTGAGATCGGTTGATTTCTTTCCACAACTCCTAATCACTTTTCTTTGTAGTTGCGGTTTAGCTACTTTCATTAATTGAGGTGGCATTCGAATGATATTAAAATTCCATATTTGAATACAGATGTTGTGGTCGTCGTACTTATTGGTCAATAAGAATCAATTCAAAGTTTTAATAGTAGGAGGGTCAGATAAGATTTAACCAATGATTGATGCCAGCGCCCGTAAAAGACTGTCGGTCGGATAAATCTAACACAGTTATAATACGATCATTATATTTTCAAGTTCTACTTTTCCTCCACATCTTCTGAATTTTTATTGAACTCCAGATCAAAGCATTACGTTTCATTTGATTTTAAATACTTTTTTATATAATTATAAACAATTTAAATTTACGCAAGTATATCAGTTAAATCCTTCAAAAGAAGGACAATTAAAAGAGCATAAGCCTTGCTTTAAAAAATAATTTAGTGTATCTGATAGAATGTTTTGAGCTGAATATTCATCTTCAGATTTATTTTAACACGATTGAATAATGAAAACTGCACTCTACATAAAAATTTTGATATTGGATCATCGAGCACATACATATATATATGTTGTAAGTGACCTCGAATGCCAGCATATACAACGCAAATCTTATCGGCCGTTACGAGAAATGGCGTTATGTAAATGTTTTTATCTGGTGTATCGCTGCAAAACTTACCGTCATCGAAAAGCGAATAAAAAGATCGAAATACATTCGATGCGCGCAGAATGAAATTATATTGCTTGCAATATTAATTTCCGTGAGAAGAATCGTGATTCATCTTAACTAGTGCTTCGCTGTCCCAAGTGCGAGCACGTGAGATGACATGTAGTTGGTATTATATTCGCAGAATTTCAGTATCCTTGCATACCAAGCTGATTATTACTTCGAGTTACTTGTATGCAAGTTTGCTTTGATTCATTGATAAAATGTCAGCATGATGTGCTTTATGAAATGAAATCGTTTTACGAAAAATATGTGTTACTCTATTTGTTTTTATTTGTAGTCAGTTACCCGAAGAAAATAAAAAATAAATATTTTATTTTCAAAAATATATATGATTCTCTTATAACAATTATTAATTATTTTGGTCATGGAATCATTTTTAGAATCATTCAACGAAAACACATGCAGTTCCAATTAATTGAAATATGAAAAATTTCCTTCTCAAACTGTTTTTCTACTAATATTTAATATCGATTAATAAAATAAATTACGATTCAATGGACATTTTTAATTAATATAAAAAAGAAGTCTATGGTCGAGAATTTAAATCGTCGATATAATCTCAAAATAATTTTTAAGACTCCTCTAGAATTATATCCAATCGTTCTGACTTTTTTCCCGTTTTTTCTGCTTCCAAGCATATCGAGTTTCTATCTCTATCGCACTCATTTATTTTCTAGTTTTATGGGCGGTATCAAGACTCGGCAGTCTTCCTATTGGATTCGTACAGAAGAACCACCCCTTATATGCGCGCGACGACAACTACGATATATGTACCCATTGATATTGTAGTTTAGCTGTGTGTGTAGAGAATGGTTTATTTTATAAATCATAATAATATTTCATATTCTGTATGATGATTTCAATTATTTTAATAAAACTTGTACGAGTGAAAAATAAATTTACTTCAAAAAATTTTTTTTTAAACATGTGAAGGCAGTTTTACAAAAGTTAACGTTATAAACTTGTTTTCATCCCCCCCCCTCCCCCTCTATTTTAACACTTATAGATTTGAACGTATTTGTTTTTTTGTGAAAATAGATCTCTTGGAGAATATAACTTAGTAGGACAGTATTGAACATTTATATTCATTTTTTTTATTAATTTTTCGTTTTATTTATTATTTTTCAATACAAACATAATTTTTTACTAGGTTAATATTGATGAGACTAACTTAATAATCTGTAATGTATGCTTAAATCCAATATTGAATACATGTGTTTGTTATCTCGAGGGTTCATTATGTACAACGTGTTATTTTAATATATATTTCTATACGTTATAAGTATATCGCCAGGTATAACCTACCGAAAAATCGTTATTTATACATTTAGTAAGATCATTTTTAAATTATTAAAATGACAATTAAAAAATGATTGCAATCTCTGCTAGAAATGCTCAATATTTTGAAGCTAGTTTTTGGCAAATGAAAAATTTGCTTGGACATGAAAGATCCATCAGAACTGGACATACACAAAGCCAAAGTGTACCGTTTTTTTTTCAAAATTTCAACGTTTTTTGCTATATATGACCATTTTTTCGCTATGAAATCCGTAATTTCAAATCCAATTTTATTATTGATATTCATACATAGAATTGACCCCAGGTTCGATGTATTTGTTATCAAACTTTCATTATTCGCCAATGTTAATTGGGTTAGGATACAAAAAGCCCAAAACTACAATGTTTAAAGTACAAAAAATACCAAGATACTAAAAATAAAGTATAGATGAAAAATTCACAAGTTACTCTGTACGTATCTCAACAGTTCCTGTATGTATAACGTACTCACACACGTATATTCAACGTAACAACGTTTATTCATCAGCGTAGCCACCCTGTCACTTTGTTATAATCGTTTCACGTGTTTGATTTTTCGCGATTAATTATTACGCGTGTTAACGTAGTAGATTTTTTTACGTTTCCGATCATCACCGAAATATTGTGAGATGCCATGAGGACCATTTGCAGAACAACATACAACTAAATGATTTTGGCCATCACATGGACCTAATAAATGTCTTCGACTACTTTTTCATAATTCAGTATTTTAGTATGATTATAGGTCATTTTGTCATTATGGACGTTTAAACTATTGCATTTTGGATTTTTTCGGTATTTTGTATTATGTACCTTCTCTTTTGGATCTTTGGAAACATATTTTTTTAACTCAAAAATGTCAGCAGATGACGAGCACTTGCATTTGATTTATTTTAAACCATTATTTTTACTTTGCCTCTTGCAGATTTACCAATAAAGGTACTCGTTATCTAGTTTTAATGTTCAAGTCGCTTGAAATGCGCTTCATTTTTGCCACATGATTGTAACAGAAAAATCGTCGAATTAAAGACAATTAATAAACAATGTTTTAACGATTTAAATGGTAATTTTTCTGTCATTCGGTTATTATTAATTTTGAGCATTTCTACTAGAGATCGTATTTCACGAATCAATATTCACGAATATTTTATTTAATCATATTTACTCTTTTATGTTGCTCGTTCATTTCATAATATTTCCATAATAATTTATCAATAATATGGCTGTCATATAATAAAAAACTTTAATTTTAGTTTTAAAAAACAATTCCAAAAAATATTAAGTTCTGTTTTCTAATTCTCTTCACATGAACAGTTCTGTAATAATAAATAAACGGCAGCCATTTTTTTAAGTGTTTCCATGAAATTAATAAAAAAATCCAAAGTTGTTTGAGAATTATTTTCTTAATAATTGTTGAAATATTTAATAACTGTTATCAAAAGGTATTTACTGACCTAGATTTGAAGAGGCAACAAACGCAATGATAAATTTGAAATTTTATTGCGAAATAAAAGTATTTTTTTGTAAAATCATGAAATTAGAAGTTAATTTTGACTTTTTTGATGTTAGTGTAAGGTATATGCCCCTATTTTCGATCATGTCCCTATATTCGGTCAATAATTAATATTAACAACTTAATTGTACGTAAGAACTTTTTTTTTTAATAATTGACTGAATGAATCGAACATCTTCAACAGAAATACATTATTCAAATTCAGATATCAAGTTTCAATCCTATATAAAAAATTGATTCAAAGTTGACCGAAATTAGGGCTTAACTGATCGAAAGTAAGGGCGTATACCTAATTGATATGGCCGATTCTTTGTGAAGTAGAATGACAAAAAAAATTTTTTTTCTGCATATATGAAAAGCTTGTTGTTTTTGGTGATTTTAGGCTTTTTGGCCTAATTTCGATTTTTTTTGCACGTTTTTCGACACATATTGTTGTCTACATTGCGGTAAACTTCAAGACCAATTACAAAACTTTATCAGGCAGTAGTTGACATCTTTAGGAAGCTTTTTACATAGTTTTCGAAAAAAAGTCTGGTTCGAACTCGATTAGATTTCTTGTTTTATTTAAGTGGCTTACGCTCTATAACCTCACATGTTACTCTAATCACTTTGGAATAAATTTTTCCTGAAAATTTAGACAATTTTCAACAAAAAAGCTCATGGGCACTTTTACTTTTGAATCATTCTACACTGATCCAGAAATTATTTAAATATTTGTGATTTTTCATGAATTTCGAAAAAACGCTAAAATGGACAACTTTGGGCCTCTGAAAAAGTAGCATAGAAGGACCCAATTTTTCTAAAAATTTTTTTTGGGACAAATCTGGCATTGGAAACAACAATTTTTTCATATTTGCAGAAAAAAAATTTTTTTGGCCATTCGACTTCACAGAGAATCAGCCATATACATTATTCAGAACTCTTTGAAGATAAATCTGAGTAATGAATAAAACATTGAATAATTTCTTATAAAATGAATATTAGTTTTTTCTTTTAAATATTTTTCCGATTGAACTTGAGTCTTGTGGTATTATTTGGTTTTAACTCCGTGAAATAAAAAATACTAACTAAATCTTTGATCGTGTTTTTTTAATTTAAGTAATCCTTTAAAACATTTTGGAGTAAATAAAATGAAAAATTAATTACTAAATGAAAAATTACATAAAGCTACATCACATTCTTATTACATTTTACATGTAATATATTTCCGACGGTATATTACTTGTGTTATTTTGCTTGGTTTACAAAAAACCTGAGATGTTTCGACTTAAACGTGATTACGATTTCTTTTAAATTTAATTACAATTTGGATTATCTATACAAACCTATCAACTATCTTTTTTCAATATTTTACTATTTTTTCATTCATATACACTATATGCAAATATTTTTCATATCAATAATTCAATGAAGTCATAAATCAGTCGTCAAATTTTGGAACTTTTAGAAAATGTTGCTAGGGAATATTGATTAATGAAATAATTTACATGTCAAAGTATTCTTAAGATTTTTCCAAAAAATTTTTTGGAAATATTTGAATTTTTTTCAGCTGCACCTTAATAATTGTTTGAAATACTCAAGCAAAAACCAGGACTTTCGAATGAACATATATTGAGTTCTATAGTAAAATGTTTAATTGATAGAAGCATGAAACGAATTAAAATTAACTCAGGATTGAATGATGTTTTATTTGAATTAACTTATATTTGACCACAATTTATTTGTTATAATGAAACACCTTAGTAACTTACATCGTAATACATGTCACAGTACACATTATAATACTATACTTTATACAAAAAATATTAAAATAAGTGTCGTAATAAGTAATATAATAAATTTCATTATAATTTTGAAGTGGAACATTTTGGATGAAAAAGATAATAAGTTTGAAACAATCGATAACATCAAACTGAAATGTTCATCCACTTTAAATTTTCTTAGACACTTATTCTATAGCGAAACTACTGTACTTTAAAAGACGATTTTTCATTAATTTTGTTTTTTATCGCATTATTTTGAAATAGTATTATTTTTACTGATATCTATATAGCATAGTTTCACTAAACATTCATCATTGACAGGTTTATGAGGAATAAAAAAATTCTAAGAAATCACGGCAACAATTTTTGTACAATTAATCGTTATGTACATCTTATAACAAAGTTCTATATACATAGCTGTAGAGGATGTTCAGTAAAAGTTTAGGAAATTTTTTTGAAACTTTTTCAACGAACCGAACATCATCTCGGGCTTTTATTTTGATTTTATTCTGACTAATATGATGCTTTTTTCACATACAATGCAACGTTCATTGTTGGTGTACAGAAACAGCACACTTTCGATGCATGTACCGCTCAACGTGAATACTATTAAAGATATCTGCTTTCACGGCATACATCATTTTCGGACAAGTCTTCATCCAATTTTCTTAAGAAAATATCCATGTAAGTATCGAAGCGATTTCGCGTTAAAAAATCTTCTGTATTTTCGATTTTCTGTTACAGTGCCATAAGACCATAGTCGGACTTTACAGCCATTGGAGAAATGTTCGTCTCGATCCCATGAGGACTCGTTTTTGCCGGGACCAATGCATTGACACTGCCGGACCCCATATGTACCATATTCGTAGGCGAGTCCATTAACGGACACTGGCTCAATTGTGCTTGCAAATGAGCCAGTGGATTTTGAGGATTTTGGAAACTGTTCATAAGGGGCACGAATCCATCGTTTTGTGGAGCAGGTTTTACGTCGTGCTGGCTATCGACTAAATTCGACATATTTCCACCAATGCCTTCCTCCACTCCGCTGTCCATACTTTGTGGCGAAACTTGTGGATTTTGATTTTTACTTTGCGCGCTATTATTATTTTTCGAAGACTTGGATTTTTTCGTTGGCGACGTTGGCTGACCGTTGGCGACTTTTCGACGGACATTTTTCGTATTAGGTAACTTGTTGTCTTTCTTCCACTTCATCCTTCGATTCTGAAACCATATTTTTATTTGGCGTTCCGTAAGAACGAGCGTGTGAGCTATTTCGATGCGTCGTCTGCGGGACAGATAACGATTATAGTGAAATTCTTTTTCTAGCTCGAGTATTTGATGCCTTGTGTAAGCCGTTCGCTGGCGCTTTGGTTCCATGCCTGGTTGAAACGATCCATTGGCTACAAAAATGAGAAATTAAAAAACATTATAACAGTGATCAAAGAGTTTCATTTCAATTAAATTTAGCTAGAATATTTTTATACTTGGGGTGGGACAATATGAGGATTGTGGAAAGAAATGCTTGAGTCCTTTAATAAGGATAACATTTTTACTTTATGCATGAGACTATCTTAATGAGCTACTGAAAGAGTCACACCATGTACCAGGAGGCTCGAGTGATGACAACAAAAATGAAAAAGAGAAAATGCGCGATAAACAAGCTACCGAACTGGTCTGTTATATATTTGCATGCGTATCGACGGCATCCTATCTTCATCCTCTCACTTTCTGTCTTGGGCGAAATATCTTACTAAATATATATATGTGAACGGCAAAGTGGTAAGGTAGTCAGACGTATTGGCTCGTGGCTTCTTTAAAAAAATTTAAACCAGGTGGTCTTGATCGGTCAAATCTTTTCTATATGCGCTGCACGGCGACAAGAACAAGGCATGCCAGTTGTGTCTTGAGGTGATCAGTTACACGGACGATGAATACATTATAATTTCGCGAGGACATGGTAAAGCACAAATTCATCCTTATTAGTGGCGCAGAGCTACCTTCGTTCCTGCGTTTCTCTTGTGCCCAAAGGTGTCAAATATGATTTATGAGAATTCGGAAATTCAATTAGCTTGACTTTGGCTACCTTCGCGCGACACCAGATTACGAACCAATTATCATTGCTACAAATATAAGCCGTATTATAGCTCAATGAGATTTAACGACGTCTGACTAAGGGCACTAACTTTGAAATGATTACTCATGCTGAAAATAGTTTTCAACATTCCGACACAATTTTTTACTCTCACGTGTCTCAAAAACTTGTTATATATTTTTTAACTATTCATTGCAAACTAAGATCAAATACAATTGTTTAGTTTATTTTTGGATTATTTTATTTATCTTATTGTTAATTTATATAAATTAAAAACAACAATAATATTATGTTTTAAAAAGCAAAAACCAATGAAATAGAATAATATACGTTTTGTGTCCCTGGAATCAGGCAGAGAAATCAATAGTATCTAAAAATACCGTGAGCTTACAAAAGCTTCGTAAGGGTTCTATTGGTTGCGTATGTATAAATTTAGGAAATTTCTGTGACTATTAATAGACCAAAAAAGGTAGCGTAGGCATAGCTTAAACAGATTCTTCTCTAATAATTATCTATTCTAAAAACATGTGAAAATTTTAAATCAGAAGTCATTTAAAAGTCTAGTTATAAATCGTATCAGAGCCAGGTTTATTCGATTTCCCCGCAGAACAATATTTATAATCTAATAACATTTTCTATTCAACAAGATATCGATCTTGAAGTGTTTATAAATAATCGCGGTATTGCTAAAATTTCTTTTCTATATTTTCATAAATATTGTATTATACGTATAAGATTATAGGATAATAATAACAAGTATGGGATCAAGATGAACTTTTTATTTTACCGACGTCTTTTATCATAAAATCGGTAGTTATTCTTATTCAGATTAAGAATCAAAGAGATTCAATCGATATTTTCAGCGATGAATATGTAATGTTTAGATCTTTGTTGGTGGCCCGAGGATCTTTTTTTCTCACGTATCATACTATTTGCATTAGTCATCATAAATTAGACCCGATACATTTTATTGTGCTCAAACGCGTGTCATTTTGTCCGACGTTGGTAAGATCGCATACCAACTAAAATACAATAGATTTTTCATGACAAGTTATCCGTTTTATTTACCGAAGAAAATTCTACCACGCGTTATATTGTTTCTGGGTAGAAATAAAAAAGTTTTGGCTTGTTGAATTCAAATGAGATAATATATTCAATAGTATATATTAAATGCTATGATACTAAAAGTACTTTCAAGATTGTCTTAGTGATCCCGTTTATCAATGGAAGTTTGCTTGTCCTTCATATATACTGCTTTAAAATTGCATCGTCATGAGATTTATAAAAGTGATTGTTACATGTTCTTGGGGAGTGCGTCATAATTAAAGATAGCATAAACTATTGCAAAATCTTCTGATGATGATTATTACTATAATTCGATGAGCTTCGTGTAGAGTTATCATAATTGCTAAGATGAGCGTTTGAATAATTTAAACATTTGATATTTGAGTCACAATTTTTTAAATTGAAAGTGCTCAACAATACTTCAATATTTTTGCAATTATAGCTTACAGGTGTTAAAATCATGTCACCTTATGAAAAGTTCTTTGCTATTAAATATAGCTCGCAGATTGTAATCGCATCGGCTTATTTCCTCGGACAACTGGTGATCGAACAATTTGATAGCTTTGTGGCGCGCAAACAGTACGAGGCTACGTATAGACGAAAAAAAAAAAGTATAGCATGGCAGACAGCAGCAACAGCAGTAGAGTAAGGACAAACATCCTATCTACGCCTTGTCTGGCTTTCGGTAGAGGGAATAGTTGCAAGTTAGAATGAGCTGCAGTTTTTCGTATTACGGCTAAACCAAGAAGGGAGACCCCGTGATTACAAAGCCGACCGACTGACGATTCTGAGGACTGTTACAGGGCACAAAACTTTTTCAAAATAGCCCGGTGTTACGAGATGCGTATACAAGCAGAACGCATGATACTGTTGAATCGAATTTTTTACTTCAATATCGCATCTAGTATGCTTACTTCTTCCCCCCATTATTAGATATATTTTTTATTCGTTACATTTTATATTGCATTATTTACACTAGTGGTCGTTCGTACAATATATAACTGAAGATCAAAAAACCATGAAAATAATAACATAATTAGACTCAATTAAAATACTTTTATAGTCATAAATCTCAAAGTATTGTTTGGGAAAAATGCGCTTTCAATAAGTATCCATAACGTATAGTTTCTCATGGTATATTCATCATGAATATGAGAAATGTCCACACATTAATTTTATTCTGGTTTATCTGTGGCGACGGAAGAACTAAAAGACTACAAGAGTTTAGCAGGTGACAACAAGATATTTTGCTAGCTATATTTCTTCCCAAATTACTAGCTGAAGTGTGCCGAAGAGAATGAGAAGATAGATGCGACACTTTAATCACTCTGCCACTCTAAAGACCTAGAATTGATCAAATCCTATTCATCTAAATTATCTTGTAATTCAAGGGAACGTCTCATTTATTATTTAAGCTGAGAGGGTTTTTTATTTTTTCGATAACTGTACATACTGAATACAATTATGAAATTATAATTTTTTTAACAAATGATTATAAAATAAAACTATTTATTTATGGGAATTTTTTAAATTAATTTCAAATATTTATGAGAATCAAAAATAAAGAATTTCGGTGTTGTGCTTCATTATTTTTAATGTTAAACTTATTTAAAGGAAGGAGACAGGAAGGAGATGCAAACGATCCGTCGGCAACTCACACATTAAACCTTACAGTATAGCCTTACTTCAATCCTATTGAGGACTGTTTGAAAAGATTTTCCATGACATAATTTATTTAGCTAGTTATTACTCACATAAGTATTTATTTAAGTTATCATATAGTTATTTTACAATAATTGATAATTTAATAAAAAGTCATAGATGAATTTTAATTCGAAAAAAGCAAAAGCAATAGTATACATACCGACTCCAGCGACATGGATTTTTTTCATCCAGGGGTATATGACTCTGTCGCCATTTTCATCTTCTTCTTCGTCGTCCTCACCCATCTCGGTGGTACCATCCAACATATCGTCATCATCCAAATCTTCTTGATCCGACAGATCCGATATAGTCGATGATCTGGGAAGACTTTGGCTCTGTGTCATTTGGGTAGCTTGTAGAATCGCGTGCTGCTGAAGCGTGTTCAAAGTTTGTTGCTGTGCTTGTTGTTGTTGTTGACTTATACTCGACGGCTGTTGACTGTTTTGCATGGACTGCTGCTGTTGAACCGCGAGGAGGTTTTGTTGTGTCTGTTGTTGCTGCTGCTGATGCGATTGCTGCTGGTGAACTTGTTGAGACTGTGATTCCGGCGAACGGGACGATGTGTGCATCGCACCGCTTGGGCTGCAAACTTTGCCGTCCATTGACTGTGACTGTTGCTGACTATGATTTTGAATATTTTTCGTTTGGGCATGATTTGACATCAGCACCGGCGATACCGTCGGCGTGTTTAATACCGATGAAGCAGCTAAATGTTGCAGCTGTTGCTGCTGCTGCTGTGGCTGTTGTTGCTGATGCTGATGTTGCTGCATGCCTGTAGGACATGTTTGTTGTACTGGCGGTGACATTGACAATGATGTTTGTTGATGATGAGGCATCATACTCGTGTGATGCATCGTCGAAACTTGTTGGGCGTGATGAGAGCTATAATATGTACCGTACTGGTATGGGTTCAACGGCATGGTAGCACCCGCTCCATAATGGGCGCCGCCTGCCGTTTGTTGATGGGTAGCATAGCCGTATTGAAACTGAGACGGCTGATGATTCAAATGGTGACTCGTTCCAGCGAAGTCTCCAAAATTTTGAGTGAGATGTGAAGGAAAAAAATCTTCGGCCGCATGATGCGTTATCGTTTGTTGATGTCCTGGTTGGTGGTGGTAGGCACCACCCGAAGACGGATTCACTAAAAACGAGCTCATGATTATTTTTCCTTTCGGTTCAATCGCTTCGGCAAATAGTTTTCGTAAAACTAAGAGCAACTAAAAACAGTTTAATTATAGAGATCGTTACACACGTTTCAACACAACACTCACAGCACTGCGTGAACTAACAAAAACCAACTGATTTTTTCAGGAAGTATTTTTGAATTAGAGTGATTAAAAATGACTAAAATATTACTGAAGCACATTGATGTTTCACTGAATCTCACTTACTGGCCGTCTCACTATTCCAAAGCAAGTAGCTATTACAGACACAGTCTCACATATGATTTCGTCGCTGTTCTACAAAATGCTGCCTCGCACGAAACCAAGCACAAGAGAAAGAGAGAGAGAGAGAGAACGATATCACTATGCTCCGCCCACTCGAACTTCTATTACCATGTATCACGTGATTTTGTAGAGAGCGAATCAGCGACGAGGCGCGTCTGCAACCATGATAGATCGCTAGTTTGCGTGCAACATGTGAGATTGTGGCGCTGCTCCAATACACACACACACAGACACTCACACGTTCGCTCCAACAACGTCACTCTTATCGGCTTTTTTGAACTCTTTATTTATTGCAGGTGAATATTAATAATCACAATTTTTTTTTATACATTTACAATGCGTCGTCTCAACGAACTCGTTCACTAAACTCATGCAATTTATGTATTTTGTGCACGTTTAAATTTATTTTTCACTCGCAGAGATATTCGACTAGCAAGTATCAAATGCAAAAACGAGAAAAAAATATTCGACGCAACAGATTGACTCGGCAGCAACAGATCTCTCCGCACGCTCCAAACCAGCGTCTTCTCCTTTGCACTGTCAAGCTGAAACTGTATACGCACAAGGACGTAGAAAAAGTCTCTGCTCGACCAGCTTACCCCCTCTGTCAAGGCTTCTCTCCAACCTCGTTCAGCGCTTTTCAGGCTCTCCCCTCCAGGCCGCACGCGAGAGGCGCACGCTTAAGCCCGGGGGCCGGCCCACCACAACGCTCATCTATATATATGTGTGTATATATATATAACATATAGGTATATGTGCGCAGTGCGATACTGCAAATATTACACGTGGTGTATCGCTGCTACCACTATCGGCTCGCGCTTCGGTGGGATTAGCTATGGCCTATGATTGCGAGGACCGAGTCGTCGCACCTCCTGCGTGCAAAAGTCCGTCCGTCGCCGTGTCCGTGTCCAGAGGGACTCGTTCACGCGTGCACCGCAAAAGAGGGTTCCCAACGATAGCGATGAGTAGCTCGATCGTCTTCCCGAGTATTCACAGGGTTCAGAAGTGACCGAATGTCTCTGAAAAGCTCTATGTTAATATTGGCCCTGATTCGAGTTGAGACCAGCGCGTGTCTTCATTTGTACCTAATTATCAGCTACCTGTTGTATGATTTAAATTTAATTTTGAATCAACACCTCATAATTCCTTCAAATTCGTCACAGAAAAATTTGAAATACTCAATTGTCTAATGACGTAAAGACGTGATGTAGATAATCCAACTTTCTCACATCGATCATTGGTCTTAATTTATTTGTCGACACCTACATTTAAGCCGCACTAGACGCGTGCCTGTCTTCCGTACTTTCTCTTTAATAATTCTATTGGATCACACACATGATCCGAACAATACCTTCAACATCCGGAGATGCATTTTAAATGCTAATTAGGCTAATGAATCACTTCCGATCGTGAAATAACCTGATTTTTCAGGGGGATCATATTTCCGGATAAAAATCTTTCAAAACAATAAAAATATTAAGAGTTCACCGGTGGATGTAAAGGAAAAGACTGTAAGATGCACTTGTAGAATTAATAAGATACGAAGTCTGAGCTCAATTAAAATCTTTACAAAATTATAATTTCGTTATACGTTACTCATTTTGGAATAAAACAGTACTTCCGATAAAAGCAGCTCATGCACAAAACTGTTTTATATGCAATGCCCGATAGATCCTATAAAGAATATTTGACTTTGATACATTTCTCGTAAAGTTACAAACAACCATCAAATGAAAAACTTTTTTTTCGACACTGTCGTTCTCTATTTTGTATCGATCAGGCAAGCGTAAATAAAAGTTATAAATTGCCCTCTGTCGAACGAGCGGGCGAACGAACGCATGCGTGCCCAAGCAATCCAGAATTGTCAGTTCGCGAAGCGTCATTTAATATACGCGTTGCTGTATATGCTATATGTATGCTATATGTATGTATGGGCACGATGATCATTGGTCGATTTTTCACAACGAGGAATCATTGCGTGCTACAATCCCATTACCGTAAAGCACGATTACCGCGTACATCGTCATAAAAAACGCGCGTGTGCTGTTTCTGCTGCTGCTGCGTTTATGCCAACCCGTGCGTATGTGCGTAAATAAGGCATCATGAAGTGCTGATTGCCGACGGTAAAACTCATATACATATGTACGTAAATATGTATGTATGAGTGTGGTATCACGCATGTCTCGCTCGTTATAATCGAAAGCCTCGTCGTCTTCGAGGCTCGAATCATTCATTTATCAAAACGGAAGGAAAGGCCCTTTGTATGAGTAATGATTATTAAAATAATAGAAAAAAATCGAGTGCGCATTGCTCGCTCTACTCTACTGTGTGTGTGTGTGTGAGAGAGAGTGCGAGTTAAAATATAAATGTTAAAGCGTGAAATTAACAGTGCATTATGCGCGTTGGTTGCGCGCGCGCGCGTCCAAGGGGTTCCCTCTCTGAGAGCGCCTGCCCTGTACCTATACACAGGCGTTATATATTTATTCAATGCGCCGAGCGAGTTGCTAAGTAAACATTTTTTTCAACTCAAGTTAATTTTTCATTTTATTTATGTTATCTAAGTGGTGATGAATCGTTGACAAAGCTACACTTTATACTTTTGCATGCGCCTTTATAATATAAGGTACTCGCGTACGATGCAATTATATATGCCTCGTATAACTTTTGCGTAGTCGTCGTCGTCGTTTTTTTGCAGCATGCAGAATTAAAAAGCTTGATTAATGTTTGAAGATCCAAAAGTTTTGAAAAGTTTTACCACGTTGAAACGAATGATAAAATTCTGTCCGGTTTATCATTGGCCAACTAACTTTTGACATTGATGGAAAATTCACGTCAACGAAATTTTGCATGAAAAACGTTTCGCTGGGTGCGAAACGATCGAGATGAGTATCAAAAGAGGGTTGCCGTTTTTCGCATCGCCACACGGTGGCAACGATGTCACTTCATTTGAAATAAAATCATTGAGGCCTAAATTTACAAAATATCATTAGTTCTTCGATACGTCAGCCGTTTCAAACCCGAATAAGGCTTTTTTTTTCCTGCAAGGCAACAAAAGTGACGCACACTATCTTATCTCGAGCGCAGCAAGCTATGGTCATAACTCATACGTATATAAGAGTTGCATATACCTAAGAAATATCTCAGCTGCACTATACGTACTCTCTTATAACTCAACTCATTCGAAGTGTCTCTATATAGGCTCTTCTTCTTCCTCTTCTCTTGCAAGCTTCTCTATCAACGCCTTACAGGCCTTTTTTGCCAAGCTGGTTCACTCTCATACACGCACACATTCGTATATATATAGAAGATTCATCTCTTTTTCCGCATTCTACTTCGTCTCTCTCTCTCTCTCTCTCTCTTTCTCTTTCTCTTCTTTATCTCAGCACCACCCTTCTGTATACGCCACATAGCCTCTTGCCATAGTCTCTTATTACGTCTTTCTCTTTCTATCGCTCCTTTTTCGCTCTTTGTACACGGCTTCTATATATCGCTGGCACAGCGCGCGCCTTCCGGCAAAATATAATCAATCACTCGGCTCGCGAGCAAACTGAGCACCCTATATACGTGACAACCCCCTTGCACTGTGCTCGACGGATGTATACGTATACGTACTTACACAGACACTCGCAGAGACGTCAAAACCGAGGATTTCTGGGCCGCTGCGATATTGTAGTAATGTTACTAGAACTTGAGAACTCTCTATTATCAATAACAGATATGCTTAATACTACATGCATAGAACATTGCGAGCTTATAATGTTCCAAATGCAACTCGTTTAAGTATCAACCAGGGCCTTTATTTGTAGTAATACTAGTACTTTTTACTGTGAACTATGGGTCCACTGAAAAAAGAAGTAAATCACGTTGAAGTATATACGATGAATCATTAGAGCTCTTCTCTCGATTACGAAAATTTTAAGAAAACTGATGTTGTTTTACTCGTTGTTGAAATAATTTTACAAGAAGTGAAAATATTTTCTTTCTCAACTACATTTATTTATAAGAGCAATTTCAGAAATAATTTTTTCATACTGATCATGATTTAGTCAAGCTTGTCTTTTGTTCATGAATATGAGCTTTTAAACTAAATTTTTTTTTCAAAAATTGCTACACCAAAAAACAGAATTAAAATTGTTGTATCAGTTACAAGTACTTTTCGTATTTACGCTTATATTTATCACTTTTCATTACTTTATCTTCAATTATCTTTATAGTTACGGATGCCCTACCAACAATACAAGATAAAATTAAAATCAATTAAATATGTTTTCAAACGGGAGCCAGGGGAAAAATAATCAAACCTAACGATCTTAAATAAAGTCAAAGATGAAAAAATTTCTTAATGTAAATTAGAATATCACTACTAATGTAAGGATAAATAAATTGGATTATTAGTGTAGATTCTGATAGGCACGCACTTTCAAAGCTATTGATTACATTGTCTATATTGACGAGAAATTTCTTAACGGTTTCGAGCGTTCACAACAAATCGAAACAATAATAGGATACCTTTTCGAAGTTTCATTTTATTTTTTTTTAACGGTGTTAGTGTGCTTGAATGTGCCCAATATTTAATCACAGAAAAGACTATTAACTATATGTGTCTGTCTGAAAGTTTCGACAAAAAAAAGAAGCCACAGCACGTGGTATTCTGGTCGATTGATTGACATGGAAATAATGATGGTTGCTGGCTAGTGTAATAAATCGATAGACACCATGGAGTTTTATGAAGAGAAAAATATAATCGAAACGATAATTTTGTACGCGCATGAAAGTCGGACGGTCTGAAAGACTTGCGATTGCAGACAGGATTTTAATATTGCCTTCAGGCCTGCAAACTGTATGGAAAAACTTGGAATAAAGTTTTTAACTACATTTTCGAGAGTCATCATCTGTCTCCAAGTTTATTAAATTCTTGACAGCTTTTAATATTATTCAAATGAAAGATGCGATTCTTGAGTTTTAATTAGGTTGTATAAGATAAATTTTGATGCAAAAAATCCAATTAATGCAAGGTAAAAAATCAGTTTATCATTTTCTTAGTTGATTTTTTAGTTTACTATTAATAACTATCGATGAAAAAGTGATACTTTATTTAGACAACAAATTTTTGTAACAATTAACCATGTATAATAGAAGTGGCTAATCGACTTTTGATTGATTGAAGTATATCTAATCACGAATCAAAAATAGCAGTAAGGAAAGTATTTGCGATACTCAATATGAATGTATAAAAACCTAATGATTTGAAAAGAACAATTAAAACATTAACTAGAACAATCCTATGTTTATTATGTAGATAGTTTCCTCTTATTTTTTGTCTCTAGGAATTATTTTTAAATCAATCAACACAATTTTAACATTCAACGATCGAAAAATTAACACTCGATAAGTTTAAACTGTTTTTAAATACTTTAAAACATTTCTGAAATAAAAATATTAGCAAGATACATTTGAGACCTTTCTAATGAAAAAAAATGATCATATGGCACTCTTAAAACTAATATTCATGTTTGAATTTGACACCTCAGCTCATTGGATGAATGTATTACTGTTGTTTTTTTGGCAAAAAGTAAAATAATTTATACTCTTTCAAGGAAATTCAAATATTTTCTTTAATCGAAGATACATTTTGTTCAAATTCTGCAAGAAAATTATCCTAAAGGATTTTTAAAATCACTTAGTTTTCATTCTAAGGATTGATACATCGTACACTAAACTTGATATCTATTATGATTGAAGTATTCCACAATAATATTTTGATTGCAATTCCACATGATGACTGTAGCATTTCAAGTTTCGATTATTTTTTGAATTAGTAATTAACCTATGTTAACCCGTGTTCACAATAGTATCAATTATTAAAGATACCCGTTATTCTATGCGCACAGGTATCGGAGCAGGCATTTGGACCAGTCGAATGGGTTCAATTTTCTTTTTTTTGTGATATTATTTGAGTGCATTTCTTGTCTAATATGAAGATATATATTTTGTTCATTATATGCAAACAAATATTTCGATAATTGGACAATCAATAAGAAATTTTGACTGCTAGTTCGAGCTTTTTTATATTGCCTTTTGTTTGGTAATTTTTTCGGTTGTGGATTCTAGTTGCCGGTTGGAAGAGGTTAAAATACTTGATTCACAGATCCATCACTTTTTTATAAGTAGTTCTTAACATTTAAAATCAGGAAGGATTTATATTTTAATTATACAAAAGGTACTTTTTATGTGTTTTACAAACCGTCGTAGATAGCAATGGAAAATCCACTTTTATTGAAGTGTGTCCCTTGAGCTCCCAGAATGATGTCGCAATTTTCGGGCACCTCGATTTGAAAATAGGTCTTGACAAACATGCGTTCACGATACTTGACACGGCGAAATTACCATTTACTTATACGATTCTACCGCATTATTTTATCAGAGACTTGCTAAAATGGATTTGAGATCATAATTTCCCTTCAATGCAGAAATATCAAAACATACGTTTATGGAGAGATAGAGTTGTGGACGATAATGCATTTGAGAACCAGAGAGAGACCAATGCTGTAGCGTTGAAAAAATTTTATACTGCATAATGTTAGTTTGATCTATGCTAATAACTAGGAAGCAGAAACTTGCGTGCTTGCGCGATAGTAGAGCAAATCAATCGATAAAATTTTAAGTAATTAATGAAAATTTTCGCTTTGAATTATACCATTATTTTTACTTTTCCACTTGTGGATTTAGAGATAAAAGCACTCGCTATCTAGTGTTAGAAACCTAAAGTAATATTACAGCATTTGAAGTGGTTGAAACTTGTTTCAATTTTTTGAAACAGTCAAATGATCTTTTTCGGGTCTTCAAAATGCATTCAATGTTTGCAAAACATCATTGTAATAGAAAAAGAAAATTGTCTAAAATAATCCAATTAATTGCAACATATTAAAATCATTTTAGATTATTATTTTATCGATATTCGACGGTATTGTTGAGCATCTCTATCACGGTTTCTCTTTTTCTTTAAAAAATTAATGAATAAAAAATAATAATTAATAATAAATATTGTAAAAATTCTCGAACACACGAATTCAATAACTCTTGTAGTAATAAAATTTTTTAATTCAACGGAATACTTCAACGAAAAATACGAATCTAGTAAAAAAAGTACCACAACTTTAAAATACAAGGTGTCTACAAGCGTTCGAAAGCCGTAAATGTATTTTAAATTTATTCCAGCTTTACTTATGAGAATATGCTAATTTTGCAGCTTGTGCCCGAACATTTTTTCCATGTTGCTATCGTGAGGCATCTCATCAAATCTCCTTGTTCGGGCACAGCTGTACTGCAGCACTTCTGTTACTCATTTTTTCGCTTAGAGCTTTGGTAGCAGCAGCAGTAACAGCAGCAAAAGCAGCATTATATATAAATATAAAGAAAGAGAAGAAAGAGGAAAGCAAAGACCCTTGTATATCGATGTTGTGTGTTGGAGAGCTCCTGCTGAGTGTGTAGCGGAGCCAATCACATAGGGGCGCCCCCCTCGCCCTGTATCGGCCACGCCTGCCAATACTCGTGATCCCTCGCCACAGTAGCCAAGGCATCGACCTTCGGTCCTTTTTATAACCACTATATTTTACCCGCCTCGAACTTGTTTTCCAAAATGGACGTGCGCAAATATATATACAGACACATCGCACCTATCACAACTAACACACTTACCGGACTGATACGAGACCTATACAGTTTTTTGCCTGGACAAAAACCACTCGCTGACGTTTTCCCCGGAGATTAATTAACGCGCATCTTGAGAAGTAACAGATCAGCTACAATTCACAATTATCGTGTGTAAATTCCCTGGAGAAAAAAGCAGAAAATAGTATATAGGCACAGGGCGTGATATACCCTTGGTATTTTCACGAATGATACAAAAAATTCTCACACAAAATATAGTACTGAACAATAATTTAATTCAACAAGAATGGTTAAAACAGGGTGAATATCTATTTTTAAATTTAAAAAATCTTTCGAAAATTCATCCATTGAAACTAAGAAAAAATTAATCAAAAATTGAATAATGTATCATAATTATTTAAAAAATGTTGTCAAGTAATAATCAATCAAAATCTTTCACCTAAGTGGTGAAAGGATAATAAGATAATAAGTGAGAATAAGGTAAAAGTTAAAATATCTGAATAAATTAAAAAATTTCTTATAATCAGTAAACCGCAATCATAAATTTACGTATTAGCCCTTGTAAACGGTTCAAATTACAAAATTATTCTATTAAGCTATAAGCATTGAAAGATGATACGCAACAATCAATTACGCTCGATGCAAACAATATTCAGTCGATCAAAAAAAATCAGTAATTTATCATAATTAATTTTTCATGCTAACAAGCCTTATGCACGTTTTAAATGCGCAAATATGCTTACTAATCCTGGCGCAGGTCATTGTCGAATTTCACGAGTCGACCCACGGTCGTGCCGAACTCTGAAGAAACGCCAGGCGTGATGTAGTTTTAATAGTTATACATGTATTTTACACTGGTCATGTTTGAGTTTTATATGGGTTATTCTTTAGGATTGGGAAAATTTTTTCCTTTTAAATTCGAATGAATATTACATAAATTAAATACTTTGTTGTTATTGAAATATAGTACATTACGCAATAAGGTCAGGAGATTGATAATCACTCCAGTTACATACAATTCTTTTTATTATAGAGTACGAGAAGTCGATTCAAGATTTTTCCGCAAGGTATGATAAAAATCATTTTTTATAATAACATAAAACAATAGCAATTTTGTTGGTAATCGGTAATATTCTTAAACTATATGAAATATATGAAGTTTGATAAAGAACTTACTCAAGGAAATTTACAGAACAGTAATATTGAAACATAAGACATTTAGAAAAAAATTTAGTACTGAATGTATTCGGATCTGGTCTCAAAAACTGAAAAATGTCATGTCTGTCAGCGCTGTCGATTAAAAGCCTATTGCAAGGTAATTGAGAGTATGACGTCATGAACTGGCATTTGATCAACTTGTTAATATTGTTTTGTTTAATTTAAGTATTTATTTTTTAAAGATTCTTTTGCCTACATTTTTAATTGTTAAAAATTAAGTGACAATAATACGATTGCAGTACTAATCAAAATGAATTTATGTATGATAATGCAGAAAAGTTCATTGTGAAATCGTTTAATTCGTGTTTGGGATTACCAGAAATTTTACAATATCAATCTGTAACTGGATTTTAAAAAATTAATATTTTATCCTCAAGTTCTGCTTAATTTAACCTACACATTCAGTGAAAATAAAAAGTTTTTCAAGTACGACATGAATTATCCTTTACTCAGAGAATAACCCATATAGTATTACATGCTTATTGTACATGATGAGCATTGTACATTAGTATGTGTAATATACAAAGAATCTGAACATTTTTTCCATCGGTCTCGTCGGACGAATTGCTGAAAATCACAATTGTCATCTTCGTCTAACGTATGATGGCACGTTGCGTGATCAAGCTTGAATGGAATACGAAAACATGAAAATAAGACGACGAAATGAGATTCTGAGACATATTTTTTTAAAATTCTTGAAATAGTGTGGACAGTTTTTCCCTTTTTTTCATATATCATGACTTGCATTTCTTTTTTGTTTTTCTAATGATCAAGTTTTCATTGGAAAAAACGGAAATTTCCGCTAGTGCACATGATGAAACCAGTATAGTAAAAATTAATATTTTTTAAATAAAATGTATGCGATATTTGAGGTAAGAGGAAAACGTATTACTATGTATTATCGTAATTTTTATTACGTTTATATTATTTTTTTGCTATGCTTCTAGTAATTTTTAATCCATTAAATTGTAACTTTTCCCTTAATTTTAAAATATTCAAACTTTTATTCGAAATTATTCATTTTAGTAATTTTTACTATAAAGGTTTCACCGGATACAAATGTATAACCAATTGTTCATGGGAAAAGTTACATTAAAATAATATTTATAACCCCGTTATAGATATTTTCATTGAATTTTATTTCATATTGATTGCAACAGTCACATTCAGGACGTATTTGTACATTTGTTGGTATAAAGGTTCTCATCAGTGATTCCTACTACATATACTTGTAGTTCGATTTACCAGTGATTTTATTTTTGTTGTGTTATCATTCCAGCGTGATCGAGACGTCGCGAATTCGTCGGGCTCAAAAATTCAACGAGAATGCGCACGATGCACACATATTACAGTACGTATTTATATGCGCTGTATAAGCGTACTATAGTCTGCTGCGGGTGTAGTCGTATATGCGCGCGTGTGTGTGTGTATATGCGTACAGTGGCGAGAGAAGCACTCAGGCTGTCACAAAAGCATGCGCCACCCACCTTGTGGCTGAGGTAAATTCGCATCGTTAATCAAGCTCATTCGCCGTCGCCCGTGTCACTGCCGTCGCCAAGGAGAGACCTCAGCTTTTCAAGGTGGCTCTCTCGCGAGATATGTGTTCGCCAAGCAGAATAGCAGCCGTAGCAGCAGCAGCAGCAGCAGCAGAAGTAACAGCGATCGAGTGCAGCCCAAGAGATAGAGAGCCAGCGAGTGTGGAAACGACGCCAGGCAAGCTGCCACGGGCCTGGTGCAGTTCGCGAAAGTAGCTTAGCGATCGGCACGATACATAATGTACAATAACATTTTGCTTCTCTGACCACTCAGCTTAGAATTATTTCTGCTGTTGCAATTTTCTAGATTAATATTTTTATTTATTTCACTTCATACTACTTAAATATTTTGTCTTGTTTTTTCTATAATAGGTTTTTCTATGTACTAAATAAAATTATTTTTTTCCAGTTTTCACTGTCTCAAGTCTCGAGACGCTCACGCGTATGCTCGAGCTTTATCGACACGATAACCCACAAAGCTGCAATAAATCGATCCTCATTAGGCCGGAGCATGGCATTATTGCATCTCTCACAAGTACAAC
Source organism: Trichogramma dendrolimi (assembly GCA_034770305.1). Classification (NCBI taxonomy): domain Eukaryota; kingdom Metazoa; phylum Arthropoda; class Insecta; order Hymenoptera; family Trichogrammatidae; genus Trichogramma; species Trichogramma dendrolimi. Next base: position 830,861 of record JAPMIB010000037.1, on the reverse strand, counting down.
TCATCAGCATTTGTTAAAGACGGCACACATATACATACAACGAACCGTTGGCTCCTTTTTCATTGGCATGTAATGCGTAGAATACACACATCGAGCAAAAAAAAAGGAGCGAGAGTGAGAGAGAGAGGGAGATTGTACGGGGCAGCCGCTATGTGTGTGTGTGTATAGCGAGCTCCAACTGCTGCCGACGGCAAACCGATATTCGGTGACTCGGCGGTTTTCATCCACATCATCCTTGTCGATCGACTGACTGACTGACACACACGTTGTGCGCGCTATTAAATATACATACAGCAATATGAGCATGTATGTAACGTATATAGCATGTATATATGCGTGTGTATGAGATGGTAAAGCAGCAGCAGCAGCAGCAGGACCATACGTGCGTGTGTGCGCGATTCTGAAGGCGAACGCACGCGCGCACGCCAACAAAGACCGCCGAGGATTGTGCCGGGAAAACGAGCACACGATCGCTCGGACGAAGCGCGTTCCAAGCATGCCTCGGCTCTGACTTCGTGTGTGACTATATACACAGAGACACACGCTTAAATACATGTATACATGGACGGACGTTCTTCCTCGTATAGAGGCCGATTTTAATGGTAAGGAAACTTCTGTTAAATCAAAAGATTCTGTCCACGCGCTCGTCTCACAGGAAAATATCTCGAGTCGTCATGATTTCAATGGACGCGCGTCCTTCTCGGGACCGATTCATTAATATAAACCAAGATTACACGTCGAACGCGCCTCAAAAGCATCATAGTTTTTGTTGCAGTCGCTGCAATAATCAAATCCGTTTCATTTTGTACGTTGCTTGGCTATATGCGTGTTACATCGTCGAGCTGAGCGCAGCAGCAGCAGCAGCAGCAGCAGCAGTAGCTCTGCAGGACTTTTTGCCGAGCTCTCGATGCGGACGCACGACTGGGATCGCAATACGCGACTTGGCTCTCGTGTATGCGCAAAAACATGTAACGATCAGTTCGCACAATGTCGTCATCATCGCGTGGTAACTTGCGTAATCGCGATACATGCGAAACAAACAATCGTCCGTATTACATGCATAACTCAACAAATATTTTCTTACAAGATTTTGCATGGAGAGAAACATCATATGCACTTCGTGTAACGTTACGAAGTGAAACTTGCCATGAGGCGTGTATGGGTGACAGGAGAAGTGTATAAACCAAATCAAAATATTATATTTGCAGTTGCCTGATGTACCTTGCGAGGCGCAACTCAAGCTATTGCAAATTAAACCGCGGTGTATGCACTCAGTACCGTCGACCTCTCTCAAAACTCTCCAATCCGCTTTGCGCTAGGTTCCTATCGTTCTCTCTCTCTCTGTCTTTCTCTTGCAGTAAAGAGCGCACATATGTGCAACAGTAGTATAATAATCTATTCAAAAGTGCGACAATGCAAATTTAACCAAAGATTATTTATCATGGCGCACACGCGTGCGTGCAGGAACTTTTCTGAATCTGTTTGATGAGCTGTAAGCGATGCGTTCAAGGCGTACCGGGTTGAAAAAGTCCCGTAAAAAAAAACGACAGCTCAACACAAGAGAATCTTTTTGCGAACGCGCGCGCGACGCTCGTTAGTAGTGAGTTCTCATCTTTTTTTTTTGTTTCATTGGATACATGGTTGCGACTCTTTTCGGCAGCGGCGTTGACATTTGCGCGCCGACGAGGATAGATCTAGCAACGTATCTGTGCCGACGAATCTTTTCTTTGCTCGCCGCGGACGAAACATGTCGTACATCTGTATTCGATGGGAGCGTACGTATTTAGGTATGTACACACCATACAGACATAAAAAGCCGCGCGCCAAATGCGTTTCCCGCGATTAGTGCGACCGACGAAGCTAGCTTATGAATAGATGTGAGCGACCGACAACTAATTACTTATGAGTAAATATAATGCCGCACATGCCGACCGACGCGTTTTGTCGGCCTCTCTCGCCCGCGATCCCGACCGATGCATCATTTTCGAACACACACGTATAACATATGAAATCAATCTCTCGTCAAGAATTACTCTCGCGTCCTAGCGATTTGTTTTGTAGGTTCTTTACAAGTGCCGAAAATCAAGTGTAAAGGTATAAGTCGGGAGAGTACTCGCTGCAAGCGCCATCTCCGTAAGCAAGTCGAGATGTATTTTTTGAAAATATATTTCATATTATTACGTGCCCGCGCACGTCGTTGCTATCATTCTTTCATTTTCTTTTTCTCGCGAAACCGACGCGCAGCAGCGACGTATACGGCGGCACCGCCCATATAAACAGCTCGTGAATTTCTATACGGGAGCGCATTTTCTGCGCGCTCCGCGACCGACTGCATGCAATCTCGCTCCGTTTCTGCTCGAGCTACCAGCAAACCCACATCTCGAGAAAAGCATTTCTATATAGCAACTCGCGTACTCGCACAGAGACTCGCAATAGACGAGCTCGCACACACACAGACAGACATATAATCTTGCGGAATCGTGGACGTCGTCGTCGCAGTGGTAAAAAAGACAGACAGAAGAAAAGAAATGAAAGCCTGTCAGTGAGCTGGGCCGTATTAAAAGCAAGGAGCGAGCTCGGGCTTGTCTGAAGGGTGGATGCGAAGAAAAGAGACTTCCCTTCTATATCCCACTCCCTATTCTTATACATTTTTTTACCTCGCATTCGCATACATTCTCCTCAGGAAAATTGTATAAATATATATATATGTATTTGTACGTGAGCGTCTGTGTGAGCATGTCTCAACGCGCAAGTTTATGTATGTGTGGCTGTACGCGAGTGTATGTATGTTACGCTGCTATAGCTCGCAAGTAGCATCATTAATCATGACCCAAGAGTTTGACTGCTGCACACGCTCGCTCGCTCGCTCTCTCTCTCTCTCTCTCTCTGTCTTTCTGGTCGTTTCACAACGTTCCGTCGTTCCTTGCACGCCACTAGCTTCACCCTCACCCCCTACTTTTCTGCCGCGGCTGCTGCTTCTGCCGCTTGGCTTGCACCGTGAAAAAAGGTAAGGCGAAAGAACTCGAAAGCTCCCATATAGGCTATATTTATAGGTACCAACCTGGCTGTGCTTCGTTGCTCGTTTTGATATTATAACCTCAGCGTGAACGTTCGATACCTACACAAACCAACAATCACCTCACGTATTCTGTTTTTACAACAATCGACATATTACGTGTGATCGCTTACAAGCACATATGCTTCATACATCGAGAGTCCATCAGTCGTGGGCACGCGCGTGCTACAATATTGTAAAGAGAGCGGACCGAAGCATCACCATTGTGTAACCACGTCAGAGATCCTAACGAAAGTTCAATACCGTCGTGTAACTCATCGTATCCCAAAGAAAATGATGGATTTTGCCTAACTCTTTTCGACGAATCTAATTTTTGACGCAGTGTTGCAAGGTCTCGAGATATTTAACTGGATGCGACCACACGCGCTTCGTGTACGAGAAAATTGATGAGGTTTTTTTCTTCAGCCTTTGTTTCATTCGGCACGAGACGCACATATTGCAGTAGAAACGAAAAGATTTGAAATCTAATAATTAAACACGTTTCTGTCATAATTTGATTTTAATAGATCATAAGAAAATATTTTGTAGAATCATCGTTTCATATGACAGTATTAGTGTCGATTCAGACGGAGTAATGAAAGGTTGCCTCACACTTAAAGCCGCTGATCAAAAGGATGTATATGTTGAATGTATGTAAAACAAGTAGGATTTTATAATGTGTGGCCTGGTGCTCATGTTCTGACTCACAAACCCAACACATTTGTCTTTTTAACAAATTCGTAATCCAATCACTTTTATTAATATACTTCATTTCCAATGAGACAAATTTAAAAAGTTAAACAAGCGATAAACGAAAGAATTCAGCGCATGTTGTAATTAAAAGCTTCAGCGCTAAAAGTATAAACTTCTTTGAGAAAACTTACTGAAATTATACGTCTCAAGTTTAATAATGCATTTTTCAACATTCCGCTACTAGGACCAATGCACTAAGCTGAACCCAGTGGCAGCAGTTGCAGCTCGTAATTATCTGCTAATTCCCTAGCAATTTGTAAGGCCTGTTGCACCGATCACAAATTACACATACACACATATTATACGTATATAAGATGGAATGCCTGGAGTAATATGCGCGAATAAAAAAAAAACCCAGCAGGTATAACGCAGATTGCGCGCGTCAGTGCGTGCAATCTAGATTTTCATTAGTTTATATGTATACGTACCGTTGGCCGCGCGTGTGATATCCGGTCTCGTTGTAATTACCCTGGCGGCTGCGCGTCGGCAAGCATTAACCAAAATAATGACAGAACGATGGCTCTGGTGTCCAGCGTATGACGTTCTTTTGAGATTTAAAACTCCTCATTTTCACCACTGTCCTCGCGTGGCTACTTTTCGATTAAAAACATTATCGAAATTTCGATACGTCAATTAATCAAACAGAAGCCTCAGATATTAATCGAAAACAAGTTTTAATAAGATGCACGTGATAGTGATTGAGGTCTAATAAAAATCGTATGCATGTGTTTATGTTTTAACAGGAAGTTCGTATCAATATTGGCCAGCAGCTATCTTGGCAGGTGGCATAAAATCAAGTTTCTGCAGTTCTGCAGTTATTATGCGGTAAATCAATTTCTGGCTCTATAATTGATGACTTTAAGAATCTGTGCACGGAATTGTCATGCACTTATTTACTTTGATATCTAGAGTTATTTATTCAGCTCGATCAATCACATAAATCTAAAAGGAATTGTTTACATTTTGTAAACAAGCTAATAAGCATGTTTCCAGTCAATGAGCGTAGTTTACACTCAATAAAGGCCTAATTAGCACTCCAAGACAATTGAAAATCGATGATCTTTCACTTACCTCAAAAAGTTACTTTACGCGATCAGCTACTCCACTTGGGTTTCAATTACTGATTTATGATTCGCTGCGCGCGACACACAGTGTTACGAACCCGCTAACGTAATAATCCCTCAATGATTATACACTTTTTGGTGATCGATACTCACTCACTCGAACCCACGAAAATTTGTCCCGTGAATTATAAATTAAACTGTTTTACTTTGGTCTGTCAAAATATTTGTATAGTTTGCAAATGCACATTCCAGATGCGATAATGTATTTGCTTTTAATAGTGTTGAGGCATTTTTTAAAGCAAAATTACGAAAATTTACAGTGTAAGCGCCTTTCGCTGAACATTATAAATGATATTACGCCGTAAAGTAACAGTGAACGGTGATTGAGGTCCGACTGTTCTCATCCTATAGAAATCGAGAGAATATCAAGATTACAAGGTCGAATGAGAGAGCTTTGCGGTTCGGTATCAAAGAGGCAGCAGGTGGTCCGTAAAAGAAAAAAATGGCTCGCACAAGCCTCGTGCCACGAGATATTACTTATAGATCAAAGCTTTCTCACACACACATACACTTACACTTGAAGATTTTACCTTATTGTTCCTGTAGTAAGTTCAGTTCTATGTGGTGATACATAGGGCCTGATGTATATCTTACGATCTCCAATATGGCGTCGAGTGGCCATTCAAATATTTATTGGTTTATGATATAATTTAATGACAATTTGATTCATTTCAGCTCAAATTGATTGTCTAACTTTTCATTACGTTTGCATAAGAGATGCACGAGAAAAATAGTTGAACCTTAATAAAATTCATATTCGATGATAAAATACTTATAGGCGGCGATACGAATAAGGTATAGATGATTGGCGGGGAGTCAAGGTGTATTATATATCACTATCAATAAGTCAATATATTAAAGCTGTTTCATCAAGAAAAATGACTTGTTGTGCGTGTGTCTGTGCGCGCGCAAGTCTGAGTAAAGGATAGCCGACGAAAGAAACACTTCAAGAGCTCCGCTCTCTCTTTTACGATAAATAAGTATACGAACGCAGACACGCACCTATGTGTACGTGTGTAGAAATGCGTAATTTTCTATACAAATGTATGTGTGCGTCTGCGTCAATGTTTATGTATATAAAAACACGTTATAGCATTCGCACAGCACGACCTTTCCTTCCAGTGTTTCGTCGGTTTTTTTTCTGCCTCTAGTGCAAGAAACCTAGTTGGAATTCGAGACGGCATGAGAGTATAGAGCGCGAGCAGGCAGGCAGGCGGGCAGGCAATGGCAGCCAGTACCAGCAGCTCTGCACTAACAGCAGAGAGTAACCATCATTAAAATATTGCCCCGTCAGATCTACGCCGACCTCTACTCTCTTATAATCCGAGGTTCTAGCTTGAAATTCAAAAGTTACAATTACGCACGCCAGACCACGAAGCCCGAGTCGACTCTGACTGCACATTCGATTTTTCACTCGGAGATCTGTGTCGTGAGCAGCGCTCGTTTGCACACACGTGCACACGTACACGACTCGAGCGCACCCAAGCGCGTTCTAGTTTCAACCTTTATTTTTATTTATTTTTTTTTTTTTTCATTTCACTATAACATTAAGCCAATCGAGTATTATATACTTGGGTGACAAGCTGGGTCTGGGAAATGTTCGGATATGTTGAAATTGCTTCCAATTGCATATTAAAGATGTACTTGTAGCCTTTGGTAAATAAGTAAAAATGATTTTCATGATGTGCAGTTGACTTTCACTCAATCGATAGTACACGCATCTGTATTTATAATCAATAAAGATCCAAGTAACATTGTTCATGATCTTCAATTTCACCGTTTAAAGAGGCTGAACATCTACAGGCATAACTTACCGAATATTCTGATTGATATAAGCAATTTATCTCTGTAAAGCTAAGCAAGAAACGTGGCTAAGCAGCACCCTTTATCCAATATGTAGCCAATAACAGGCTCGTGCAATGTTCGTCGTGCGATTATTTCGATAGCTTAGCATAATTTTATATTTCCAAGTATTTGCAGCAGCCCTTCCTTGGCCGATCGTGCTTTCGCATATATCCCTAATCTCATCTTTGCGTGCGCGCCAAACGGGGCTTCGTGACAGTGCAAACGACGAGACGTCAAAAAAGCGACGTGCCCGAAAGAGACGGGCCGCTGTTAAGGCTGCTCGCGTACTTTGTATACATATATCTACGCTGTGATCGAGGAGAAGCCATCAGTCACCCCGGAGACTACGCGAACCCGCGCGCAAGGCATCTTCTTTCGATCTAACTGTTAGCGCGACAAATTTCCTTTTCGCAGTTTCCGTCGCTGCCGCGATTAGCTAGACTGTATTGTCATTTACCTTATCCCTTTTAGTGCTTGTCTCGACACATCAGTTGAAAACTTTTTGAGTAGGCAATTTTCTTAACTCAAATATTGTGCCTCCAGCAACTGCTACTATAAAAATATTCAAGTAATTTCATTCCATCGAAGAAGGTGAAACGTCTACATTTTTTTTATTTTTATAAAGTAAAACGAGCTCATGATCAGAGGAGAAAATTTTCCATGGGAATCGATGATTGTTTTTTTCCTGATCTTTTTATTCCTCTATTCTCCAGCTGCGCAAGCACACAATAATAAGGTAAAGCTTTTTCGAGGGCATTTTTGTAAGAAAAACAACCTATTTCTGCAGACGGCAGCAGAGTTTTTCATCCGTGTATACTGTATAGATCTCTTCAGAGAACACGACAGAGCCAGGCAAGAGACCAAAAGCAGCAGCAGAGTAGCCTGACCTTCCCCAATCATTTTTACCCTCTTATACCGCGCACTTTTTCCCTTGTCACGTAAATCATTAATCTTACAGTATTTTCTCTACACTTGAATGTGGATTTGGACGCCAAGGCGCAAAAACCTATTGGATCCACTGACTTAGGTAATGTGCTTTATATTTTTATAAATTTTAACAGATATTTTTTTCTCGATAAATTCTTATCAATTTCCCGCTGTCAATGCGAACATAAAATTATAGATCGTTTAACAAAACTGCGATTCATTCCAAGAAAAATATCAATAAAATCATTTTATTTGCATTTCAGTATCTTAAATAGATGTAATAGCGGAAACGTTTTTAGATACTATTGGTTTACCTTCAGCTAATTTTTTTTAACAATATTGAAATTCACCTAAGTTTCATCATAACAATAAATAATCATATTTAATTATTTGAAAATCTATAAGAAATTAGTGACTACAGTCTAAATGTTGCAAGCATGTCACAGCTCAAATCATTGAAGTGTAAGAACTAAAGATGAATTTTAAAGACTAAAATTTGGTATCAAATTGGCAAAACTTTTTAACGATGGTTTTTAAAATAGGTAGTGAATAGACGTAATAAATGTTGTCAAGTTTTTTAAATGTAATAACTCTAAGAAATTATTACAATAAAAACTGAAAAAGAATGTTTTTGTTATCCAAATCACTATAAGACTCTTAAAAAATTACTCACGAGAAATCATGTAACACAAGTTTGTACATTTTTATTTCTACGCTAGTTTCTAAGTTTTATTCAAGAATGTTTACATAATAATTCAGGTATTTGAAACATGAAATTCGTCGATTCAATGTTTTTATACTCATAGTAATAAATTATTGATTTTATTCTGAATAATGGTCCTAGTCATGCGCTCTCAAAGTTTTCCAAGTGTGGCGCCATCTAGAATTATCTAGAGCTCGTAAAGATTCGATTATCATAAACAGCGTTGTTTTGACCACGATTCTACGGTCAGACTCTATGGCCAAAAAGTATTGGTGGCGCCGCGGCGGCTTAGTCACAAAACCTCGAGTCGACGAATATGTGATTTTTTTACAAATTATTGTTCCTCGTTGAACATGAATATTTATAATAAAACTAACCGGATTAATAATTTTTAACATAAATATATATGTTTCAATGTTTCTTTACAATGAAAACATTAGAAAAATTTGAAATACTTTTCGTGACCCAAGATCGACCTGCTCAACTCGAAGTTTAGAGATTGAGCCGCTACGGCGCCACCAATACTTTTTGGCCATAGAGTCTGACCGTAGAATCGTGGTCAAAACAACGCTGATCATAAAATACCCTAAGTTTGCACAGATATGGAAAAATTATTTAAAATGTTCAAAATTTAACTTTGAATTTAATTGTTTTTAAGAAAATAAAATTATCACATTTAAGGATGAATACTTGAAATCAAATTTTATCGATCGTAGATATCTACTTTATCACAAACTAGCATGTTTTAAACATTTTGATAATTTGAGTATTTATCTCTATTTTTTAAGAGGTCATTGATACATGAACAAACGATACTTTCAGCTTATTTAATAAATATTAAAATATTAGAATTTCTCAAAAAATTAATTTTTACTGTAGATTTATACTATTATTCTGAGTCAAGTTTATGGGGTTTGTTTCCATCAAGTATTTCATTAAGCACTAGAGTTTGCTCGTAATATCAACAAAAAGATGAACATTTTCTTTGAAAAATCAACAAATGCATAATTGAATGTACAAAAATGATAGGAAAAGTAAAGTAAATAATTTTAATTTTTTGGAAAGTTATATTTTCATAATTTTGTACGAATAAAATTTATTTCAATAACAAATAATTATTTTCTTGCGGGGTCGAGACCACGTTGCTTTGTATGCACCACACAAACCTCTCTAGAACCGAATTTGTCGCCTGATTTCAAACAAATTCGGATCTACAGGGTAGATGTAGAGCATTAACTGGGCCTTTTAAATTATTTTCAATTCTGCATCAAAATTTCTTAAAAATTTGTACAGATGAGCAGGGCGTCTTTGTCCAGTTTTATATAAGAGGCCCAGTATTGTGAATGATGAATCAATACTTTTTTGTCGGATATCCAAAGTTGATGCTATAAAAAAAATTTTTTCATTATTGATATTTTTTCTTTTTCGGTAAAAATTTCATGTATAACATGTTGGTAAAATTCGTTTGATGAGTAAAACAAATTTAAATACAAATTAAGCCAGAGGACAAACAAACAAAGCGCCGTCAGAGCGCCGAAGCTCCAACATGTAACGTGACTGCAAATTTTTCTCGAAGCCGCATAGTCATTGAAAGGAATCGACTTTGGAGCATGAATTTAATGCAGAGTCATTTTAGATTTCACGTGCAAATGCGTGTGTATGCTGAAGTCCTGGACATGTGCTGTATTATATACCTAAGAGACATGCGGAGCCTTTTCATGTTAAAGCAACAGACTTTTTGCTAATTCCTAACTATCGGATTCGATTCGAATACAATAACACATTGAGGGGGTCTTATCAAGAAAATGATCTTTTGAATCTCTACGAAACGTACATAATATCAATACATGATTCAAAATTTAAATTCAAATTCGTTTAAAAACATGTTTAAAAATCACATTTTCATATCTTATGCAGTTCCATGAAATAAAATATAACGTTACAGATCAATTTTTATATTTGACCAGAAAATTCTTTTTTCAATTTTCTTATCATATTTTAAATATCTCAATCATATTTTACAATGTGAAACATGTAATTCTTACTATTGACAAAATTAATCATTTAAAATTTATTAGAAATTCTTTCAAACTTAAAAATGTTGTAAATATTTAATTAAGCAAGAAAAAAAAGCAAATTATTTAATAATTTTTAAATTATTCTATTACCAAATGACCTCGTCGATTCATTTACGATCTCACAGGACCAGAACTTCATCTCGTGGGTAAAGTGGAACGTAACATCGATTGCTGCTTGCGAAATATCCAAATTTTTGCATCACGCATATATAAGGCATTAAAGTTGGACATTGAAGTACTCATTTATCGATACATCTGAAATAAAAAAAAAAATTAATAAATGCCAATACAAAAAACGAACGATCAATTACAATGACGTCTGTTGTACTAACCGCGAGTGGAAAGCTTCATTAAATTACAAGTTGCACATACACCGTGTCTTGCCATTATGTTACGCTCGTGTACATGCAGAGTGGAATAGGAGAAAGTTTCATCATTGATTGCCGATGCAACACTGGACGTTTTCAACATTTTTTTCTATTTATAAACTAACTTCGACCTGCGAGCCACCTCGTGACACCTCATAATAATGACGAACAAAAGATGGAAAAAAGCTCATACAGTGGCAGTGATTGCTTTACACCTGTGCATCGTCGATATTGATTGATAGGTTGTTTATACACACAGCCACAAATACGCTTGGGCTTGTGTATGTGTGTTTGTGTGTACGCCACTACACATGCAAGTGAGAGTGGAGATTATGAGCGAAGAACCACCTGAGTGCCGTTAACGGGCCGACGATGACGCTGCTCATCTGTTCTCGAGCGCGCGACTATCAAGGTTCTCTCGACGCCTCTTTTTATTCATTTTCACAATTGGCGCTGCAGATGCCCATGCAATAATCTTCTCTCTACGTGTGTCATGAAGAGATGCTTAGATTTTGAACATTGTCTGCACCGATTATTTTTACTTGGACGCTGATGTGTGGCAGAGCCCTCGATAATGGTAAAGTATCTAAAAATAATAAAATTTGTTGTTATTTATTTTTGACATTACATGTTTAATTTGCGTTATAGTATTATTTATTTTTTTAATAAGGTCAACTCAAAATAATCCATCATATTTAAGATTAAATTAATTATCAAGGTGTAAAGATTATTAATCAAAGATGAACCAAAGTTTTTAATAGTAGGAAGACAAGTGCTGCATTGTTTTACATAATAGTGTTTATAAAAATACGTAAGAACACTCAAGAACAAATGATTGAGACAAGTGTTGAAATTTTGAGCCGCGTAATAAGCCTTAAGAAGATTACACACCTACCTATTTACTTTGAAAACAAACGCTACCGTGGCGATCAATCAAAAGAAAAAATAGTGCCGTATCAGCTGTCTACTTAACGTCCACTCAAAACCAATCAGATGAGGTTGTGCGGTCTTCCGAAGCATGTGGAGTATCAGTTTCTTTGGTGCTGACAAAAATTGAAAAATAACACCCACTAATCCGACATGAATACAGGTAACTGCCATACCGGCCGCAACGATCCCCGCACGCTTGTGTCATATGAATGAGGCTTGAAAGACGTCAAGCCATGAGTCGGCATCTTATAATCCGGCGTGTTAAGTAAATATTGACTTTACCAGTTGAGTGAACATTTTCACGCCTCGCTTGGATACATTTTCTCATATTTCTGTGGCTGTGTATGGCTCTCTGAAGTTTTACAAGATGATCTGTCAATCATGTCATATTAATAAGAGAATTAAATCGTTCAACCTAAAAGAAAGAAAGAAAAGTAGTCAATAATACGTAATGTATTGTTATATGGAAACCGGATGAACTTTTTATATTAATACCTTAGTCCGTCGGACACGCGCCTGTGACAATAACAACGTTACACGTTATGAGTTAGTCCCAGTGGAAATTCATTGGCCTTGTTCGTTTGGTCGTCTGCGCATACTGCATAATCCAAATATGCATGTGTGTGTGTGTGTGACGGCCGTGGGCACGCGCGCGTGTACATGCACGGTTTACATACACGGAGTCGCGAGCCGCGCGCTGACGCGTTATTTTCTCTCCCACGGGATGATAATACGCAGCTAGCAACAGAGCGAGCAAAACGTATTAAAGGGGTGAAGTCGTGTTGACGACGATGGCGACGACGACGACGACGACGACGACGATCGGCAAATGGGAGAGAGAACTGGAGTTGTTGTCGCTCTCTATATCGACCGGCCGCCCCGAGCCGTCCACCCCTACGACGACAATGTCGGGACTACGACGACGCCATGATTTCGAGGGACGCGTTGTTGCTATGTCGTTCTCTGCCTATACTGTGTTGCTACTGCCGCTGTTGCTGCTGCTGCTGCTGCTGCTACTGCTGTTACTGCTGTTACTGCAGTCCTGCTATGTCCCTGCGATTGTTCTGTATGCCTGTGTGTGTGTTTGTACAAAACAGAGACACATATACATACGCATTGTTGGAGTTTACACGACTTGCTCGATTGGTTGGTGATAGTAATGTTCGAATATCATCGGGTGGAATTTTCACTCAGCCAAATAGTACTCTCTTTACCAAGAGAGAATGCGCATTTTTGTCGTTAAGCTCCAATCTTGATGATACATAAATGTGGTGTCATTCCTGAACATGAAAAAAGCATATCATTCTGCTTACGTTTAATGAATTGCGAAAGATATTTTCGAGGTATTAAAAGTTTCAATGAAACAGATTCGTTACCTCGATAATTTTCTTTTCGTGTTACAGCTCATTTTACTTTCACGCGTCTCCTTATCATGGGACTCCATATTCAACCCTTGATTTCCAAAATATCTGCAAACAAAAACAATAATTATATTACTTGGTAAAAATTATCATAATTTAAAAACATTTTAATGGAAGAGATTTCCTCGGTAATGTTTTTATAGTTCTGCAGTAAACCTCTATTTTTTTAAAGATTAATTCACAAGTTTTTCTTTAAAAATGTTTAATAGAATGTATCTTTTGATCACATAGGTAATAGAACATAAGTAGCTGTTATAGCTACATGGGCAATATTCCATTCTTTTTTATAGTCACTTAGTCGCGTAGCACATGTTATGTACGGCACTCAACTAGTGCAAATGACTTGTGAACGTTTGCCAATTGACATTATGTATATGTCTACGTGATGTACTCATACATTCAGCAGCATTGAACAATTTTTTTTCTTTTTCTTTTTTGGTTTTCAGCTGTAGCTTTCATTCTCATTTTTCGTTTTTGTTTCTTTTAAAATATGAGATCAATCTTAATTGTGTATTCAAATGAGCTATTGATTTAGGAGATTTTCACAGGTTCAAATAGTACAACTTATAAGTTGAAGATTCTTTAAATTAATATCTGAGATCTCACAGAAGAAGCGAATATTTCCAAAAAACAGATTTACTTGTATTAGTTGGAAGTAGCGTACCTCGGCAGCCGACAGTTCAATGGACCAGTCGACGCTGGACCTGAACTGAAAAAAAGTCAACCGGCCACTCTCCGTGGTTAAGCGCGCGCCAGGCCAGTTATGCGTGAACGCGCGCGAGCTCAAAAAAGTGCCCACTGTCCAGAATCAAACGTGAAGTCCGTTCATATAACGTGCATAATATACACGCACACACGTAGGTAGACGAGTACGTAGAGCACAAAAGGGGAACTTGAGAGCTGAGACGGTTCGTGGGCCGAGCTCGTGCGTTCGCGCGACGAATAAACCAATAAGCGTAGCAACCATCTGCTCGCCATCCGGCATACATTTTCTATCTTTCTCTCTCGCTCGTGCTCTCGTTCTTTTGCTTTGCAGGCCGCCCCTCGTTCTTTTATATATGCGTATATATAACGCGGCACAGGCTTCAATGTACTCTAGCAGCAGTAGCAGCATGTTATAATATGTTATTGCACACTGTACGAGGCTCCCCATTATACATGCCTTTATGGATCTTTTGCTTGCTTTAAAATAAAACTTGCCCAACAATATTAGCTAATACTGTCATTTTTATCCCTTCAATATCCTTTTTTCATCTTATTGTTGTTAAAAGTGTCTGGTATCAGTAATAATGATTTTGATGTTTTCAAAGCCAGAAATTAATGTTATTTTTATCTACATGTGAAAGAATAATAGACGCCGAAAGAATTATTGTGTCAAGACAAGCAATCTTGGATCATTCCCAAACGTTATTCAGCCGTGCACAACATAAAAATGAATCTTCCTGGGGCTATTAAAATATTTATCTCCATTGATTGTCTTCCATCGAAGACATCCGCAAATAAATCACTTTTTGCAACGTGCATGTTTGTATGAATTTCGTTTGGTTGCCATGGTCAGAATTGAAAATACTTCATTTTTATCAAAAGACTATCGTGCACAACCTACGTGTATCGAGCATATCAATTTGTGTGCGCAATATCAATTTTGGTGGTGCATATAAAGTGGCGCATGCAGAGCCAGAGATCGATTGTAAGGCCGAGGAATATGAGAAAGATCGGTGTGGGTTTTTGATAATATATTTGTATGCAGCAAGTATGAGAGTAAAACAGAGAGAGAGAGAGAGAGAGGGAGAGAAAGACGATAAATTAGAATTCAATTTCCGTTTTGATATAGACTGTTAAGTGCACTAAATCGTCTCTCGCTCTCTGTTTGTTTATGCATGCTATACATGATGATTTTGCGAGGAAGCACGCATCGATCACCTTTTCAAAACTTCGTCTCGTCATTCTGCGCTTGTTCAAGCATCGATGAATTCGACATCGATTAACCGCTCCCAACATATAATACGTATCAACTCAGTGCGCATTTATAATTTGGTTGCATGTTAGCATGCGTAAAGCTAATTTGCGGATGTCGTTCAATAATCGTCATTTATTTCTGCATTAAGACTATTTTTAAAGACTCGAATTTAAATTGCTATACATATCTGTTCAAACAATAATTATCTAATAAATCTTTTCGGCTTATGCAAACAAATTGTTTTATTTTAGCGAGAGCAAAAGCTTAAAAAAATACAGTGTTAATTTCTGGATGGATAATAAATAATTTTATCGATGTCATTCGAAGCGACATTTATGATTTATTTTTTATATATACTTTTTAGCTGAATATTAACTTTCATTGAAAATAAAAATAACGCTCAAAATCACTGCTTATTGACTATCCAGCAGCTCCTTGCCCGAGTGGAAGACAAAAACTGAACTTTTTGTCAGGAAAGACAGCGACAAGAGCTCGACGCCAGCAGGTTTTTTAGGGAATTGAGCGAGCAGAAGGTCTCTATCTCTCTCTATCTCACTGCCTACAAAACATTATTTTGTCGGGAACGCGAGTGAAGAGTGAAGGGACTCTACTAAGCTTGCTCTCTTTTTTACTCTCTCTTATTCTCTCTCTCTCTTGCCTCCTCTATCCCGCTTAATATCGAACTCTTTCTTTTTCTGTATCTTCTGCTCCTAGTCTGGTTTTTGGCTCCATAAATTATACACATATCTATAGACAACTATTGAACTCGCATAATCGACATAGCAATCGTGCCTTTACGAGCTATATTCCCCTCCGCCTCGGTGTATATCCAAAGATGAAAATTTGAAATAGCTGCGCATTGGCGGCGGATCGATGCTCGGGCTCGCTATTATACATCGCGTCGTGTACAATTATCGAGCGCGTTCGCTCAGAGCTAGTTAGGTATGCGCTCGAAGTATCGTTCGGTTTTAAGAGCCGAAAAAAGTCGAGCTTGGAATTTTCTAATTACAATTGCCGTGATATCGTAGCGTGTAATCATGGACGAGACGCGCTGCGCTGCACAACGAGTTAGCTCGGCTTGCGCATGCTTCCGAAAGCCCTGGTGTGTCTGGTACTGGTTATGTATATATCTATACACCTTTCCCTGGCCCCTCTTCGCGCTAACTTATATTATGTATGTATATAGTGTCTCGTATATGCTATAGAATTGGAGCCACCCCTGAATCTCATCTCTTTCAGCTTTTGAAACTCGTGCCACTGCAGCCATTGCGAAATCCGTAGCACTTTTGCTCTATGGGAAATTATTATTTGAAAAGTTTTCGTGTTGCATATTATCCCTATAAACAGTGTGTTGGCCAAAGTTTGGATTGTATATGATTTTTTTCGTTGCGAATTTAGTTTTCATTATACTTTGTAAATTTGAAACAGTAATTAAAACTCACCCATTCGCTCGTTTTCAAACGAATGCTGGTTTTTTAAATAGTAAATTATTTTAAAAAACGGCGTTGTTAAAACTTTAATACTGATAGATCTACTTAAACTACATGATAATATTAATATGAACTTAAAAAAAGAATTAAGATCTCACTAACTTTAAAAACTATTCATGAATCATTTTACAATACTTATTTTTACCGTATTAAGAATTGTTTTACTGCGTGAAATATCAGTAGATGAAACAAAATATATTCCATCAACAATACATTATTTTATTTACTAAAATAATTTATTTCTTCAAATAAGAAGACAATTTTGGACACGGAAACAAAGATATAATACGATTTGAAAAAATAAAATAATAAAAATCAATAAATCAAATTTCAACTGAATAGAAACATAACGACTTCTAAGTTACATCTCCTGTTGCGCCATCTTCATACTTTGAACAGCAACACGTTTATTTTATTTCGTGTTTATCGGAAACATTCTTATAGCGAGCTTTATTCATTTTCGTGCTGATTTGATACTAACATTGATTTAAATTCTCGAAAAAAATTAAAATTAATTTTCCAGGAAAAAAGAAAATTCATACATTACGCTGAGCTTAATTACAGCTAAAAAGTATGATAAAATTTGAATACTCACTTGTTACGTGTCAAGCCAGGGCAAAAAATTTGAACTCGCGGCGTTGATCAGCCAGCTCCGGAGCAGGTTTTTCTCAGCCGCGGTCGAGTCGCGTATAAGCTACTAGCAGCTCGCAGTGTCATGCACGATTCATTCAACGGGTGTCCTCGAGTCTCTCAGCGACCCCGAAAATCCGGGCAGTCTCATATCTATATAGTCGAGGTACCTCGTCGGCGGCTGGCTGGTAATACAGGTGTCGTAGTTGTGCACGGCTGCATCACGCGCGCATGCGAGCAGTGCTTGGGCGTCGCCATTCCGGGGGTCGCCGCCACCGCCGCCGCCGCCACCACTGCACAACTGCTATATACAGCTTCGCCGATGATAGACACGAGTCTCCGCCTATGCAATGTACACGTATATACATATTTGCCTGCATGCGCGTTCGGGACGCAATTTAATTTGCAACAACAACGACGACTACCGCGACGACGAAAAAGAGGCACAAAATAAAAAATCCTCGACTCGACGACTTGCCGTATAATCGCATTTGTGTATAACGATGTTCACAGCAACGCGACGCTTTGTAGACTGAGCTGCTTTCAATGTAATATAGCTGCGCGCACATCCCGGGACCAAACCATATAGCCAAGGCTGCTCTATAGGAGCTAGCACATAACGCGCCGGTGTAAACTGCCATTAACATAAATTATCATTGGTGACAGTTTCTACTACTGCCTCTGCTCGTGCTCTTGCTCTTTTCTCTCTGTCTCTCTTTCTCTTTTTTGTGCGCGTAGCAGCAGGGCAGAGAGAGCTAGTGAGAGAGAGCAAGAAAAATTCTCGGTATTAAACATGTGTGTACACTTATAATAGAGCTGCAAATTCCGAAATCGCGCAGTGATATAAATATATAATAAATATATATGAATATGTGTGTACGTATGTGTTTCATTACAAAGTCTGTCTTGTGTATGTTAAAACGAAAGGAATTTGAGTCAGCGCGCTTCTTTTTTTTTCTTTCTCAAGCGAAATTTATTTCACAGCTAAGCTATTAAACCTTAATTGTGTTTCTAATTGAAGTATGGAGTTATAAAAATAGATTTATTTAAAAAATAATTATCAATCCAGATCTTTTGTTTAGGTTTTCATGATCTTTTAATTATTTATCGGTAATATATTGTAAATAATCAACAGTTGTTTTGATTCTTGTCTTTTAATTCTTGACAAATATATAATGCATAAAAAAATACAAATTTGCAACCATTTTTACCAGATACTATAAATTGTAATTGAGTGAAAGCAATTTGTTCAACCTCCGAGCGTTATAAAAAATTTAGACTCTGACAATTTATTCTTTATAAGGCAATAAAACTGTTATGAGGATGTTGGCTGTTTTATACATTAAACGGTAGTTACGGCTTTTAGCGTGCGATGATGAGTTAAAATGTAGCTTAAATGAAATTTCAGACACTCATTTGTTTCGTAGCCCAAGCTTCTAGGATTTGTGCTATTCACTTTTAATTAATTCATGGAAAATTTTCATGGAAAATACGTTTATTTCATTTTTATTTGGTAATTATTGTCAAATTTATAATGTGATTTTAAACTGCATTGATATAAATTCTGTAAATACCATACCCATGACACAAACATGTAAAGAAATCTCGAATTAATTATACTTTTGATGTTTAACAATAAATTTTTTGCAAAATTGTTGTTTGATATCACTTTTGAACTTGAAATAAAATAGCAAATAGATAACTTTCAGCTTATAAATAGTAACAATTATTAAATTAAATCATTTGAGGTGAATAATTCACATCTCTTATTAACATGTCATTTCTATGAAGTTTCTCAAAAACTTGCTCGATTAGAGAAACAATTATCCATGGTAACCGATTTTTTATCGACAGTCGATTGTAGTAAAAAGATCAATAAAATTAGTATCGGCTCAAAGAATTAAAAAAGATTTTTTGATTTCATCATAATTTACGTTTAAATATGAATTGTATGAATGAAGAATTTACGAAGCTCAAACGAGTCTTAACTTATTTTTCCATAAATATATTTGTCTTATAACTAATTACGCATCAGAAGGTAAATAAGATGTTTTACCATTAATGATAATATGTTTCAAACTTATAATTAAGGAAGAATACTTTCATAATAAAAATAATATAATTATTTAAACTTATTAATGTCAAAATTAATGAAACTAATTTATTATTAAAAAAGTAGTGATATTATTTACATCCTATGATAACACTAAACCTACTTCATCGTCAGAGTCTCAACTTAACTTGAAAAAGTTAAATGTAGAGAGGGCGCGAACATTGGATATTAAAGATCGTTGGTGTTTATTTCTTAAAAGATTCTTCTAGCATGTTAACTTTTACCATGAGTACTTCTCAGCTTCCATTTTGACAGACTGAATGATTCATGGGGTCTACGATCTAAATGTACTGATAGTTCTATAAAATAAATAAAATATTGCATACATGTAATTTATGCAAATATTGCATAAATAAAGTATCGCATACATATCAGTTCATTCTCAGGAATGTAGTAGTTTTTGGGAATATGTGATATGATGATATGTGGGAGTTTCAATTGGACTTAAATTGCATACTCACAGTACAATAAGTTCAAAGTACTTACGGCAAAGAAGTATTCAAATATTTTTCAACCATTAGCAATTAGATCAAACTAGACCTCATTAATTATTTCAATGACTTTTTTTATTATGACTATTATAATCATTACAGCTAGCCGACCATTTTTTTACAAATTAATTCATGAAAATCATTCTAATGTTTATTTGCCTATTTATATTATTTAATATATTTCTGGGGAGGATTTTTTATAGACCTTGTTGTCTAGTGTACAGCCACACTATTGACTTCATTGGGGTTGACGTCAAAAGCTACAAGACTTCTATATAGAGTAAGATTGTTTGCTGTCAAATCGAATTTCTCACCTCTTATTTACCTTCTTCGCTTTTTTCTTTTTTAGCTTTATCATGGATATACTTTTTCCCTCCTACAGCTTAAAGGCATAGTACTTTTTCATGATATGAAAATTATAGGTTTTTCTTATTCTTTTAGCCTAGTTGATCATTAAAAGTTATTGTAATTCGGTAATTGAAGCAAAGCCTGTTGCTCCGATAGCTAGAGCGATTTCCTTTTGAAAGTTCTTGTAACCGTTGCGAGCATGGTGTTTGACTTCGACCCAATCGCATCCGTCAAGAAGGATTTATAGTTACTCGAATTTCTTGAATATGTGCATGTATAAGAAAGTATGCATGTATGTGTCAAGTCATTACATACATGTGTATCTAATGTTATAAGAAAAAAATTCCTCAAATGAGCAATTTTTTAGGCAGTACTTATGCTTCTATATTCAAAATTGACTTTATTGCCTTCATAGACAAATAGGATGATAAAATTCAATAATAAATATATAAATAAATGAATTAAAATTTTTCAAGACATATAAATTAATTGTCCACACTGATTTGTATTGATCAATTAAATGTACCACGAATAATGGTATATTTATATTTTTGTAGAAGTATACAAAGAAGAATTGTAATGAAAAATGTAATATTTATTTTTTATAAAAAAAAAATTAATAATGTTTTGTTTTTTTTTAATTTAAAAATGTCTAATTTTAACAAGCTTTGTGTTTTCTTTACGTCTTTAGATGTCCATAAATATAAGTTATACAAAAGTTCCGTGGTGTCTTGAATATATCTTTACTTCAGAGCATTCCTGCATGTGATTATCATGCACTTATCTTTTCCTTTTTACGTTTCTTTGTTTCTGATTGTTACAGCTTTCATTACTTGTGTTTAATAAGTTTTTCAAGCCACTGTTCTGCCGATTGTTTAAGATTTATTGTTTTTTTAGGGGGGGGGGAGGAGGTATAGTTAAGTTTTAGTTATTTTTGCTCTTTTTGAGACTTATTTTTTGCAATCTAGTAATGAAAATGTAGTAATATCGATTTGTACACTAAAAAGCATCACTTCAAGAGTATTCAGCTAAATTTTTGTTGGAAAATATTGAAAAATGAGCCTGTGGCATCGCTGTGAAGAAAACACGTCGAAAAATGCGGTGTACACGATAACTTCTCGTAGAATTATCCGAAACAAGCCCAACGACATTTTTTTTTTTAGTTTAGAGGATTCTGAAGGTACTGACGTCGAGTTTTTTTAAATATTTTCATTTTTGAAAATTTGGCGTGACTTTGAAGTTGAAATCGCAAAAATGAAAATATCTCGACGTCACTACCTAGTAAAATAGTTAATAAATAACGGTGTAAAATTTCTAAAAGATCGGTCCATAAGTTTTTGAGATATGATGTACACCGCTTTTGAAAATTCAAAGATTTTGAGGTCCCAGGTCTTCCTTCGTCGGACGTGCATTAAAATGGTCATATCTTGGTTAATTTTGCTCGGATTGGCTTAAAATTTTAACTGAATAATCTTGAATATATACTTCGAATAAGACAATAAAAAAATATCGAAAATTTTTGCGAAAAATACTATACCCCCCCTTAAAGTAATTTCATAGGTTTTTTAATCTCAAATTTTAAGATTGAAAATTTGGCAATTGTTTGTAAACAAAAAACTCAATGATGTGAGAATTTATTTCATTCGTTTTTGTAGCTCCATTTGCAAGTTTTTTATTCTTGTTTTTAATATGTGAATTATTACATTCCATTTGAATTATTCATCAGCTTTTTTTAAAGTTTGATGAAATCCGGTGAATTTGAAGGTTAAACATTTATCACAATTTTTTCTTATTGTTAATACGTAACGAAAAAATAAACAAAAGTTCATTCATAAAAAAATGTATGTTATTGAATAGTACAGTAATTACGGATTTTTAAAAACGCACCTCTTTATTTTATAAATTAAAAAAATTAGAAGTGATTATGTACGATGATGTACTAATTTTTTATGAATGAAAATATACTATTTTACAACCTTTTACTCTCTCAAGTTGACACAATTTTTTTGTATCGATTACAGCGTTCATCTTAACGGTACGTAAAAAATGCATATGTCTAAAGTATTTTGATTTTTCAGTGTGGAAAGTTACACAAAAATTAAGTAGGGCTTGATACATTAATAAAACATCAGTTCATCTTGGTTCTCTCTCCTCCTCCTCTTTCTCCTGAGTAGAGCAGCAGTTTTCGACGGATGCAGTGCAAGACGATGTATCGATGTAGTGTTTATATTATCTTCTTCGAAGTCGACATGTGAATTGGACAGATTTGTTATTCAAACTCGGTACATAAAAGTACTTGATCGTGCGCCTATATATGTACTTTTTCTTTTCTATCGTTCTTTCTTTTCCGAAGTAGCTTTAAGGTTTTGCCGTTGCGGTCTTGCTTTTGAGATTGACGGACACTTGCCCGTTGATGTACGGGGTACAACCCTTCAAAGAGGCATTCATTCACAAAGCTTCTCGCTTCTTTTTGCTTTGCTACATTCTTATAAGCATATTTTGTTGTGTACTCATACAAAAATGCGAAAACTGTTCTCTTTGAGTACCGTCGCATAAAATTCTGCACTTTGTGCAACTCTTTATGTTTAGAGGAGTCTAATTTCAATTATATTAAACCCAGTATAAACTCATGACCTTAAAGAAAGAGAACACAATTTTTACCAAGTCAAATAGGGAAGATTGCTTCACTAAACCCTAGTAAAATAAGTTGGGTAATTGATGTTCGCACTTCAAGACCCAAGTCAACGTATATACCCAGGCAAGACTGTGTGACGGCACGTCGTCGACGTTTCATTGCGCGAGCGACTCAAAGCGTCAACGTCACCTACAAATACCTTTATATCGACAAGTCTGTACATGGACATTCTTCGTGCGCACTCGACAAAACACGCGCAAGGGAAAGAGAGCTTGAGAGGATTATACGTATATACCACCAAAAGCCGCTAGGCAAATAAGTTTTTGGGCGAAGAGAGCTCGACTGACTGCGCTTAGAGAGCGAGGCACACTTACACACACACACACGCATCACACGCGCGTGGCGCGTCTATGCACCCTCGCGCACAGAAGTGTATCCAGACCTTGACTTTTCATTAATCACTGGTAGCTGCATGAGCAAAAGTATCAACGACTTACTGACTGGAATCGAATGAAAGCTATTGAAGAGTTTGGCTCTCTGCTGGTTTACCGGCAACGTATAAGCTTGTATCCATCAGAGTTATTTTATTGCTCCCTCATTGAGGAAGCTCTGTGATGGGTCTGAAATTGAATTTTTTCAAATTTTTGTTCCTCGGATATCTCGACTAAATATTCATAAACAAGGCTAAATTTGTAACTAATATCTGTTTGTTCGTAGAATGAGTTTTCTAGAAACGAATTTATTGAAATAAATATAGTAGTACTATTCTCCAGTATAGTAGTACTATTTTCAGCCCTACCAACACAGGTGGGGATATCCATGAGAAATTATAACAGATTCTAGTAGACAGTTCACAGGTAATGATTGGAAAAATGCTTGTGCTGTTCGGACGTGCAATATTGGACAACACTAACATATCGACCACAGGCTAATCCCACCGTAAGAAAGGAATACGATCGCATCTTAGCGAAACGTAACATAAAAATTGGGATCAATTGATCCCCACAGTTCTTTTTCAACTACGCAAATAAATAAATGCAGTAACTGGTGGGACTCCAGGGTATGCTGTAACCGGTCATGATTTGGCTACTTCTGGTGAATGGGGTTATACGCATCTAAGTCAAATGTCTTTTGTGTCTGTTGATACTCGACAAAAAAATATAATATCTTCGCAGGACAGTTATAAGCAGAAGTATGTAAGACCCTAATAGCCCAATACGTTTTTATAACGTTACTGAAACGTTTAATTTGAAACCTTGGAACGTTTCAAAAAAAAGTTGGAAAAACGTTTGTAGAACGTTCCAGAAACGTTTAAATGTCACCCCTGAATTTCGTTTCTGAATGTGCTCAACGTGGTAGGAACGTTTAAAATTGTACATTCGAACGAACTCCACGAGTGAAGTTCGATTCTGATTGTATGAGCGCCTCCTCCTTCAGAGATCACTTGGTAGTCTCCTTCACCGCCGCCAGAGTTACCACACTTTCAACGAAAATTTTCGCGCGCGCACCCGCTCTCGTGGTGCTGCGCTGTGTATGCTATTCATTCTCTTGAAAGCTTGACCATACATCCCTGGGTTTAACTTGCGATCAGTTAAGGGAATTTGGGTGGGAGTGATCTCTTTGGAGGAGGCGCTCATACAATCAGAATCGAACTTTACTCGTGGAGTTCCTTCGATTGTACAATTGTATTACGCGCCTCCTCCTTCAGAGAGCACTTGGTAGCTGTTTAAAGCTTATCTATGATCCGTGTGCATGAAATAATATTGAATAAACGCCCTTAATTGCAATATGCAAGTATGCTTTTATTCAAATAAGGGTATCTTACAATACATATGAAATTAAAATTGGAGGTAAACACGAGAAAGCTCTCAATCTTCATTATTCAAAATCGACAGTGCGAAATCATTATTATCTGCTGCAAACTCGCGATTATAAAAGCGCGCAAAAGTATTTGAACTCTGTGTTCAGCCTGCAGTTTTTCGAATCAGTTTGATGTCGACTCCTCGTCGATTGGCTTTTGACGTTGATGCGTGGCGCGTACTGTACGCGGTAAACACAGATGTATCGACTCCGCTTTCTCCAAGAGTATCTTTCACCCATCTGCTCAACGTTTGTGTACCCACAGCTTTTGTGGGTTTGTTGGTGGACATAAACAGCCTTGAGATTTTCTTGCAAAAGTTCCTCGATACATTTAAATAACAAGTCAGGCAAGGCGCAGCACAAATTAGTTTATCATAAAAATACGGCAGCGTCAATAAAGGCTGAAGAGCTCCTCTTTTTGAAGTTTTGATGTCAGCAGGAACGAAGATTTCTATCTTTTCCGATGAAATTTTGATATTTCTGATTTCGATTAAGGAAAAGGTCTGCATCCGATGGCCTGTTGTAAGCGCCAACAAGGTGATTAGCTTTTTGGATAGTATCTTGAATGATAAATCCTCATTGTTACCGATTGTACTGATATATTGCAACACTACCTTCGGGTCCCATGTATAGGCGTATTTTGGCTGCGCTGGACGCAGCTTATAGCCTTTGAAAAATCGTTTTACGTTGCTATCCTTGGCTATCTCGATGTCAGCAACTAATGCCATAGCCGATCGAATACCGTTGAGCGTACTGTGGGATTTGCCAATCTCGTATTCCTTGGCTAAAAACGTGAGAATTTCTGCCGTATCCGGTTTGGATATTCTTGGCATTTCTCCCTTGCAGAACGCCCACCAATTCTTCAGAGTTGAGTCGTAGTTCTTGACTGTAGATTCGCTCATCGAAGACACGATTATGTTGATAGCCATGTCTGGAACGCCTTGGCTAGTTAGATTCTCGCGTATAATATTGCGGCATCCAGGGTAAGTTTCTGCCACAGTGGATGCGGTTCCTTGCTGGAAGAAAAAAGCAAATTAACATCAGGCTCAAAGCTCAAAACTTTTGAGGATGTTAAGGATTTAAATAAGGGAAACCAAGGCTGCGCTGGCCAGTGCGGAACGACCACTATGCCTTCCGCTCTATCCGTAACGATTTTGCGAAGCATTTTTAAAATGACGCTGAACGGAGGGAAGGCATAAAAACGTAAATTCTGCCAGTTGGAGGTAAACGCGTCTATTTTTGCTTCGGTGAAATAAAAGGCAGAAATCGAATTAAAAGTCGGTTTTATTAAAGATGTTGACAGATCAAAATCGTGCCCAAGTATGAGCTAAGGGAGAAGAAAGATTATTAACATCGTGTTGCTAAGCAACCAACAAAAGAAAATCAGTCGACTGATTTTTCTACCACGCTGCATGTGGTGCCTCCTCAGCATAACGTCAACGCCAGAACCTTGTTCTGACGTCACGTAGCCTCGTATGCAGCAGACTGCATGAAAGGCTCATCTGTGCCCGATCAGCTAACCACCGATCGACACTGCTTGATCGGGGGCAGATGCACTCGTGTAGAGTAAACGAGACGGGTCCGTAACAGCGTCTATTTGCTCTGACCCGGGATCTACTTTCCACGAAAAGTATCTATCGCATTTAGTGTTTACGCAACTGTCAAATAAGTCGAGTTCGGGCTCGCCGAATTCCCGGATTATATTACTATATGCACTTGACGAGAGTTCATACTCCATCTTAGGCTCCAGCTTGCGCGACTCGGCATCTGCTAGAAAATTGTCCTTCGAACTAATGTACGAGGCAAAAATCTTTAGTGTTCGTTCCTCGCACCAATGCAATAGCTGCCGTGTAATATCATTCAGATGCTCGTGTTGCGTACCACCTGATTTGTTGATATAAGCTATCGCTGTGGTGTTATCTATTCTTAACAATATATGGCAGTCTTTCAAGGAGCTTGCAAAACATTTTAGCCCATTGAAAGCTGCCTTTATATTTCCAGGTAATTTATATGAAAACGACGCTCTTCTTGCGTCCAGAAACCGTTTGCTTTCTTTTTTCCCAGCACGGCTCTCCCCAGCCAGTCAACGATGCATCCGAAAATATGACTGCGTCAAACGGTTTAACAGTGATGTCTTTCTTACCGACCAATATGTTATCTCTCCACCATTTCTCCACCATCTCTCCACCATCCATCGGATCCAATGTCAAATTCACTACTGCTTCGTAATTATCATGGTTATTTCTTAAAGCTTTAAGCTTGTTCCGCTCAAAATTTCTTACATGCATCCAGCTATACTCTAGGGCCGGACAACAGGCGATAAGGGAGCCAATGAACTGAGCGTATTCTCGTATAGAGCCTTTGTGCTTTTTACTAAACTTAGTTATAATGCTTAAGCATCTTTTCTCTCTTTCCCGCAGGAAGCTCCAGCGTCATATCTTTCGAGTTAAAAAGAAAGCCTAAATAAACGCACTCTTGCTCTGGAGTTTCCTTGCATTTATCATTTAATAAAAAACCAAGCTTAGTCAATAAATTAGCTGTAGCTTTCGTTAGCACGACAGGCTTCAGCAATTTGGTAAAAATATAAGGAGCTATGCTTATCCCAAAGACTAAACATGTAACCTCGTAAAGTTTACCTTGAAAATTAAACCTCAAAAATTTCCTGTGTGGTTCATGTACCGGTACTAGATAAAAAGCGTCCTTTATATCTATTGAAGTCATGTACATATACCTGTCTAGCAGATGAACAACAGTTTTATAATTCTCCATTTTAAAGTGAACTGTCTCAATGAATTCATTGAGCTTTTTCAAGTTTAGGATTTGTCTAGGTGACTTATCTGCCTTTGGAATTATAAAAATTTGTGAAATAAATTGATTTTCAGTTGGAGAGCACTCTACAATAGCGCCTTTTGATAAAAGCTCGACTAATTTATCAGATACCATAATAGTTTCCTCGCGTGAGAACTTTGTCTCCCCCGGAGGATAGCGCTGGTAAGGCTTGGACTTCCAAGGAATTTCTACGCCCTTTATCCAGGACAAAATTTTTTTGTCAGAGGTTAGTGCCTCCCAATTTTGATAAAAATATCGCAAGCGACCTGCGATGACACTTACATTGACGTCTAGCGTCTCCTCGAATAATTCTCCTTGCTGCTCTCCTTGCTCTTGCTGCTCCCGTGAGACTTCGTTGAGTACCGCGTCTGCTTCTGCGTGCGGTAAGTTGTTGATTGTTTGTGCCCGCTCTGAGCAGCTACGGAGGTGTTCCTCGGTCTCGCTGCGAGCGGGCCTCGCAAGTTTTTTGGAGCACTGGAGCTCGATTTCTTGGCCAAAGCTTGTACGTCCAAGGTCGTAAGCTTTGTCTGCTTTAGTTTTTCTGACAAATCCTTGCCAAAGAGATAACCATCTATCTCCGTTGAAGCTAGTGTATCCTTCAGAGTACTGTTCACATTAGATGCAATCAGGCTCCGACGAATCGAAGTCTCTTCAAAAATGGTTGTCGATGATCAGCGAGCAGAGTCGCTTAGAGCCTCTATAAGTGGGAGCTCAGACTCGTTTTTTCTTTCTATTAAAGTTGAAATTGTCGTAGCGATGCTCGCAACGCATGAATGCAATTTCGAATGCCTTGGAACGATCCTTTGATCTCTGGCTCGCGTAGGCTCGTTGACAGCTAGCTCGACCTCCTTGTTCAACATAGGGGGATCGAGAAAGGTGCAGTTCTCCGGTGTGAAATACTTTTTCACCAAGGTTGCCTTTTCTTCTTTTGGTAAGCCCACTTTTATTATCTGACCAACGCTCAGCTATGGATGGATGAATAGAAGGTGCGAAATTTCGCTTTTCTATAATTCGCTGTCCCAGCAAATTCAAAACATCCTCGCTCAAATTATCCGTTGAATTAGTTGGATTGGTCTCCTTCTGGAGAGGCTGAGATGCTACGGCATTTTGATCAACGGAGTCCGAATTCGCATTTGGAGCGCCAGGCTTTGCTTGTTTGGATTGCGGAAATGTTTCATTGTGCCTCGGCAGCTCGTTGATTTTTGGGGTTAGCCCTTCTGCCCCTCTGCCCTCGCCGCCTGGCGATATATTCTCATTACGAGTACCTGTTATAACAGACATGAACGATTTGTAAAAATCGATTGCTTCAGGGCATAGCCTGAGTATTACTAGAGGACATAGCTCTAGGAGGTGATGTAAGAGTCAGGTTAGAGCCTGAATCGCAGTAATGACCGCGTCACCTCGTACAATACGTTTTACGCATAACCTCAAAGGTAAACAAAACCTTGAGATAGTGGTGCACCCGGCTGCAAATAACCTACCTATTGCATCTCGTAAACCATCCGGAGAATCCCTTGAGCGAGACTGAGAGCGTGATCTTAATCGCAACGGCGTGCGAGATACTGAGCGAGATTTCGATTGCAATGGCGAGCGGGATCTCGAACGTCTACGTGAATGCCGAGAAGTCGAGTAGCTACGCGATCGGGACCTGCTTCGACGACGCCTCCTATTCTTCTTTTTCTTCATCTTCTTCAAAATCTCCGTCATTTTATCTGCCAGACGTTCGTCCTCATCTTCTCGATACCGACTTTTACCCATTTCCGTTGAATATATACTTTTTCATGCACGACGAATGTGGTGTGGCTTTGCTGGCACACAAAAAAGGAATGAGTAGCATACACAGTGCAGCGCCACGAGAGCAGGTGCGCGCGCGAAAATTTTCGTTAAAAGTGTGGTAACTCTGGTGGCAGTGAAGGAGACTACCAAGTGATCTCTGAAGGAGGAGACGCGTAATACAATACGTTCTGCCTGGAACTAAGCGGGTAATCCGATGTTACAGTTTAACGAAAATAATTGATCAACGTGCTAATTTTTATTGATTTCCGAGTGAAATACTTAGCTTTATTTTCCTTTCATTGCCGCGATGACCACCGATTACTTATGCCGATCTTTCATACTACGATGCTCGGTTAACTGCCGATGATCAACGGGGGAAGATGCCGAATTCCAAATAATGTGGTGCCACAGGTCGCCGATGTCACGAACGAACACCGATGTTCGTTGCTGATCCGCAGTGTACGAATAGGACCACTTTTTCGATCTCCTATTGGGATCTGACATCGAGACGTCACGATGGCAAGATGGCCGCCGTAAAATGTCAAATAGCATTGGCGCTATAGGGCTTTGACATGATATTTGGCTTTTATTAATTAATGGGGTAGTATTTCAAAGCAGGATTTTAAATATAAACAATACTAATCATAATGAATTATGCATGTGATTATGCGGCCTGAAGTAACAGGATAATAAAACTCTTTCTATCTTAATCAATTTATAATCAGAGCACACAAATGCATAGCACATGTTTTATGATCAAATCAGAGACGTGGACTATCGACGAAGTTAGGAGAAGATTTTAAAGTCACGAATTCTTATCTTATCTTTGGGTCTAAGCCTGGAAGGACGGGTGCCTAGTCTTAGACAATCGAGGCCTTAGCCTTATTCTTGATTTTGACTTCGAGCAGTAACAAAGCAAATTTTAGAGTAGGGTCAGTCTAGCTGCACCTCTGCCGAGGCAGACGGTCAGCTCATGTCTTGTTATCCGGAGACAGCCGTGAAGAGCTCGTGCAAGTGTTGCAATCTCAGAGTCTTACGAGAATCTAAGTCAAGTCTCAAAGTTATTCACGAGTATTAGAAGTACTAGAATCATCTTTAAAAAGTTAAAGTGTAAATAGTTTTTGGGAATTAAACTCTTTGCTACGCGAGGTGCTCAAGTGGTTCTAGCTAATCCTCAGAAGATCGTCGATTCTCCATCGTCCGGGGCAGCGTACGAGAAGGGTATCATCGAGCCAAGAGGAAGCGAACATTTAGTGTGTGTTTCAAAGACGAGTTAAATAAATTAATGTAAGTCATTTTAAAAATTATAAAAAATTGTCAACGTCTTATTATTTCAACCCAATTCTAACCACTTCTGTGAGAAAGAATTTAAAATTAATAAACTATGTAATATTCGTTAATTCGGATGTTACACAGGCCACGGCTATTTCAAGCACCACAGCCAACGCTACGACCACAACGCTAGCGCAAATTGCCCAGCCTGTTCCCACACAGTCGAAAACGCAGAGCACGTTTTCTTCAACTGCCCTCGATTTCAGGAGGGAAGAGAGATGCCCCAAGAAGTTGCCAGGCCTGAAAATATCGTCCAGCTCATGCTAGCGGACAAAAAAAACTGGCTCGCGATAGCCACCTTCGTCCACTCAGTCATAACAAGTCTAAGAGCCGAAGAGATGGCCAGAAGAAGATGACCCGACGATGTGGCACGAAGAAGACGCAACAACAAACAGTGCAAATGTGACGAGCTGTCTGTACCAGCCCAGCTTATCTTATCTTATATTATCTTATATTATATAGCTTATTTTATATATATATAGATGATGAGCGTTGAAGTCGCCTGCTAATATAAACAATTTTGATCCATGATTATGAATAGCTCCCCTTGGAACCAGAGTCAACGGCTGGAGCGAAGATCGGAACAATTTGGGAAACAACAACTGGCCTAATGTAAATACTCATCACGAATTATTATATTATAAATTTTTTATAAAAAGTAGCACTTTACGATAAAAGGACTATAAGTAACTCTGTACGGTACGGCGTAATTTAGGGACGAGTGCAGGAAAGTGTCCCCTATGGCCCGAGTATCGTACTCAATTTTATAATACTGAGCTAAGTTCACATTTGTCATTTATACCCCCTTTTCCGAGTCATGAGTTGTACTTTTTGGCACCGCGAAGTGCGACTTATGCCACAGAAAAGCGTACCATAAATGTGAACTTATGCCACGCAATGCTCTAATAATAATTTATAATAGTAATTTATAGCACTGCGTAAGCTCACATTTATGGCATGCTTTTCTGTGGCATAAGTCGCACATTCTGGCACCGCTGCGTTCGCATCACACTCGCCTACGCTCGTGCGCTAATTTCACTTTGCGCTACCAGAAAGTGCGACTCATGGCTCGAAAAAGGGGGCATAAATGTGAACTTAGCACAGTGCTATAAAATGTTGTACGATACTGGCGCCATGGGGACACTTTTTAGGGACACTTTTTAGGGACTCGCTGCGCTCGGGCCTTAAACTACGCCCTGCCAAAAAGTGTTACTTATGGCATTTGTATCGTAATTTACTATTATAGCACAAGAGTCTAAAACTAGCGGCAAAGTTGCAATTTAGTATTATATATAGAGTACTATAAATTACTAATAACTTCATTCTCCTTTTCTGATACTATATTTATTTGATATTGTATTGGATTAACCCGTTAACGCCCAGACGGACAGAATTTTTATTTCTTTTGTAGTGACCAATAAAATCATCTTATCAGGGCGAAAAAAATTCTAGAGTACTCATTTTCGATGTAAAATTTAATGTGCTTTTCGAATGTGAGTTTATAATTGACCTACGAGGCATATTAAAAAAGTTATAAACAAATTATTGCAAAAAAACACGATTTTGAATCCTGAAAAAAAATTTTGATTCAAATTTTTTTTATGAAAGAGACTTCGATCGTGGCCAATAATACCCAAAATTGTGGAATAACGATCTAAAGTTTAAAGTACCGTAGGTGGGATTGGAAAATTCAAGATGGTGGACACCAAAAAATACACTTTTCCAGAAAAATGTACTCAAAACCTTTGGTATTTTTTACTCGTAAACGATCAACTTTAGGAAAAAATGTTACTCTACAAAAAGTGTTTAAAATCATTCAAAGATTACGTAGGAATTTTTTCAGAATTTTTTGAAAATGTTTGAAAATTTTTGAAAAATGACCGAATTCCACTATGAACAAAAACATTTTTTTAATTCGTAAACGAACAACTTTAGAAAAAAATGTTACTCTACAAAAAGTGGTTAAAATCACTTGAAGATAACGTAGGAATTTTTTCAGAATGTTTAAGAATTTTTCGATTTTTTTAAAAATTCATTCATTTTTCAAAAATTTTCAAAAATTTTCAAAAAATTCTGAAAAAATTCCTACGTAATCTTTGAATGATTTTAAACACTTTTTGTAGAGTAACATTTTTTCCTAAAGTTGATCGTTTACGAGTAAAAAATACCAAAGGTTTTGAGTACATTTTTCTGGAAAAGTGTATTTTTTGGTGTCCACCATCTTGAATTTTCCAATCCCACCTACGGTACTTTAAACTTTAGATCGTTATTCCACAATTTTGGGTATTATTGGCCACGATCGAAGTCTCTTTCATAAAAAAAATTTGAATCAAAATTTTTTTTCAGGATTCAAAATCGTGTTTTTTTGCAATAATTTGTTTATAACTTTTTTAATATGCATCGTAGGTCAATTATAAACTCATATTCGAAAAGTACATTAAATTTTACATCGAAAATGAGTACTCTAGAATTTTTCTCGCCCTGATAAGATGATTTTATTGGTCACTACAAAAGAAATAAAAATTCTGTCCGTCTGGGCGTTAACGGGTTAAGATAAAAAAAGTCATTTAACCCAAAAAATTCAAAAAAGTAAGGATTTTTATTGGCTATCTGTTTAAGGGCGAGAAAGAATAATACTGGAATTGTTACGTCATACCATTTAATAATTACAATTTCAATTATATATATGTATAATATATATGTTCATGTTTATATGTAATAATATTTCTTATACACTTATGGTGTATATGTTTTCTATATGTATATAAGTTACTCAGATTATAATTTTACGTAAAAGGTATTTTCAAGTTTTTTAATTAGACTATAATTTAATTACGTATATTACATGGAATGAAGTAACATCATCTCATAAAACGCTAGTTCGATACCGTGATATTCGTTGAGTTTCGAGAAAAACAATTGATTCGCCACACGAATGTGCTTGCATCTATTATCTTTATCTTGTATATGAATGGTTTGCAAATTTCTATCTATCAAATGTCATTATCGATCTCATCACAAACACAAATTCCGCTCGCATTTACCATAAAGAGTAAGAGCTTATTCTTACAGTCTCAGCTTTAAGGTTAAAAAAAGGTTTTGTTGGACAACTCACAACAAAGTACATTGATGATTAACGCCTAATATTCGAATGAATCAAAAATACTTGCATGTATTTTTCCCTTACGCGTTGGCTTTATTTTCCACGGAGAAATTTTTATATTTATAGTGATAATTCTATATTTATGATCGGTTAGGTACGAACAGAAACGTGTTGCGAACGACACGTGGCGCTTTAATATCAACAACAAAAAAATGAAACAAACAAAGTACAATATATTATTAACACTCGTAGCAAAGTCACGCATTCTTAAACACAATAAGACACTTAATTTTGTAATGGCTCAAAACGTGAATACAGCGTAGTAGAAGTCGTGCCTGTGCTAAAGTAAGCTGCAATAATAACAATAGTATACGGATTAGCATAGACAGAGCCACTACTTCGCTATATTTACACTTTTGAACTATTACAAAATTGAACACTTTATAGTGTAAGTGTACATATTACAAACTCATTTTTCAATTTTTGTGATACTGATGATAATTATCAAGTTTAAAAATAGTGATGCAGACATCTTATTGCAATTTGAATTGTTTTACTGTATACAATTCTAATTTAATTATAATATCAATAATCTTTATTCGTTATTCTTGCGGTTGAACTCATTATTCAATCATACAATGATCTGCCAAGGGTCGAAATGAGCATCCTATTATCAAGAGCAATTTTTTTATTTTTCCAATATTTGAATTAATTGTTTAATTTGTGCTAATATAGTTGACTTTGACACTCGTCGTTTATCATATATGAGTACGTAACTATAAAATAATACAATACATTACGTATGAATAGAACAATGTTTCATTACTTACGTCACTATTATTTACACGTCGATAATTTTTTTTATCATACTTTTCAAACTCTGTTCGGTTACTCATTCTAGACAAATAAAATATGCCAAAATTAATATTTTAGAAGGATAAAGATAAAATGGAAATATTTCATGGTGAAAATATCAGTACGAATTTTCATTTTCTTTCTTCATAGAAAAGAGACGAATTTATACGTGAATAATTCAAATAAGTGTAATTTTATTCTATTAATTAACTTTTCGACAACAGATTAAATTGTCATATCGTGAAGCAATTAACAAATTTGATTTCAATAATGAGAAATTTTAGTCAAGTATAGCTATTAAAAATTTTCAGATTCATGAGTTTAACATGTGTTCGGGGCGAGATATACTAATTCAATAAGTTTCGCCTAAATTTAGCAACTTTATCAAAGTACAGTACATTCTCATTTTGCATATCTCCATAATATATATGCTCTTCATCTCTAGTGACTGATGGAAATAGCAAAGTGCGCTACTATTATTATTAATTTTCTATAATATATGATTGTAACCGATTACACAAGAGTTTGAAAGATTTTCCCTGTATTACTCCGAATTTGCTCATCTCTTTTTCACCTTACTGTACTCAGGCTATACACAATTTTATTTATACACAGCGTTTTTGTCTTCTAGAAATGTAATTTATTTCTCTCTCAAATTAATAGGCCCAGCACTGGGTTCACATGTAGTGAAACGGCTTTCAATATATCACAAACATCATAATTCACGTGCCTATCATTATTACTTAATTGCATACATAAGACAAAGATATTTTCATATTTTTAGGTAAAATTTACATTCATCGTATATAATCAGTGCCGCATTCGACTGTTTATAGTACATGTTTATTGCAGTTCACTTTTAATGCTATCTAAATGAACATAAAAAAGTACTTTGAAACCAAAAATTTGATGTGTTAAAACGTGGTGCATACACAGTTTATAGTCATAGATACGATACGCGCACCGACCGAAACAGCTTCAGTCTTGCTGTATTCTCAACAATTTATTCATAGGAAGATTTGTTTAATTAGTTTTTACTTTTTTCCGAATTAAAATGTTTTTATTCAAGTTTTACGTGACATAGTTTAATTTTTGCACATACGAGTCTCAAATATCAAAGAAAATATTGATAAAGTTTTACAGCAATTAAAAATTGAAAAAAATATTTAAAAAGCGTACATATCGTGTTCTACCAAAAATATGCTGTACGTCAAAAATAGGCCATGGTTGTTTTTTTTTCTTATAAATATTTTTTTCATTTTTGTAAGACCAATTACAATCAAAATATAAGTCATGTTCCAAACCTGAGGCGTATGCGTTCTTTTACAAAAAAATAAAGGCATGGCATATTTTCGGTGAAACACCGTAGGTTTTCAAAAAAGCATAAAGAAACTACATTCCAAAATATTATTAATAAATAGTGCTCCAGATTGAGTTTGTTTCCCGATCTCAGCTATAATGCAGGATCAATTTTCTCAGGTACAAAATTAATTATTTTTCAAAACAAAGCTTTTTTTACATTGTGTAGTTTTTATTGAGATAAAAATTTGAGAATTATTTTTAAAAAAATCAACGAATACATTTATTATACATTCAAGAACCATTTGAATAAACTAAATCGAATATTATTATAAAATACTTTTTACAGCACTACATATTATTTTTTTAAAAATGAAGCCTCATTTTTATAATATAAATCTGGGGCACTAATTTTGAAATAAATAGTGAACTTTACAATTACCGACAATTTAAATGTTGATAATATTTTTCTTGATAATCAGAAATAAAATGAATAATTTTTTTGGTACATACATTGCATCAGCAAAAAATTGTGTTTCGTTCAAGTCTAAACGTAAAGAAAATTATGAGCATCGCGTAAATCAAAAAACTCAAATCGTAGTGGTATTATTCGTAATTTTTGATTATTTATTGATTATCGCAGACAAATATCGAATCACAATGTCATCATTTCGTTTATAACAAAAAATATACATTCAGAGATATTATTAAATGTGAAATATTCTCTCATACTCATCATACCACAAAAATATTAATCACTAAAAACACTTTGAGCATTAGCAGGCACCTTATATTCTAATATAGATATACAGAAATGAATATAAGTGATTACCGTGCAGATATTTTATTGTATTTTATCAATACAAACTACTTTTCTTAAACTTATAATCCTTTTCTTATGTCGATAATTGAGATATTGCATTTATCATCGGTCTTATTTCGCTTTTTCATCATTTATCTATACATTGATATAATATATTTATAAAATTTTTCCGTTATTTTACTATATATATATTATAATCTATATTATATTTATAAATCCTAGTCACGGACTCTTCGATATGAATTCCCATATCGAGGAAAATATAATAATTGAGAGTTAAACGGAGCCGCACAAAAATTCAAGTAAGTAAAACGCATTAATAAAACGCAATCGTAAATTTTATAACACAATTTTAGCCATAAAATTGAAAGAAGTTTTATACAACTTTTCATAACATTTCGTATTTGCGAAAAGTGACGTTCGTTCCTACAATCATGCACAAATTTACTAAAAATAGCATCGATATCTTAATACATGTCAATTGAGATTGTGCGCGTCCTGTATAAGTTATTCACAAGTGACCCATGAGAATGGGTAAATTCCAAAGTATTATTCTCTCATTTTCAGTTATTTAAAACGTGGCTAATACATTACTTAATCACTAGAGTTTTGGGTTATCCTCGCCCGCTGAGGTCAACTCCTTTCATTTTTTTTAATTCGTCCCTTTTCTGACTCATGGCTGCCTTCGTAGAATCTCAGCGATAGAATTTTGACCCTTGTTACACAGGTCGATGCTGATCGTTGCTCCACTGGCATTGAGTTTGCGTATCTATGTGTATGAATTATAATTTACGAGTGCGAGGAAGAAAAGGTTTCACGATTAAAAAAACTTTTATTCAGGAGTTTCTCGGAGCGCGTCCAGTCTGTTGCTCGTGTTATGTTATTTTGACGATTTTTTTTTATTTTCGAAATTCATAACTTCACTTGCGTGTGTCAGGCATGATAGCAAGAACTTTAGGCAGAAACTTGGTCGAGACAATGGACTTCCCCTTTCTCGATCGGAGCATCTCTTTGATTAGCTTATAATTCGGCTTTCAGAAGGTTTGGTGTATTCTTCGAATGTCGTAATACACATGGAAAATTATTCATCCTTGCTAATTTCGTCGGCTGCGCCTATATCTTTGCCATTCGTCATCGATGAAAAATATCGCTTCAACTGGTAGAACATAAAACGGCGCATTTATTTACACTGAATCCAATCGCAGTAGAACAATTTTCGAAGGAAGAAAAAGAGAAGGGTGAAAGTACATATTTATATGGCGCGCGCGCGCGCGTGTGTGCTGTGTCAGTGCGAGGAGGTGCGGTGTTTCTCGCGTGCGATCGGCCTACAATAATTATAATCGATCGCGCGCACTGCACGCGAGCATCTCTCGAAGTTGCGGCTCGAAAACACACAGACTCACACGCACGCACACGTGCAGGCTCCTCCTCTAATTTATTGAGTACTCCTCTGCGTGAAATCAATAACATTGCTCTTACACAGCTTGCATACGAAAAATATAATGATCGCAGCGAGCGAGAAAGAGAGAAAGCCAGTTTCGATGCCCGTAGCCACGAACGGTCGTGGTTGTCGTGGCGGTAGCGCAATTTTTTAAGCGTGCGCGCGCGGCAGCCAATTATTATTATTATCGGGCCGCGGCTTAAAAGTTCTGCTCGCCATACATGCCGGGAAACCGGACGGCGTGAGTTCCGAGCTCAGCGGACGAGAACTCGTCCTATGTGGCCAGATGAGCGAACTGGCCCGGGTGCGGCGCAAACTGATAAGGATGCGCATATGGCGACATGTGGTACGGCACGATGTTCATGCTCGCCATTTTGTGCTCCTTCTTCCATTTCATGCGGCGATTCTGGAACCAGATCTTGATCTGGCGCTCGGTCAGGCACAGAGCGTGGGCGATCTCGATGCGACGTCGCCTCGTGAGGTAGCGGTTAAAGTGGAACTCCTTCTCCAGCTCGAGGGTCTGGTACCTCGTGTAGGACGTCCGTTGGCGTTTCGTCTCGCCGTTTGCATTTACGGTACCTGTCGAGAGAACAGACGATATAAATAAGTCATTGTTTTAGATCCATTGTGAAATTTTAAATTAGAGAAATGTAGTACAAATTAAAAAACCGTCATTCAAATCAAATTATTATTCTTTTGCCCTGGTAGAAATACTCAATGTTAGTAATGACCTAATAACCAAAAATTATGGTTGGTTTTTGGCGATTTTTCGGGTAAGATCGTATTAAAATACTGCGTGCGTTTAAAAAAATCTGATGATGACAATTTAACGGTTTCAAAAAGTTGAGAGTAGTTTTCAACTACTTTTATACGATAATACCACTTTAAGACTTCACCACTAGATGGCGAGTATGCTTTTATCTGTAAATCCGCAAGTGGCAAAGACAAAGTGATTGTATAAGTCAAATTAGCAGATTTGCCTTGATATAACCAGCTGTATAGTACGCGCGTGCCTCAAGTTCGTTTACATATACTACATGAAACTGGACCCGGCCAAGCAGCTCGTCGATCTGCTTGGGCGCGCATGACTAAATTACAACATGAAAAAAAAAAATGATAAGCGTACGATTAATTGTCGATAGTAAGAGAAACCTGTACGCGTTGCAGCCCACATTCAGATGCATTGTACGATGATCGTAACAGAATTAGCTCGAGACCGCAATCTGTATATCAATGCGCGAGGCAATTACATGTAAAATAATAATCGCAACTACTCGTTACCGCCCGCGATTACGATCAAAGTGTATTGAACGAAACCGCTTGTGTGCGAATGCGCGCTGCAAAACCAGTAATTAGTATGCCAATACACAAAACGCGATTATTTCATTACACTTGAAAGCTCTCGAAATTGCAACGCCGCGCGTGCAGTGGCTATATTTATAAGCTGAGGGCAGGTGTAGGTGAAAGCTTCGAGCAATAAATAAAGCCGAGAAGTACTACGCAGAGATCTTATGGGTATATCTTGAGCTTTCTAGTATATATAAACACTCGCAAGATCGGCATGACGAGCTCGTTAATTCATTTCAACGAGTCGTGCTTAATGCGCGCGAGGGAGCTTGCGTGGTATACTAGGCTCTTGGCAGCGAGAATATCGCGAGCTCGAAGCCACAAGATAAGCTCGTCGACATTGTACAACTGCGACGCCGTGCAGATGCACTTTTCGCAAGCGTCGTAAATAATTTTCCGTGACCATACTTTATTATTGTCGCTCTATATACCAGAAAAGCTCGACGAGCAATTCGACGCGAGCCGCGGGAGAGTAATGCCGTCTAAGTATCCTATAAGGTACGATAACCGATGCGTGACGCGCTCAAGAATTTCAAGAGAAAGAGATGGTCTTTATAATCTCAATTAATTTTGACACCCAAACGGCGGGATTCACACATTCAGATTGAATGATTAATTCAGCGAGCGTCTTTTACGTGCGTTTACTGCAATCGCTGATACATAGCTCACAGGCATTTATGAGTCAAATTGTGAATTACTGCGGATGCAATGGCCCTTTGCTGCACGCCGTTTGAGAGAATGTCTATTTCAAACGTAAATACCGAATGGATAAATTTTATCGTATATATCACGCATGTCTACTCGCAGAGATTGCATAATATTTACATTCGCGTGCATTATAACGCTTAAAAAATATTTAACTCGATTAATGAGAGAATTATAATGTGCGAAGGAAGAAAAATTATTCACTTAAAATCGTATTTTTCTCAAGTGCATTCAAACAATGAAACAACTAATCATCAAGTGGCTGAGAGGATACGTGCAGTGTATGAGAAGGCGAAAATCTAACGGGACTTATTAAAAAGAAACTTCTGCGCTGGAAACGCATACATACGAAATGAATTAAATATTATTTCTCGTCGAGCTTAAATAATAGCTCTCGACACCGTTGTAACGTCGAGCGAGAAAGACGTAAGACGCATTAAAAAATGCTCGCTTTGCATTCAATAACGCATGTATACGTGAATCTTTTCCACTCTCACACACAGAGTAAGTACTGTCGTTAAGCGAGCGAACGTACACCTATTCACGAATCTTCACTCTCTTTCTCTCATACGTACATGTACTTGTGGGCGAGCATTGCGGATATTAAAGAGGCGGCTCATTTACGGCATTAATGAATGCACTATTAATAGTCGAGAAACTTGTGCACGCGCTCGCGCCTACAAGAGTAAGGTGAATAAGCCAGGCTACTCGAGCTGCCATCGTTGCACGAGCCTCGAGCCGAGAGAAAAAAAGGTGAACTTATGCAAGGAGTGAAACGAGCAGCGAAGAGAAGGTATATCATAAAGGCCGAAAGCGCGCGGGGGAAGGAGATCGTATAATAATATTATATATGTACGTATTCGTACGTGCGAGCAGAATCGAAGAAGCAGAAGAAGAAGAAGAAGAAGGATGTAATATAAGCGCGGATAGAGGTTACACATCGCTCCTAGTGGGAGGTAAGATGGAGGGTGTAGATGGAGAAACGCGAGTTCGAGTGATATATATATTTAACGAATTGCATTTGCGATTGCATTGCGGCTTCGAAACGATGCGCGGCTCATTACGTCGAGTACTCGAGAAAATAATCGCGCCGATCGTATTTGAGGATAATTTTAACTGGATTCGAGCCTAAAGAAAATATAGCTGAGAAATAATTTTTTTCCCATAGCAGCGCAACAGCAGCCTGCGACTAATGATCCGAGGTTGCAATTTTTGTCCGCGCTGCCTTGGCTAAAGACCAACGTTATCGTTTTCCTCCCGATGTAACACGTTTTCTTCGTCTTTTTTAATAAATAGCCTCACGCATGGCGACACCTTCGAGTGTAAATACGCGCGCGCGCCTGCGACACCCTAGTCTGTGAAAACATTCAAGCTTTGCTGAACACGTTATACCAAGTCAGCTGTTTTTCAGCCGTCCGCTTATACTTGCGCTCATGTGTAAAATTCTTCGCGCGAGTGCAAGAGATTTTTTTTTTGCGAAGGCTCGCTCGCTCTTGCAATTTATGCAAACAAGAAAATCATACATTTGTTTCTTTTAAAAGTAATATGTGTGCGTGCGTCCGAAGCGCCCAGGCGCGTCAGCGCTCGATTCGTGGCTCTCCGCAAATGGAATTTTAATGAAAGTCTGATTTTTGACTGATGATGAGATGTCAAGCTGCTTTTTGTTACCGCTGTGCTGGATATGGAATTATTTTAACGCCAGTTTGTCTCCGCGCTACGGACTGGATATCCATTACCGGATTCCAATAAAACGCACGGAAAAATATCGCGATGTATATAGGCGATTTCGACTGATGCGCTGGTCTTTGGCAAAATTAAACAATGGACACACATGCAGAACTGCGAAAGAGAGAGAGAAAAAGTTCCATATCTACCGCGAGTACGTACGATTATCTATCCAACTTTATACGCACGCAGATATCGTATACGTATATCAGGGGTCGGCATCTTTTTCGCGGTCCCCTTATATATCGCTATACGAATACGAATGGTATAACAACAGTGTGCACAACGACCGAAGTCGAATGATTAATTATCTTTTGAGTTTCGCGCGCAGACTCGTGTGTGTGTTTCTGTGTACGTTATATAGATATATGTATGAGCGCGAACACACGTACACCTACCCATTGGAAGCCTAAACTAACGGGTCGCGAGTCTTGTTTCTTTTGTTGCCAACTTTTGTGCATGTAAAGAGAGAGAGAGA
Organism: Trichogramma dendrolimi; assembly: GCA_034770305.1. NCBI lineage: Eukaryota > Metazoa > Arthropoda > Insecta > Hymenoptera > Trichogrammatidae > Trichogramma > Trichogramma dendrolimi. Next base: position 788,417 of record JAPMIB010000037.1, on the reverse strand, counting down.
GAGAGAGAGAGAGGAAAAAGGTCATTCATGATTTTTCAACACGATTCATTAACGATTCGTCAATGAATTCTCGGAGGATAAAAATAAATGAACGAGCGATTGAATAAATGATGAAAAATTGCACTCAACTTGGAAGTGTGCTCAATTGTCCATTAGTTAAACCCTCATTTTGTTTCTTCTTTATTTTAATAGTCGAAACGAGAAATCAAATTAAAAAAATTTGCTCAAATTCACATTTCTTGTCGACTGTCAAAAGAGAAAAATAAAAGTAAATCAATGAATAATACACAATGTTGCACGTGAGTTCATTAGTCATCCAAAAACAGTTCGTACTATGAAAAAGAAAAAAAAACAAGATTGCTACTAGTTTGAACTTTTTGATTTCTCTCTTTCACCGCGTCTTCGATCAAAACTCATTTATCACAATTTCTCAAGCAAAGTCCTCGCAATAATACACACACATTTCTATATGAACTGTATAAGTGTTACTTTTTTTTCCTTATTCTCAATGGAGGACATTTTTATTGAAATCATTGAATGAGAGTGCGACCTGAATTTTAAACATGAAAATAAGACAGAAGTAGAAAAAAATAAAGTGCTAATGTTTACAAATGACAAAGATTGCATTGAAAGCTCGACTGTGACTTTATTTAGCTAATTCACTTCTATAATGCGATGTATACTTGAGTGCATATAAAGCCAGCCGAAAATCAACGCTTGGTATTCACGAATAAAAAATCACACTCGGATGAATCCCAAGCTAACACTCAGCACTTCATTTTTAAAGCACCAAACGAGCAGATTCGCACACACTGAAAATTTTCTACCCGTAATGCGTGTACGCGTGTGTGCGTTCAAGTATATATGCGAGCGAGCCAAATGATAAATGGAGTACGTCGACGATGCGCGACGACGCAGCGCACTATGCGTCAAATGTATATAGCGAACTGGCCTTATAATGCCAGCCCACGAGACTTTTCATTTCTCAAATTCGCATAGGTGTATGAGAGAGCTCCGAGCTCTATATACGATTATTAGAACATCATATGCGACTCGCACCGGAAAAGGCGTTTAGCTATGCTCGACTCGAGTGCTTCGCGAGAGCACGTGTATCGTAGCACGGGAGAGTGATAAAACAACAGGTTGCTCATCTTCGATTCTTTATCCTCTCCAACGAAAGAGTTTATTTTCGTACTTGTTCGCATGTCCGTTTCTTTTAATTGAGATCTTGGTTTTCCGACAAGCGCGCGCACAAATGCCCTCGCTGTGCGCGAGATACACAAACATATCATGCTCGACTGAATTTGCTCATCGCGTAACGTGTGGGCGTAGGATGGGTGTACGAGTATGAAACGGAAAGAAGTGTTTCCAGTAAATTTGAGTTAGAAATATCAGTGGAGCAAGTGTCAGGTAAAAATAAGAAATTTTGCTCGGCTCACCCGGATGGAAAAGAAAAAAAAAAAAGAAAACAAACAAGTACACTCGACTCTTGGAGTTTTGGCGTCAAGCATACGAGCTTCTTTATTACATTTTGATGTATTTTCGTTTTCTTGATACATTAATAAAGCGCGTAGGAAAAGTATGCGTACTCGTAAGCTCGCGCGCTTATATGTATACACTTAAAGAAATCTGACTTGAGGAAGTGACAATGTGATACGCGTTTCGCCTTTGACACGTCGACACGAACCCGCGCTTAAGTTGCTCTCAAGCTTACGTTATATAGCATACACACTCGGCTCGCGCGCGCGCGCATATATAGTAGCAAATGAGACGCGATACTTTTCGAGAGAGTGAGAAGGCTTGTTCTGACATTTATAACTGGTTTCTTGTGAGTTAAGTCTTTTTTTGCATGTATCGAAATAATTTTTATTTAAGAGATCGCTCGTTTTAGCGTGTATTTGAATGGGCGAAAGAGAGAGAGAGAGGACAGAAAAAATGATTCATTGGAGCCCGATGTCATTTCCATACCCCAACTAATTCGTGGAAAACTTATGACTTTAACAACTAATAATAACTTTGCAAAGTTCACGCATTGCTGATTGCTGATGTATAGCTTTTCTTTAAGTATTTTACGCGTGCGAGCTTGTTTATCAGTTGAAACATCAAAGCGAACTTGCCTGAGCAATAAATATCGGATCGGAACGTGTCCAAAGAGCGGGCTCGGATAGCATCTCGAAAATTATATACATCTCGCACGTCGTAACTTTTTTCCAAGTCAAAATCGTGCTAATTTTATAGTATATAGCGGGAAACCGCGCTACTATCTCTGAGGTATTTATATATACCCGGTGGCCGAGTCGATATGATTTACGCACGAAATATGTAAATCATCTTCTCTAGCTGATTATAATATACACACTTGAAAAGAGATGATCGGACTTCGCGAGCAGCGAAGTTCTGGTTTTTCTTCAACTTGTCGCCGCATCGTCGGCGTCATCGTCTACGCTCGACATATTACGACAGCCCCGAGGCGCTCATAATACACACTTATCCACTCTTTGGGATCTATCAAACATTATATTCAGCGGTAGCTGCTGCGAGTATGCGCGTGCCGCATAGCGAGCTTTTTCTATTTTCAGCGAGTGTCGTCTTCTCGCGGCCACGCTGGCCCGCGCGCCGATCATCGCACTGCTACGACTACATTATGCTTATAACACCGCTTCTGCGTGCGTTACATTGATAGATTACGAAAAAGCCTGTCATCTGACTCGTGATCTTCTGCGCGAGTTTTGCCGTACGGCATTATATTGTACACGTGCGCGCGGCCGAGCGATACGTTTTTAATCTCTCTCTCGGGGTCCAGTAGGCTGATAAAAAAAAAGAAGAAAAAAAACTACTTGTGCACGGTCCGATCTTTGCAAGCAGCGTGAAAAACGCTTCAATTATATCTTGGCTGATAGATGAAGAATCAAGTGGATTACATAAAGAGGAGAATCGGAGCTTGATTTCATATTTTTTCCTCCTTTTCATCTTAGACGTAATGACGACGGTTAACGTTCGACTGACCCATTGATTAATGTTGCGATGCGCCAATATACAAGCTCGCGTATAATATTCCACGTGTATACACGTCGTCATAGATATTGTGCTCTTCCGATCCGCTCAAGAAAGCGGAGGTGTTATTTTTTTCGCAAAGAATATATTCAAAAATAATTCATCATGTTCCGCGCGCGCCCGAGTGTCTACAGCGATATAAAGCCCCATATAGTGGCGCGTCTCTCGTCTCTCGTGCTGTACAGCTCTCGAGGCTCGTGATGAAATTATGAATGACGCGTACTTAGAGGTATAGCGCAGCCAGTGTACGTCCAGCGGAGCAAAAAAGATACAAAATATTTATACGAGTCCGCGACGTCTCTGTATTAAAAAGCAATTAATCACCGTTTCGTTTTCTGTGCGCGCCTGCATATATACAATACACATATAGTAGTATCCGTACTCGCGGCTGTATGTATATTAATAAGTTCATCCGCGGTGATCAAGGATCCACGCATGGACGAGCCGATAATCAATTGGGCGCTCGGCGGCGTACATGTAATATCCCGCGAACGTCCGAGAGTAACCGATCGACGTTGCGTATACGGACGCTCGCGCATGTGTGAATGTACGTCCGAATCTCGAGCAGGACAAGAACAAATAAGGAAAAAAGGGAAATCTTTTTTTTTCATGAAACGTACGAATTTTTTACACAATGCCGGATACGCGCGCCAGGAGTAATGTGAGAACGTTAATCTACATGAAAAGTCTTAATCGATGCTAATAACCCAATGATCGATCAAATGAGTCGATCGTTACCTAGTCGCGACGTCTAGTCTCACATTAGCGCAGGTACATACATTTCACGTACGAGTCGAGATTTTTAAGTGTGTATATATGTACGCATCCTCACACGCGCATGCGTGCTTGACTTCACATAAAGGCCGAAAATGTCACGCGGAGACAAGGCCAGGAGAACCTGACTTCACTCGGCAGCTATATAGCTCTGTCAGGTACCTGTCAAAGTTAGAGAGAGAGAGAGAGAGAGAGATCATTGCGCTTGTTACATAGAACTTCCCGTTGTCCAAGCGGTAACTATACCGGGTAAATACCAAATAGATCCGCGTTCAAAGCTCGGCTTTTTACGACCGACGCAAGGCGTTGTGGCTCTTATGGTCGACGCGCGCGCATACAAAAAGAAAGAGAAGCTCCTTATCGAGATCTCCCCGAGCAAATCAACTAGGTCAGTTTTGTGCACTTGCACAATTGAGAACGAGCTACTGATCAAAGACTTGTTTTCAAGATTTGGGTATTGCACCAAAGAGTATTATGATAATTGTTATTGCCGCAACCAAGCACTTGCCAATTAATGACGCGATCCGAGTTTTTTCTCTCCGTGTTGCGTGTCAAAAATACGCACGAATGCAGCGTGAATATTAAAAATGTTTTTACGCTCACAGGCAAATCCTTTTTGAAAAGCAAAACGTGTAACGTCTTTTGTTTAATTTGTAAAAATCTGCCTTATTTAACGAAATACGTCGCGAGAGGTGTACAAAAGATGTTCTCGTCATCTGTATTCTTCGAAGCACACTATAATATACAAAGCGCGTGAATAGCGCGATGGTTTCTTTGCGTGCTGCTGCTGCTGAACGCGCGACTTTCTGGCTACAGTCCAGCGGTCCCCATGGGAGCAACCATAGCACGTCGACGTATGTACTTATAGGCGAGCTGCGTTACAGTTCGCAAAGTACTTGGCAAGATATGATTGAACAAAGATTCGATTCATTTTGCAATGTTCGTCATTCGCTTGGCAAGTCCAATGTGGCAATTCAATAAGTTGCTAAGGAGATAAATCAAGCGAGTCGAAAATTACTGCCTACACTCAGCCGCTGTAGCACATTTTAACGTTGCAGCTTTGACAGGTAGGTGTCTACTTGGTCGCGCGCTCTGCAAACTGGAGACTTTCCGTGCACCAAAATAATGCAGCGACCAAAGGCTAGCATGTTTTCCTCGAAGTTATTACGAGCCCACATCGACTACCTTCGTGAATGTAGCGCATAAAAGTAAAACATCGACGAAGGACGAACTTGTATCTGTGAGTGCTTCTGTTTATAATCTTACAGCGACGACGACGACGATGACGAAGACGACGACGACGACCAAGTCAGCAGTCCATGGGCAATTTAAATTTACCTAGGCGTGTTTTGCGTCATTCAGGCTCTTTTGCTCTCTTTCACTGATTTGTGTGTCGTGACTAGCTTCTGCAGCTGTTTCCGATTTGGACTCTACTCTACCATTGGACTTATAATATCATCGTCGTCGTCGTCGTCGTCGTCGTCTTTGCTTCGCTATAACCTACATAATACCCAAAGCGCAGCGAATTCTGTCGACATTCCGATCTGCGAATTGCTTTTCAAATTTTCAGCGAGCTAACGAGAATATGCTAAGAACGCCAGATCTCTTGTGTACCGCAGTGCCTCTGTATAATCCACCTGTTTTGAAACTCGACTGCGCCGCGCTCTCGTTAATTTGGGGTTGTACAAACAGCGAAAGGTTATTTTGGCGATTGCGCCGCACCGAAAGACCCGCTCGCCCGCTACACAGCGGCTCTTTGACTCCGAATTTGCCTGCGACCATCAAGGCAGATTAATATTTCTTCCTAGGCACCTGACACGTTTTTCGGAGCTCGTGAGCGGCTGATAATGGAAAATTGAAAGAACATTCAAAAGCGATTCATCAGCGGCCATGTTCACGCTGTCTGGTATCTGTCATAATTATTACGAAGCGCCGAAAGGCTCCTCAAAGAAAATATACCGACGCGAGCCGTTGCTGAAAAGAAACATCATCGAGTCACAATTGCGCATCGGTACATGCGGAGCTGAGGCGCCTTTACAGAGTGCGCATTAATTGAATCCATTGGAAAAACATGCCTAAGCTCTCTTACTCTTCTCCTTGTTTCTTTCCGAGCGTTTAAATTCTGCTCGAAACAAATCCATTTGTTCGTGTATGTGCCTCGCTCGAGAGGTGCCATCGTCAAGTGTCTGTCTGTGTGTCTCTCGGCTGCTTGCGTAGCTATAGATGTGCGCCCGGAGTATGCAAAAGTGAAAGCTGCCCAGCTCTCGGCGCGTATAACCCACACCCACGTGCCAAGATAACAAATGATTCTAGCGCCATTGGGTTCACACCAACGCTCCACTGACGCGTTTTCGGTAATACGCGGCACAAAAGCTCATCTTCTCGTAGCTACAAAGAGACTGAAGGAGAGAGGAAGTATTCGTGTATTGCCTTTCTGTCCGCCTCCTTTCGATCCCGCTAACTTTCTCGAAATTGAAAAACTATAAAATTTTTCAAAACTATTTATAACTGTCTGCCAAGACTCGATGCGCATCATATACAAGTACACTTGCATGTGAATTGTGTATAGCGCACTGAAAGCTTATATGCATGTCTCACAGTAGTCCTTACTTGTGATGCACTTGAGAGATGCTTTCATGGAAATGTTAGTGTATCAGCGATCTACGATTTTGCCATTATCGCTCAAATTACAGGAGGTTGATCAAGCGATGTGCGATAACAATATATTCTTTCGCCTCGTGAGTATAATCTGCAGTACAATTAGCTTTTAAGAGCTCTTGCGAGCTTTTTTTCAATCTTTTGCACGAATATCATGACATGACAGTACACATGCATATTAACACGGTATCGCGAACGATAGGGCCCGTCAACGGAATTATTTGAATTTTTTACGAGGTCAGCGTGGGTTCGAAATTTGTACTCTATTAATACATCGCTATCATCTTCACGGATGAGTCATAATGAATGTACTTGTTTTATACCACTCTGTACGCAATGTAGCCGAGTGTACATGGCAGGAGTAAAAAATATCGCGAGCAGATCGGTAGCAGCAACAAGCGCGCACCGTCGTCGTGTTTCGAGTAAGAAGTGACGGACAAACGGGAAGGGCACCTAGTTTCCGAATGCAGCAGAAAAAAATCATCGCTGCGCGCATCGCGAAACAACAATAATAGGCATGTATATACCGATACGTATAGACATTGAGAGAATGAGAGAGAGTAAGAGAGAGACAGAGAGTCTGTGTGCTGCTGCTGCGCTCGCCACGTAGGGAAGAAAAAGAGAACGTCGGGTATATCTCTTGGTCGAAGGGGGGTATAAGACGTCTCTTGCATGTCTCCATCCATCACTCGACTCGCGGTGTGCGCTTCTTGGCTCTCTCTCTCTCTCTGCTCAGCTCAGCTCTGGAGCTCAGTGACGGTTCGCCCGAGAGACAGAGACGATCTTTTGAATGCACATTTATTCGGCGAGCGCATCGACCGCGAGTGCGTATACATGTTCTATGTAACGTTTTGCTGTTATGCTACTCTCTTTCCTTCTCTCCTCCTGTTCCTCCTCCTCGCTCGGCTTGTCTCTCTCTCTCTCTTTCTCTCTCCGTCTCAAGAGCAAATCGTGATTATTATGAGCTTCGTGAAAGTGTGTGCGGTAGAGAGAATCGCAAGTGTACCACTTGCTGCGCGGCGCGACACGATCGCGATTTCGCGAGAATATGAGCTCGACGCAAATCGAGCGTATTATTAATTACCCCTGGCTTGTTTATTGGCAAAAGATGGCTTTGCAATCAATTACTAAAAGTAAAGCACTAGTAATAACCGGCGTTGATGCAGAGAGAGCTCGACGCCAAGAGCGCAGCTCGTTACAAGCAACGCTCGAATATTTCGCATTTCGTAATAGTCTAAACACGTGCAGGCACTGTAGCAGCAGCGAAGCCATAATAGCAGTCGCAAAGGTCGCGTAGCCGCCTGCCACAAAGCGAAGAAACAGCTGTTGCTCTTTCTCAGTCTTTGCTGGCATACGATCATCAACAACATCATTTTGGGACAACGTCCGCCTCCTGCATTAAACTTATTTGCGCGCGCGCGTCCGCATATATATACGCACACTACACACACCCCAACGCTGCACGCAGATAACATCGATAAAAGCGACTTAAATAGTATTTATTTTTGCACTGTGGCTGATGCTAAGCGCGCGCGCATTCACTGCTCGTGTGCGTGTGTGTTTGATCAAGAGAAGGGAAATTAATGATTTTTAGCGGTAACAATACCCAGTCAGCTGCGATCTTTCTTTCTTCTTTCGTTCGTCGTCGGCTCGGTCGCGGACGCATTTTTCCCTCTATCTTTCTCCTTCTCCTTCTTTTTCTCCTTTTGCTCGCTGTATTATGAATGCGGTCGTGTTGCATCGATCCGATTTTGCATTTATTTAGCGATAGGACGATGCGATTCTAATGTGAACTACTTTTCAATCGGAATACTTTGATTTGGCGTACGTGTGGCGTTCGTATCGTCTTCTGATAACCACGAGGAAAAAATTTTTTCGACTCTATCAAAAAGTGCGTGCAAATAATAAAATTGGCCTGGTGTATAGTTTCTTAGTTACGAATAAACTCACAATCACATACATTTATCTCGAATAAATTTCAAAACATCAGCGACACACATATCATAAGTGGTCGTCATCTCGCGCGGAGTCTTCGACTTTGGCCACGATGAGAGCATAAAAAAATCACCAACTCGAGATCTACTGTGGTCTTCAGAGCCAATAAAGCGCAATAAATCACGCATCATCGTTCGCGCATATATGTGGCTCGTGAATGAGTTCATCTACTTCTTTATATGCAGCTCCGATCGCCAAGGAGCATAGGCTGCATTATTAAGCTGATCTCGGTAGTTAGTTATCTATTGTGTACGGTCGCGCTCGATACGACTGAAAATTTTAACGGGTTATACCCAATATACATGTGAGTATTGATTTATTTATACATATCCGCTCGACTGAAGCTATCAAACGTAAAAACGAAAATTCCCACTTTGAAGTTTCTCGATCTTTCGTTTGCACGATCGATTTAACGAACTTAATATCTTTTTAATATGCGAACTCGCTTTGTGCTGCATGGCGTGGTTCAGAGTTGCGGGCGTGAAACCACGACTACATACATGTGTAAGCCACACGCGATCCATTGCAATAAATATATATGTGGCAATTCTTATGTACTAATAGCGGCTTCGGGCTATGAGCCTCGTAGGCTTTTCTTTAGGTGAAAGAATTGATTCGAACGTTTCGACTCACACGAGGGGTGCAAAAAAGTTCGCGTGATCCCCAACGGGCTGAATTTTATTGGGTTATCTCTGCGCGTGTTTTTTTTCTGTATATACCTTACATTTAATAGATGGGAAAGTTTCAAGGAGTTCACCACGGAGTTAGTTTAAGTATTGATAAAGTTTGAGGGCTTGAAACTTGTACGTGTTTAAATTGTCTGAAAAGTCTTTTTGCTCAAATGTGATATCTGATGAAAAATTAAAAAAATCTTTTTCTGCAACTTGAACGTACGCGGGAATTACTTTGAACACATATAAATCGAGTATAACCAGCGCCAATCAGAAAGTTGCATATATTAATATAGTTTCATATTCATATTTGAGGAAAATTTCCTTTTAATAAGCCACATATAGTAGCAGCAGCTGACTTTCACTGAGCTCGAGTCATCATCGGTTTTACACCAACTGGACTATACAGACTTAATATAAAATAACACGCGATTAGTACCTAATAAGTACACGCAGTATCTGATCGGAATAAATTAATATTTGAATAATTTTTTTTATATATAAAAGACGCACATCCGTAAGATTCATATGACACATCCTCAAATATTTGCCTCGAAAATTATGATTTGTGGTAGATATTCAAAGTATCCACACAAGTGGACACTAGGAAACCGCATAATTTGATCTCGTAGGCGTGCGTGTGAATCTTGAAAATTAAGGAGACAGTGTGGTATCGAGGTAAACCTAGATAAAACCACCACATTGCGTGGGGAATATCATTTTCTATCAAATTATGAATGAAATTATGAATGAAATTCTCTACGATGTAAGAATCACGCTACGAAGCGCTGAGAATTTCAGTATTGGGAAAGCGTGACGACTAATTTCAAATAAATAATGTAGCTGTAAAACACGTGGTTGTCGGTTTTTACAGAAACATCAGGTGCTCGCACAAAAAAAACGCAATCATAATTTTCAAGGGAAATATTTGCAACTAAAAGAAGAAGAAGCAGCTGATCCACGCGTTACGCTGGGAGCCAGGCGGCTTTTCATCCTTTGCCGTACAAATAAGTTACTTTTGCAGGAAGAAAAACAAGCAGCGGTTGAGCAAAAGTCACCCAGTTTCCTCAGTGCGATTCCCTACGGTATTATACCTTCGCGAGTGCTGGATGTATAAAAATCCCTTAACGCCGCCCGTTCTGCCTCTTTTTATCTTCCTTACGTTTGTATCATATATATGAACGCGCGGAGACGTCGAAAGGGATAGAAATTCTTCATCGTGCTGTCTCAAACTCACGAACATAAATGAAATATCACTGGCTCAAAATCGGCACAAAAACGCAATATGTAATGTATGTGTATTATATAGCTGTACGACGAAGCAGCAAATAGATATCAAGAGACATGTCACATAGTTTTTATAAAATACACAAAAAATCACTCGATAAAAAAAAAGATCGGCGAATGGTCGTTGTTGTCGGACTGTGATCAGCATCCGGCGATTGTATTGTTTCTCTTCTCTGCACCTCATTTCACGCACACGCACAAGGCATCGACTGCTCTGCTATGCTCTGACCCACGAATAAATCACGCGGGATCAAGTGATTCTCATTTCCCTACATTATGCCTTACATTGCGTAACACGTGTATTTTTTTGTTATTGCAAGTTAACTTTGACAGTAAAAATTACGATGGGAAAAATAGTTTGCAAAAATGATTTAAAAATGATTTATAAAATATTCTTATGCGATATTTTGGCAAAATTGAAAGATCGCTTTTAAATGTTTGTTGAAAAATCATATGGTTTAATGGATTTTTTCGATTCAATGATTTCAAAGAAATGCAGTTAATCATTTCAGTTGAGAAGGTTAGAGATAGGGTTGTTATTTAGGGAACGCATTACAAGCATGCATAAAGGTTTCACTTTATACTGTGTGCAGAGGTAGTATATACTGTACTGTAATTCATCATTCGAAGCAAGCTTTGATTTTTTTGGTGCAAAGTGCCATCCTTACACCGCAATAAAATACCCTCTTTAAGCATTTCACAATGGCCCGAAATTCCAAGCCTGGCACGTATCGAAGAGAACAAGACAATAATATTCCTTCAATAAAAAGGAGAAAGAAAAGAGTAACAAGCCGGGAAGAAGCCGGGAGAAATCAAGTGGCGCTCTCGTGCATATAGGACTCGTGTACACGAGCACGAGACGGACGATTGGCAATATAGCGATTGTTTCACACGGGCGGCCGATATTCTCAGCTCGCGCCAAGTGGTGTCGTAAATTTACCTCCCTACGCTAGCTCTGTGCCGTGGCGTGCTCCGCGCTGCGCTGCACTGGCGTCGCCGCCACCACTACTGCGCTGCCTCGGCTATACGAGGAGGGCGTAATACGTGGCGGTATCGTGGCGGGAAGGGAGCGAATCGTATAGTCGCGCGAGCGAGGAATAGCAACAGGCTGCTAGTATATGCGTATATACTGCCGATTCTGCAACCTAACGTATCCATACCTATATCTATATATCCATTTATACAATTCGTATACTCGAGTTGAAATGCACACATACACGACTGCGAGTACTTCGAGGTGTATTTTATTTATATATTTTCACGTGAACCTGCGGCGAGCCCGAGCAGAATGAGGATTTATAGCTATCAAAACGAGTCGCTTATGAAGTGGATGCGTGTAATATACGCACACACACACGAGCTCCGAATATACTGCGATGGGTGGAAGAGGCGCGCGACCAGGAGTCATCCGAGACGTAAGTTGCGGAACACCTGTTGTAACGGTTACTTACTCCGAGAGAATCAAAAAATTTCGACGCGTGAAATAAACGCCACGAAAAGCACGTTGACCCAGAGAGAGAAGTTTAAAGTCGCTGCTTCTTCTGCCGACGATCTGTTAACGAATACCGATAAGATTACAAGTGCTATTGCGCGCTTACTGCTTGTGCGAATTGACCCTTTCTAAATGCAAATGCGGACTTGATGCTTGCGCTCGCGCGCACCAGGCCAACTGATTTATTACAAACGAATTCGCATTATACGAATGCTATGCTCATAATGTTATATCGTTTTTTAAATATAATTTATAAGATTTATAAGGATCAAAGATATTTATCAAACGCACCTCGCATATATATATACGCGCGCTCGCGCCGCGTCCTTTGCTCGTAGGTGTTCTTTTCCTTTACTCGTTTTATTCCTTTTCTTTTCTCGTTTTTTCTGCAGAAAATGCCACTTTCGAACCTAATAAATATAACTTGAATTATGTCCGACGTATGAATGATGCGCAATAGCTGATTCCGATGGTGCTATTTTTTCTCTCGCTTCACCTGATAAGTGGCTGCGTGTGGTTTGTACATGTAAATGCGAGAGAGAAATGAATCATCTCCTCCTCGGATACAACCGAGCGACGCGCATATACCCATCACCAAATGATTTAATGGCTAGAGTGATTCTTATGCGCGGGTACGAAAATTCTTTGTCGATCTCATTATAAATTACCCTGCTAATTTCAAAATCAATCGAGGCTTTTAAAAATGCTTAACGAGCGCGACCTCACCATGGGAGTGTTAATATTGTCGCGCTAATTTCATTATTTACACGCGTATTTACATCCATTAACAAACTCAACGACAACGATTACCCCCGGAGAAACCATCATAAATCCATCGCGAAAGATCATAAATCTCCACGGCAGTTAGCTGTTCGAGCCAAGCTCGCATCACACGACAAAATAATTTACGAATTTACGAAAAAAAAAAGAAGAAAACAACGACACCCAATACGACCATCCAAACTCGAGCGAGAGCTTATATGGATAAAAAGCAGATCGCTGCATAGCGAATGGCATATCACTAGCGTGCGGAGATAAAGTCGTCGTCTGACAAACAATTAGCTGGCTGCACTGTGTGGCGCAGGAGCTAGTCGCGAGAGAGGCCGCGGCGTGACGCGCGGCGATTTCTATCAAGCGCGAAGCTAAACGGAATTACCGCGATAAAAACTTAACATCGTGCGTCTTATATACGCATGCACGCGTCTGTCCGCGTATATATATATATATATATATATATATATATAAATGCGTGTGTGCGGTGGCGAGCGAGCGACTGCCGCTGCCGTGTGCGTGGAAAACCAGTTTCTTTCGCACTCGGCTATATATATAATGCTGCTCGTTCTCTCGCGCGCGCCGCGATCGTGCATATATGCGCGCGGCAGTCTGGGCGAGTACGCGAGAGAGCTTCTGACCTCGTCCTACCTCTTTTCTCGCGTCAGTTTGCGACACACACACACAATGTAGTTTCTTCTGCTGCTGCCACCGCTACATGACGCCGATATATAATAGAGGCATTTACAAGTCGATGGAGCTTAAGAGCGAGAGAAAAATCTCCGACTCGCAGCTCTGAACGTGAGCTCGTGTATTCGCGCGAGCACGAGTTGAATAAATATGTAGGCGAGGCGGATTTACGTGCTATCCGTTTGTGTGTGCAGCATTGTTTATTGCTGAACGGCACATGTATACAATGCATTTCTATGATTAAGAATAAATGATAATGCGATTATACTAATGTGCCAAGTATATCCGCGAACGACTATGACGGACTAGGCCATCGGAGTAGAAAATAGAATGGGAAAGCTGATCGGCCGATTGAGTATTAGATAGCCTACATATATAAGAGTTAGCATCTTGAAAATTTTAATCGATCAAAAAAGTGACACTTTGACGCGATTCGTGTATACATTTTTCGAAAACGTTGAGCAAGACCAGAAGTCGCTCTACAAGTTCGATTACATCTTGGAAAAATGCCTCGAAACACTTGCAGCTTTACGCAACACTAGGCCACAATCGCTTCCGTTTGTCGCGTCGTGCGCGCATCGACGGATCCCAGAGCATATGTGTCGCCGCAGCGATCGAAGGAGTTCTAAGGTCGCAGTCTGCACATCGCGAGCTATTTTCCCGCCTGATCTATAGCTATACACAGCGAAACTACTCGACGCGTAGTTGCGGCGCGCTCGAAAAACTTCGCCTTGGGAATACGTAAAAAGGACGCGTATATAGGCTGCAACAAAGGAGTGGGGAAGAAATAACCCTTGGGGTGTCTCGCGTATACACATGCAGAGTGGATACATACATACGCGCCGAGTGGGCTCCGCGAGCAGCTCATGCATGCAACCTATACGTATGCCGAGCCACTCGCGAGCGAGAGAGGCTTTCGTGACTCTCGTGAAGCGAGAAGGAGAATGAGAAAGAGAGAGAGCTTTTATTTATGGCGAAACGATCGGTCTGTATAATTACGCTTCCTTCTGCGTGCATGTATATATGCACACGAGCGCCTTATCGAACTTGTGTTTGTGTGCATGTGTATAAGCAGCCTGCGTGTATGCGCGTAGCTGTGTATGTGTATACAGCTCCTCCTACTTTTGTGGGCCACTTTAGGAGCCTGCCTCTTTTGCAAAATCGACCTCTGCGTAGTCCTTTTATGTGTATACATGTTTTTCAGCATACATACACACATGCACACGTATAGACACAAGTCCCTATTTAATTTGGTCGCGCGAGCCAGCAGGCTTTCGTCACTCTTTACCCGAATAATTACGAAATTATGTCCTTTCTCGCTTTCGGGGTATAGGCCCTTTTTTTGCTAAAGGCCGAATAATTTTCTGCCACAAAAAATTCGTGTATATATTATGCATTAAAGTACACGCTGCTCGAAGGATGCGAAGAAAGCTGTGCTGCGCTTCTGCGAAAATTGCCCTTCTCTGCAGGGCTCCGATAGTCGAGCGATAGCGCACTGCGCAGTAATGACGCGCGTTTACCGCTTTGCAAATAAATTATAAATTGCCCGGATTTTGAGAGTCAATTTTATTTATACTCCGCTATGGCGTTTCGCTGATGATGCCTGATTTTCATATTTTTAAACGCGAAGGTAAATAGTTTGCGAGCAAAGCTGGCGCCCCGCGTTAAGACGGCGACATTGCGTCAGCTTTAAATGGGATAACTCTACTCGCTATCATCGTGATATTTGATACTCTCGACTTGAGAGACGAGAGAACGAAAAAAATGTGATACATTGAATTTATTTATCAAACCATGCGTGAATCGATGAAGCTAAGCCAGATTATACGCGCGTAGAAGTAAAAGAAACTATGAATTGATAGACTAAAAGACTCGAAGGAACACAGATATGATCGATATCGTTTAAAAAGCAATCACTTATAAAAGTAAAATTTCCAAAAAAGATTTGTCTATCAGAGCAAAAAAAAGGACAGTTTTTGAATTCAAGTGACAAATATTTACATACTCGCTGGACCAGCTACTTTACATTATATTTTATACGGAAACGGCAATACACAATTTTGCAATCTTAGCCCAGATAGCGATCTTGCGAAATAAACGAATCAATAAACGCTTCAGCTCGGTCGACGAGCAAAAAGATGCATATAATACGTCTGGCGCGCGATCGCCAGACTTTTCCAAACAAACGACGCGATCAACGATCGGCAATTTGCATTGGCACGAGATCGCTCAAATTGAAAATTATAACATTTTTACGCCCGTCGGTCAAGTATTGAATCTTCTTCTTCTCGCGCATACACGTTCTTGAGTGTAACGTTTGAGAGACGCGCGTATAAGTGACAGCTTTTATCTGAAAAGCTTCTAATCTTGGCTCGTGGCCTCTGAACCTGCGATACTCTCTTACGCCTTCGTTCTCTATACATCACTCGCCCCCTATAAATAGAGTATCACAATCGCGTGAAAAATTCCTTTCTCTCTCTCCCTCTCTCTTTCTCTCGTTCTCTCCCTAGCTCGCGAAGAATGAACTATTCTCGTATTGTTGTGGCGCAGCTCTAGGCTATCTGTTTGTTTATTTTAGCGAGCGCAGGCTGAGATTCAGAATTACAGAAAAGCTCGCTAATCGTTAAAAGAATAACACATTTCAATTAGCCAAATTTATTTGGGCAATTTTTTTGATAAAAAATTGATGTTTAATTCGTTTTGTATCTCCAATAAATTTTTCACGCGATCGCGACAAATGTATCGACGCACGGGCTATTTTGAAAAATTGAAACGTTGAGTGTTTTGTAGCAATATCGATAAATAATCAATTTTATTTGTATTGCATAATTCGTGTCCATTAAGAACACTTTACGCACGACGGAATAAAATAACAAAAAATTACGACGACACGCGAGACCGCATGTCAAACTTTATCTTCATATACAATGTAAATTTCTTTATTAAAATATACAATATTATGGCAGTATGATAATCGTCACATCATTAGCCGCATACAGGTATACGGAGCAACACACGTGCACACGCAGCACAACATCCATCAAACATTATATACCAATGAACGACGTGTATGTGTGGCATAGTCGTCTCTCTTTCTCTCTCTCTCTATCGCGAGAAAATTCATAGCAGTCACGCGAACGCGTATATACCGCCTCTGCTGGCGCAGTGCACTTCAGAAACCTCGAGACTGCATTATACTATCGCCCGCGCGCGCCCGCGCGAGAACTCTATAATTACCCACGGCTTCCTCTTTACATACGATTTTATCTGACTAGGTGTGCATATATGTGTGTGTCTGTGCGGAGTGTGTGTGTGTATACGGACACGGATACATCAGGCAGCGCTCCTGCACTTTTATGCGCGCGATATTTCCTTTAAATACGTACCAATACTTAATGTGCACGCGCTCTACTCATCGAGCAAGGAAAGGTAATTAGTCTCGATCTAGGATTTTTCTGCAGATTACAGAGGAGGATCCTTACGATCGGAAATGGGGTTTGTCACGCTGGGCCCGAGAAACGCTGTATGTATGTGTAACGCAGGTCGGACGAAAAAGAGACCCCCGTCGTACGAGCTGAGCCCGCGTGCGGCCTGATTTATTGCGCTCGCCGTACATACGACGATATCATAATACCATTAATTCTTCGTCAAATTCTCTGCCGACTGAATCACATGCGTATATATATGCGTATATGTGTGTGTAGTGCCGCATACATATAAACATACGCGCGCAGCGCGAATACGGTATAAATCAAGCGGCGACTAATGCGCGCAAGCAGAGGAGCATCGCGTATGTTTATAAGAAGCATATATACATGAGCTGCTGCTCTTATCTGCCGAGAGAATGAGAAGTAGGTGCGCGCAGTGGAAGAAGAAACCCGGCAGCAGCCGCGGGGGCAGGTGGATCTCTTGCTGATCTGACTGCTTGGCCGCTTGCCTGGCCGCCGCCGTCGCTGCCGTCGCAATGATCGAAAGAATTCAGAGAATGCCCAAAAGAGAATGATGGATATCTAAGGTTTCGAAAGACTTCCATCGCCGTTGCAAGCGTGCATGCATAACTCTCGTTTTCTTCGTTTCTTCGTTTTTTTCAATCTTATTTTCTCTCCTGGAACTGCGTCGCTCTAAAGGGTTGCAGCGACGATCATAAATGGGTTGTTTGGAATCGTATTGTAATATAGAGCTAACTCTCGCTAATATGACAGCTATACTAATGCCTCATCAAGGGAACAATAATTGATGATTTTTTTATGAGCCTGCCTCACAACGGGCTATTGTCTATCGTTATTCAATAGAAGAATGTACCCAAAATAAAGAGCAGCGCGAGCTGTGATCCTAGGCGAGCACGCGCAGATATCGACACCTCCGCGGGTCATCTCTTATGGGAAAATACGGGGAAGAGAGGCGCACCGGATGATTGAGCGAGCGTTGTTTTTTCAAACGATTTAGAGTTTAACTCTCTCGAGCTCTACGCTAATTTGTCTAATTTCTTTTTGTTTTGCTATTATGTTCCCTTGACATGGTATCTTTTTTGTTCGAGATTTTCTCATCATAGCAAAATCTAGTTGCGCAGCTGTAGTTCTACATCAACGAAAATTTTCATGCAACAATAGTTGTGCATTTTGCGATGTACGCAAGGTTGACATGCTATCATTATAACTTCAATTATTAATCATTATTGTATAAGTATTTTAAAATCAGTTCAAGTCATATTTCAACGATTTTTTCCTGCTCCAAATCATGTCAAGGGTTAAATATTATATCATTATCAGCAGGTAATCATATCAGTATCAATTAAAATGTTAATTTCTTTGATTCGTCGACATAAATGCGTGAATTAAATTTCAATAAATTTAATATTGATTCATTCAAAAAAATCATTGAATGAAAAGATACACAATTTGATTAGAACTGATGTTCTATTTCAAGAGTTCATTACATAATCAATGATAACATTCAATATTGTAATTTAAAATAAAGAATTTCATCAGTTTTATGATTTAATTCTTCAATAACTATTATTTCTTGAAAATTTATTGAACTAAAATAAAGGTTCGTCATTTTTCATGATTATCTTACTTAGATGATTCGAAGCGACGGCGACTGACAGATTTGTACAGCTTAGAAAAAATCTAATTATTCGGGGTTTGATTTTAGTTTCTTGATCCATAAAATTTTCATTCTTCTTTTTTAGTCAATTCACTCGTAAAAATATACAAATAAAATTATAAATGGATTCTTACAAACAAACGATTAAAAATATCTTCTATTGCGGTAATAAATTAAAAACTCTGAGATATTCTTAGGCACCCATACCGGCCATACTCAAAGGACACACATGAAGTTGCAATGTCTCTTCCCACCGATTGAGGGGAAAAAAACAAGGTGAAGCTTTGATTAACGCGAGTAAAGGGCCCATTAAAGAATCCGTATATCTAAAAGATGTATAATATACGCACCGCCCATGCACCACGCAGTTTTTTTAATGGAACAAATTCACGGCAAGCCAAGAGTCTCGCGAAACATACCACGAATGTGTATAAAATAAAAATGAAAAACAAAAAAATTCGTCGAGCACACACACACACAAACGCTTTGCACTTGCGGGCTTGACAAAGCAAAGGAAGTCGCACATGTTTTTCGGGAGCAAAGACAGATTATAATACATGTATATTTATATTTTTGTTTTATCCGCGAAAAACGTTTTGATCTGACGCCGCGCGTGCATCGTTCGGGGCTCCAATCCGCGTGCCATGTTTGCAGAGTAAAATTGCGAAAAAATATCCGGACGATGTTTAAACAAAATTCGCCAATGTTCTTGGCCAATGCGCGTGCTTCTTTTCTCGCGGAGAATGTGAACATCCGATGTGTTTTCGGAAAATAGACGAGGTTAAAAAGCTCGAAAGTATTCGCGCGAGATAAATAAATCAGCGAGAAAAAAGATTGATGTCTACAGGTCTATCTGTAAATAACATAGATTAGTGGATGGTTTTTAAATACATCAAAATTGAGCAGTTTGCTTACACTTAAACTCTAAATCGCTGTGAATCGAATGAATCTTTTAAGTTCGACTAGCTACTGTTGCCGTCGCCGCACGATTACAAATTAGTCATGTTCGCGATACGGGTGAATATTAGAATTTTATTACTTGCAAATTGAACTTGAATTTAGGTAAAGTAATGGTAGGATATTGTAATATCAATGTTTGTGACTAAAAGAAAACGAGTATACTATGCGGGCTATGAGGTATAACCAAAAACATTCAATTCTGACAATTCAATTTAGATTTATTTATTTTTTAAGATTTAACTTGGAGTCAAGACATAACATTTACGTTTTAACAGCCAAGAAACTTGTGTTATTAATATTTAAAAGAGTTTTAGAGTAAAAGTGGGTATAGTAGGACTTTGACCCGTGCTAAATTCCAGATCAGTTGAGGGTTAATGCGCACAACACCAAACCAATCAGTATTTTAGCCATTAAATAGTAAAGTTAAAGATATATTGACTGAAATAATGAATTATATGATGAGTGCACACGTACTTTGTCCAATGTGAACCCTCTTCATCCAGGGATAAATTTGTGTCTGAGTCCCAGAGCCCTTTCCCTGATTCGACGAGTTGTTGCCCGTACTGCTGGTACTGCTGGTCGAGGAAGCCGGTGACGAGGCCGATGAAGCCGTCGTGAGCGTGCTGCCGGCCTCGGCACTTCGACCGCTGCCACTCGGTGGCGACGAGGCCGAGGCAGCGACCGAGGACCTCGACGATCCACCCACGGCCGCGCTCATCTGTCCGCTGGCGCCGGCCTTGCTCGTACCCGGTGCTCCCAGGCCCGGTGCCGGGCTGTTTCTCGCGTTCGACGTCGACAGGTCCTGCGGCGACGAGACGTTCGTCGACGAAGGTGTGTCGACGCTGTACTTGCAGCCCGAGGCAGCGGCGGCCGCCACAGCAGCAGCCTGCAACAGAGGACTCGTCGGGTCTGCGTGAAGCTGCTGCTGCTGCTGGAGGTGCTGATGGTGCTGCTGCTGCTGGCTCTGCTGGTGCATGGCCGCCGCGTGTTGCTGCTGTTGCTGGGAAGTCGCGGTCGACGTGAGCCTCGGCTGCGGCTGGAGCTGTGTGTAATCGATCATACCGGTCGGGGCCGTGTGCTGCATGCCGGCCGAGGCCGGAGTCGCGTACGGGTGCTGAGGGTAGTGCTGCTGCGGCGAGTAGCATGGGGTTGGGTAGCCCGCCGCGGCCGGGTTCGGGTTGTAGTAGTCCGTGCTCGTTGGCGAGGCAGCTTGCAAAGGCTCACCCGGCGAGTTGGCCGTGGCTCGCGGAACTCCCTGCTGCTGCTGTTGCTGCTGTGCTTGCGCCTGAGCTTGAGCCGAGGCGTAGCACGAGGCCAGCGAGTTGACGAACTGATAAGAACTCATGGTTCTCGCAGTTCTTAGGTAGTCTTCAATTGTGGCGAGTCACTTGCAATCCGTTGAAAATCTTCAACGTTGCACACGGTACACAAATGCAGTCACTACACGACTAGAGGCTGAACTTCGGCTGCTATATCAGCAGTAATGTCATCTTGGCGATTTAGATTCGTCGCGCTGTTAACGCGGCTAAGAACATCTCCTCGCGCACTCGTGTACGAACAAAAAGTTTCTGTTTCAATGACAGTTTATTGTTATTTTTTTTTTATAACAAGCCGATAATTGACTCCGAATAAAGCTATGTGGGCCCCACGTGCTTATAAAACCTCGTCTTGCTTATTCGAAAAATTCGAGGAGAGAATATAGCAATTGCTGAAAGGCGAGAGGCCACACGAGAGTCAAGCGTGCAGAAAGAGGGGGCATCAGCAGGCCCTATCCTATCGAGTCTCCCCCATTCGCACAACCTAATGCCCGAGCTCTTCGAGACTTGGTTTTTTGTTTTGCTTTTTTTTCGCAATTCCTGTTTTTGCACGCCTGCAGTGTTGTTCTCTGCGAATTCGAAAATTCACCCAATCAAAGAACAGTTCGCTCTTATATCCCGATCACTTCTATTCATCCATCTAGCACAAAATACATGATATAAACACAGGGTTTATTTTGCACGAGCACCTTCACTTCACACACTTTCGAGTATCCGTACCTTTGCAGATATGAAAATCAATGAAAATCAGCTGGGCAAAAGTCGTGTTTCACCGCGAACGAAATATTATCGCAGGCAAAAAACTATAACGATTCGATCGCAATATGTCGTAATGTAATAATTGAAAATGTCGTCCGCGTCCGACTGGTGCGCTGACTGCGAGTGCAGTGCAAGTTTTTGCATAAAATGTGTTTAAAAGCGCGACACACGTCGTAGAGTAGAGGTGTGCGGGGCGGCGGCGCTCTCGTGTCGGTTGGTCCGATGCGTGCTCGGAAGGCGGTGGTATCGCACTGAGCGAGTAGTTGTCGATGGCAAAGCTCGAGCCGAGCAGCGCGCTTGGTCTCTCAAGGCAGCAGCAGCAGCAGCTCGCTCGCGGATCCCCGCTCGTCGCTTTCGAGCCGTCGTGTATATATCGCTGGCTGGCTGGCTGACTGCCTCGACTGCTACACACTCAGTGAAGAGCGCCAGCGCGGTAGCTGTCACGTGCCTTTGCCTGTCAGTATACTGCCTGGCTGGCTGACTGCTGCTGCTCGCCTTGTGCCTCTATATGTTTGCAGCAGTGCTCTTACGTGTGTATATGCGACTCTCGTGTTTGTATACACAAGCACGGTATAGAACATGCGAGCCTGTGTGTGCGTTTTCGCATGTATATACATGGAAGTGCGAGGCGAGCGAAAGAGAGAAGGAAGGAAAAAAACGTCGAGCGTAGCGACCAATCCCCGTCGTTCGTCAAACCTTGATTGGTCTCTCTCATTCAACTTGCTGCGCTTATGGAGCGATATACATAAAAGCAAGGCAGATATATCCCTCAACCCTAAGCGCGCCGAATGACTGATAAGAGGGGTGTGTACCTTTTACGCGATATAAGAAGTAAAAAAGATATTCGCCGGGAAATTACCGAGATGCACGGAAGAGTTGCCTTCGAGTGCATTAGAAAAATTAAATTTTTCTCTTACTCACTTGATGTGATCGCAGGGAGGGAAAGAAAAATTAGAAGGAAAGTCGTAGGCACGAGAATGAATTCATAAACGAAGCGCACGCGAGTGCATTTTAAATATGCTCCATTTACATGAAAGATTATATTCGATGAAGAGCAAAGTACAGTAGTATTTTAGATAATCATTCCTCGCTTTTGATCTTTGAATGTTCAACGGAAAATGCTCTGTTATTTCACATTCAACTTCATAACTCATCAGAGCGCTTGGTTTTTTTTTTTTTTTTAATTGAACGAATCCCAGTACTTCCTGCAAGGTGGCAAAATCTATAAATCTTCGGCTAAGGTACAAAGCAAACAGTTTAATAGGCCACTTGACAAATTTGCCCGGCATTAAACAGTCAATTATCGCGTAATCTCTGGAGCTTTCAACCTCGGCATATCGAGTCGAGACTGCTGCTGTTCTGTACCGAGCGAGCTGCAGTGCACCGAGCTATTACAATAGTAATAACACTCGTAAAAACACCAATAGCCCATGGAGTGGTCGGGCGCACATAACGCCTATACACCGTGTACACATACGCGCGTATACGTACTACACTCTTGAAAGTGTTGCGTGGATGGAGGGAGAAGCGCATAAGTCAGAGCGACGGTCTCACCGGCTGACAGTTTTATGTGAGTTTGATAGCCTCGCGTGCACCGCCTTTTCTCGTCCCTCTCTCTCTTTCGCTCTCTTGCCCTAAACATCCGCGTAATCTACTGACTATTACATAAGTCGTATAGCTCCTTTTTATATTATACGATATGGCAAGTGCTTAACGAATGAGATTTTCGACTCGTAAAATAGAGACACGCGACTAAACCTGTGGTTTCTAATGACTAATACACTTCATTCAATCTATTCATATTGTCACATAAATTCAAACCTGTTGTAATTCTTATTTCGAACGTATCCGTGAACTACTATCCGAGAAAATTGATATAGTTTAGCTTCGAATGAATTATCTGGCATTCCTATTGATAAATGCATAAACATAATGTATTTTTTAAGGCATAAATGAAAGGTTAGCACCGCTATCATTGATTGAAGTGGATTTTTATACCATTGGAGTTTGAAAAAGTATCGATAATTAAAAGCTTTGATCAAATTATAGATAAAAACAATGTTGTATGTGAGCAGTGGTTTTAGTGAAGTATTCGAGTAACTTTACTATTACAACAACAACAAGTTTGAAATATTAAATTAACTCTATAATTAGTTCGCTCTGAATGCTCGATAAAAGGCACAGTTGTACGTACAATAAACGTATAATGAAATGCACCTCTTGAATTTTTCTACGAGCATTTGAATAAATGCAAAAATGCATCATATTAATTATAGTTCTTGAATTATTCGCCAGATGATGCTCGAATGGCTGGTATTTTATGCCGAGAGAGCACTGTAGAGTTGCACGTTTTACGCGCCGCGCACGTTGTTATAGAATTGAAAGTCGCGCCCGCCTCCTATAGCCCGTGTTTCCACCACCCTCGTGCCGTTGTGCGCTCCGACGCTCCCCACCACGCTTCCCCACTATTGCCTTTCTCTGGCATTGCCAAGACTGTGTGCAGCATATACGAGCTAGCTACTTATATACGTATGCGCGCGATAAGCAATGCACAGCTTCGTCTCTCGCTAGCTCGAGCTACTAACCCGCTCGAAATTAGTCAAACGGTATTATTGGATTCAATTATGGAGCCCTTTTTAATTATACATTTAACGTATTTTATCACGAAGGTATACTTGTTAATGAAAAATGTATATTTGCAAGTAAATTTGATGGTATCAAAATTGAATGACTATTAAGTAAATACTTTAACATTTTTTCTAAAATAAACAATGAAAAGTAAGTTAAATAAGTATGGAAAAGTTCTTTCATTGAGCGCGATAAGCAAAGAAAAAGCAACATTATCTTGAATACAATCATCATTATTCAATCGATGGCTGTCAAAAAATGCAGGATTGATGAAAATACAACCAATATGGGTGGCTATCGTTTTCTCGACTATTATATGCGAGTGTGTGAATGAAAAGAAAAGACAATCCATGTGGTGTACTACGTATAAGCTGGAGGACGGGGCAACAGGCAGCAGCAGCAGCAGTAACAACGATTGACCAAAAAAAGACTCCTGGGCGCATGTATAAACGTGCAGTGTGCAAGTTTGTATACGAGCGAATAGTTACGTAAGGGTGATTAATTGTCATTGGTTCCCCATGTATACGCACGAACATTTTCAGGGGGTTGCCGGAAAGCAGCAGCACCTATTGCGAAAAATAGAGAGACGTCAACGACAAGACTATTTCTCTGTCTTTTACTGACGTGCGAGCGCAACTGGGCTACACATATGCCTCTGTATGTGTGCCTTTCCCATACCTTAAACTTTCTTTTTTCATTTACATTTATTTTTCTGATGTAGATTTTTCATCTCAAATGATCCTTGTCCCATCTCTTTGTAAGCATGGGTGGCTAATCAAAATTAACACGAGCAAGGAAAGTCAATTTTAAAGCGTGATTTATAATTATTATTAATTTCTAATGAAGCGAGAAAGTACGTATATTAATTTTAAAGGAAGAAAAGATATGATGTTTTCAGTCGGTTCGTTTGATCGAACTTCACTCAAGAACAAGTTCGTATCCACGTACGAGTCCATCTTCGATGAGATTACTCGGCAGATTTCATACTCCGCCTTAAAACCACAACCGGTAGTAAAATCAAATCCAATTTCCTATCCAATAATGATGACCGCAGCATTCATAACAAAAATGGATCATTTTAATCCGAAATTGGGGAGGTGTCGATTACACATGTATTCAAGTATTTTTGATGATATTTTGGCTTGCAAATTCTTGTATTTCTTACCTATCTCCAACATTCAACTATTGGAAAATATTCATGAAATAATTAGATGATAATGAATTATCTCTATTATATTCACGATAAAGAAAAATGAATTAAGTTGTGTAATTATGGACAATTCATATTACATATAAAATTAGTTTTTTGTTCATAATTTAGGGTAAAGCTTTTCAAATAAAACTTTTTATGATAACTTATTTTTCTTCATCTTGTTATAAAATGAACTTGCGTCAATCTTTAAAAATTTACATGAAATTTAAAGGAGTCACCATTTTTGACCAATAATATCCTGAGTTCAATGCTTTCCGGGCGGAGCATAAAATTTGCTGAGTAATCCTTTGGAAGATGAAGACAGAAGTATGAATTTGTGTTGAGATGAAAATTTTCGTTCATCAAAATCTGAAGCT
Organism: Trichogramma dendrolimi; assembly: GCA_034770305.1. Taxonomy (NCBI): domain Eukaryota; kingdom Metazoa; phylum Arthropoda; class Insecta; order Hymenoptera; family Trichogrammatidae; genus Trichogramma; species Trichogramma dendrolimi. Next base: position 762,687 of record JAPMIB010000037.1, on the reverse strand, counting down.
TATATATGTAGATATTTCAGTTATTTTACTATGTTATAATTTTTATTGACCTAGTACACAATAATTTATAGTTTTTTTTAATGTAAAAAATAATTTTTACATATTAAATTATTTTACATGGGTGTTTGCATATTAATTTAAACTTTTCATGTAGTTTCAATTTGTTATTAGCAGCACTTTAACTGTTAACTTCATCTAATTTCAAACCTTATCTTTTCGTCTTTCTCCAATGAGTATATGCATATGCAAGAATTGACGTGTGATCGATTAATGAGTTGTCAAGAATGACATAATTGATGAGAGAAAAGTTAAACAAAAAAATTGAACCTCTCTTCATCTTTCTGTCTCTTATCCAAACTTGTTTTTAAATAAGATTTAAGTTTATATGAGTTATTTTTTACAAAGTAAAGTAAATATTTGAATATTTGAAATATTTGAACTTTAATTAAAAACAAAATATTTTTGATAATTTTTTTTACATATTAATTTCAGCAAATAAATTATCAGATATTTGCATCAACTTTAGTTGCGCTTACATACATTGTATTTGGCCGAATTGATTTTTTACTACATTACTATTTTTTTTTAAGAAACAGAAGACTCAAAGCAAGTGATCGAGTTCTGTAGACGCTTTCATATTAATGCCGAGAAAGAGATTGACACGACGAGCCATGATAAATGATTGCTAAACGCAAAAGGGAACCCTCGTGTTTTCTAGCTAACGCATTCAGTGTGTGTATGTGTATACATGAAATATATATGCTCGGCGCACGTATATATAACTAACTCAAACTCGTGTATACCACACAGAGACCTGTGAATGAATTCATTCGTACTGGTAGAAAAAGCTGAAAAATGATAAGTGCGCGTGCGGTTCCAAACGCTTAACTGATTTTTTTGAAAGTTGTTAAGATGCGCAATTTATGGTATGTATGTAATATATAAACTGTATTTTAATCTAATTTCAATATTATAAATCGAATTTGCTTTTTCAGCGATTGACTGAGCTGTGTCAATATGTTTATCTGCAATACTGTGAATCATTAGAGTCGTTTGGTCTTACCCTTTGTTTATCAAACTGGAAACGGAAATGAATTCGATAATTTACTATCGGTTATTGACTTGCATGCACAAAAGGGTAACTTTTATAGCTGCGCATTCGCTTTTATCGCAGCTTTTGTTTATAAAATAATATTTCAAGAAGCTTATACTCATTGAATCAGTGAATTAAGATCGTTAATTAAAATATGCTTAGCCACGCAGTGGTTAATGAATTATTATAATCAGGTCAAAAGATTATTATAGATATATTACGTCAACCTGACACTTGAGCAGAGCAGAGCGCGCTTATAAAATAGTCGTGTTCAAATTAAACGGTAAAAAGTCACCCTAAACATTCTTTACGTGATTAGCACTCGGGCAAAAACGTCGTCCAGCAATGTGGTTGCGAATAAAAAAGGAACGCGAAGAGAGAGAAAAAGAGAGAGAGAGAGAGATCAGCAACAGCAGTGGCAGTATCAGCAGCAGTTCAGTGTCCAAATAGAAATTCAATTGATCTTCTCCTGCTCGTGCGCGCGGAGACGCATTCATCTTGCTCCTTCCGGACGTACGCATATATATACGTACACACACGATCGCGCTACAGGCCTGGGCCGTACACCGCGACGATTTCCGCGATGTCTCTCGCTTCGTCGTGTGCGTGTACGTGTATCTTGCGAGCAGTAAAAAAAAAACAGAAGAGAGAGAGACAGCTGTCCGCTCGACCGCCAAACTGTCCATTAATTACCAAAGGAGAGGACCATCGCGCCTGGCTTGGCCGCTCCACCAACAAAAATGATCTTGTCAAAGGAGTCCGAGCAAACTCAATCCTAGTCAGATTTGCCTCGAGCTGCATGTTACGTCGCGTCTGCCGCAGCTTTTTGTCCCACCTTGATTGTTACAGCTGACAGTTCATTAGGGTAATTCAATTGATTTTTAACTGGCTCGATTAAGAGCTGCCCTCCCAAGTGTGTCTACACAAGGCTTATGGAATAAAATTACTTCATCGCCTCGATTATTAATCAGCAAAAAATATGTCAACTGATTTTTCTGCAAATATAACGTCAAGACGCAAGACGTGGAATTCAAAGAAACCTGGATTTGTTTTCACAAGTGTTGTAAGAGTACGAATGAGATCATTAAAACTACTCCGACATAACGACAATGTGCAAAATGATTAAAGTGCATTTCTCACACCTATTATACGTGTAGCACATAATAGTACTCGGAATAACCGCCAAGGGTCAAAATTACGATAAATTACCGAAAAAAGGCGTGTCCCGTTGCAATATTAATAAATACATTTTTATGACGCGTATCCGGCTGTTGTGCTGGTAGCATAATGTTTATTGTGTGCAGCACCGCCTTGGCGTAGTCCTGCTCGACGTAGTTTCTGACTTATAACGAGCTTAGTCAACTTGCAACTTTGGAAAATATTTTGTTGTAAAATTAATTTTGCTGCTGGAGTGCAGAGTTTCATACGTTCAATTTACGTATAAGTTTGAAAAAAAAAAACGAATGCGTGTGCGCGCAAAGTTAAAATCACCAGTGCAGTCAACGAACATTATAATATACGGTTTGTAAGAATGAGGCAAGTATCGCGAGAGCAGAGCGATAAGATGGTTCATAATGCGCATCATCGCAGTCAAACGAGGGGCCATCCGCGCTCAGAGCTTCGGCACTATAAACACACCACGCCAGCATACACACACACAATGCTCGAGCCTGGCAATGTCTCGTATCGGGGTTAACGGCGCACCACCTCGCATCGTTTCGTTCGCCGCGTATTAAAGCTAATTGACGATATACGACTTCATTATATATTGCCTCGACACGTGTTCGCGAACACACGTCGCCGCTCTCCAGTGAAAAATACCAAAAGTTTTAGCGATTTTTCGATGAGATACTCGCGCGCGAGGATAACGCGCGAATGAAAAATCCCCGCGTGCACACAGGCGTTAATAGGCCTGTCATGCTCGGCGGACTTCTTAATTTGATCAAACAACGCGTCGAGACCTTTGATATTTTAGTTGAGCGATAAGCGCCTTGAGCTTTTCCGTTTCGCTCGTCAGTCTGCTGTAGTTTTTTGATAATTATTGCGCACGCTGCACCCGTGCTACACAAAGGATATTGAGAAAGCCGCTCGCTTTGCATATAAGACAGTAATTGAATAATTATACGCCTTGGGGGTTGAGCAAGGCAGATAGTTTTCGATAGAAAATATTTAACGCTGATGCATCGGACGAGTCTAGTTGGTCATTTCCACTCGAGTCTTCGTTACGATCAAATGAAACGCCAAAAAAAGGCGCAGGAAAATCGCCAGCCGACAAAATACACGTGTCTGAGCAATAAATCGTCATTGCGCGCATATCACGACGTACTGGGAAGTTTATCTTGGCTCCGAACTATATATAAACGCATAGGCCCGATATTCCATAGTTTTCCTAGAGGCATCGCGCTATAACGTGTCTATTTACAATGCGCAAAAACACATTAAGGCCTGAACATTTCACGAGAGAGAAACGATCTTCACACAGGCGTCGCGATCAACATCATCGAGATTATATGGGGCGCGTCGCGCGAGAGAGCCGCTCGTGAATGCGAGCATATATACTGCACACTGCACACACATATATACATCTGCATTTCGAGCTTGGGTTCACGATATCAACCCGCGTCTTATACACATACTTGTGTGTGTTGTGCGCATGTATACACGGCCTGGCCTATCGAAGTGCGGTTTCCACGCCCGGTTTGCAGCCCTCGTACGTCATTATTTGTAACTTCCGCTGCCGGCAACACGACGATTTCTTAAATACTAAGTATAGTATATCTCGGGCATTTTTTCATCCGTTGCGAAGAGAAAAATCATTGCTTATTTTTACGCAACTCGAGCAAAGTTCAAAAGATCCGAGTTCTTTTAAATCAAACTTCTTGACAAGCTCGCGGGGTAATGTATAAAGAACTCTCATAAAAGAGAACTCCTACTCCTCTGTGAGGCAGCATAATGTACGTCACCGCAAGTTCATTAATTCAATCAGAAGTTGTAGCAAACTGGAAAAGAGTTACACGCCTAGTGAATAGCGCATGGAACGACGTATCTATATGGCAATTGCCATTTTCATTGAATGATCTTGTTGAGTGTCAAGAATGAACCGATTGATCCGGATAGAGAATAACATATGAATAATAGAAAGTATATAACGTTGTTGATTTACGAAGGGAAAAAGTCGGAGATAGATGATAAATTCACAGAGCAGATTCATCGGTATCTTTTGCCTTTATATAGCAGTAAGAAATACTCACTTATATGAACGAGATTCCTCGATGTTCTGTAATATCACCACGTGCTGTTGCACACTGTGCGTATATGTATGTGCATATATACATGAAGTATACCGATACATTGAACTCGTTTCTCTTTCTTTGTGGTTTATCATCACTTCACAGAAAAAAACAACCCACTGATCTCACGTCAGTCAAATATACTTGAGAAATTAATGATTCTCAATGCTACATATACGCTCGCTCGTGACAAGCGAGAAATGTGTGTTGGGGGTTTGCTGTTGAAAAGTTGTTAAAAAATGTTATGTTTGTAGAATAAAGTCTTTTTTTCAATCAGCAACGTAATCATTTTCAATTTTCATTGTTTAAGTTTTGAACTTGACTTCTTATTTGTGGTTCGTAATATTCAAAATTAAATCAATTAGATCACACATTTTTTTATCAAGTACCAAATTGATTAAAGTATATTTATGTTACTTAATGTTTCAAATTATTAATTATTAAGGGAAGGCTCTCATGAGACTCGATCAAAAAATCGAATTTTTTTTTGCTTACTTACTTAGCAAATGTTCCGTAGAATACACCCCCGAAATCCTTTTCACCAAAATCGATTTGGTTAAAAAGTTATAGGCGAAAAACCGGAGCTATCTTTTTACGAGCGAACGATGTATGTATGTATGTATACATTTATTACATATATTACATTACATATATGTAAATTCGCTTACTAAAACTTTAAACGCGTTTTTCTCGAAACCATGTTTTCTGAATCGGGCGGCAAGATATCTCAAAAAGTACTGCACTTATAGATACACTTTTTTTTATTTTAAAGATAATTAAATTGTCTGGATCTTTAATCAAAAAAATTTTTTCATTATTATTCTTATTTTTTAGAGCCCTTGAAAGAGCCAAAAAAGGGGAAAAAATTTTTTTTTTTTTTCCGAAGTCCACCATTTTATCAATTTTTAATTTTTTGCAATTATTTAGGTTCAAACTCCAGAAAATGACATCTAGTTTAAGAGGAACTTTGAATGTTTGGTTTCGGGCAAAAACTGAAGGCGCTAGCTTGCCACTCGTTGAGGCATCTTTTTTTAACACGACCTCCATCAAACGCTGCTAGGGGATACATAATTCGATATTTTAGTCTGAAAACATGTGTAAATATAGTTAAATACATACTTTATAAGTACCAAAAAACTTGACTGCATTATTCACTTTTTTCCACGAAAAAAGAAATTACGAAAAACACGTCATTTTTGAGGCGCTAGATGAGAGCCTCCCCCCTTAATGATTACTAATTAATAGGGTAAATCTATCTTAACTTAATCACCCTTTAGTATCCGAGCACCGTAGGCTATCATTTCAATGAATAGTAATTAAAATGCGATAAGATTTTTATTTTACTTCTTAAAGATTTCACTGTTCAAAAATGCAGATTTAATACGAAATCAAATATCAAAATTAAATTGATAAATACAGAATTTTATTCAAGGTGTTTATATACACCAAAATTAATATATCTACATTGATTTAATTTTTACTTACAGAACACAAAAATGCATGAAAAATAAAAGAAATGGATTCGATTCTATATTCAAATTTAAGCATTTTAATTAACAATTAATCTTTTAATAACGGTATCTACGTTAAATGTAAAAAAAGTATGATAATTCACTCTTTTTTTTTTATAAGATTCATGTTTATTTGGCAATATATTGTGATACAATTATAAAACTATGAGCAAAATAAAACTATTATTGACATTAATAGATAGAATGATCTCTTGTGATGCTCGCTATCTTACATTGAGTATTTTATTATAATTTAATTTTATATTTTTGTAATTAGTATGAGTTATTGCCTCTTAGAAAAGTTCCAATTAAAACCTAAGAATTTGTTATATTGTCTTGGGATGATAATTCAGTCTTCACCACTATGACGAGCACCTTCATTTGTAAATCTGCAAGTGGTAAAGTAAAAATAATTGTATAAGAGAGGGTTTCAATAGAGGTTTGTTGAAGACACGTATATCACATCATTAATATTTTTATAGTAGTCTAATTTTTTTTTATTGGTCTATGGTAAATGCCTAACGCACCTTGTATCTTGTATCTTTATATTTTCTTAGTGTCATGAATGAGCAGATCTATATTAAGGTCTAACAGCTTTATAGTTACTCACATATATATCCTCTGTTAATTGTTACAGTAACAATTATTTTTAAGTTATATGCAAATAATTTAGGTACACTGAACTCGGCGCAAAGTTGTAAAAATGTATATATTAAATCAAGAGATGTACTAAATTAATAATTCTTTATATTACAATCATTATTACATTTTACTTTTTAGAAAAGGATACCAACTATACAGTCAATTAATTAAATATGAAGTTAAATCTATTTAATAAATGTACTTTCCGCTACTCGCTTCATTATACAAGAAAGTTAAGGTTTAGTCAAAAGTAGACGACGTTAACAAGGCATAAAAATTAAAAAAAGTTTTATTGACAAACAGCTTGTTATCGGTGCTTAATCTTGTGTAACAAAGTATATGTAAACTATAGTCGCTGTATAGCAACTATCAAAGCTCGTCTCTTGTTAGCCAAATGAACGCTGATTACGCTTCGTTAACGCGCTCTCGGCACCCACAGCAGATAGTCCCGGAGAGCTCGAGGCGATGCATGAAAATCGTCATAAATATAATGTTGTATAAGTAATATTATGTACTTACACGTACTACATGTACGCCTCTTTAGTTTAAATTAATTAATGACCTTCGCATTAGTGGCAATTTTAATAATGTGAAATTGTCCGCTTTGATGCCTCGAGCTCTAATGTCAGGTAACGATTCAAAAGCTTGATCACGAACTCAGAGTCAGAAGGCTTTAATATATACTAGCGTTTTTACAAATGAACTTCTTTCCTCCATTCCAAAATAAACTGATATATATTATATCAATTTTTCAGATCAATTTTTGGGACCTGGCATTTATATATAAATATTTGCTTATAAATAAGTTAAAGTTTTAATATTAAACTTTCCATTAAAGATATTAGAATTTAAGTTTACAGATTTTAAAAGTAAATTCTCAAATACTTTCATCGCGCATGAATAGCTATCAAATAATTTATGAAAATGATAAAAAAATTCTTTAGTTATACATTAATTTTATTTTGTCAACGAATGAGATGTTTCAATGTCAACTATATTTTTTTTATAAAAAATTGTGAATCATACAATTTTTAAATAATTTAAATTATTTTGATACAAATATCTACTGATACTGCAAATCAATTTCATAAAAACAATATTTTGAAGCAAATAATTAAATCGATTAATAATACTGGAACTATTAAAAATACCTTGAAATGTAATGTTCTTCTGAGCAAGCATACATTTCAAATGGAAGAGGAAATTTTATTCCCAATAATTTCAAGAGCGGCACGTGATACATGACTCCAATTCTGATACCGAGAGTCGCGTCGGTAATTGATCCACTTTACCAAAGTAGCCACAAGATAAACCAGAATTATAAAGCTCACAGAAGCGATCGAGCTTATATGCTTGCGCACAAGGGGGTTGAAAACTGCGACCAAATGACGGCCATCTGTCGGACGATTACGACAACTGCTGTCAGCGAGTCAGGCGGATAGTCGATAACTCTGCGGCACTGCGCTGAAAATACGCGAAATGTGTATCGGTTGGTGGTTAACTTGCCGCCAAGTTACGCATCTCTGTTTTTGCCATGCGCATTTAATCGATATTTTTTGCTATATAGATTTTCTATTTCCTGGTGTTTATGGACTTTATTTAAAAATATATAATTTAGAATTTTTACTAACATGCCACTTGAATGATTGCATTTTGATAAAATTTCTTTATTATAAAAATGTAACACTTCACATTTTTTCTTTTAATTAAAAGAACAATTTCTGAGTCATTTACATTCAAATTGTTGAGAATATCAAATTAAAGACGCACTAAATATTTGAGCCTTAAAAAGTTATCGTCAGTCTCATTTATTTAATTACCAAACTTAAATACCTCAAGTTTCTTTGTAATTCAAAATAGAATTCTAACTATTTCCAATATTTAAAAGATAAATTTTTAAGAATTAATATATATAGACGTCCTGTAATCTGAATGAAAAATGGACTCTCCATAAGTTTGTCTTTAGAATTACGAGTAATAGAGTAAGAAAAGAGATAGAGTTTGACTGCATAATATAATTATTACATAGAATATTTACCAATTATTAATAAACTAAAAAAGTGATTGTTACAATTTCGAAAAACAATTGTAGTACTCTACGTTAAATTAAAACTTATAAAAAAAGTTGAAAAAGTTCAAATATTTTTCATGTTTGCTGAAAAAATTTCAAGAAGATTTGAGTTCAAGCTATTAGATAGAGTCAAGAAGAAACGTTAATGTTAAACGATTAGAAAAGCGAGGCGCTTGGGAGCCGTTTAAAACTACCCTAAAACCTTGAGAAATCGCTTTTTGTGCTTTCCCAGAACATTTCTAAAGCCGTCATTAAATCCCGATGAAACTTGTAAAACTTGGAAAGACTTGAACTTTTGATTAAAAAAAAAGTATATGAAAGTATGTTGTTGCTTTGTAACGCTTTATCGGGTGCAATCAAATTTTTCTTCTCTTTAATTGTATACGAGTCTCGGTGCAATTTTGGCCATCATGCCATTGTAATTTTCTCCAAAGCTACTTCTTTAATCAAAATCTGTAATAACAAAAGCTTCAGAAAGCTCAGTGAACTTGTATTCTTTGTGAGCCCTGCATACATATTACAAAATCTTAATCCATGCATAGTCAAACGGAAATTACACGCGAATCGACAAGAGAGCGTAAAGCTCGACGGGACCATCAGAGCGAGAGAGAGAGCGAAAGGGTGTATATACGTGACGGGGTAGCGGAGAGCTCATCGCCGAGCGATCAGCGCAGAGCGACAGCTAGTCCGCGAAGCAGCGAGTCCCCTGGACTATTATATCAGCGCTCCTATGTAAGCGAGGCGCGATTTGTGCACTCGCTCGCTCGCACCTCGCTATCAGCATATTCGAGCGCTTAGCACCTACTTCCCAAGAGTGCGATACTCGGCCCGACTCGTAACTCATTTGAATTACACGCATTTCCCAGCTCCAATGTTATACATACGTGCATACCTATTCTTTCTGACTGAGCCTGATGGGCTATCTTGTTAAAATGCATAGATGTCGGCGACACTGCTGCAGTGATTGTGTACACGCGCGCAGCTTCATATTGGCAAGCAATCAACCCGATTTCAAGCATGTACTTACAAATATCTGGCGATATTCAAGTTCTCTGACTGCTATTGCTGTGAAATAAACCAAGAACTTTTTTTATCAAATCGCCAACATCAAAACAGATAAACAACCTCTAATCGTTTTTTACAACTATGCATGATTGGTTATCTGCTAATGCTGGACTGAAATTTTTTTTAAGTATACAATCACATTAGAGTATAACAGTTTATAATTTTATACAATTTTAAATATATCTTCTGGAATATTTTTATTTATTGTGGTTTTTTCTATTGCAAAGTTACAATTATCATTTGTGATACATCATCTTTACTTTTAATGGCAGTCTTAATCGGCATTAAATGAGTAGCAACTGTATCAAACACTTTTTGATATTGAATTCAAAAATCTGCCACGATCCTACGTGTCTTACTTAGATGTAACTTATACTTGACGCTGTATATACGCAACTTAATGAAAGCGTCAACTCACGATAAAATTTGATTTATCAGCCTGTGCGGCGCGTGCGGGGGCTCTGATTTTCAGAAGCTAAATATTACGTAAAGTTGAAAAATGAGTTTTATAATTTACTTAGACAAGTGAATCTCTATTTACAACGACGGTAAGCATACGTCGACACTGCGAGCCCGAAAATTGTATTTAAAACTGATTACGCGCTGGCAACTTTTAATATCTTGTTCTGCTCGGACGAGTTCCTTTCACACAGCCCGAGTCGAGCTAATCGAGATTTTTTTGCGAAAAATCCAATTCCAGCGCCGGCAGAGGCTCTTAGGCCGCAACGGAACGAGCATCATCGTTTCCCTCGCTTGCGTTTCGTCAAACGCACGGCGTACACAAGCTCGGCTCGTGTTTATTATATTCCGGGCATAGGCTGGGCCGCGCGCGCCTCGGAGCTGTGCAATATGTATACGCGCTTTTCCACGAGTAATGCCGGCGTCAAATTCAGCGCCACCGAAAATATGAGCGCAGGCAGCGGCAGCATAGAGGTCTATGCACGGAGCCTGTGTATATGCGCGAGCCTCGGTCGGTCTCTGTGCTGGTCCCGCTAATGCTCTCTCATTTATTATGCTTACATTATTATGGGATTATTAGTCTTCTCTTCGCTGCGTAAACGTATATACACAACGGGCTGTACGACGTGTGTTTCGCGTTCTCTTTCCAAAAACTTTGCGCCACGGCGCGTGCATTGCCTAAGCCAACTATATGCGTTATGAACGCGTGTACGTACATCTAGCCTGTTTGGACTTTGAATTTATGAAATGAGTAGTAGTGACTAATTAGATTTTATTTTTAAACAAAAGATTACCTTTGGATACGAGATCAATGTTCGAGGTGGATACGCGATGCACCCTAGGGACGGAATTGAGAGATTGCAATATTTTTTAGATGTCGTGGAAACTAAAATATGGTTGTTATTGCACGTAGATTATGTGACATTTTCATGTTCTTTGATCTCACCAACTCAAATTCTACACAGTAAAGGGTACATGTTTCGATCGTGAATTTAAGTTTTAGATCAATTACAAGCTTTACACACAAAAGTTATTTCTAACTCAGTTTATTATTTTTGTTAATTTTCTTTTACCAACCTTCGACAACTGCAGGAATATTTCCATAGATTTATTGTAATACAACGCAAATTTCATGATGCAGGGTAGTTTGCATTAATGAAAAAAGACAAAGTTTTTTTGCAGTATGACAAGTAGAAAAGTCAAAGCTGGGAAAGTCAACGAGACCAAAACGTCGCATGCAGCACGGACAAGACAAGAAAAAAGGATAAAAAGTGATTTCAGACTACTCCAAAGTTGAATATACATAAAGCCCCATAGTTGCAGCTGGTAGTATTAGTAGTAGCGGCAGTCACAGTGCCAGTAGCAGTCGTAGTTGTATAGTTTGGCTACGGCGTTCTAGTGCTGTTATACGCTGCTGCCGCTGCTTCATACCGCGCCAGGGGAGTACAGAGAGAAATAGCTAGGTATTTATCAGTGCTCTCCTTCCTCCCAGCAACAGCGACGGTGGCGGCGGCGTTGCTCATTCTCTTTCCTTTCTCTCTCTCTCTCTTTCTCGCTCTTGCTTGCATCCAAATCCATTCGCTTCTATGCCAGTTGATTCCCTTTACCCTCCAAACTCGCTCGTTCTCTCTCTCTCTCTCTCTTGGGTAGAAGTCTTGAAATGGAGAATAGTACCGCGAAGTAGCGCATATAAGTAATAAATCTCTGATGTCGGTGGCTGCTCTCGACGCGAGCGCAGCACCACCAGCGCGACTTTGACAGCCATCTAAACTCGCGCTATTCCGCTCTATTCACTCTCAAGTCATAGACTCTATACAAGTTTTCGGTATACATTGTTGGACAAAGTTCGCATTATGCGCTGCATGAAATCCTTTCCAATAAACTCGATTCAATGTATTTTAACACAAGAAAAGTATGCGTCAGTATGAGAATTAACTAAAATAATGACGTTCAATTGAATATTAACAACTAGTAAAAATAATCATGAACCATTCTTATTTAGTAAAAAAATTTTCTATTAATCATGAGTCTGTTGTTTTTTTTCGAACTAAGCTTCTTCGGTATATTCAATCTCATATCGTTTCACACTTTATGAATTTATGAATAATTTTTTATTTAAAATTTCTAAATCATAGACAAACTCTAAAGTCTAGTTATCTAAATTCGCATTCACTCTTTCTTTTAATAATTTGCTATTTTTAACCAATAAATTATGGATTTTCTATTTATAAATTTTAAAAATAAAGAAGTAAACTGTCCTGCAAACTCTGTCGCTCTTTATTTTTTCCAATGTTTAGATGGGACAAACAAGCGACTCGTCGGCGCAGATAAGAAGATCGTCCGGCAAGACAAGAAACTACCTGGCGTGCATACGATTAAGGATCGGAACTTACGAAGGTGCTGCGTCGGTTTTTATGCACTGTCCGTTACCGCCGTGCAAAAGCTGCGATCGTACAAATGGCGTTTGCTTCTGTATATGCATATAATGGCTACGTACCAACAGTCGGAGAATTAATGGTCCGAGGCCTTTGCTGCTGCGTCACTCTGTGCCGTGCTAATGGATTTTGGGTGGAGCTCCGCGCCTAACCAATCGTCTCGGATTGCTTTGCGCGCTGCAGTGAAAGTATTCTTATCCGTGTACACGAGACACGACAGGCAACTAAATCATGCATCGCGCACGAGCATGTCTTAGGGACTCGTAAATGTTTATCGGTATCGAAGCACTTGGAATTGAACGTCGATCAGTTCTCGATTTCTTTAATAGCCCAGTCTCAGCACACGCTATCGAATGCAATTAATTCTAAAAGTTGAAAAATATCATTGCGATATAACCATAAGCTTCTGATTGAAATGACAAAGGGGAGAAAAAATTCGCTGGAAAAATAGTGTCCTTAGAATAAAAATAAAAAGCGAGAAAAGACGAAAACAAGCGGCAGCTGGAAAAGTAAAGAAGCTGAAATCGCGGGGGCGCGCATGTACACGTAAGAAATTTCACAGTCGTATACGCAACCGAGCGAGGCAGACAAACAAACGCAGACTCGCACGGAACGGAGCGCGCGAGGATGAGCAGCTACGGAGGATTGAGACGTCAGGCGCCTGTGGTGCTTGATGAATGCCAACGCATTCAGCCGAGCGATATAGAGATTCGCTCTCTCGCATTGCACGAGCCGCGCACGTATGCATGTATATCTATACGACGCGACTCTTTTGCTCTTTTGCATCTTGTGTGCGCGCGCGCGAACTTTGCATTTGTACGATTACACACGCACGACTTATACGTATGTGTAAATATAAGGGATACACGTATACGCTCGTACGAGCTACGGTGTATATACTACTAGTTCTCGAGTGCCGCAGCTCGGGGAGAAACCGAGCGATTGAATTAATGACAAAACCTGGCCGTTTGATAAGTATGAGTGATTCTAGCGATTACGGGCTCGAAGGACTCGCACACAAGCTTGCTCGGATCGCGACCAGGAGACAAAGCCAACAACTACGCACTCGCACTCGAGACATTTAAATATTCATAGAGCATTATGAGCTCAAGTGAAATGAAGTTGGATTCGATTCAAGGATTATGTACTCTTTCTGCTCCGTATATGTTGCATTTGAATTATTTTGCCCATGCAAGCGGGTATATATTTTTAAACGTGTAGGGAAATTTCATTGGCTGTAGTATTGATTAACACTATAAAAACAATCACACTTACAAAGATACTTTAGAAAAATTAATATTAAGTTCAGAAATTGTAAATCACCATATTCATATTAACCCGCAAGTGCACAACCCACTGGACAATTGGCGTGAATCTTTCCTGAACTTTTATTTCATTATTTTCACTCTGTCACTTGCAGATTTACATATAAGGGTACTCGCCATCTAGTGATGAAAGCTTAAAGGATATTATTGTATTCAAAGTAATTGAATACAATTGTCTTTCAAGATGGGCTAAAATCTTAAAACATTTTTCTATTATTAAGCCATTATCAGAGTTGAGTATTTCGATCAGGTATATGTTGGTAGGTAATCAAAACAAATTAAAGCGTAATAATTGTTTATAATTTTGTGGACTCAATAGGAAATGTACTAGGGAGCGTACATGAATAGGTACAAACCAAAGATATGACTAGACTTCGACAAAACTGCCGAGAAAAAGAGAAGTAAGAGCAGAAAACGTGAAAGGAGCTCCCACCAGCATAGTAGCCGTCGTCGGATACAAATTACCTCTCTGTTTTCATGCATTTGTCAATTTCTGGGTATGGAGCTTTGCTTCTTTCTCTTTCTCACTCACTCTCTTTACCTATCGTTCAGCTGTATACATATTTATTTCATCTTTTTCTTTCATTTTCCGAATGATTCTGGGTCCTTATTAATAACACAGTTTGAATTGTTATAGAACTATACATTTTATATTGAATCGACAAAAGAGTCCAGGTAGCTACGACATTTATCTATTTCTCAATTTTCGCCGTTTTTTGTTTTTTATCTTGGTTTATTTTTTTTTTCGTTGTCTTCCGTACACGTCCTTGAAATTCACTTAGTACCGGGGGTGTTAAATTCTGCCTACTCTCGCATTTATATCTACGCACATAAGAGAACAGGATTCTGCAATTATTCGAATGTCGCTCGTGCTCACGTTCGTGCGCGGCACGCGAGAAAAATTACCGATGGATAATTGAGAGATTGCGGCTCGCGTATAACGAAGCAAAAGCATTTCTGACAGCTGCAATTTTTTTCTGCTCCAACTCATTCGTAAATGATATTAACGTATATAAATTGATGAATAACGTGGGGCCCTTTTGTGCAGCGTAAAGATAGTAGCTAGCAGCAGCAGCAATGGCAGTTCTGGCCGAGAAGAACGAAAAAGACAAGATTGAGATATGAGCGAGACGAGTGAAAAATCGACGGCATTCGTGAGCGATCGAAGTCGTTTGTTTGATGTATTAACATGTTGGTGAATAGTCGATAATGACTCGGGCAAATGATGCTGCAGCGTACGATGCAGCACTACTACCGTCTGCGTGCGATGATTGCGAGCTACAAAAATGTAGGACTCGCTAATGCAGATCCTCGCGCCTCATTAACGTAGAAATCTCTCAAGGCGATATATACAACGCCACGGCCTGTGTGCGTATGCTGCATGCGTGTATCGGACGAAATTACTTGGCTCGTGCAATTACAATAAAACAACTGTGAGTGCACTTGTTTATGCTCGAAGCTGCCTTGACCAAATCGAAATAAATGAGAGATTGGTGGCGAATATTTCGAATGTGGCTAAACATTTATCGGCACAATTTTCAGAGTAGCAGGATTTGATATAAAAATATATACAAATCTCTTCCAAATATTGAGTCAGGTGAGTAATTATTTCGCGGAAAAATAAAAACAGGGCAACTATATACATTTGCATAGGCACGATCGCAAACGCGTGATAAGATCAAGCGAACTTCGTGATTTTGAATAATGTCCTACGATTCGTCAAAGATGACAAGCCTGCCTAACTTTCGCATTAAATAACAGCATGTTTCTTCATCGTACGCATATATGCCCAGACATACTCTTCTTTCTTTTTTCCGACTGATTTTCAAACCTTCATTTCTTTGTATATGTAAAGAGAATGAGGGAGAGAGAGAGAGAGAGAAGCCCTTCAACATGTTGACAAGTCGCAAGTCTCGTGATTTGTAATATTTATCAACGTCATACCGCACGTTAAAACATATTTCACTTTGGACTATTTTATAGAATCGATTTTTTATTTCTACACAGCATCAAAGAAATTATGTTCAAGAGTAACTGTATTTTTTCTTGTTAAACGAAAATGTGTTCTCTGATTATTCCATTGTGATCGTTTCGAAAAAAAACCGCGCAAAACAGCTGCACAGTAGAAGTAACGCACGAATACTAGCGCCGCGCAGAATCTGCACGGTTGAATTGAAACATCCTTTCCGCAGGCTCCATTCTTCCTGCCCAGGAGTCCTACGCATTTTCTCTCTCTCTCTCCTTCCACGATACGAAGGATATGAATGTCCGTCGCTAAAAGAACACGACCACTCTCGTGTCGTACACCGTCTCGCCATTTTGCATTCCAAGCAAGTTTCGCGAGCTCGCTCTCTCTCTTTGCTGCACTGCGTGTGCATTATGTGCGCGCCGCACTAAGATTCAAAATGTAGGCGGGCAAATGCAACTACACGACAAGCGGCTTCACGCGGCGTTGATGCTGCTGCTGCTGCTGCCGTACACGAGCTGCGCACGAACACGCACACGCGATCTACGTTGTGTGTATATAAGAGAACGAATGTGCAGTTGCCGCAATAAAAATAGAAGCAAAACTCGCGTATTATCGCACGATGAGCCGTAAATCAGAGCGAAAGGAGAGTCTTGCTAGCCTCATTAAGAGAACGCATGTGTATACCCTTGTGAGGCGGCGGCGGCAGCGGTTGATCACTTTAGATTAAGCTTTGCGCGTGCGGCAGATTCCCGAATAACTGGTAGATATGGAGCAGCTTCTTTTTCAATGCGTGAGCTTGTTGTCCATTAGAGGCATTGCTACCACTGTTTGTTTATTCATTTTCAAGCCTTTTTCAAGGATCTTCTTTTCAATTTACTCCGATAACGTCCTGATTTGTACAGATGCCAGCGAACGACGCGTTAATTGCACAAAAACACCATATGAGTATGCTCGAATGAACAATCAATTCTTTTGTTGCATAGATAACTTTGCTTTTTTCTTGAACGCCAGACTGTCGAAAAAACGACGTTTTTCTTCTCCAGTTTTTTTCGAAAATGCTACCTACGAAATTGCTATTGCCAAGAAAAGCGACGGCTCGAAGATGCTGTTAAGAAAGTACCAAGGTGCAATTGGCTGGCATTTGTCACGCGAGTGTTGGAATCTTCATCAACGTCTTCAAGTTTCTTTCGGAGTGTTACTTATATCTTGTAGCCGCTGCTGTTGCAACGAGTCTGATGTATGTACACAATGTTGTTTCAGCTTTTTAGCGAGTACCCGATGCTTTTACAGGCAGATGACGTACGTAGCAACAATTTTTAATTTTTGTAAAATTCCGCTAAATTCGAAACGATTGATTTCCGAGTAAATAGCACATTTTCAATTTTAAATCCAATTCAAAAGAAAAACTATACTCCGCTACGCGTGTGCATGCGAGCGCTGGGGTAATGTCGTGAAACAGAGAAAGGTTGAACTTTGGCAAAGTGAGGCGTTCTCGCAACTGCTCCTGAGAGACTTTGTAAAGCTGAAAAATGCTCCGCTACTTTTATTTTTCTTTGCCTTTGCCCCCTCATGGCTTCCGCCATTTTCCGTTCGCGATTTTTCCATCACTCGCG
Source organism: Trichogramma dendrolimi (assembly GCA_034770305.1). NCBI lineage: Eukaryota > Metazoa > Arthropoda > Insecta > Hymenoptera > Trichogrammatidae > Trichogramma > Trichogramma dendrolimi. The sequence goes on along the minus strand of JAPMIB010000037.1, from coordinate 745,214 downwards.
CGCGCGCGCGCCATGATATTTCACTGACAATCTAAGAGTCGCAAATGGAGTCCACAATGAGGCAGAAATGGCCTGCTGCACTGATGACTCTGGCATTTGTCTTTCGTTCTTTTCTATTTCTCGGCTCTCGCTATATATACGTATAGCCGTAGCGAGCGCGCGGCGGCATCAGTTCACTTCTCCGCCCAAGCGACACTATTCTTTTGAGCGTCGACTTTTTTCGATTTACTTCCTCGGCACACACGCGCGCGCGCGCGCGCACGGCGGAGCAGCAGCATAAAAATGTTGCCACGCATCAATTACCATTGTAAAAGAAACTTTTCCTCACACCATTATTTATGGCGAATGAGTTAATTTTTCAGCGGAACGTCGACTTGCCGAGTACCGAGTCTTTCGCTCCCTCTCTCAGATTATCTTTGATTTTGCGTATACAGCCTCAGTCGCACGCATAAATGATAAGTGTCACGCTTCGCTTTGGCTCGGCCACAAGACGTAATTATTAAACTCTCGGAGCAGCAGCGTTCGCTCGAGCATGGGAGAGGACTAGCTCCGGCCGTTGTTATCCAAGGCATATCTTCGCGAGCAATTCCACACTGTCTCGGCTGAAACATTGCGACTCCGAATCGTCGACCATACCCCATCGGTCAAGCTCACGGCCTGGATGTTGTTCGTTGCTCGCGCGCTGCGAAATGTCCACAACACGTTTTATTCCTCGGCGCACTTCTCACTACGGCCACCGAGTCGGATCGCGCGTTATATATATATGGAAAACAACGAGATAAAAATAGCGAGTCGAGCAAAGACAAACACGCGTGTCTGCAGCACATTCGGCTGGACAAAAAATGCAGCGCGCAAGAGACGAAATCATTACTGCTAAGTGCCAGTAACACACAAAGAAGTAACAAATGAACGAGAGCTGCTACGAGTGAAAAAGATATCCCAAGCGAAAAGAGAGAAGAGAGAAAAAACTTTGGATAATCGGAGAGTGTACGAAGTGAAGCAGCAGCAGCAACAAACAAGCTATATATGCGCGCACGCACGTGTTGGCCAAAGTTGAATTTTGCTTTACAGGAGAGAGCGAGTGGAAGAGAGCCGAGCGAATGGAATAGGTAGGGTTGTTAGTTATTAATCTGGTGTCGAGTTGAGCGCAAAGTTATAGGTATATGCATGTAGGGAGCTCAGGAAATGAAACACGAGGAACCACCCTCTGTGCAAGCTTCCTCCCTCGCACCTCATACGTGCGGTAACTTCGACTACGTCGGCTACAGGAAAAGAGAGAGAGAGAGACCCGCGCGAAACCCCCTTCGCTACAAATGTCCGGTAACCGGTCTTCTGTAAATATATTTATGAAATTTTATTACTGTATCAGGACCCGTCCACGAATGATGAAGATGTATTTGAATCTGTGAGGGTATAATGTACGTAAACTGACGTGCACGTGCTTAGCCGGATTATAGTATGGGAAAATTTTTCATACTCGCTACTATCTTGAAAAGTATACATTTTTTTCGCTCCGCAGGCTGGTGCCATCATGAATTATTTAGCTGCTCGGTTATACTTTATTGCATTCACTAGAATTAATTGCATTGACGTGAATTGTACTGATGTGATGTTCAGATTGATGTAAAATTTTTGTTTTATTTTTCAATACGTATACATGTAGTATAAGAGATGTAAAAAACCTTTATTGTTTGCGGCATGCAGAAAAAACGAATTGAGACAAGCAGTCCAAATCATTAAATTGCCTTGAGAGAAAGTAATTATTCTGTGAATTCAAAACTGCGGAACCTTTTGCAGTATATGAACTATCGGTATCGGGCTTTGCGTCTTTGAGCTACAAATTTGCGTTACTTCTGCGAATTACAAGAGATCCATTTCAAAACAATAATCTGTCAAAATCACAGTACAATCAAAAGACGCTAAACATGAAATTAATTAGTAATCGAGAAATAAAAACAGGGTTACAGATCAGTTATATGACGCGCAGGTGCGATTAAAATCCCATTACGCTACAAATACGATCATAAGCGACATGAATTACGAAATTACGAAATGTTTTTGTACAGATGAAAAAAATCGCCGCTAACTTCAATCGAGTAACGAAATTTAAAGGTATCACCGCTCGTGAGTAAACGAAGCAGTGGCAGAAATTGAGCACTCAATATCGCTCGTGAAATCGGTGCAGATCGATTCGAGCGCAAAATGAAGTTGCCAATTTTTTTCATTGCGTTATCGTTTTTCCATTGAGCCTATTCACAAGCATTGGAAATTATTATGAAGCGAGCAACTTGCATAAACATATATCTCGAGAGAGGAGAGGATAATAATGCATAGTGTGCAACACACACGCTTAAGGATATAAGAGCCTAAAATTGCTTTATAACTATGGACGTTACTGGAAGATGTTTCCCTAAGGAAAATTTCCCTTCTATTACATAATTGGTATATGTATTTCCAGAACGCATCATTACTTTCGTATAAAAATCAATGTTTACAACAAAACATCTGCCGCCAATCGCCTTTGGATCTCGCAAAGCAGCTATCTCTCGTCTTGGCAATCAAGGCCTGATCACTCTATTACTCGACGCTCGCGCGACCAGCTCACCGCATCATCGCAATTTTCCCTTCAATCGCGAGCAGAGCGATCGCAAACAGATTTCAATCTTATGCGAGCGACGATCGCTTCGTCCTGCGGTGCGCCTCGGCGTCCGAGCGCGCAGCTTATAATATACGTGACCGCTTAGCGAATTCGGGAATTACACGTTTCTCCACGAGCACTGAATGTACTTATGCGCGAGTCGTAAGCGTGCAGTGCACGCACGCGCGCGCGAGAGCTCAAGGGCTGCACCCGCGAAAGAAAGGAGGTGGAACTCGAAACGGCAACGATCGAAGCCATAAACGCTCGTAATGCGTATTTGATTATAGCCGGCCGAGAGCTGCGACTTTGTGTGTATCGAGCGAGCCGACATTTTACCTGACCGCACTTGACTCTTTGCGATGATTCGAACGAGCCGCACGTATCACTTCGCAATACACGTGTTGGAATGAAATTTCTATTCGTGACGAAGCTTTTGATTTTGATAAATGGACCTTTTTTATTTGAATCGAAGGTGCGATCGACACGAGTTCACTCAACGGTACCGATTGATTTGGGTTGCGGTCAGGCTCTTATTATCCGTACTCGATTATTCTAGACCTTTTAATATGTATACAAGAAGCATCTTATTTATTAAAAACAGTTCAGTACTCTTCAACGCATGATAAACAAATATGACCGATTGGTTCGTTCAAAGAAAAAGCAGAAGTCAAGTGCGCGATGAACGCGAAAGTGCGCATAATGCTCTAACGAGTCTTCGCAAGTCGATTGATGGCGCTGCAAAAACTTGCGCGGATTCTTGAATATGCGTGAAATAAAATATAAGAGAAGTTTAGCCGCATCGGCTGCGTCATTTCCGTAGGCTGCACTCACACGTACGTAAACAAGCCGCGTGCGCGCGCGCACACACATGCATACATTGCCGAGAGAGAAATTCTGAAGGATTACGCGTGATGAGGCACACTTGCTACCGCCTCGAGTAATGGCACTACTGCTACTACTATTACTACTACTGGCACGGTTACATCGGGCCGAGCTAATAGCAAATGCGGCTCCGTGCCATAGACTGTGCAGGATACACAAGCGGAGCGCGAAGAAGAACAAGAAGAAGAAGAAGAGATGACGACTACGGTGATAATGATAATGACGTTGATGATGATTACCGCGACTGATGCGGCTGCTGCAGCTACGCGAGACTATGTTTTGTTCCAAACAAGTATAGAGAGAAATTCGTTTGAAATTTTTTTCCAAGGAATTACATTGACGATGAGAGCATTTTTCTTTTTTTTTATTTTTGCTTCAGGGCTTCTTTATGTTTCAGATCTTCTGTATATATGTAAGACACTGATTATACTTGATAAAATATCGGTGGTTTCACCTTTTGCCATCAAATTTGCCCATTAAATAACTCGACCACGCTTAATTAGAATTTTAGGTTTTGAAGTAACGCATAAATAATCTTATGAATACATGTTGTTAAAAAGTTATTGAGTGTTAATTATCTCTTTTTTTAAATATATGTACATTTAATTATGAAAATTTTGAGTATTATTTAGAGGTAATAGTATTTATAAACTTCAAAATTCATGAAAAATTTCAAATTCAAGTTTTATTGTATAATTCCTATTGGTTAATCAGAAAAGTTAATATAAAAAAAGCCTAATAAATACAGTGCTTTTCCGAATCTTAATATTAGTTATTGACACGATAATATTTTTTTTGCATGCATAGCTCATTTCATCTTCAATTTTTTCATACGAGCATCATTAAAAACAAGTCAATTCTTTCGTTTTCTTTTATTTTATATCTCATTCTTAAATTGATGAATTTTATTATTAATTAAGTTATATTCTATAATGATAAAACCTTTTTTTATCGAATGCATGAAGAAATTATTTTATCATGTGTGAGCTTAGCGATGTGCAGAATAAGATTGGAAATTTAAAAACTAATCGTTTAATTCTGATGAATTTGACAAGCAAACTGGCAATCAGCAACAGTCGCAAAATCATCCAAGTCTCTTTTTCTCTCACGGGAGAGCCTTGACTACGTACGTGAGTATATACGTGTGAGGGGATGAGCAAAGAGAAACAGAAAGAGAGAGAGAGAGAAAGCTCCAGGGAGGTTGGAGTTAGAGAATCTACCTTGCAAGCGAGGCTGGTATGAGAGGGATGAAAGAGGGCGGATGTGACGCGGAATGATGGAGCGCAGAGCTGGGAGAAAAATGAGAGTGGCGGAAAGGCGAGGGTGGAGGGACTCTGATGGATCGGTGCGCTCCTCCCTTCCTCTCTCTCTCTCTCTTTTCCTTTCTCTCTCTCACCCGCGCTGCAGCAGCATTCACCTCGTGTACGCATATAGCTACTGCTACTCTCTCGAGGGGGGTGTTGGAAATGCCCCGCAATATTACTCATAGTCTTTCTCTCTCGCGCTTGCTTGCTTTCTACTCTACGTACGTATAAGTATATCTATACGCGCACATATATATATACAGCCTGCACGCATTTTCAGCAGCAGCGGCTTCTTGATGTGCCGCGTCTACTGAGACTCCCGCGAACGCTTGTATTTATTTATTCATGCGAGTAAAGTCGATATCGGAACGTCATGAAGCGTCGTCACAAGAACGCATACAAGAGAGGAAGAGAGGGAAGAATGTCTGGGAATGATTAGGTTTTTCGAAAGAGAGAAAGAGAGAAGAGAATACAAGATTGATAGCCAACGATATATCTTGAATTTTTTCCTTCGTACTCGAGACGTTGCATAGATGAGACTTTTGAGTTTAGCCGGATGAATAATGCTAGAATGAAGTGTGTATGATTTGTATTTAGCAAAAATTTTGCCCCTGCCAATTTGAAAAATACAATAATTATATAATCAAGGGTAAGAGACGAATTAACACTGCATAGTAATAACGTGCAATCTCTTTATTTACCTGTAAAAACCTATTAATTACGTGTAGGCTTACTTCCTATATGGAGAAAAAAAGCGAAGCCGAGGCTGATAAAAAGGTTAGTTTCAGCTGAGGTAGCATACAACTTTTATTTGTGTTTGCCCTCTTGCCGTTAGGTGGCCACAGAGCGCTAAAGCGGATCTCACAGGCGAAAAAGTCGAGTTAGGGAGACATAGGCAGCTAGCTGTAGACATGCATCGCCGTAATTCAATGGCTTGTACTTGGAAAGCTCTTCAAGACGAAATTTTATCTGTTCGAGAAGATCAAAATCTGGCTTCTTCAATTGTTCGAACGTTTCCAACATTCTGATCGTATCTCTTGTTAATGATACGACAAGCATGGAATGGCTAAGGTGACGGATTCCGTAGGCAATCTCATTCTCGCGTGCTGCTTCATTGACATACTGCTCTGACGGTTGATTGGGCGCTGGATATTTCTGAAGTAGATCGTTCATCAACTCATGACCGAAGCATCCAGCATACGTCAATAGTCCGTGGGTTGCGACTTCCTTCGCGTTGAAATTAGTTATGAATGGCACTAAGATAAAAATTTATTCGTTATTGCGATAAAAAAAAGTGTATGTAATTTGTAGCAAAGTATCCTCGGGATGCAAATACAATGTCGGGCGAGACATCCACACAGACCTGTAAACGGTAGGAATAAAGAGGTGCCGAAATAAGTGATGACTCGTCAATTTATAACAATAACAATTAGGCTTATTTATTTAGGTAGGCGCCAGTCACGAATGTGACGCCGTAATAGTTAAAAGTTACACGAGAATATCTACTTGCAAATGATGTGTTCTATATAGTACAATCAGGCACGCGATTATCAGATTACCGGATACAATCTTTATGTGGCTTCGGGCCACCTCAGCTAGACGGTACAGCAGTTATCAAGGTCGCAGGACGAGCTATGCGAGGACGAAGTCGAGAGAGATCGAGCGGTATCGAAAAAACAATATGGCGCAAAATACCCGAGAGATATACGAGCGACTTACAGTTGTTGACTCGCAGTTGCCAAATCGGAGAAGCTGGTGGACCCGGGCTATTGTGGACTGCAAAACAGCGAGGGCCAAACGAGAGGGCAGCCAGGGTAGCAGGCACGTCAAAAGGTGACACTCGCACTTCACACACGCGATCGCTTGGAATTCGCGATGTTATCGCTTGCGCTTTCCCACACAGAGTATCTTCTCTCCGCTCAGTCGCAGGCCCGTCAGTCGGCAGTAGCCCCCTTCCACGTGACAGGTTTTCGTCTGCTCTCGCGCAGCACGCACGGGACTTGTAGGCTCGCGCAGAGCCGCTCGCATCTCTTTCTCAAATTCGGCGCTTCAACGACGAGAAGTGGCGCCGAACCATAGCCATATATATCGCGAACTATGTCACCTCGCGTAATTATCTCTCTCGACATAGGGATGATAACAAGGATAAGGAGGAGTAACCGCCGGACTCTGTGCGGAAATCCTACCTCCTTACAAATTACTGTAAATTTTTCCAACTTACGCGTCTCAATTTGTGCCATATCCAAAGGTGAACTCAATTTTTCTCCAGTGTATATTTGCAGAAAAAATTGTTTAAATATTTTCTTGTTCTGGCACTTAAACCAGTGCCTCATATGCATTTTTCTTTCGCTAACAGACATTACCGAAGGAAAAATGCGATTTAACACTGCGCTGCTGTTACAGCATTGTACAACAGCCTCATCTTCTATTATGCTGTTGATGAATTTATTCAAGGCAAATTGTTTCTCCTCCCGACTGGCCAAAATGATGTTGGTCATGCCGTTAATAAAATGGCTTAAAACATGGTCCAATCCCGGGGCTATCAAGTGCAACTGCAGTTCCTCGAATGTTCCGTTTCCCAAGCCTGTCGTGTCACCAGGTCCATGCATGAGGCAGCAATGGACACGAACCAGTCGTCCCACTGGTCGACTGGACAGTCCAAGCTGCGTAGTTGATCTCGATGTCGGCACAGCGTGTCAATTAGTCCCTGGAACGAGCGCACGGACGCAGAGCGGGGGGGGGGGGGGGCTGTTACTGGGCGTCGCGTCAGTGCGGGTAACGCAATTTCGCGGAGTTACTCTGGCCAGGATCCGATCGAGCCTTCGTTGCGCCTCGGCAACGAAGCGCGCACGATCGCGCAAGTCAAACGGATACCAGTTCTTTTGACTTACATTCACGTGACCTAGCAACCTAGCAAGAGTTTAGCTGCTAGGTCACGTGGAAAAAGAATCGCAGTCGAATTTCATTGTCGTTTGCAACGAACCGTGGTGTGTGGCTTCGAGGGAACAAGTGGGGAAGATGGCGCGTTTACTGGGCTTCACTTCGTAGAAACTAGGTCATGATAGAGCAAAAACTATTAAAGCCTAGCTTCCGATGATGAGAAAACTTGTCGTGTAAAGATTCGAATGTTTTACAACAGACGTTCAAAAAAAAGTTTTCGGGAACCGTTCAAAATTAATATCGTAGGACCATGGCCACGGAGCCTACTGCAAACATGTAATTTTCTAGATAGCGAAGTGTGATAAAGCATTCGGTATTCACGTAAGATACATGAGAAACACAGTGATCGAATGAAAATTCTATACGGAAAAAAATTACATTGATTTATAACAGCCAGTAAAACTAAAAACAGATCGTACAAATTATGCCATCAGGATTTTGAAAATTGGTCAAATACTTGCATTAAACCGAGTAGGACCCGAAACCAATTTTGAAAATAAATAAATGTTATTGCCGTGCAACAAGAATACCGTATAATGGCGGACCACTCACTCACAGTACAGAAAATTCATGTTAAGCGTATCCTTTTTATTGTGCAGTAAACGCTTATAAAAATATCTCTAGACGGTTAAAATTTATGTACAAAAACGATATAAGAATGACTTACTTTTGATGAGACGAAGTTGATCCAGGATTCCGTCCCTTTCATGGTTCAATAAATCGTTCCATTTTTTGAAAATGTCGGGCTTTGCATTTTCGGTACTCCACACTAGAGACAGGGCTGATATCGCAAACGAAGCACATATGAATTCTACGTCGTCACCTTTAACGCACAATTTCCAAAAAGTTTTGTGCTTATGTAAAAACTCGCACAAATGTAACCACTTTGTCGCATCGTTGTCGTTTATTCTGGGCATTTCGTCACTGTGATCCGATTTGTGTCGCATTCGCGACGCAACTGTGCGATTGCCATACTTTGGAGTTGAGAGTGATGAGGCCGGTAGTGACGCATATCACTACTTTAAGGGGGGAAAGGTACCTTGAACCTGCATTTTAAAAAAATTCATTAAAAATTGAGAAAAATAATTTTTTTGGACTCTACAGAGAAAACTCCGTTTTTTCACTCTTTTTCCAAAGTTTTTCACTCTGGAGTATGAAAATTGAGGTCCCAGATCCCATAGAACCCTCCTCGATGAAGCAAGCCCATAGTCATGAGAGGTACACCTGTGCCGTAGGATCCAGCTAGAACCGATCATTCAATCATGGTCATTGGGGTGTCATTTTGTTCAGTAGATGTTTGGTTACAAACGCAAGCACTTTCAGATATTTTAATTAATTATACACAATTTGACAGCCATATATACATTTTATTCATTAATACATTAAGATAAAATGACAGATTATGCTAGCATATGGTCTGAAAAAAGTGCAAATTTAGTCCAATACCTTTGAAAGTGCTTGCATTTGTAGCCATTCTCATGTAGAACAATCCCTGAAAATTTCAGCTCATTTGCTCAAATGGTTCACATGGAAAGTTACGGCAACAGAGCAATTTTGAGATGAAACGTAACTGCCCAAGAGTTGAAAAAAACAAAAATACACCAATATATGTCATAATGATACTCTCATGTCACTGAGGCTGCTTTAAATTTTTTGGACAATAAAAAACAGTAATTCAACTTGAATTTTCAACATATTGGACCCACAAGGACAATGTTCAATTATCCCAGACAGCCAAACAAAGCCAAATGCGATAATTTCATTACTACATTTTATAATTTGTATTAAATGTTAGTATACGTTAATATGGGTTTTATATGGAAACTAGTAACTAAGTTGATTATGTCTAAATCAACTTTTTACACAAATATGCACAATCTCACATTAGAACTTGAACCTAGTCCTCTACCTATTTACTAACATTCATAAAAACATTAATCACTGGATCTATAATTGGAAATAAAATCACTCAAAATTGATCAATTATCACTAATCTTGTTTATCACATGCAACATACAATTATACATGACACAGTCATATACAAATACATAATGTACAGTGACATACATATACACTGATGTATATGTCAATTTACTTATGTACACTGTAATTCTTGAATTTGAACTGCTAAAAATGTCACATTTTCATAAAAAGCTATTGAAACTTCTTCATAGCTTCATTATGAAACACTATGTTGAGTTGCAAAGATATAATTGCACTCTACATATACTTTTTTCACTTTAAAAAAACTAGATGTTTTAAACGCGCTTCGCGCGTATCAATTTTTTTGTTCGGGTTTTGAGGGTAATTTAAGATTCACAAATAGTAAGTTTCAAACGCGCTTCGCGCGCGTAAATTTTTTCATTCGTGTTTTGAGGTTAGTTAAAGATTCAGAAATATTTCAGAAATAGTAAGTTTCAAACGCGCTTCGCGCGCGTCAAAGTTAAGACAGCTAGCTACGCAGGCGCTCGTATCGAGTCGGCTCACGTCGGGCGTCTTCGTCAGTGTCAGCCAATCAGAGGTCGTTTTACGATGCTTCACTTTGAGGTCCATCTCTTTTTTATAAGTAGAATGTAATTTTTTGCCATTGGAAAATGGAGAAGCAGTCAGCAGACTGTTATTGACATATGATCTAGGCTCGCGCACGAAACTGAGAGAGACAGAAGATATACCTAAAGCCACGTGCTGCGAGTGGTGGCGTTACTGTACACCTATAGCCATGTAAACAAACAAATTTCTGCTGGATGTACTCTAACCAAAGAATAAAACGAGTATCAATAGATGGCTCTACCGACTTATGAATGTCTCGAGATTCATGAAAGGATGGCAACGATATCTCTGAATCGTTTCATTCATTTTTGCTAAAATAATCATAAAAGTATCGATACTAAAGAGACTGTACCTCGCGGTAAAGTTAAAATTTCAAAATTCTGATCACGGCACTGAAAAGCTGAGGAAAAATCCTATCGAAAAGGTTAATAAAAAAAATTTTTTTTTTGTTGAGATTCAAGGTACTTTTCCCCCCTTAATGAAATGGATGAAGTTTCCGCTTCGTGCATGCACAGTTACTATAGTGTCATTGCCGGTAATAACGTAACTAGGTTCGTGAGTAGCTCATGCGATGCAACCCGTCATACAAAGGTTTGTGCGATGACTCCGGTAGTGACGCATATCACTACGTTAATGAAATGAATGAAGTTTCCGCTTCGTGCAAGCACAGTTACTATAATGTGTCATTGCCGGTAATGACGTAACTGTAGGTAGGTTCGTGAGTAGCTCATGCGATGCAATCCGCCATACCAAGGTTTGTGCGATGACTGCGAATTAGTCAGTAGTGACGCGTTAACTGCAGCTGCTCTAATCAAATGAGACACTTAGGACAAAGGAATCATTTGTCGGCAAGATCCGTAGTTCAAATCATTAGTGGTGAGGGACTAGTGGGAGAATTTGATGGTACTTGGTGTTAAGTTTGAACGTTCAATTGCGACGTTCGATCGTCACGTTCATTGTGGTTCCGGGTAATGAGTAAGCGTCCTATCACTCAGTTTTCTTTGCGGCGTCACAGAGCTCGGACATTTTGTATATGTGGCATAGTGGTTAGCGCATAAAGAATTGTATTGAATTAATTTCTTTTCTAAAGGTGTGTGATTATCAGGTGCAATTGTGAGTTTTTAATGTATGATATATTGAAGCGTATGCGATACACAAAATTACATATACTTTTTAAGGGGGGAAAGGTACCTTAAACCTACATTTATAAAAAATTTATTAAAAATAAAGAGAATAAATTTTTTTGGGATTATACAGAGAAAACTCTGTTTTTTCCACTCTTTTTCCAACGTTTTTCACTCAGGAATATGAAAATTAAGGTCCCAGTCACCATAGAACCCTCCTCGATGAAGCAAGCCCCCAGTCCTGGGAGGTACCCCTGTGCCGTAGGATCCAGCTAGAACCGATGATTCAATTCTGATCATTGGGGTCTCATTTTGTTCATTAGATATGTGGTTACAAACGCAAGCACTTTCAGATTTTTTAATTAGTTATACCCAATTTGCCAGCCACATATACACATTTATTCATTAATATCATATAATAAATACAATTATGTAGGGATATAGCCTAGAAAAAGTACAAATTTTGTCCAATACCTATGAAAGTGCTTGCGTTTGTAGCTATTTTTGTGTGTAGAACAACTCTGAAAGTTTCGCTCAATTGCTCAAACGGTTCACTAGAAAGTTACGGCAACAGAGCAATTTTGAGATGAAACGTAACTGCCCAAAAAGTTGAAAAAAAAACAAAAATACACCAATACATGTTAATGATACTCTCATGTCACTGAGGCTGCTTAAAACTTTTTGGACAATAAAAAACAGTAAGTTAACTTGAATTTTCAACATATTGGACCCACAAGGACATGTTCAATTATCCCAGACAGACAACAAAGCCAATGTGACAATTTCATTACTACATTTTATATTTGTATTAAAATATTAGTATACGCTAATATGGGTTTTATGTGGAAACTGGTAACTAAGTTTATTATGTCCAAATCAACTTTTCACACAAATATGCACAATCTCATATAAGAACTTGAACCCAGTCCTCTACCATTCACTAACATTCATACAACATTAATCACTGGATCTATAATTGGAAATAAAACACTCAAAATTGATCAATTATCACTAATCTTGTTTATCACATGCAACAAACAATAATATATTGATGCAGTCATGTACACATACATAAAGTACAGTGACATACATATACACTAGGGTGGTCCACCTTTTTCAAAAATTTTTTGTATCTCGGGGGATCCATCGGAATCTGAAAGTTTGAGGTTTAAAATGAAGTTTCCTTTAAACGAGAGCTCAAATAAATGATTTTAGATGGTGTCGATGGATTTTTGAAGTTTAAAACGTGCTCCTAAAAGGAGCAAAAATCGGGCAACCATTCGATTTATTTCAAACTTTGCTCAGAGGTGTAAAATGACCTTAACGATACATTTTCTTACGTATTTTGTTGCGGAATCGAATGCCGTAGTTAGTTTTGACCTAGGAGCACAATTTCATTGAAGAAATACACTTTTTCGATCGTTCTTTTCGCAAATTTCGCAAAGTTCTTTTCAAGCGAGCGGCAAATGAACAGAAAAAATCTAGGAAATTTTTTGACCACCAAAATGTAGGATTTTTTATGACGAATCCAACGGTTATCTATAAGTATACACTTAAAATTTTTATTCTGCCGAAAAAGCACGATTTTTCCCAAAAAACGATATTAAACTGGAAAAATGGAAAAATCTATTCGTTTCTTCAAGAAAATGGCTGCATATAATCACTCATGAAAATAATTGAAACAACATCTGATAGGTTTTTTTCACCTTTCAAACGCCGTTTCAGAGTTGAAAAATTCGCAAAATTCGCCGAGATACAGCTGTTTTTGTACGATGCACTTTTTTGGGTTGAAATTCAATAATTCTGAGCTGGCTCTATTCATTAAAAAACCAGCAAAGCAGATTTTTAAGCAAAAAAGGGCATCGTACAAAAACAGCTGTATCTCAGCGAATTTTGTGAATTTTTTAACTCTGAAAACGGCGTTTAAAAGGTGAGAAAAAAACCTATCAGATAGTTGTATTCAATTATTTTCATGAGTGATTATATTCAGCCATTTTCTTGAAGAAACGAATATATTTTTCCATTTTTCCATTTTTAATATCGTTTTTTGGGATAAAATCGTGCTTTTTCGGCATTAAAATATTTTAAAGTGTATACTTATATATACCGTTGGATTCGTCATAAAAAATCCTACATTTTGGTGGTGTCAAAAAATTTCCTAGATTTTTTCTGTTCATTTGCCGCTCGCTTGAAAATGAACTTTGCGAAATTTGCGAAAAAGAACGATCGAAAAAGTGTATTTTCTTCAATGAAATTGTGCTCCTAGGTCAAAACTAACTACGGCATTCGATTCCGCAGACAAAAATACGTAAGAAAATGTATCGTTAAGGTCATTTTTACACTCTGAGCAAAGTTTGAAATAAATCGAATGGTTGCCCGATTTTGCTCCTTTTTAGGAGCACGTTTTTAAACTTCAAAAATCCATCGACACCATCTAAAATCATTTATTTGAGCTCTCGTTTAAAGGAAACTTCATTTTAAACCTCAAACTTTCAGATTCCGATGGATCCCCCGAGATACAAAAAATTTTTGAAAAAGTGGACCACCCTAATAATACACTGATGTATATATGTCAATTTACATATGTACTGCTGTACTTTTTGAATTTGAAGTGTCAAAAATGTCACATTTTCATAAAAAGCTATTGGAACTTCTTCATAGCTTTATTATGAAACACTATGTGGAGTTGGAAAGATATAATTGCACTCTACATATACTTTTTTCACCTTCAAAAAAATGTAATTTTTAGCCATTGGAAAATCAAGATAGCAGACTGTTGTTCACATTTGATCCGGGCTCGCGCACGAAAGTGAGAGAGACAGTAGATATACCGAAATCACGTGCTGCGAGTGGTGGCGTTACTGTACACCTACAGCCATGTACACAAACAAATTTCTGCTGGATGCATTATAACCTAAGAATAAAACGAGTAACAGATGGCGCTACCAACTTATGAAGGTCCGGAGATTCATGAAAGAACGGCAATGTTTTTTTTTGTCGTTTTATTCATTTATGCTGTAATAATCATAAAAGTATCGGTACTAAATAGGCTGTACCTCTCGATAAAATCAAAATTAAAAAATTCTGAATACGGTACTGGAAAGCTGAGAAAAAATCCTATTGGAAAAGTCAATAAGCAAAAAAAATTTTTTTTGAAATTTTAGGTACTTTTCCCCCCTTAATTCAAAGATATTGACTCCGCGAAAAATCGAGTTTCTCACGTTTTCAGAAGAAGTTTCTGAAAAATGTCGTATTTTTAGAGTGGTTCCTTATGAAGAATTTGTGACAGCATTTAATGGTGTTAAAATTTTACTTTATTCAAATGCAATGGAAAGGGGACAAAAAATCCTACTCGGAAATAAAATAGAATTTTTTTCGATTTTAAGCCAGCTTTTAGCCCTTAAGGCGTTCTCTCTGCAGTTGCTTTCTGACGTTCATCCGATCAGGAAGCTGAGCCAGCACAGTGGTGGAAGCATCCTTCAACTGTTGCATTAACCTCAATGGTGGAGCATCAGGATGTTCACGTGCTTCACATTTCGGGTCTGACAGTAGTTTCAAAGCGACTAATTCTTCCGAGTTCGGCACATGGTTCGGCTTGTGGGACTTAGCATCTCCTCCTAACTTCACTCACCTGCACGATTTCTGTGGCATAAATCGCACTCGCATACGCTCGTGCGCTATCCTCACTTCGCGGTACTAGAAAGTGCGACTTATGCATTAGAAAAGGGGGCATAAATGTGAACTTAGCACAGTGCTATAAAATGTATAAATATACTCGAGCCTTAGGGGATAAATTCCAGCACGACTATGACCCTCGCTGCGCTGGATCCCTAAACTCTAATAGTACTTGACGATACAAGGGCTATAAGTAACACTTTACGGCACGGCGTGGTTTAGGGCTCGAGCGCAGCGAGGGTCGTACATTTTATAAAATATTTCTTGAACTTTGAAACTAATTAATGCTAGTAGGTGAGGACAAATCATAACAGTGATTTGTATAAACCGGTGAGCATTTTATTTTATGGTAGAGCTAGAGTCTTACCTGCAACCTAAGCAGATAAAAATATCGACATTTTTGTCCATCGATCATAATGTAACCTTCAGATTATAAGGTGATATAACGTTACTTTTTTATCGACCCGTATTCTTTTTACAATTTTCATGTGCAAGTCTGCTTAGACTTAGTGAGATGACGTAAATAAAAAAAAATATAAATGCACGAGTTTCGTCGAAGAAAGGAATAAGAGACGTGATGGGACTAATCTAAGGTGTCCTTTGTCAAGCCATCATCTCTCGAACTCCGTATGTGTCGCACGGAATTCTTACTCTCTCTCTCTCTTTCTCTTTCTCTTTAGCTCAAACACATAGCTGTGCGTCGTATTGTTTGCAAGGCACGTCGCGCCGACGACGTCAGAGAGAAGGTAGGAGGTAAAAGCTCGGATGCCAAAGCATGAGCTTGGAATACGTAATACTCCATATATACATAGGGTTGCGTTCACAGTCAGGCTTGGATGTTTTACAATGTAGAGTATGGCAAGGATAACGAGAGGAGGCAATTAATATGCTCGGAGATTTCCACAATGCGAGCTTGCAAATGAAAGGTCTTTGTGACGTATGATTGCGTTGTCGAGTGAAAGCTTGAGTTATGCTCTTTTACTCTCCCCCATCCCTTATGATTATAGCTTGCAATTTGCATTCAAGTATACAAAATTATATATTATTGTTAGACCTTGTGTTAAGAATAATTTCCAAGCTATTGTAGAGATAATAATATTTGAGACCTTATTTTAATCAAGTTAGTCATACATATTATGAAAAATTATGTTAAAATTACGAGTTTACTTCGTCAGTTATTTGCTTGTAGCAAAGCAAGTTCAATGATCTATATTTCATCTTAACACAATATTTTAATAAATTTCTTTGCGACGAATAATTTGTTTGATAATGATTTTAAAGATCATTAAGCTGAATGAGTTTCTTATTAATCTCAATTTACATCATTATTGACACGTGCTTTCATTTTTTGATTCAACTCTTTGCTGTCAAGTAAAAATTGATTACACGTATTTTGAGAAACTCGCAAACAACACCGCGAGATCCGATTTCGAATGCTTGGTTCTTTTGCCGACTAAAGGGCACCGCCAAGGCTGGTATACTTAATTAATCAGTGTTATGACATTTGTACTTGTTAATTTTTGCTTATCGAATGTCAAAAAATTCATAACATTTAATAAAAATTGTGTGACTATAGTTTTAGTTGCATGAAATGTGTTAAAAGTACCCAATACTCGAGGTATTCGTAATTTTGCACAACAATGGCACTCATGTGAGAGAGAAAAAGAATTTTGATGAAGGGGAATAGCACATAGAGAGTCAGGGAGAGATGTCAGGTAATCCGCGCGATGAGTATACGAGCACAACGCGTATACGTGTGCAAAGTAAAGGCACCCGACTATAATTAAAAAGCCGTGTCGAGCGTCACGCGACAGGCTAACGTTGTCGCCTGCCACGAAAAAAAGCTCACAAGCGACTTTTTTCATTTTTGAAATGGC
Organism: Trichogramma dendrolimi; assembly: GCA_034770305.1. Taxonomy (NCBI): domain Eukaryota; kingdom Metazoa; phylum Arthropoda; class Insecta; order Hymenoptera; family Trichogrammatidae; genus Trichogramma; species Trichogramma dendrolimi. The sequence goes on along the minus strand of JAPMIB010000037.1, from coordinate 728,224 downwards.
ACAGTGTACGCGTCGTTGTGTAGTTGCCGCTTATATAATAGCTTTCAGCGGCGCATATACATGCTGCCACTCGCTGCTCTCTCCCTCTCTGGAGCTTTGCGCGAATATACGTAGGCAAAATAACGAGCTCAACAACGGACGAACGACGTGAGAGCTTTTATATATTTTGTTCTGCAGACCCTTCGAATTTTAGCACTAGCCAGTGAAAGTCATGCGATAAACAAAAGCCACGTTGACAGTATAGCCTGCCATGTGCAATCAGTTTCGTACTCAGTTGTTTTTTTCCCTTTTGAGCTATCGTGAACGCCATCGTCTGGTTAGCTGAAGAATGCTTTTTCCTAGTTATAACTTTTAAGTGTAAAGGGTATATCGCGCTAACTATCATATGCTCCACTTATAAAGAACCAACTGAATCCATGTAGTTACAATTATTATTATACAGTATAAAAAAGTACGTGAGTTCTAAAAATCTTAAACAAACATTTAACTTTTCCACGAATCGGTTCAGTAGACCCTTGCAAATATTTTCAAAAACACGTAAAAAATAAATAGTTGATTAAATAGGCAACCATTTATACGACACAAAATATTTTAAGGCAGAAAATATACACTGTAATTTATCACATTTGCTGTAGATTCGAATGACCTTAGCAGTTCGAAATTTTTTATAGTTATTGAAAGAAATCGAACAAAAATTGAACGCCTTTGCACGATAAAGATTCGTGTAGATAATAAAAATTACTCAGAATCCAAAATTAGGCGTCAAGTGCAAAAGGGGTATGATTGAAGTCCGAAGGAATATGGGAAGGGCGTGAATTACTATGTATACTAAAAAATTTAATTTTTAAAGTAACATATGACTAAGAGAATATAGATTTGAAACATCCAAATACTCGTACATAGAGAATAAACAATTAGTTGTGAGTTTTTTCATAGTTATGAATAATTCAAAATAATAAATTTATAAATCATACGAAATAATAGATCGATTCTTGTATGTACACCGTATTAAATAAGCAAGAATGCAGAATATGTGTGTCTTGCACCGTATTAGCCGCGGAACAAATACAAACAAAAATGGTGTCTCGTTGAACTGGGAGCAAAATCGCATACATGGCATTGGAGAAGTAAGAAAGCAGCACAAAATCGAGTCCATATTGGCCAGTGGTATGCGAGCGCAAGTTTTGATGTGCCTGTACAGCGCACGAGTGAGAGTGACGTCCCCTTAACGACGTATGTGGTACGGCTTGCTCCCCTTGATACACGCACACATATACACGTACACAGCAAATGTATCCCAAAAAGTCATGCAAGCAAAAGAGAGAGAGAGAGAGCACGAGAGAGCCACCCCTGCCTGTATTATCCGGAGTGACAGAGCCGGGCCCTACGCCCGGGATTATTAATGGCAGCGACACTGACAAATGACGAACTGTCGACGCAAGCCGAAGACTGATATACCATGGCGGCAGTGGCGGCCTTCGACTTCCACACGTACACATACACGCATTCGCGTTCACAGCCCGGAGAGCCTGTGTTCGTTGTTCGTCTCTGCGTATGTGAAGCGATCCCTCGTGGGCACACAGCATCCCCTCTTGTGCAGCTACTAGCTGCCTCGCGTTTATATAAATTTGGACTCTTTTCTTTTCTCCTGCGATCACGGAGCTGCTGTTTTTTTCCTGAATATTTCGTCCTTCGCATTTTTCCTTCAAAACAATCGACCTCGTCATATTAAGCAGCCTTTTTTCAAACGCATTTTTTGCTCATAAACAAAAATTTCTACTTGCTCCATCTTAGTAATTAGCCTTGATTCAAAATTAAAAAAGTTTATTTAATTACAAAAAATATTATTAAAAGATGTAATATTTAAAAGCTTTTGAATTGTAGTTTTTTTTTTCTCTAATTTATGAGCTTTTCATATAAGCTGTGCATCTCGCTCATGGCGCTAGCAAACTGCATAAAAACTTTACATTACTTCGTCAGCAACTACTTCAGTATTCCACTCGTTTCCCTTAATATCTCCTTCACCTTGGGCTACTGTATACGGTTTTTCCAGCGCGTCTCCTTCACGATCTCAACTTTGAAGCTTAAAAAGAAGTATAAGAAGAAATCACGGCTCCTACTCGTCCGATCTGACGTAAAGCAGCCAAGTCCAAGCAGCAGAAAATGCTTTTTGATCCTTCGAGCTTTTTTTCGCATCCTTTGACTTGAGCCTCTTCGAGCACAAATTCATAACTTCTTTTCCGCGAGTAAGCAACGAATGAGCTTCATACATATAAGAGCCAAACGTCAATTTAAGCTTTCTCACAGTCTCGTTTGTGGCTAACTTTTTTAACGACGCTATTTCGTGGCTCACCTCAAAACCGCAACTAAACCACGTGGCAGTGCAATTTTGAAAGGATAAAAATACATATTTACACGGAACTATCTACTATAAGATCAAGTTGGACGTTCGGGCTGGCACACGAACTAAAAATTCTACACCTCGAGTGCAACAAATTTATAGCAATGCGATGCCGATTCGCGCGCGCACCGATAGCTCGAAGGAAGAAAGAGCCGCCAAGATGTGACGAAAGCGATCAGTGCAGCAGGCACGAGTGTACGTGCACCTTTTTTCTCGCGGCTTTGCGCAAGAATGGCTTCACGCTCACATTCGCGGCTATACACTCGCGCGCGCGCACACACACGTACAGCTAGTTTTCCTCGAGGAAGTGTGCGAGCTAGAGAGCTTTGAAGCAAGGCCGGGGAGAGAGAGAGAGAGAGAGAGAGAGAGAGAGATGCGGCGATACTCGAGAAGATAAGAGGCGCGAAGTTGAAAAGGAGAACGAAGGGATTGTTGTTGCACGGAGTCTTAGAGTCTTTTCCCTCGCGTTCGCGTATACCATGAGTGCTTTGCACGAGGCATCTAGCGCCACGCTTGCCGAATGATGTATGCCGAACAATCGATGTGGGTGTGCATCTGCACATATATAAACCTGTACGAGTATCATAGCGCTCGCAGCTCGTGATGAAACGAATTTCCATTGAAAAATATAAAGGCTTTTTAAAAATGGCAAACAATAGCTGTAAAAAATAGGCAGGAAAAAGTCGCATTGACTGAGAGATAATTTGATAAATCACCGGAGTGCTTGCAAAGCGCTCTGTGCGGGCATGCGCTCATTGTTACTTCAGAAAATACAAAATTTAACAAATCTCCGGCTTGATCCTCGATATAAATGTAAGGAATCGGCATCTTGCGGGATGGAAGTACAAAAAAAAGCGACGACCCTCGTGATGCGCAATAATCATAACAATCGTTCAAACTCGGGCGAGATAGTATTATACTTGACTCGTCGGAAGAAGAGACACAAGCGCGAGGGTGAGTTGGAACGTATAACGGAGGCATCAGCTTGAGCTCGAGTTCGTACTTAAATGCGTGCGAGAAAATCCCCAGTGGCTTTCGAGACATCAGCGTGATTGCGTTCCTTCTGACGAACACACATAGCACTCGTCTAAAGAGATTCCATTATCCCATCCTTGACCTTCTGTGCATGATATCTTTTTGAGTCATCGCTTAAATTCAGCTGTAGTTGATTAGTTCTATGAACATTTTTGAAATAAATCATAAATTATTTAATAATAATATTTTCATCTAGGATGTTTTCAATTTCTAGTATAAACAAATAGGTCATAAACTTGTAAAAATGAATACTTTTTAATTATATAAATAATTAAATAGATTCTACTATGAATTCCTTTTAAATGAATCGTAAAAGTAATTGAAAAATAAACGAGTGGTGGCGAGACACTTGTTAAGATGGAAAATCAGTTCTCGCATATTGTGAAAAATATTTTTGCCAATTTTTGAAAAATTAACATGCTTCAGATTTCTCCCACACTTGAATTTACTAAAATTAATGGTATCCAATCTATCTTCGATACACGTTTAATGCGTGTACGCAGCCACTTATTAATCAGAATTATGAATCACCTTCCGCCCAGACCTCGTATTCATCCGCTCGCGCGTACTTTCATAGAGGTAAAAAAACTCACGATTAAAAATAGCAGTGCAAAGTTGAGCAGTCCGTACGCTCGTGGAGCTTCTGTCAAGTCTTGATGCGCATAAATAATTCTAATTTAGAAAGACAGCATGCTCGTTGCTTTTAGTTGTACGAGCGAGTGCATTATTTAGTTGTTGACCTTAGAGACGGCCTCAGGCTTATCTTATGAACTCAATGGGCCTGATGGACAATGATCGTAGTTCGATCCGTCGTCCTTACACTATATACCCTCGAAAACGAAAAAAATTATCGCCAAAACATACTATTTTAGAATTTCGAATTTACTATATTATATCATTATTATAAATGTAAATAAAAATATGTTTAAAGGCAACACATCCTTTCAATGAAAAAAAGTTACGAATTTATGCAAAATATTTAGTAGGCTTGATAATAAAAACAAAATTGACATGTGGATAGGCTCGATATCGTTTTTGCACAAAAATGGTTGTTATTTTACTCTACAAGAAAACAATATTTTTTTTGCTCTTCTCAAAATCCAGTTTTTGCCTGAGAGCAGCGTCGCAAGACAAAGTATCTTTCCCACGTTAAAAATGAATAGTCGAGAGCGACTTCTTAAGAAGTCGAATTTTAATCAGGCTGAATTGTATACGCATACGCGGCAATTTGAGCAATACAAAATCGCTTGGAAAGTTAGAGTGTATTTTTAAATATTTCTGGTGATTGCATTAGATGACAATCGCAGTCCTTTTTCACGTAAGCTCGCGCGAATCCCTGTCGGGCAGAGAGGAGAGAAAGAGAAAGAGAGAGAGAGAGAAAGAGAGCTGGTTCTTCTCCGCCTTCCACGAGAACAAGCCTGTAGTCTGTAGTTTGCCTCATCTTTCACCGCCATCTCGAGGCTATATAGCAGCTACAACGCGTAGCGAAGAAACCCCTTCCTCTGCTGCCGCCGTTGCCGCCGACGCTTAATACTCGAGTCCTGCTGAGCATATATATACGTGTATAGCGAACGAGGAGGAGGCTTGTAATCCCTGACTAGGAAGCTTGCCCCGTCCTTCTTTCGCTTTGCTTTGCTCCTGAAAGAAGAAGACAGCGACAACGAAGAAGAAGCAGCCTGTCACCTTGACTTTGTAAGCTTCGAAGCTTCTTCTAACTTAATGCAAACTTTTTTCGAGTGTCTTGAGTTGTTGTGTATTATACTACGCTATGGGTAAGCAGCTTGCCTCGGGAGCTCTGGGATATTTATCTAAAGTTTTTTTCAGCTTGGATGTCTAGAAAAGTTTTTGAGGGTTGTTTTGTTCGGTTAAACGACGCTTTCAAATCAGTTGGGAGTCGAAAAATTTTACTCGATCGAACTCGAATACTTTTATTTAAATAAAAGCATTAGTTTGATATTGGTTTCGCAAAATGTCTACAACACGTTTACAAAGACTCGAGACAAACAATTCGTTAACTCGCAGTTGTTGATTGGCACCCAACAAACCCATATGTAACTTGTGGAGCGAGAAAAACTTTTTGAAGCAACAATAATGAATCAAGCGAAAGGAAAAAGCATGCAGGAAAAACAGAGCTTTTTATTTCTCGTTGCGAAGTTCGATCTTTAGCCAAGTAGGTGTGTGTGTGTGTGTGTGTGTGAGCTTGGTATATAACCAAGCTAATGCGCGATGATTAAAGTAACGGCCGCCACCAATCACCCTGACCCCATGAAAAGCTCTATTTCTGAGCTTGCTGGCTTCTTTCAAGCTATACGTAAGTACTGTGCGTTTAGGTACCGTGTAAAAAGATTCGGTGTAGATCATGCAGTTTTTCTGCAAAAATAATTGTTGAATATAAAATAAAAATTTTCTAGACAAATAGACATGGAAGTTTTAATAATATTATATATTTTACAACTAAAAATGAATGAGCGATTCGATTTTCATTATATACACCTTACTGTGAGCATGAATGCATTTATAATAACAACCTTAGAGATTACGCTAGCGAGCCATTGATACAATATTCGCAAGACGTTAATAATGGCGCTTTATAGAATCCTTTGCACACCGCCCACTCGCACCTACTTGTTTCTTCCACCTATCTTTATCCCTCTTTCTCGCTCGCTCTTTTTCTCATTCTCTCCGCAGTATCACTGTTAGCCTATAACTTATTGATATTTCTGCGGCGCGTTGCCTATCCAGCATAAAAAGCGTGTATAAAGCGACAGTCACGGGTGGGCCTACACCAGCCGATTTATAATGCCTCCACACGAAAAGCGCCTCGTGCACGAGTATTACGTATAAATATGCATTTTTCGTGCGCGCACAGAGCGCGCGAGAGTCGATGATCAGGACACGATAATCGCTCGAGCTCTAGCGATCGTGCGGCTCTCGCACAGCTCCGAGTTGCTGCACACACACACACACACGAAGCTTTATTATTATATATCAAGCGTATACACTGCAGCCTATGTGCAGCTCTCGCGAGAAATCTCCTATTATTCATTCTCACGCTGCTTCGTGCAACATATTGTCCAATGAACGTACAAAGAATGCGCCCGTATAATCTTTGTGATTTTTTTTTCTTTTGGATAGAAAGCGAGGCGTTAACACTTGGCCGAGGTGTCGTTGATAATCATTAATTAGCTAAGCTCGCTGGAAGAACTTCATAGGCACGAACAATGCACGAATTACGAGCTCGCGGTGTAATTGTGTGATTGTTTGGCAGCATGTCCTCGAAAGCGTCGACATTATATTTCTTGGTCCGATAAATTTTACGCATAATATGTATAATCCCTGGTAAAACATGGCTAATAAAGTGGAATATATTTATAGAAGACATTAGTCAATTTTGTACTCCAATAGCTCTCTTTTACAGGTATTTCTGCTGTACACACATCGGGCAAACATTTTTATCGGAAATTAAATGCTTCTAATACGCTGCTGATTAATCTTTTCAGATATTTGAAGCGCCGACAGAAAAATTTACGCTTTGAAAATGTAAATCTCATGCGTATAAAGCCATTAATTTTAGATTAAATCTAGAAAACCTCATGTTGTACTACCTATGTGGTCACCTGCTTTTGGTCGAATAAATCAATAATGACAAACTTCAAAATTCATATGACGATTTTTCGCAAACTTTCATTGCCTATTATTCATAAAAAAGTACTCAAGGGCATTCTTACTTGATCGTCTATTACCTAAAAATTTAACGAAAAAATTGATGGATAAGGATAATTAAAAAATTAAAACAAATGATTTAATAAATGTAATCGAAACAAAAGTTTTGGCTTCACTTTACTACTCTCGGTGAAAAAAAATCGTGAAATTTACAAGTTGAGAACAAATACAAGCCGTAAATAAATCCTAAACAGAAATATATTACAGACGCCACATGTACTACTGGCTATTAACACGTTATGGTTATTTAAGTAGCCGAAATAAATAACCGATACTTAAAAAAGGCCGACGCGAGGCTAAACCACACCACGAGCAGAGATTATGTGGCTCGACCGTTGGTCCCGATGGCGAATCTTTCACGATACTCCGAGCTCATGCCTTTATGCGAAGGCGCAGCCATTTATTGTCAAAATGTGTCGCTTGCGCGCGCCGCAGCTGCGCGACCCGAGGAGCGAGATGCTGCGCTCGATAAGTTTTCTTGCGCCCGAGTAAAAATTTAGAAATATATTTTATTTCGACAAGATTAAGTGTGATGCGAGAGCAGCGCGTAACGTGTTGCCTGGCGGCGGGCGTCATCGTCATCGCTGATTCGAGGCACACACGCCGCGCACGATTTAGTAGGTGCCGGCGCGAGCGTGTATACGAGGGCCCGGATTATGCTCGTGTTTCTCATTAGCTATTCATTGTGTTAAATTTATAGCTTTATTATAAGAGGTGTACAATAATAAAAGCGCGTTATAATATGCGTTTCGTGAATATGCATAAAGCTATGCTTCACACGCTGGCCCGAAAATCGTAGCCGAACGATCGCCAATGCTTCAAAGGGCACTCGAGCAGAATTGTCTCTACTTATGAGGAACAAATTGATATTTTCGTACCACTTCAGCGGAAGAGAAAAGCAACAGTGATTTAAGTCATCGAAAAATCAATCAATGAGAATAAATACCGTATCCTTCTTTGTATGAAAACCACCACCTACAAGGAATTACATCGGTTATGGAACAATGTTGACCGAGTTTATGCAAAATCGCTTTGACTCGGCGATACGCGTGCATATCTCGAGACGCACCATAATATATCAATCGGGCATTCCATTGCAGTCGAAAAATCCATAGGATCTCGGCCGATTGGACCGCACTGATTTATGATGGTCCGGCGTGTATGTCTTGCTGACGAGCATTGAACACAGTGCGATCATCGTCTGAAAGCAGCGCTCAGCCGCTTTTCGTCCGTCAACCGCAGCGCGAGTCTATATGCACATTTACCTGCTGCCCCCGGCGCTAACTCCAGGTGGTCGCTTGTTTTCTTCGTATCCGCGCTCCTCGAAGACCAATTTTTCCAGCGTCCAGAAGGAGTAAGTAAGAGGATCGTGGGGTTACTTTTTTACCGGGAGAGCAAACGGCGATTTCGGCCACGCGTGCGCGCGACATAACGGATCATTAATCACCATCTCGTCGAGGTAATTCGAGACTTTCGCATGAGCAAACGCGATCGCCAGTGCCAGTGCGAGTGATTTGTATCGTAGCGAATTCTCCGTGCGACCGTATATATATATGAACGAGCTAACGCAAAAATTCATTAAGCTACTCTATAATATACACGCACTCGAGATCGTCTTTGCGAGCCATCCATCATTATTAGTCTCGATTTAAGAGGATCGGACAACAATTTATAATTGTATCACGAATACGGATCGTTTTGACTGATGCATCCCACCTCTATGTATACGTATTTATACACGTGATTTAATAGAACGAAAGTGATCTCTTCGCACCTCAACTTAATGGTTATTTTCGTCTGTGTGCGTGTGTGTGTGTGTGTGATGTACGGACACTGGGCACGTGTAGCTCAAGCTTGGAAAAGTCGATGATAAATAAATGACTTTTTAAAAGAGAGGCCAGACTTGCGGCAGCGCCTCGATGAACGACCCGCGCACATTGAATTAAACAACGATTCATCAATTATTAACAGACGTCCGAGAAGCTTGATTTGATTTTTTTTCACTAGCCCTTTTTGATAAATGTGCAAGCGCATGAATTTCACTGGTGATTTTTTTTTGACGACCGTCTAAAAATTGATTACTGTTTACAGTGTTTTTAATCTCTCTCGACTAGCCAAATAGGAATGACTAATTATATTCGATATGATTTGTATTTATTTCCGTTTGCCACGTCTACAAGAATCATAAAAAAGTCGATACGGATGTGCTCGAAGTCGACATCGTCTAATAAGAAGATATTATTAATATATATTCGTATATATGTCTCTTCCTGTGGCTCTTAGTATCAAATAGTTAAAGAATTAAACGGGATTTGCTGTGTGTGCACAAACAGATGTTTCACTTAGAAGTGTTGCGCGCTATATATGCATAACACTGCTGATACCAATTGGCCGCGTGTATACCGGGATCGCGAGTAAGCAAATCTCACGCTTGACAGACTTGACTTAGCTGCGCTATTACGCCTTCATGAATATGGTCTTGGTGGTGCATAATACGGTATAAATAACATTGTCCCTGGATTCGATCCAAGTCCATTTGCCGGCCGCAAGCCGTCGAGCTCGCGGCTATATACCATATAAACTGCAACCTACATGTATACGCGCGCGAGCGTTAATGCACTTTAAAGTACACGCGCCCGAATAATATAATTCATTATTCAACATTATTGCGGCACTTATGTAAACAAATATTTTAATTTCCATCCTCGTACAATAAGCGATCAGCGGGCGCAGCTGCAGCTGTACGGGATCGTATTACTTTGCGTTTTACAAGAGTCCGAGCCTCGGGCTTCTATTTATCGTTTGATAAATAACGGATTATTTTCAGCTTTTCGACGCATTTAGCTTGGGTTGGGCTATTTAGTTGAATGAAAAATATTTTCGCTCGTTGGACGAACGACTTTTGCATGACGCATTGACAGTTCTTCAACGTACTCTTACGAAAAAGCACTTTAAGAAGAATGCGGCCCTTCTGAAGAAGTCATATGAAAAATCAAAGTGCGAATTTGACTTATAAAATTATTTCTATTTTGCCACTTGTAGATTTATGGATGAAAGGTGTACTCACCATCTAGCGATGATTGCTTAAAGTAATATTGTCGTCGTTAAAGTGGTTGAATACTAGTCTGAATTTTTCAAAACAATTGAATTGTCACTATGAGCTCATAATTTTAATGTATTTTAAAATATGTAAAAAAATCATTTTTTGGACATTAGGCCATTATTAATGTTGACTGTTCTTACTAGGGCACTGGCTAATCTTGTGAATTATCTGGCCCTTCAGTGTAAAAATGTTAATATGCATACTAGTATTACAGCATAACAGATTGAAAATGATATAATTATAGATTTTGATTTTCAGTGAATCGTTGTTTATCGTATTTCCGAGTTTCGTGGCGAGCTTCCAATGTCGATTATGTATAGTATAAGGTAAAAATTGTCTTCTGCCAAAAGCATACACTAATTTTCCGCCTCTAAAGCCGCGCCATTTATTCAAGTCGTGAGACTTGGAGTTTAAAACTGTATCTCGCACCTGAGACGAGACTTCATACGAGCAAAATAAGTACCAAAATATCTTTTTGACTAGAAACGTAGAAAAAGTTTAATTTTTTTTTAATTTGGAAATATTACTAGCTAAATATTATTTAATGATTCATTGAACATAAATCAAAGAAAAATTAGAAAGAAAGAGAGTGAATCGTTTTGAAAAACAATACTCGGAAAAATTTCAATTTACAAATTTGCGAGAAAAGAATAAATAAGATGCGAGTGCGATCTATACCGTTACAAATGAATTTCGCTTAATATTCGCGATCTCGTGGAGAAATTCATCGGTTACGATTCATTACGCCAGGCACGTTTTATACGCTAGTGCCAGCCTCTCCGCAAGGCCCCCAGCCTTAATGAACAATATCATATCTGCATCTTGCGGTGCGTTCCACAATGAAGCGTGACAATACGTGCGCAGTGTGTACAGTTATATCAACTTATACATTTGTTGCAAAACGAAAAAGATCATGAAAAGCACCGCTAGTCTTGGAGAACCATAACGCTTATTGTATAGCTGGGGTCATGTAATTCGAATCGATCATCTAACTAACATTTTTAAACGATAAGCCATCATACAAATGTGGATGGTGTATAAATGCATGAGTTGTTTATGAATTTGTGGCGACAAAAATCAGCCTTGAAATTCAGATTTTTTGCTTTTTATGATTTTTTGAATCGTTAAAATAGAATTGATGTAGCTTCTTTTTTCTCGCTGCTAACAGCTCACAGAAATTTAGAATCCACATGTGGTCGACTTTTCATGTTCAAAAGTTTGAAGTTAGGCGTTAGAGCCACATGAATTTGAAACAGTCTCGTGAAATATAATAAATTTCATTTTCTAATGGGGACTATAACGTAATATACAATCGTTAACATTGATAATAATGTTTTAAAAATATTTTCTGAATAAAATTCATCGATATTGTGTGTGAAATTGTATTGTTTAAATAAAATTAACAAATAATGCTCATACACATGCAGAGAAAACGTATCCGCGTAAGCCAGTTATTTTACAAACTCTTTCCTGTGAATTTATGGCCCACGTAAAAGATATAAATCATATTACGCCCTTTGTCGCGTGTGTTCAACAGTTTAGTCATGGGGTGTCCAGTGCAAGCCCACAAAGAATGTAAATGTTCAGTGACAATCACTATAGTGAAATGAAGACATCAAAAAATTATTATTGTTATTTCAGAGTGTTGCAACGAGGAAAAATTAATCATTTTCGTTGAGTACAATTTTATATGCTCACTTCTAAATTGAAAATCTATTCATTGAAAATTGAATGATTTCACAAAAAACTTCAAAAATTGTGTACTTAAATAATGAATTTTCAATTAATTATTAGATCGTAAAAATTTTTTTAGCTGTCATAAAAAATTACAAAATTTCAAAAATACCATTATTCTTTACAGTGGCTTCAAAAGCAAATAAATAAAGCGTGAATGAAGAGCAAACGAACTGAATGGCGAACTGCGCTCTCTCGCTCATTTACTTGAGAGCCGACGGCCGTCGGACATGGCTCCGTATACTTATAATGGCAGCGCGCGCGGCAGCGTCCAACGCTCACGTTTGAGTATACATTCTTTCCTCTCGTTTGATCTCGTGCGTGTGCACATGTGATGCAGCGGCTCATATGAAAAATTGATGAATTTCAACGGTTGTGGTAGCTCGTTAAAAAGATATGTACGCTTGCAAGCACGGCAGCAAGTAGGAATATACATTATACACAACGCGAAACATCCATAAATATAATCGCGCGGGTGCAGCAGCTCGTAGCCACGCAATGCTATTTTCGTCGCTCAGCCGCGGCTCTACGCACTTAATAAGTGCCCGTAAATTAATCACTATTGCAGCACCTGAATATATCGGCATTTTTTATCGGATGCACGCAAACTTATGAGCGGTCGTATGCGGTGAATCGTTTCCCAAGCGAAACTGCGCGGGTCCTTTGCGTCGCTAGTCGCGCGCGTACGATGCCAACTCTTGGACGTGCCGACGGATTTTTATCTACAAAACGAGCCCAATGATAAATGGCTCAATCCTTTTTTTATCGGGAAATATGTAGCAAGTATGTATCGATTAATTGCCATTGACGATTATTATTTATCCCGTATTATATGCGCATGGGCTTGGGTCACGCGCGCTCACCGAGAAACCAGTAGGAGTAAGCTTTATATATATTTCAGTAGGATTAACAACGCGACGCTTCGCGTTTCGCCGCTCTGCCGCAGGAGTGAGAAAAAAATTTCGCTCCTGCTTGCTTGCTTGCTTGCTTGCTCGCTCGCTCGCCTGCTCACTCCGGAGGTTACATAAAATATTAGTTTGCGTAAGAGAAAAAGAGAAAAATAGTTAACCGAGAGATGATGATATTAATGATTTTAGATATTTTACTGTCACACCGGCCTGGTCGGCGTAGAACGATATTATGTGCTATAGAGATTATCCACAGATACGGGATATTGTGGAGAAAAGTCGCGTTGAATAGGCAAAAAAATTCTTGAATTGTGAAATGCAACATCCATTGTGACGCTCGAGTATGCACTCGAGGGCAATATTATTGAGACGAATAACTTATAAATAGAAGCTCCACTGAAAAGAAAAAAATGAAAGTGAAATGGAACATTCAGCTAGGTATATGTACCTATAAGAAATCGTATACACTCACGTTGAAAATGCTAAAAACTGCGCACTCTCATGTTTGGTAAAATTACCTCAGAGGAATCGATCGCGATTGTTATCCCGACTCAAAGGCGATCTTCGAGTTCCGGTATATATTTCGCAAATCACGAAGACAATACTAATGCAGCCTATAAAATGCCTATACGTCATTTAGCTCTAACATCAAAAGCTAAAACTCGACGTAAATGCCTCGGCCGCGCGATTATTTCGAAAAATCGTGAGTACCCCGCGCGCGTGCACAGGTGCGCTCATAAAAAAACATGAAACAAAAAGCCCGTGCGAATAATAAGCGAGCTCACGACTCGTTGCGTTGTGGCTATATATCGCATGGCTTTTACGCAAAACCTTCACTTTTGCCTTATAAACATGGCACGCGCATTTACGTGTACGTGTGAGTTTACGTGCTACGCCATATAATCAGTTGATAACTCAATCGAGCTCGCTCGCGCGCGCACATACGAGAACCTTTTTATTTCATCAATTTTGTATACGATTATGTATGCCTCGTCCACGCGAGTCACATTATAAGCCGCACAAGTGAGAGTTTATGAGTATAATTTGAATATAATTTGAAATGCTGAATGAAGTTATTATACATATATCAACCGTTTGCGACCTATCTTCGTATTTTATAAACACGAATTATGTTATATATCTTTCCTTTTACACGTATATCGTCGCTGAATCGTATAATTTTGTATACATACGTATTTCCAGCATCGCGATTGATCTTCAAAAAATTTCATAGATCAAACTCCAGCCGTTTATCGAAAACGCCACAAGAAATTACGCTCTTTCGAGATAATGCACTCTAGGCGCTCGTTGCTTTACGTAATTTTACAACAGCTATCTCGGCTCGCGTCGAATATTTTATTGCAAATTGCAGGTTAAAATAAATTATTTACAATTTTAAGACACGCGTAGATTCTTCATCTAAAAAACGGATATCTTTTATATTTTTCTATGAGTCTAGCCGGTGAATGTGTGTAAGCGTATACTAGCGCTGCTCGCACGCACGCGCATTTTTGTCGTTGAAAAATGGTCTCGACATTTATTAAAGTCTGCGCCTAGCCTCTCTCTCTCTCTCTCTTTCGCTCTCTCGTTCTCTCACCACCGTCTGTTGTTCTATACGAATTTCGACGAAATACGCTCGTTGCAAATACATATATAGCCGAGCGCAGGGCCGCGCGCAACGACAGGCCGTCAACGACACCGCCAACAACATACAATGTTTTCGTCAATGCTCGTATACGGTGTTCGTATATATACATGCACTCCGACGCAGGCATGTAGATATATACGTTTGCATGTAACAAGCATAACGAGTTACACAAACGAAACGTGAAATATTTTTGCTGCGTGTATTTTCCCTTCGCCTGAGCGCAGAAATACGTCGGTGAGCTGCAGCTGATGATTGCACGTGTATGTATATAATACGCGCTATACGTATAGCTGAATAAAAATAAACATCCTTTTATTTTCAACCTCGGAGCCGGTTGCGTGAGCTCCTTTCTTTATCATATTATACGCATTATAATTGTTCGTAATAGGTAAACAACTTTATAACGCACAACTAAGAATTTAATCGATTTCCATTTAATATAAATGAAATCGAACTTTTCACCTAATTTGTACCTTGATTAAAACGCTTCGACTATGCAATCGCTCGAATTACAATCAAAAAAGTAAAAATATATAATTGATAAAAAACGCGAGTAAGTTTTTGTTCGATAATAGAGAAATCACGATAAAAAGAAAACGAGTGCATGAGCTCGTTGCGTTGCAAGGGTCGCGCGTCTACATAGAAAACAGAAGACGATAGTATGTGTACACTCGCGGCTGGAGCGCATTTATGGATGCTTACCTATGGCAGTTATCGAGCTCACGCGTACTGCTTTCCCAATATATACCGCCGCTTTTATATCATATGATATTTCTCATGTCCGCATTTTATGATACACATACATAGTCGTCAAAGTATCCGTAATTACGACTAGCATTGCGCCGCGTTCGTACCATGGCTCGAGACGGCACGGTATATATTGAAATAATCCAAGCCGCAAAAGTAAACGCATTAATACACTCTTGAGAGGGAGAGAGAGAGAGAGGGACAAGATTAAAAGCTGAGCTGCAAAAGCAAAAAAATTCCAAAAAGAGGTGCGTCACGACCGCGCGTATTCAGACTGCTGAGAGATCCAAACGCACGAGAGCTACTTCTTCTCTCCCTCGTTTTCTTTTTTTTTTTTTTTTTTGCTTGTTAAAACATACTCGACGTGGTGCGCAGAGAGATATAGCTTATAATACACGCGAGCGAGCTGCGGTGCAGCAGGCTGCAGCAGCCAAGAAAAGAGAAGTTGCTCGGTAGGTCGTCGTCGTCGCGTATATGGCAGCAACAGCAGCAGCAGCAGCCACTGCAACGGCAGCAACCAGAGGCGGCATTCGTTTTCTGCTTCTGCTCTTGCAATTTCACACAAGAGATAGAACAAGAATGAGCGGAATAACCAGAGTCCACGAGAGAGCGAGAGAGCGAGCGAGTGAGAGAGAGAGAAAAAGAGGTATATATAATAAAGTCCTGGTAGCGAGTCGCTTGTATATGCGTACACGTATGCATCCGCCGCTCCGCAGCCACAAAGACGAGTTTCGACCCGGGTGTACGCGCGTGGGCCATTGTGACGCGCTTGCAATTGCAGCAGCGCAAAAAGTTTTGCTCTCTTTCTTATTTATGCGCAGGACTCGGTAGCTGCTTTGAGTGACACTTCTTTTTAACTTCGTCTCAATTATAATAAGCTAGGCTAATAATCTCGTGACCACCAATCTACATATGATTCAGCGCATTGCATACTCCAGTCAACCGCATTTGAAGACTTCCAATCCAAAAAGGCGATAGTGTTTCGCCTCGGATGGGCACGATCTTCCCCCTGGTCGGCATGAAACCTGAAAAAGAACATCGCTCGCACATACATACAATATCGAAGTAGGCGAGCGGCATATACGTGCGTATATCGCCCATGTAAGCCGATAAAACAAAAGAGATAAAAATTGCAGTAGCCTTGGCAGCAAAGGAACGAGCTCGGCTGTATAAGTGCAGCAGTCGGCGCAGTATCTGCGAGATAGCGCGCGAGCGAGACTATATCTGGATCCAGTCGCGCGCGCACACACCCGGCGACCGGTTGCTGCGCTGTATACGCACCCAGGGTAGCATCCGTACGTATACGTGTATACACGTACGTGTAAGCGAGTTTCTGGTACAGCTATATATACAATCGGAACGACGGGGGAAGAGATGGATCATCCATCGCAGCAGCCATGAATCATCCGAGGCAGAACCACACACATACACACGAACGTACACAGGCCGTATCTATGCAATAATCCAGGCGGTGCGTGGTTCGCGCTACCTACACACACACACACACACACACATATATAGGAGCAGTGGCGGCAGAATCGCCGAGAGAAAAACAAGAGTACACAGGCGCGGGCGTGGACCCTGTATATAGCTGCGGGGGTTGCACGGAAGCGCTGCCCTTCATCCGGACTTTTTCGCATTTTTCAAAAATAAAAGCAAAAGGAGGAGAAAAATTAAAAGCCCTCGCAGACCGCAAGGACTCTCTCATTGTTTGCTTTTGTGTCAGAAGAGCTGCTCCGAGTCCTTTTCCCGGAAAAGACGCTATGAGCGAGGGACTACTGACGCGCGCGCTTACGCGTTGGAGTGCGAATGGGGTGTGTACTGTGTGCGTGTGCTTACGGGGTGCTTAGATATCCAGTATACGACTGACGCAGCACATGAAAGAGTGGCTTTTTTCAGCTCGGATGTCTGCTCGATCGAACTCTCTGACTCACCTTCCGCGTGTCATTTCTTGTGTCCAGGCATTGGAGAGAGGGTGGAAGGAATCTATCCTCTTTTTCACGCTTGACAACTAGGCGAAAAAATAAATCATAATAAAAAAAAAATGTTTTCGACGGAAATTCACTGATACAAAGAGCTAATATTTGAACACAATATTTGAGATATTTTTCTCTGACAAATGTAATCAAAATAAGAAGCCTCAATGCTGGATTGACTTGTAAATTTGATCAAAAACTGAATTTAATAAAAATTCATGTTATAATTTATTTTTGTAATAAAAAAAATTAAAATTTTCTTGAAATTACAGTAAGCAACAGCCCGACCAGTACACTGAGTTAATGAGAGTACTGATTAAAATTAGACTGGCTTCACTGTCACGTTTTATGAAAACGAGCCAACGGTGGAATAGAGGGTAGCTTCTGGGAAAATGTTGACGCGAAAAGCAGGGAGAATGTCAAGAAACGTCATCAGGCACGATGAGAATCATATGATGCATAACGTGTAAGATAGTCGCTACATTTGAAGGAACACAAACTGTGTCTGGTATAAGATATGCGTAATTAGCAAAAGACTCAAGCATCAACTTGACTTTTATTAAAGAAAATGGTGCTGACGTTTCAGGATCAACGTTGCCTGCCATTTTATTACCTAATTTTTACACTCAAAATATTGTTCTTAGCATAATAGAATTGAACAATTTAGTAGGTAAGAAGAAAAAAATTTTAGAGCTTTGATTCACGGATCTTTTTTTAAGCGTTCCTTCCATCTCCCTGTTGCATTCAATGAAAAGCTGAAAAGAAAAAATGTCCTTTTAACGTAAAATGTTGACTCAATCTCGAGTCGAGCGTCGCGCGCGCACGCTTGGCTCACGAGCGAGGGGTCGTTTTACTTATTCTCACGAGTATACCCAAAATATCTCGACAATCTCAAGTGCTTGAAAGAAAGTGGATCGACAGTCGTACACAATGTCGGGTGAAATGCGACTTTTCCAAGCTTTGCTCTTGCGACGTTTGCTCACATATGTCGATGTCCTCGAGATAACGAAATAAAAAAAAGAGCTCTCGAGGATATTGATCTAAATACGCAATTTTCATAATGTAACTGTCTCTGTTATCTGAAGTTAAAAAAATACGTTTTAAGAGAATCGTTGGATTCATTAAAACAATTGGATTTTAATTCAACTAAATTAAGTTGAAATTAAAAATTATTACAGCTCTTATCAAAGAATCTTGATAATTATACTAAGGGTGAGAAATCCTAAAGCAGTTGTAAGCATAAAAACCAAACCCATTTTACACATCGATGTATATGAGATTCAAGTATACATAAATTAGTATACGAATAAACGTATAACGAGGGTCGTCTGTACTATAATTTAATACTGAAAGCTCATTTAAATATAATTGTCTACTACATTATATTCATTTAAATCTTGAGATATGCAAACTAGAGGAAAAATATTATTAGATGTATTTAATTTAAAAAACTTATTTTATGAATTGCAACTGACTATTACAGAAAAATATCCTAAGGTGGTAATTGAATGATTCATAGAGCTAGTATAACAAGGGGTGTATTATAAACAATCTCTTATCAATTTGGCGTGAGAATAGTCTCGATTGAAAATATTTCAAAGCCCTTGGACTATCTCGATGCTAGGGAAAAATCAAGGTTAGCCAGCAGATATTAGCGCGCTCGGGCTGCGATAAAAGGGATGAGGCTCTATATCTTCATAGTAGAGTTATATACAGACACATACAGAGACGGTTAGAAAGCTCGGCCACAGAATAATACCAATGGAGAGTTCAGCACATTCGCAGCGCGTGAGCGTAAGCAATGAGAGCTGCAGTACGTAGCAGCGGCGGCGGCGGCAGCAGCAAGTGGCTCGTACGTCAACCGGTGGCTCGTAAACGTCAGCGCTGCTATAGCTGCTACTATCCTACTATCTGCTGCCGCCGCCGCTAGCTCGTAAACGTAAACGCGCACTCGCTGTCTCTGCCGACTACGTATATACCTACGTGTATATACGTGTGTGTATATATAAACGTGTATATAAGGGGATGCATCGCTACCCGCGTGCATCCGAGATATAACAAACGTGCAAAGTCGCGACATATTATAGCGGGCTTCAGCAAAGTTCAGCGAGCGTTTATCGCCCGTTTACTACTTGCCTTTCATTGAATTGCCAGATATATCGACTAGATGCGCCTGCTGCTGATCAAATGTTTGTTTTATTTCTTATCAATATTATTGTGTCCCAATAAAAAGTTGTACTACGATGGTCAGAGTGGAAATTTTGAGCGAATATAAATTAAAAGTGCAATTTGACAAATTGAATCGTAACCACGACGCAATGATTGTTCGTCCCGACAGACTTACACAAAAGAATCTATCCATCTGGAAATGTCAACGTGCCAACTCCTGTCGCCCTCTCCTCTCCAGTTTCAGAGAGGGACGAGGCCGCTATACGCAAAAGATAATCTGCGCATAATGAAATACTCTAAAAGCAAGGGTCTTCGTCGCGGCAATGAAAACAAAGCAGTTAATAAATTGTCGGAAGCGAGAAATGCGCGCCTGTCGCGAGATTTCAGAAGGGGGTGCTGTGCCACTACTGCTAAAGCACAGACGAACACGCGTACACACGGACGCACAATACGGCGTATACAGAACGCGAGGCGCGCGCTTGCGGTGGCATATTATTGAATGGCTGAACAGTGCGCGAGAGCGCGCTTGGAATAAAACAGTCGCCGCCCGCCGCCACCGCCACGTGGTTTAAGCTCTATACAGTGATTAAAACGAAGCTGAATGCTTGACTTCTCTTTCCCTCTATCTCTCTCTCTCTCTCTCTCTCGCGTGCAGCTCGTCGCACAAACACCAGCTAACGGAGACAGAGAGAGAGAGGAGGGTCAAAACCAGGAGAGACAAGCCCTGGAACAAGGCACGCTGCGACGTTCCGTGTGTTTAATCATGTTCAGGCTGGTTGGCAGGTCGCTAGCAAACCCGTGCGCGCCCGTAGAGAGAGAATAGAGGCCAGGGATTTGCATAGTCGAGGCCAAAGTCGGAGCAGCGATGGACTCGCAGCCAGCATAGTCGCACTGGTAGAGCAAAGGAGGGAGGTAAAGCAGAGAGAGAGAGAGAGAGAGAGAAGACGTCCGACGTCGTTCGAGATTGCTTCGGGCGATATATATTTATCGGTAGAGCCACTGCGCCTTAAATGAAATTTTGTTCAACGCCGTGTATACGCGCCCGTTGTGTATACCTATACATCGGGATTTGGATCGTTTTCGCTCTGCTGTATAGAGTTGGAATAACAGCAGCACCACCAAGAAACGGCGAATTTGAATTCCGATCGCTCCGTTGATTGGGGGAGAACGGCCCGAGCTTTTAATTCGTTTTGCCAGTCAAACGTGCTTTTGCGCTTGAATAAGATCAATGTACATTTGAGCTCGAATCCGCTTTGTGATCAAATCAACGTTCAAATCTTGTAAACATATACATAGAAGCTGTTTATAAAGAACGAGATTGCGCCGTGAGCTTTCGCAATTAAAAATACATTTTTCATAAGATTTATATAAATTAAAATTTATACTTTTTGATTAAAACTCAATTTCGATCATGAAGAGAAGCAATAAAAAACTTACTCATGAGAAATATTGTAAAGACAGTTGGCCTTTCTTGAATAAGCTTTTGGAACCCCTCAAATTACGATAATAGTTTAGAGAGTCCACGCCTTTTTAATACATCGTAATATAATTTTACAGAGCAAGTAATGCCGAAAAAGGTGCTTGATTACATTCTACACAAGGTGGATTCAAGTTGTATATAAGGAATTCAATTATCCTTATTGCCAAATAAAGAAGCGATTTTGATGTTAATGTAAACTGTTGGTAAAATGGAATCTTTTTTCTTTTTTCGCGGTTTTTGGAGTGATATAAATTTCCCTCACTCAATTTCAAAACAAATCAAAATAAAGTATTGTAACCTTGTAGTTATTAAAGTATGACTAACATACTCACTATTAATTAGGGTCAGTACTGGCTAATTACTCAGCATCAAAAAATAAGAAATAGTGCAGTAACAGATGCAGAATCTAGATTTTTCGGACCATATTAGCAATATAGCGCTTCTAGAGGACCTTAAAAGCATTTAAAATGTTTACTGTTTCAAGAAGTTATGTTTTTCTGAATATTCACACGACATTCATTCAGTTAACGAGCAATACTAAATTTAATAGAATAATTTTTTATTTAAAATTTTAATTTAAAATAAACATTATCACTTAGCTCCCATGAATGTAAAATTTATTCTCCGGCAAATTGCAGTCATTCACCCTTTGGAAATTTAAAAGGCGCACCTTAGTAGGATAATTAAATCTTAAAAATAAAAAGTAAATAAAAAATATAGAAGCATGTACAGAGAGCGAGCGAAAGATGTACAACATGTATCGAGAGATGAGATCGCAAGGTAAATATAGAAGCGGCAGCAGCAGCAGCAGAAAAAGGTGTACCGGCAAGAAAATGAGTAAAAGACCGAACGAACTTACACATAACATTATACAGAAAGTGCAGTGCGCGATCGCTGCAGAGCTGCTCGAGCTCGCTCGCAAGAAGCGTCCGTGTGTATATTATACAAGCGCGAACGAGAGGCAGATAATAATCCGTTGTTCGGCTGAAAATTGCGGGACCGCATAAATGAATAGTTTATAATGTACACGTGAAAAGGAGCACGTACACATACACACACACACACCCATGCGCGAGCTTTAAAAAGGAAAAAAATAAGAGTAACATAAAATTCAACTCGACAGCGCCATCGCGATCTTATTGCGCTCGCTCGCGCGTTATGCGCGGTGACTGCAATTATAATGCCGGCCGTTCGCGCAGCAGAGAAATCATTGTACGGCTCTCTGAATAAGGGCCTAGCGAGGTAGGTACACTTGATTGCGGTTGTGTACAGCTACGGTGCGCGGCTCTACAGTCTCGTGCTCGCGCCGCGCGCACTTATTTATTATATCTGTCTTAAGCGAGTGCACCGGCGAACACCCTGAGCTGAACGTGAATAATGTTAATACGTATGATCGCCAACTGGGAGTATGTGTTTTTAATTGACATCGCAGCTATCAAATCTATAAAGCGTGCTGCATATGCATGAGTTGGCCAACTGTAAACGCGATGGTCGAATATACATAGTATGCGAAACGTAAGAGATTAAGAGAGATTTATTTTATAGATGAGATATCAAATTGTAATGCATCATTTTGGCGTCATTGACGTGGGAGTGTTGGGACTGTAAAACTCGTTATAAAATAAAAATTTTCACGATACTTTTGCATTCGAGTGGGGTATTAAATAATTTAATTTCTGAAATTATAACTGCAATAATCTTTTCTGTAAGCCCTTTATGAATCTCGCAATAGGTCGTCTCGAAATAGAATTTCTCAAAATGCTAGCGAATAATCCGATGAAAACTCGTGATCGATTGGTGGAAAAAAATTATGAGGAAGGTGTAAGATAGCGACTCAAACATGCGTGTCAGCTGAGAAAGAAGCCGAGCGTGCAGCCAATGAATGAAAAATGGCTTCGTCCAGGACGACGTTCGTTCGCGTCACGCGTGCAAGCGTGAACGAAGAAGGTTGGGGGAAGGAGGAAGCTGCCTCTGCGCGTTCCAGCTTGGCTATATACGTGATTGGAGATGAAAGGGGGTAGGAAATAGGAAAAAATACGCGAGAACGTGGGCGACGCCGCCGCTGCTACATAGGAGAGATAAAGTGGAATGTCTGATCCTGCAGCGCGTGGAGAGTAAAAAGATCTCGCAGCCCGAGTGTCCCGCGAGATGGAGGGAGACACGCGAAAGCAAAGCTGTGCTCCAGAGAGGAAAAACTCGCTCATCCTGCACATTACCTGACGCTTTTTTTTAGCTCGGCCTCGAGAGCATCCAGAAGCCGTTTTGCCTTACCCTGCGCTTGCCCTCCCAATTCAACCCGACAAAGAAAAGTCCGAAAGAGGAAAAGAATTTTTGCTTCCAGGAGAAAAATGCCTGCTTCTTTCTTGATCCTCTCTCTCTTGCTTACACCTAGCTTGTATTTACTTGTATTTCTCTTTGTTTTGTTTGTCCCTCACCTTTTTGGCTCAAATAGGTGTTGTTTATTCTGAATATTGCATCGCAAGTCTCAAAAAAGTATTTTTCACAGTATTAAAATTAATTATTCTGATAGAGATACTCACTATCAATAATGAGCTAACGACCTAAAAATGAACATTTGAAATCTTATATAACACATCACCATTAATTAACTTGTTTTTGGCGTTTTTTTCGTTACTATTATGATGGAAAAATAAAACGAAATTTAAATGACAATAAATCAAGACTAGCTTATCCCATTAAGTCCGGGACGGACGCATTTTTGATACATTTTGGAACCGTTGTACTTTTGCTGAAAACGGGGTCTGGATAACTTGCTAGTGAGCATGTTCTACGAACAATTTAATGAACTTTTCGAATCCGGTGACAGATTTTCGATATGACGAACAGGTCAAAAGTTATGGATAATCTTATCCAAAAAAACGTGATTTCGAAAAAAAATTTTTTCTTCTTTTCGAATTTTCACATGAAAATATTTTAAATCCTGGCGTCTTCGGTACAAATAAAGTGTCCTTGGTTCCTTCTCTTAAAGTTATGATAGTTCGAATTAGTGAAATATGATTTTAAGTACAAAAAATGGGGACTGGAAAACGAAAATATATAAGGAAATTTCTGAAATTTTCAACTCAAAAACGATGGATTCTTATGTGTTCTCTCTCCTGTGATGGTATTATTTCTTGTTCTTGAAATTAAATCTGTGAACTTTCTAATTTCGTTACCTTTTATTTTTTCTATATGCACAATGTTTTCAAGTATTGAACGCGTGTTGATCACTATTTCTTTTTCTGACTTCATCTTATTATACATTGCAAGGAGTCTATCCAGCTCTATCTCTTTTCACGTAAAGTCGTGGTGTATTATGCTTCTAATGAATGCTGTGGATTCTGATATGCTTATATTTGACTCATTGTACTACGCTTTGTTCTCCTCATTTAGGTATCTGAAAAATTGTAATGAAAGTTGAGTGGTGTGATACCGGCCAATAAAATATATAAATGAGTTTTGTATGTTATTCTGTTTATTCTATGTTATTCTATTTTAATATATTATGTATTTATTGTATATTATTGCTTACTCTATAAATTTTTTGTACTCAATTTGTATTATTTGTGCCTTACGGCAAGCTAAATAA
Organism: Trichogramma dendrolimi; assembly: GCA_034770305.1. NCBI lineage: Eukaryota > Metazoa > Arthropoda > Insecta > Hymenoptera > Trichogrammatidae > Trichogramma > Trichogramma dendrolimi. The sequence continues at coordinate 703,711 of JAPMIB010000037.1, read as the reverse complement.
ATTCGTAAAACTAAAACTAAAATACCAACAAAAAAGTAGTAAGTCTTTTATCATATTTCTAATTATCATCTACTTCAGCCTATCCTCTTACAGCAGTACGGGTAGTAAATATAACTGATATTTAATTCATATCTATCCTGTGTAGCCCTATACTAGGGCTGTCACAGTATTTTAATATCTGCATTAATTGCAATTTTTTTTAAGCGCTAGTATATCTCAAACAATATTCAACACCATTTTAATTCTTTTGCAATTCCAGAATCGGAAAAACAGTCTTAAAATTTCGGCATTACATAATTTAAATATAGAAAATCTATATTTTATTCAGCATTCAATAGGACCAGTTTTATTAGAGCTAATAAAAATTATTTTTGCTTTCAAAATAATTTCCAGAATAAATTTTTTTCTTTTCCTTTGTGTGCGGGAATACTGCATCATAATCTTGATGAAAATGCCAATATTTTCATCGTAACAAAAAATGCCACGATCTTTTGTGCTCGATTCATCAATAGGAACGAAAGCTGTTGAAAGTTAAATATTTTTTTTCACTAGCGATTCATAGGTGATTTAATCATTATTTTTTTTCATAAGGCTTAGTATTAAAATTATAAATGCTTGAATTGTATTATTTTTATCTTGAGTATATGAGGCAAAATTTAGAACCTGTAAAATTATAACAAGAGTTTATTCTCAATATTAATTAAGTTAACTTTTGCTGACGTTAATTTTTATTTAGGTAGATTTCCCACTCCGCAAATTGTAGATTCTTTTTAAGAGAAAAAGAATAAATAACAAATAATTTTTGGATAGCTGACGATGACTTTTTCCATAATTATTTTACTGTTTCTAACGGTTCTTCCAAAACACATGCGTACAATTACTGTATATCATATGCGCCCGCACAAAGTCAGCTGAGGTGTGCAATGTGCATACACAATATATACTATGGCAAATCTTGAATCAGTAGCCTAAGGACTTCCTTCATCGTTCTGTCCGCACTTGGCTCGATAAATGATTGGCTCTCTCTTCGTTCTTCCCTTCTTGTGCGCTCTATCTTCTTGACCATTATTGATAATAATAGCATCATTAAACTTTATCAAGTCTCGAAATTAAAAAAACCAATACCGTATATAACACTCCTAGTGGTCCGTACACGTAAGCCGCGTAAGGACCCGCAGCGTTGCGCAAAATTATTAATGCATTGATCGATCGACTCTTTCTCCTTTTCTTACGCTTTATCTTCTGCCCATCGTTCTTTTGTCTATATATATACACACACACACACACAGGTACACACAAACCCGTATTTGCTTCTCCTGAAAGGTTACATCTACCAGGGTATTTTCGCTGCCGAACGAAAAAGCGAGGAGGCAAGCCGAAGACCCGTTAATGAGTCGTGCTGGATGATCTTTTTGCTCTCGTGTATATACCTTCGGCGTGAATAATGTTCGGGATGAGATTGGAATTCCCGCGGCTAGAAAAGCGGAAACACGCGCCGTCCTCGATTATTGCGCATCACGATCGTAATGTAGCTCCTTCGATGCACTCATATAAAAATCGACCTCTGTCGCTGCTTCGGCCGTATATAATGTCGTTACTTCGACATTGTAGGATATTGCGAAAAAAATGCACTCTATTATTGTTGAAAACGTGGGATGTTTATGACACTGTTTCAGCTGCGATAGTTCAAACTGATAATTTTCATTCTAAAACGAATCGATCGATGGCTTATCGTTGAAATGTCATTTCAATTGTATGATTATATCAAGCTAGTTTCATCGATTATCATCGAACGTTATTTTTACAGTTGAAGGTCAATTAATAGCTTCTAATACTATGCTTCAATATTAGGCAAATGTATCATATTGAATTCTAAATATATTGAGCTATAAGTCAAGTTTAATTATTCGATAAGTCAAAACCTATGTACAAAAATGCTCAAAAAGATTTTCTCAAACTTCTATCTAATATTTTTCTAAAAAGGTTCATGGATATTAAGAGAAGAACAAAGCGTTTTTGAAAAGTGCCACTGTTACAAAGGTTTCAGTATCCTGGCAATTCAAAAAATTATATTCGCAGCTCGCTTTTGTTATACCTCATTCGCGTGGAGCTGTAACGCCAAGTCTTCTCTCGAAGGCGTGCAACATCTTGCCAGTGTGCACACCTATACATGCACACGTTGCAAGGCGCAGCGGATCGAGTTTGCAACTACTTGCCGAGCAGGTTTTTCGCTCGCTCGTGCTCGGGGATTGGACGTGCGGAGGCTTTTTCTTTTTCTCCGGCGCGTACTACGTGAAACAGAGAGAGAGAGAGAGAGAGAAAAGTACGAGATAAGCTTCATAAGTAGGCGGTGCGCACGATACCTCTCGACGCGCAATGGCCACAAATCCGCACGCTTACGTATCGTATATAGGAATATAAGCCTCGAGCGCTTCTGTGCAATGGAACGCTCGCGCAGCACAGCACACAGCGCAGAGAGTGTATACACGAGCGAGCGAGTACGAGTCGACTATTTATATTTATCTGTACACGTTGGTGGCTAGAGAAAATAACCGGCGTATAAATGAAAAGAAGAATAAACGGCCTCGTGCGCACTGATCGAAATGTCATCGATTACAAATGACCGTGTTTATGGGTGGTTTATACTACTTCGGACTGTATATAGATTGCTCTTTACCCACCAGATACCTGCCTTTTTTTCTACCTCTTTTTCCGCGTACCCTTGGACTGATTGCCTTTTTATACGTCATGTACCACTCATGTTCAGATGATATGATAATTTTTTTAGACCAATTTTAAATCATACAGTAATAATTACTGATAAAAATAAAAAAAAGAACACTTTTGAACTGTCAAAGAATTATCACTGGCTTACATTTATATTTATAACGGATCTATCTAACGTTTTGTTAAATTGTTCTTTCTACTATGGCATAAACAAAAGTACCTCTCAGCTAAGTCGTACAAATGAATAATGTGTTGTCATATTAAATTTAAATAATAAGAAAAACTACCTTGAGGCATACTTCAATGACAACTAAATTTATGTGCTTGTAGTAGATAAAACATAATTCATGTGTGTTCAGAGTCAGAACGCAATTTTTTTCATTATGTAATTGCATTGTGACTGTTTTGAGTAATTATGCATTGACTATATTCCACTGGCAAATTAGGACAGTTTTCAGCCCTGAAAGAATATATATCGACTACCGCGAAAATTGATTTTTACAAAAAAATTGGATAGTCATGGATTAATTGTACAGATTAGAAATACAATTTTTATTTCTTTTGAATTTCGATGATAAGTTTACTAATAAAAAATTTTCAATTTCATTTGAACTATACTACATATTTAAAAAATAATGACTTTCCTTAACAATTCGATGCTATTAGCGTAACTAAATTTGAAATTAAGGTGTCGCCATCTTGAAAAATAGGACCTTTGACAATTGATTGATTCCTTCTGACGCCTCGACCTTCCAGACGCGACATTTTTAAAAATCTATTCCATGAACCATTGTAAAAAAATGCTAATGCAGCACTGATCCTGTTCGAACTGAAAGCGTTAAAATGTGGACTTGGTGACTTTTGATGGAAATGATTGAGAAGTGATGTCAAAAAACAAAACTTTCCTCTATGTACGAAATTTTGAACAAAGTATACGGTAAAAGTGGGAAAAATCACACGAGCCATTGTTTTTCCTTTCTTCTTTTCGTTCAATTCATCGTTGCATAAAAGGAAGTGAAAGAGAGTGAGAAAAACAAGCTTTATACATCGGAAAAACAGTATTTTCACCGAAAAAGCAAACTCGTCCAAGCTGCAGAAGCGAATTCTTCGGTACATATACGCAGTATACACGAAGCGGCAGAAGAATAGAGGGGATTGTACAGGACTGACTTATACACAATGAGGGTGGGAAATCTGCCGTCGTACGACTTTCTCGGGGTGTCATTAATAAAAGTGTCAATGGTGTCAGTGGACTAATGTTGCCAGTCACTCCGACGCTAGCTCGCGTATTGGAGAAAAAGCGATCTCGCTGCTTCTGCGTATAGGCACATACACGTATTCACACTCATACAAGCCTGCAACGAGGGTGGAGATATTTCACCCTCCTCGCTCTTACGCTGGTCTATGTATACTCGGATGCTGTTGTTGCACCATCTTTGCACAGCCCGCTGGGATTGCCGAGAATTTGGGGATTCACTGGGTGATCATTACAGAAAATTACGAAAGCTTGTCACAAAGTACTGATTTCTTATTAACTTCAATAATCGATACGTGCGACTAATTTCATGCACATTTTAATTGGCAAAAGATTCACGTTTTTTGATCTGCGTCAATTATTCTGGCACAATGTTTTTTAGTATTTTTTTGTACTTTCCTTGAAATTCAATAGCTTAACTCGCGAGCTAAAAAAAAAAAGGAGAAAAAAAACGTTGGAATGAAGTTATTTTTCTTCGGTCTACGAGCTTTCTCGCTATCAGTCGCATCGATCGAGAGCGAACACGCACACACCTCTCTCGCTGCTTCAAAAGTGTTCAATTTCGAAAATTGCAGTCTCGCGCGTTATTCGCAAACTACATACCGGCTCAAACAAACTCATTTTTTTTGTTGTTGCATTTTTTCCGTCAACCGCGAAACACATTGTTTATGCAAAGTCACAATTTCATGCTGGTATGTGCAAGCCCACGAGCTAAATTTGCCTTGAATAAGGCCAGAAAAAAAATGGTCGTAGCTCGCACATTAGGCAGCTGATGCGTATTACCAGAGAAAAGTGGAATAATTTAATGACGGAGTTGGCGCTTTTGCGAAGTTTTCGTATCCGCTCGTGTATACGTGTGTGCGTTTATGCGTTATATACCCGCCAAAGGGTCAGTCGCCGTGGATAGCGAGCTACACTTGGATTTTGTATGCAGGGACCAGACAGACGTCTCATTTGCATAGTAATAATATCGACACGCTGCGTCTCTATGCGAATGCGTACCGTGTAAAGCGTTGATATCACATTTGCTGCCTGGGCAATATGGGAAAATTGTCTCTTGCCAATCTTCATTTTTTTTATGCGCACGTCAACTAGGGCAAAAAATGAGCGATGAGCTACTCATAATACATCCTGTTGGTGCGCAACGTCTGTAAAGCACGACAAATTGACACCTTGCGAAGGATTCGACTCTAGATTGATTTTTTTTTTCATTAAAAATTCATAAATTATAGTACCGATCACAGTCCAGCTGCAATGTAATTAATTTAAATAACAAATCGGTTCGGTATTTTTACGCACCGATATACTGTGAGTTCTGGGAAGCATTTGTAAAATTATGGAAATCTCGAGAGAACCGAATGACAAATATCCACGATGAAATCGGCAAACACATGAAAGGAGCGAGAGATCACAGTTGGATAGTTCATGAAAAATCGGATCGAGTTAATAAAATGCAGAATCGCTCGTATAGCGTGTCGGACGAAACGCGTACTCTATATACTTTTTCGACAACTCGCAGGAATCTCAAAAACGCGCGTGAAAAATAGCATCTTTGATCGGCAAGGGTATAATACCTCAGCTCCGAGGCACGCATAAATATTAGCGAGGTTCGAAGAGGCTATAATGAGCGTAACAGTGGGCCTAAGTTGATCGATGTTCGGTACAAATTCATCATCGTCAAAGGTCGTCTCTGCCATTTCGTACCTCTTTTGTCCATAGGGAGGCAGTCGATTTGCATAAAAAATTAGCACGGCTCTTAATTAAAATGTAAAATGGACCGCACAGCTCGCAGCTCGGCTGCAGGCATTCGTTTAATCATTCGCCCGCGCTCGGCTGCTCATAATAATAAGCAGCAGCGACAAACAAATGAAAAGGGTTGCTCGAGCGCTGCGTTCTGTTGCGCCGCATCCCGCTTGGGTCCATCCCTCAGACTTTCTTGAATTTATAATAATAAGAGGGGTCACGCGGGGTAGAGCTACAACGCGATCCACCCAAGAATCAGCGCAATTTTGACATCTCACTCGTAGTCGTACAATCAACAGTTTGAATTAACGATTAGCTTGTTTCCGATGTTGTTTTTGTCAAGACCGTGGATGTTTACAGTCGTACAATTTGTCAGAAATAAAATTAATTCGAAACATCAATAAAATTGATATGCACTGAAAGAAATTCGTTTATCGCATCTAGAAAACTGAATTTCACATGAAGAAACATCAAACCCATGTCGCATGTACTTAAAAGAGGAAACACTCAAGATATATCCAATTTTCTAAGCACTGAACACAAAAGTGATATGGCATATATTTCATAACTTACACTAGTCGCCCGAGGATTAATTGGACACTCCTCAGATACTACAGACTGAATAACATATTCACTGAGTAGTAATCGTACAAGAAAGGGTATGCGCATATTTTAACAAACAATTAGCTAAAAGGTTTTTTTTGTGACATTTTTTGAAAATTTTGAACTCCCTATCTAATGACTCGAGCGTGCAGAAACACCTCAAGTTTGGTGGTGTTTCCTCGACACAGGGAGTAGAAAGAGATATACAGAGAAAAAAAAATCAGCCAGGTGAACGAGACGTTTCTTGTCTCATCGCTTCACGAGTAGGAGAAAATTTGACTTTTACAGTCTGAAAAATCCCGGAATTACGATTAACGAATAAATGACTCAATCGCAAAGGCGTTAAAGCGATCGCGTTATTACACGTATATGGCCCTCTCGAGCGAGAGAGCATGTGATCAAGGTAAAACGAAGCCGCGGCGCGCACTGCTCGTGCTTACATTGCCGGCCAATTATTTTAGAAAGCTCACCTTGACCGTGTGTGCTTGTGTACATGCGTACAGCCAACATGCGTCGTGTACGTACGCGCGGCATATCGCAGAGCTCTCAGCTGCAAAAGAGAACGAGAGAAGCATCATGCATCATCATCGTGCACGATCGATGAAGTGCTTATACGTACCCCATTATGATGCGCGCGGCGTCCATTAAAGTTGCAATCGGTGCGAAATACCTGTCTATGTATGCAGTTTCGCGCGCGGCGTACATGCGCACGGTAACTGCACACAAACACACACACACATACATATACACACTGCCAAGCGCTATAATACGTACGTGCGTTGCGTGTGATATATAATAGCCAAGGCGAACGCGTAAATTTTACCATTACATAGAAGCTCATCCGAGAAGTGCGCATTATGTATCGAGAGATTGCCGGACGAGCCAAGAAACGGCCGCTCTAATTATTGCATCGTTTGCATAATGCTTGGCCTCCTTCTCTTTCTCCCTCTCTCTCTCTCTCTTTCTCGCTGTAACTGCGCGCTCGCGTCTCTTTCTCTGCACTTCCTCTGAAATGCCCGCGATGAACGTATTTACATGGCTTCTTCTTAACATAAGTGCCGACGCGAGATACGACTTCGAGTGGATTCTATCTCCCTTTTTTTTTCTCTTCAAAGTTTAATGATAAATCGCTACTGATTCCTGCAAGTTATATTGCAATCAGTGACTGATCGAGTTTAGGCTTTTCTACTCGATTTTAGTAATATGAAAACAAAGTTTAAGAAAATTCTCACCGTAACTGAGTTCAGTTAACTCATTATTATTCTTCTTCATTGTAAAATATTATATAAAATCACTCAATATTAAATAAATATGTTAATAATGGTCTGAAAAACATTGCTACTTAACGCAAATGTCATATTTTGTCCCTTGTAATACATAAAATTAGTAATCAGATGTTTTTCAATCAACATTTTAGATCGATTAACTTTTGGAAGTTCAACAACATTTTTGTATTTTCTGTAGCATGAATATTAATTTTCTTCGTTTCATACCAAAGTTGTAAGCATTAAGTCATCAAAAATAAGTCAACGAAACGCAAAATAAACATATTCCGAGGTGAATTTAAGAAAAATCAGGTGTTCCAAAAAACTGTATTTTCTATTTTATGAATAATACGTGTTTGTGATTCAAGAGCTCAAATCTAAAGACATCGCTAGTGATAATGTCATTTATTAAAATAGGCGGAACATCGCTTCGAAGATATTTTTTCCAACAATATTTTAATTTCATATGTAGAACATCTTTAGGCTTTTGAATCTCTCCGTTTATGAGTACACTCTTTATGACAGAAGCGATTAGTCACGTTCTGCCTTCGCGGTAATATATATGAAGCCATTTATAAATATATGTAAATCATAACTGTATTTCATTATATTCTTTCAGCTCGATTTAGGAACCCTTTCTGTTGGAGCATATCAAGTTGAAAAGACTAAACATTTAAAAAGTCTTTACTTTCGGCAATTTAAAAAGTGAAGGCTACTAAAACTCCAAAGCACCTGCGATCTCGTAACAAAGGAAACACATAAGATTTACTTCATAAAAAAAGTGTCTAACTGAGAACATGAAATTTCACATCGAGGTGACCTTAAATCGGTGAATCTGTGAAATGGACGAGAAACTAACGGGTTTGCGCCCAAATGAATGCATTCAAAGGCTCCTGCCGTGGCGAGATCTTGAGGAAAAATCTGTATAAGATGAGCATTGCACAGTGTTGCGCGCAGTGCTCGCCGAAGGCTGATAAATGGGATGGCGCGTTGTACTCTGCTGTGCAGCAGCAATATCCAGCAGCATCATCATCACAACTTGTATGTAGGTACAGGAGAAGCCCGGGATTAAAAGATAAAAAAAATCGAAAACAACAAAAACAAGAGCGCGCCGAGAGCGAAGAGAATGGGAGGAGCATGAAGGGAAAGGTAGAACAAGTCCAGGAGGATCGAATCGACTTTATATAGCAGCAGCGTAGCAAGAGGTAGCCATATGCCAGCTGCTCAAATGATCTTTTGTAACTAAAAATGTCGCTTGAACGATATCACGATTTCTCACACTATGCGTTGAAAATCGATCAGGAATTGTAAATTGTAAATTAAATGATATAATGATGAATGTAATTAAAATGAGCATTTGCTGAATAAATATTTTGCTACAAACACTAGACGATTATTTTTCACGTTTATTTATTACAGATAATGATCCGCTTTGGCTTTTTACTGTATCTGCACAGATTCTCAGTTGCTCTTCATTGAAGCTCGTTATCTCAACGATTGTCTCGATTTAAATCGTCCGTCCTGTCGTGACACGGTCGGAGTGGCGCGGGAATAAGACCTTTGTACAGCAGTCCAAGGCGGACTTGCTCAAAACCGCAAACGATCATTGCGTATGTGCATAGGTTAAGGTGTAGCTCGTCCAAGGACTATATGCGGACTCTCTGCTTCCTCGCACACTCGAGCATGCACAATGCGGTGGAGCGCACTGATACTTATCGGCTAGCGAGGCTTTTATGGCGCTTTAATTAAGATGTCGAATTGAGCTACCTTGCGCGGATCGCTCGCTCGCGCAGCTTTGCGCTTTTTCGTTGATGAATAGGTATTATTCATTCGCGACTCGCTGAGTATAGGTTATACGCGCTCACGCACACACGCGTTTAATTATGCGCGGATGTACAGGCGAATAATGCGCAGATATATATGTGTGTGTGTGCGCGCGGAGCACGTGGTCGCACAGCCGGCAAATGCACCGCGTTCAAAGTGCAGCATGCCTGCGCATAAGTACGCGTACGCGAATGCAAACAGTAGTGCAATTGCTCGGGCACTTAATAGCGTAATATTTAAATAATCCAGTTAATTTTTGCGGTACGCTTTTGCGACGTATTTTTCATTCGCGTAATCCGATGCCTACGATTCCACGTGTATTGTAATGAAAATTATTATGGTCATTTGTACCGCGTTTATATGCGTCCAGAAATGTGTCAGCTTGCAACTTTATTCTGTTTATATACCAATTTCCACGTGGATTTATTTTGGTTTTTTATTTGTAGAGCATGTGAATATTCTTGAAACGTTCGTTTCTATGACGCTATCTAAATTATTAATGCAGCTTATATAGATTTCAGAAATTGGCATAATGATATCAGCTAAATGTTTGTATACAAAAAAATAAAATTAAAATAGTTAATGTATTTTTTATGGCATCAAAACAAAAACAGGCACAAATACAACCGAATAAAGACAGGAAAAGTGAATATCGTTTATTTTATTGGAAGTTGTTAATAACCTCGAGCCAATCGATAAAGCAAATGATATTTATGACGAGTTGTTAATTTTCTGCAATCAAAGTACCATTTTCTAAATGATATCGTGATGTGGCGCGGACGCGAAGGAAGTAAATGCCCACGATTCGTTGCCGACGGCAAATCTTCGACTCGTAAATCAATAATAGACCGTGTCTACTATATCATAACTATTTTTTTCTTTTTTTTTTGAGTTTTAACCGGAGATTAATAATTTTATCCGAATGATCGATATTTAAATTTTTTATTTCGAAAAATTAATTAATGAAAATTTCTACTGTTTATTGATTTAAATTTTTTCTTCAATTATTTTTAATAAAATTTATTCTGGACCTCATTATGGATTCTTTTTTCTCAAAAAAATCTAATTCACTTCAGAAATTTTTGCTCAATTAAAATGTATTTAAGTAAATTGGTTGATTTAATTTTTTTAAGGTATATGAATTTTCAAGGATGCAAAATTTAAATTATAAGGAAGTGCTGAAGCAGCATAATTGAGATAAGTGAATTTTTAATAATAAATCATTGAATGCGGTGAAATTATAATATGATAATATTGGTGATGATGATATTTCTAGGAAAATTTCTATGCTGATACAGATTACTAAATAATATCTGAAACATATGTTAGCGGTTTGTTTGTGGCTCATCAGACAAAAATTAGGGGCCCGTTAATTTTAGAAGTTTTCCGGTCAAATTCATAATCGGCGCAATAATATAGAAGTGGATATGGAGTAACGTATCGATCATAGTGAATATTAAAAAGAAATTAGGAGTTTCAAAATAAGACATATGGGAAACACTCTCACGATCTACAGATTTTTCTCTAAATTCCAATAATCAAAAGCATAGCCTTATACTGAATGCTCTTGAGTCAGGTTCCGACGGACCTCTGTGGCGTTTCCGCTTTGCGTTTCTATGCTTATGAATTCAAAATTATTTCATAACGCTTTCACGATAACATTTTTCGATTTTTTAGAGCTACAAAATCTGTGTAGTTTTTTAAAAGAGAGAAATTTTTTTAAACTTTTAAAGTAAAAATTATATTTTTCAATGATAGCAGTCTAATGTTCAAGGATTTTAATGTTAGAAAATCTATTTATAGGATAATTTTATTACCAACTTAATTAAAAATTTTATAAGTCATACCTGCAAAATTATTATGGCTAAAAATACAAATTATTTTTCTAGACTAGTTTGCAAATTTTTTCTAAGCTAACCCTGAAAAATATCCTTATACAAAGCTAATTTAATACATTACAACACGTATAGGTCTTTAGTATATATTTCCGCATGTGTAAAAAATAAATAATCAAGATACTAAAATTTATTTCAGAAAACTAACATTTGGCAAAGTTCACGAGTCGACCGCTAGCAGTCGATGCGGCAGCACCATGCTACAGAATCGCCAGGCGAGAGCGCGTGCATCGCCGCTGCGCGTAGGTCGCCGGAGTGGGGAGCGGTCGGAATACCCCTGCTACGTGCCTTTCCAAGCTGGGCGGCAACCCGCCTAACCTTCATGATAAATGGGCCAGCCAATGGTTGAGCTCGAGGGGTCGCTAGTGGGCGGACCCCTGCAGCAGATGACACCAGTCCCAAGGCTCGGCGCTGGACGTTGATCGAGCGATTGGGTGGAGTCGAGCGCCGCCTCGTGACCGAATCGTCGTGCTGCATCCTCGTCGCACTCGAGCTCGGGGTCCTATACGCCAATCTTTCTCTCTCTCAGGCGTCGCATGGCCGCCGCTGCTGCGTCGAGCTTGCATATGTGAGAGTAGCTGTAGAGTGAAAGGAAAGGGGACTTGGCGATTTCTTAGCCGCGCCGTTGAATGTGTGTGCTTGCGTGTGCACGTGTGTACATACAGTACGTGTGTATTGAGATCTAATTACTTTGTTATAGCCGCTTTTGATGTTGTTTAACCTTTACACGAGATTGTTCGTAGGCCTTATTCTTGCTCGCTCGTAAGAGCTACAATGCACCGGGTATTGTTATTGTATTATAGCGTGATTGCTCCCGGTAAATAGTTGAGAAATTAATCGTTCGGTCGGAGCTCATCGACGAGTGATGTGGATGCATTTGGCCGCTCGGGGAAGAAAATTTTTTCCAAGCCAAGATAATTTATCCTTGGTCGTGCACTCGACAAAAGCTGCATGAGAAAGAAATCGAAGCTCGAACAAAATATAATTGAACAGATTGCGGCGAACCTTTCCTTGCCTTTCTAAAATTTAACATTTATGTCGTGAGAATTGCATGGATAACCATTATTTATAAGCTGCGGATAATATTTGCAATTATTATATTGTAATAATATCCTTGAGATAATGTTGGTTTTATTCTCTTTAAATGTCAGCAATTTGATGCTTTTACAAAAATTATTTTTACTCGTACATTTATTATAGCAGAAAATCTTGACGATTACCGCAAATATACACGTTTATGATTTACGCGTACGCCGCATCGATTTAACTCATAAATAATTCATGATCCACTACTAAACATAATGAGGCATCTTCGTGTGCAAAAAGAATTTTGTCGACGAAACGAGAAGCTGAGTAGCAGATCCACGTGTGCTAGGATATGCGCCTGCTGCTGCTGCTGTTGGCGCGGTCGGTCCACAATGACGAGAGCTGGTAAATGCAAATTTTTCGATCTGACGCTGATGTGCGTGCTTGTACATATTTCTTCTCTTTATGTGTGTGACACAGAAACAGTCGTTGTTTGTAAATAATACCCGCTGATGCTGCGCTGTGGCTTCACATCCATCATATTATTACATTTATCCAGTGGCTTTCTGAAACATACATTGCCATGCTCGTGTAAGGGTGTGGATATTAAATAAACAAAAATTTAAAGCAATTAATAACAAAAACAACAAATTAATTTAAAAATAACTTATACATCATATTTTCTCTTATTTTTCTTTATTAATTTTATTGAATATTTATACTCTGTATAGTAACAAAGCCGCGTTGAGCTAAATTATTCATGAAATTCATAAATTTAGTTAAAGTTGAAACTTTTATTTTATAACTTCAACCGTATTATTTATTATATTATCGTATGTTTTAATTATTTTCTTTTAATCTCAGCAGAAACAATGGATGGTTATTTGAAAAAAAAACAATAAATAATTCTGTGAATCAGAAATTTGTCTTTCAATCTGTTAATAATACAAAACATGTAAGGCAGTGCGAATCTAAAAATGATTCCATTATATGACTGTGTTATATTTCCATAACTATATGGGCCATATTTCATTCCATTTGGAGTTTGTTACACCCTACACTCGAAATTCCTTTTCTGCTGTTATGTGCGCGCTCCAGCCGTCCGACGGAAAGCTAAAGTGAAGACGATTCACTCTAACGTTTGTATCATGAGCGAATTTATATAAGATCGTTAGGTTTTTATTATTTTTTCTTGAATAAACGTTAACATCTAATCGACTTGATTTTTTTAATTGTTGAATTTGTTAAAAAAATAGGAAAATCGTAAAACCCGTTATCATTCTAATTCCCAATATTATCAATTTCACATTAAAATATTGTTTTGCAAAACGTGATATGAGAAAAAGTTATAAATTTGAAGGAAAAATCTTCTCGGAAAAAAGATTGAGAAAAGGCAGCGTAAAGAATAAAATTGGCAGCATTGAAATGAAATGAAACCTGGCTACACTGTCGAGCTTGGAAGCTCAGTACGCTAGCATTAATCGATTATACGTAATAACAGCTCGTATCCCAGGCGCGTACGCACGTATAGATATATATATATATATATATATATGGAGGCATGCGCAAGAAAAGAGCAAAAGAAAATCATCCTCTCGGCCGTGTCGAGCTTCTGGCAGCTCAGCGTGGCATGTGCCTGTATACGTATAAGCGTCGGCGGTGTTGGTGTTGGTGGTGATGGCTAGGCAGCATTAGCCATCAAGCAAGAGGGCCGTTAAAACAATGTATAATTCATGTCGTTTGCCGTCGTAGTGCTGGGCCGTTGACGCGAATAGCGCGCGCGAGGCTAGCGCAAGCACGCCATGGCGCACACACAGTCGACAGACTTGGCTTTCCATACGAAATTTGTGACGCATTCGCTTATATTCGCTGCCTGTCTCTCTGCCTTTCTCTCTCTCCCTCTCTCTATCTCTATCTCTCTCACCCCAACACATGCATGAATACATGTATATATAAGTAGAAAAGCCAAAGCGCGCGAACATTGATTGTAAGAGTGAGAGAGACGCCGGCGCACTGACTCTTGTATATAGACTGGGGAATTTCTATGTAGCCTCGTGTGCGAGTTTGCGACTATGTGCAGGAGTGGGTGCTGCTGCTGCTGCTGCTGCTGTGTGTGGGTGCCAGTGCATGCGTGTGCGTGTATGTGCGAGGCTGAAGCACGACTCGCTCGCTCTGAGTGCCCGGGACTATGCTTGACGCGCTATACGCCAGAGCGGTAGTGGGGAGGGTTGAAGCACAGCGATATTATTGATTTATGTCTCGTGGCAGCCAGCGACATTATACGTGCAGCGGCAGCAGCAGCGCCTGTATATATGCGCCCGTGCTTGTATCGCAGCTAGACTCGAGCGATCGAGCTGCTGGTTTCAGCCGCGCCGCGTCGAGCCTCGACCGAATGCAGTCTCTAGGCATCGATAAATATATCTAAACAATACAATTTAGCAATGCTACAATAACATGATCCGCAGCGCGCATTTCGGTTCAAGCTCGAAATTTCGTATCGTTGTAAATTCGAACGATTTCGGAGGCAAAATTTTACTGTGCGAAAGCGACCAACTATATCCAAGGTCCGTTCCAAGAATGAAGATGTAGCTCAAGAGATTATGCCGTGGAAATAAGCGTAGCCGCGAAGATGCAAAAGTAAAATGTTTTTTTTTTAAATGACTCGTGCATACTGCATTGTAAAAAATAAATGAATATTCATACAACGTCGATACAAAATCGAGCAGCAGCAGCAAACTCATCGAGCAGAGCAGGAATTCCCGCGAGTTGAAAATGCTCCGGCGAGTGCGCGTGTACAATGCCATAAGGCACGAACACGTAGGCGTAATTCGTATGCACAGGCGAGTGCGCGCGCGGAACACACATACACAAAATTGAGCGGGGCCATAAATCGGAGTTATTCCCTAAGCGACAAAAGAGACCTCATCGTTACGATACGTATACACTATATACATTTGCTGGTTCGGCCGCGCGCGCGACCCATTCAATTTACAGCAAAAACTATAGGTAGAAACGCGCATATCCCGATATCGATCGTCGGCCGCGAACACAACGTATACAGAAAGGAGCAGTAGCAGCAGCTAGACCGATAGTTCATTGCAGCTATAGGTGAGATAGATCTCACCTCATTCAAATTGTAAATCACAAACATAACCGCGTCGTTATGTATATGGCTCTCTCTCTCTCTCTCTCGATGCTTATGCAGCGGTCGCGCGCGCGAGGCACAGACTCGACGCCGACGACGCCTGCCACGCACTTAACACTCTATTAACGCTAACGATGCTCGTGCATAACGATCCACCAGCTATTCTATATATCTTAGCTGTGTACAGCCAACAGCGGCGGTGGCGGCGGCGGCGGCGGTGGCAGGCCAGTATGTATATAAGTAACTGCGAGTCAAGATAACTATATACGCGCGATTGCTCTCGCGAGAGCCAGATTTAATGATGGAGATACGCGAGAGATATGTTGAGCGAGCGAAGGCTAAAGTCGTGCGGTCGCTTTATAGCTTTTATACAGGCCTATTAGGCCTCTTTCAAAGGGTTGCTGCCACTGCCACTCAGAGACCATCTGTTGTCTCAATTTATCCGACTTGATGGATGTTCGACTTCGATTGTCTTTACAACGGCAGCAGTAGCGGAACTCGTTTACGAGCCATCATCGAGAAATCATCGTTCAAGAGGCCCTCGCGCCACACCGCGAAATATATTACTCGCCTCGTTTTTCAGCGCGTATTAGCGCCTATGACCTTTGGTTTTGGCGCGCGAATAAATATCGATATAATTGAATATGTGCAGTGATACGTGCGGGATTACGGGCAGCCGCACGAGCTATGAATAACATCGCCAGCGCGACTATATAACGCATATTATAAGCACGCGGGCCCCCGAAATAACTTGGTCTTCGAGAAATGCGAGACTGCGAGCGTATATAATAAACTTGCCTTCGCAGCACAAGCAGCAGCAGCGCCCATACAGTCGTGCACTCGCCTCACACAAACACATGTATATGCCGAAATGGGGAGTCGAGGAGCTGCACACGAGAGAAAGAAAGAAAGAAAGATCCGGCTTGATCGTTTGCGCGAGAATTTAGCCTGTGTGTTGAGCTGCAGCGCATATTATATTTCTATATCTATACGTTTGTTGGCCTCATAAATTTTCTCTTTTTCTCCAGCGAAAAAAGAACGACTTTGCTCCAGAAAGGTGCCATCGACTGGAAGGAAGATTGATAAGCCTTATCTTACGTTCTTTATTTTTCATTTTTTTCTCCGATCAATTATAATTTTGCATCCAGTGACGCAATGATCCGGCGCAAAGTTTGATTGATATACTTTTATTGAATCGTTATGAAAAGCCAGTTGAAAGAAGCAATTTTCAACTCACCACTGGTGCGTGCAAGCCCCTTCGCCGAGACGTCGCAGATGATGCGTGCTTCAGTGTGCAAAAGAATCCATTTCGCATCTAGACGTAGTCGTGCAGTTTGTTCGCCTGTACAGTGCCAAAGTTCATCTCAACGCGCGGCCAGACCTCGCTGAGCTGAGGACGGGAAAAGTGATAAAGCGCCCATAAATTTTGACTGGCCTGTAGCTTCTGCTGCTGCGCGCTGCCGCGCGTACCGCACGTAAGGGAAAGCCGAATTTTGTCTTCGGTCTTAATTTTCAAGAAGATGCTCGCGTGAACCGCAAATGTTTCCTCGGTTCTTTAACCAGCAGCTCAACCACCCCATGCGGTTATTAAAAATGTCACCATGTAAATTCCATCAGCACCTGTACAAAAATTATATGAGTTAGTTCAATCAATAATGTATGTTCGTATATAAATGTTTTACTTATAAATGACAGCTCTTTTGTCACATAAGTTCAGTAATTTCTAATTAAATGACTCGTTGGTAAATTTTGAACATGGTCAAGGTAAAAATATCTTTCAAACTTTATAAATAATTTTCATTCGTTATATTTTTTAATTAAATGTACTATTTACTGAATGCTTCAATTTTATTGTTCGCACTCACCGAAGATAATCTCTTCATTCCACCGATGCGCAGACGTGGTTGTCAAGGCCTCGATGATTGTATTTCACACACTTGTGCGTGTACCCCTGGCAGCAACGAGCCTCATTGCCGACACACATCGGAGCGTACACATCTATTCGCCACTCACAAATCTGCCAGTTCAGTTGAGTTATCCTCCTGCTTTCTCGCGATGTTCGCTCGGGCTCGTGATTCTCTCGAAGGCACCTGTCTTGGCTGCTGCGAGATAATCGTCCCCGTACGTCGTAGTTGTAGTAGTCTTCGTCGTCCTCGTCGTCGTTCCTTGTAATAAAGATAATATCAAGCATGTATCGCTCATAATGAGACGTTGAGAGCTCGATGTATATGAGCCACGACTCGTTGGCATGGATAATCGACTCGAGCAGTTGCTGCTGCAGCTCGCTCGCAGTTTTCGTTCGCTGCAGCGGAGCAGATTGCTGGTGCTCGCTTGTGTACCCCCTCATTGGCGACTTTGCTTCGATCGACTCGTTTCGCGTATATCTCGGAGAAACGAACGAATTTTCCTGTGTACTTACTTAAAAGGAGAGCAATGATGCGGTGGATGAGACTGAGACAGGGTGAAGGGAGAGGAAAAAAAGATTCACCGGCCGATATGCCATTGATAATACTCGAGTAACGTCAAAGAAAAAGAAATTTATAATGATAGCGAGTGTGTGCGGTGCATTGGATGCACGAAGAGAGAACAATTTCATGATCCAAATTATTACGTAGGGCGATGAGTTTGATTTTTTTGCTTGAAATTTGGTCTTACGTATACTTGAAAATATTGAGAATTGATTATATAGTAAAAATGAGTGTGTGCAGGATATACAAGTATTAAAAATTCTCGGGCTAAAACGACATTATTGTTTCGCGTTTCAAGTAAAATTGATCGTTCGCTTAAAATTCGATACAATATAAACAATATCGAAGAAATTGTATTTTATTTCTCTGGGTCCTTATCCGCAGGTCCGTATCTGCCGTTATTATGTTTGGCCAATTCATCATGCGAGAAATCCCAAGAAATAATCCCTCTGCGTCTCGGTGGCTGGCCGAGAGCTCAGCGGCACGTTCAAGCTTTGCTCCGAAAGTCTTGAAGCGTCCAGACACATCCAGATGTTTGTTACGAGTTCGATTGGGTGTCTCGGTCACATGCAGCTACACGCGAGCCCTGAAACCTTTCGGAGCCAGTGAAGTAGAGAGAAAACCGCAAATCGACTCGAAAGGATATCATAGATCAGAAGCGCGAGTGCACACACAGCTCGACCATGAGAATTAGAGATTATGTGTAGTCCCTGTGTGTGTTAGTGTTTGAGAGTTTGTGTATATACATTTTATATATATACGTGTAGAGGTAATATAATAGTGAGAGAAAAGGTGTATAGGCTTCAGAAGAGAATGGCACGCTGAGCTCGCGGCTTGGGCAGTATAGCGCAGCAGACAGAGAAAAGCCGATAAATCATGCCGTCACGAGCCATGAGCCAAGGCGGAGCCTGGCTCTCTCTACGGTATTAGCCAATAATAATCCTCTCCTCTCTTGAAACTGCTGAGGAGAGAAGAGAAGCCATCTTGGCTTATATACAATGTGTGTATATACTAAACTATATACATATATATACGTTGGTACTCACCATACACACCGATAGAGTGGAGCAGTGCACTTTGCGCGAGCTTCTTTTTCGCGGCTTCTGCTGATGCTGCAGGCAACACGTGAGAATGTTGCACATACTACCTTTTTTGTGCGATGCTGAGAGCAGCCCGACAGCGTATAGACCCCCCAGGGATGCATCCGTTTGAGAGCATGAAGAATCCTAAGATATATGCTCCTTCTTCTCGCTGATTGCGTGAAATTCGACTTTTTTAAATCATAATTTAATCACACAGTAGATAACAAAAAATGCGTGAAGGTTGATCTATTATAACTTATGAATTAACTTTTGTTCATATTCAACCAGATTTTATTTCTCTTTCGTCAAACACAGTTATGTATATGATGTATTATAATTATTATGCTCGTCGTTATCAATATTATAGACAAACAATACAATATGATTTAATGCAAATTAAAAAAAAAAATTTCACAGTCATTCTCAATAAATTATCTGCATAGACATTCATGACAAATGAATTGCACATCGAGCTCAAAATATCAATTCATTTGTTATCAATAAGTATAAATTTGACAATGAGCTCTTACAAAGATTTGATTTTCTCTTTTTTTCCACTTCTCATGAATATGTGCAGTATACATTATTTCTCATTTCAACACTTTCGTGCTTGACTAATTTATACATTTCACTGACCGCGGTAATAAATTATTACTTATGAGTTCACATAATTACAACAATTATTATAAGTGAGTTCAATCTTATCAATTCATTTATCATATTATTACGCAAAACATGGGTTACTTCACTATATCGTTTATACACTTGAGTAAATTATTGAGGTGTGTAAAATTGAAGTTAATACAATTGCTATAAATAAAATTTAATGTATCTTCACTCACAAAAAAGGTAAACTATCAATGTTTCTTAGTAAAAAAATTGGAAGAAGAACGCATCAGTTAATATTTTATTTAATCTCAAAATATTGTCTTCTTCAATTATCTTACATTCATTTCTATAAGTACTCAGATATTTGGACGTGATGCTATATTAAAAATTTTTAAATTAACAAAAGATTTTTAAAGACCAGGTACCTGTTCTCTTAACGGTATATCGTATACAAGATTGATCACTTCGGAGAAAAGAGAGGGTTCCTTGGGCTTCATTCCCTTGTACATCAATGTTATTATTATGTTTCATCAAAACTTGAGAATTCTCAGATTTAGTTACAGGATTATATAGCTTTAAGAAAATAAAATTTTAAACATTTTTAATATTAATCGATGCACATGTTTAATAATTGGACATTATAATATATTTTCTATAATTTTGGTATGAATAAACATTTAATATGATTATATTATCGATCTTTTTTCAATT
The DNA here is from genome assembly GCA_034770305.1 of Trichogramma dendrolimi. Lineage (NCBI taxonomy): Eukaryota > Metazoa > Arthropoda > Insecta > Hymenoptera > Trichogrammatidae > Trichogramma > Trichogramma dendrolimi. Next base: position 683,358 of record JAPMIB010000037.1, on the reverse strand, counting down.
CAGCTTGCATCATGCTAGTTCATCAGTCTTTCCATTTTATAAAATTCACAAATAAGTTCAAAACATCGATCACAAGCACAGTAACTATTTGAACATAAGACTGAAAAATATCAAATTCAATGTATTTTCTTATTTCATACAATTTTTTAATCAATAAACTGCCGAAAATGCGCTTGCGTTACTACGAATATTAATAACCAACAACGTGATCTCATCAAGTTGTCAGAAATGAATATTCGTAGGCGCCTGCAAAGGATTCGTTTTGACGATGAAACGATTTATTTTCATTTCATGCTCTTTTGGCGTCTGCGCACGCGTATATATTCGCACGGCCGCAAAAGAGAAGATAAATGTAAGAATCTTTATCGCAAGTGATTAGGTAAATTGTCGAGCCATAAACTATACACATGGCTGCATAATAATAAAGCCTGTCGTCGGAGGACAGGGGAACCCAAGGAACTTTTGTTGAACGCACTTGTGCCAGTAGAGAATGGAACTCGTGTCTCTGTACAAATATCTTTTATTTTTCATCCACTTTCTTAGACTCTTTTTATTTGAAATGAGATTTTTGGAATTTTTTTACAGTTGATAAGAATAATCACTTAAGAATATCATTCATCCTTATTTTTTTTAGATTTTTAATGACACTTGATTCCTCGTTTATTAATGAAAATCTCGGTTGTCACACTCTGCAAACAACTTTTCTAATTTTATTTTTTACTGAATATTATTAATCATTTATTTTTATAATCAATAAACATACTTTTGATAGCATTGCATAACTATAATTCATACGTATATATACATAGTATTCAAAAGTTTCGCACAAAATTATTTCGAAAATCAATACCTCAATAACTAATTATTATCTTTATTTTGGTGAGGTCAAAGACTAAGAACAAATACAATCTCTTTGAATACTGATTGTGTGACTAGGCCTATTATGGACTTATATGTGTGTGTTGACTAAAACCAAAAATAAAATTAAAATTTCTAAATAAAATACTGTTAAAAAAGTATGCATAATTTTTTTAAAGTAATTGTGAGAAATAATTTAAAACATTAGTAAATATTTTTAAGCATTTTTATTGAGTTATTAATTATATATTATATAATAGCAGCCAATCGATAAATAATACAAACAGTTTTGTTTCATCGATGCATCGATATATTACACAATTTTTTCTTTTCTCATTATTCATTTGACTTATTTTCATAATTTTAATGCGTATAATTTTTATTCAAGTTTAATTAATGAAGTCGTACATTTGCACAGGGCGTATTTTAAATCTTTTTATTATGCATTTATCGTACGACCACATTTTATCATCGAAAAATCTCACGCGCTCAATCTAAAATCGATAATTGTTTCTCCTTTTTTCGTATATTTAAACCTGTGTATACATATTTTATATAATTGTAATATTGTATTATCTCAATTTACGTATATCGTTTTCTTTACGCTCCTTAAACATTATCGTCTTCTTTCTTTCACTCATTTTTATCTACTCGCCTTTCTTCATACTTTATTCGTGAATAATAAAAACCTATGTAAGTGACAAACTAATTTTACAACACAGCACAATATTTTGTCACGACGCGCGATTCACATGTACAACTTGGATTATATATATGTTTTTTTTTTCATGTGCGGATGATCAGGATTATCTAAATCGTTTACTACGACGTTAGTTCATTCATCGGCGTATATTCTGAGTATACATGGTCACAACGTGTCATGCAGACCTCGTGTGATTCAAGAAGCTCCGCGGCACTAGTTTTATTACACACAGTAATTATTTAATAATACGATTTGAGAATACATTTTTTTGACTTACATGTTGATTACACGTTAGTAACGAGCACAAATCCTTTACGTATATAGAAATTGTCGACGCGAACTTTGTGGACGCGTATTTTTACGTATAAATAGAGCTTTCTTCAGAGCACATGATATCGGACGGTTTTTTTATGGTTTCAGCGCGCGTAGAAAAGCGTAATAACGATAATATTGGGTGCTGCGCGCTTCTCGATATTTTTATATCAAAAGCGAATATAAGCGACGAAATGAACGAACGTTTCAGTGGGTGTGTGTTTATGTGTATGTTTGTGTGCGTGTGTGTATAAGATGTGTGTGTATTCGAACTTACACCTTTCTTCCGTAATGTTTTCGCGCGATCGGAAAAAGTAAACGTAAACAAATAAAAACGTAAAAGCGTACGATCGTGTGTCGTTGGTAACTTAGCCACGTATCCGTGAAGCAAAAGTTTTTTACAAAAGAGACTATCGGCCCTTTTCAACATCCGCATATGTTCATACATTTTATGGGAGAAAATAAGAAAAATATTTCTAAAATCATTCAAGGAGTATACAATCGCGCTCGACCAGTCGATTATTTTAAGTTTTATCGAACTAATAACGTCTTTTTCGTTTATTTACATAGTGGCAATGATGATGATGATCATTACGCCTTGGTAAAATTTCAAAAGTTCACCTGTTAATGGATCTCTCAGTGGACTTCTTCGTACAGAATACAGAGTAAAAAAAAATGAAAATTCGATAAAAAGTTTTTTGTGTAAAAGCTCAAGTTTATTACATCTTTTAACCAAAACTTTAGAATATTTATCAATAATTAAGATACAGATTAAAATTTACAATGTATATCTTATCATTGGACTAGGCTTACAAAGAAATTGAGCTACGCATGTCATCGGTGTACAAAGAGTCCATTGCAACGAAGCTACGTTTAACAGGCTCAGAGACTCTTTGCTGAATGTATCGTACTCACGATTTTTTTCACTTTTTATTGTACCGTGTAACACTCATCATCATCTACGCATATAAGAGAAGACTCAATGGTACCGAGATCAAGGTCGCGAGAGGCCGTACGCAATCGGACCCAACGAGATGCTATACATATCGTTTATTAATATGCATATGCATATAAATATTCATATATTTAATATTCATATAGCTATCAACATATATACGTATATCAATGCGTCACGCCTTCTATCTAACGTTCGAGAAGACTTTCCCACAGACTCCCGACCATTGCTTTTTATTTTCGGTTTTATTTTATTAATTTTTTTTTCATTAGACCCAAATCGTTGAAACTGGGATGACTCGAGATCGCGAAATATACGGCAACTGGCGGGTAAGAAGGAAGTAAGAGAAGGCCTTTTACGTGACTTGCCCTGGCTGATAGCCCGATTGTTGTGCACCTGCGCTCTCGACATTTTTTGGCCTTTTTGACTGTCGCGTGTTAACTATTACCGACTCCATACACCACCCCAAGAGCCTCAATCGATACAATACTTTTTTTTTTAAATTACTTTTATTTCTCTTAATTGATTAATTATCCACATTAACTATTTAACTTCATATAGTGACAAATTTATACAAATATATATTTATATCATGTATGTATAATATATAAATTACCTTAGACCGATATCGTTCATTCTGAAAACTTAAAATCTAATATTTGGTTTTGTGTACTTGGGAGAATAATAAATAGTAATAGTAATAATAATGTACAATGGCACCGGTCAAAGAGATGAAAGCGAAGAGGTAAAAACCATATCGAACGAAAGTCGTTCGTTACACCGTTTAGCACGTTTCCACGTCAAGTCACCGTTTTTGCAAAATAAATCGAAACCTGGCGAGGCTCAATTCAGCCGCCGATCGATAAAAAAGAAACACGATATTACAATGAAAATTAAAAAACAAAGTAACCAAACATTCTCATTCATAAACCGTATGAAACAGAGTCTTTAGACAAAAGGTTCGGCAAGCGATGTGTGTCCTACATGAAGTTGTATACAAATCGCGCTACACAAAAAAAACGACGAAATATATCGTATGTATTTGTAATAATGCATGATTCTTTCTCTATTTGACCCTTCGCATTTATATTAGCCCTTACTAATTCGTATGTATAATATCTACAACTAGCCACGAAAAGACAAAAATAATATGTATACAATTACTATTGGATGCTACGCGACGTTTACGCCTCTAGCACGATACACACTTAATGATTAGATTATGAATTACACGCACGTTTATAATGATTAATTACCATTGGATTTTATTGTCAAATCCTATCGTAATTATCATTATCGACAATTATACTTATAGAATTATAAATATAACCAAAATCCAACATTTTCCTGCCTTCAAATCTTTTGGATTCACGCGGACTTTCTTCGTACGAGTGTTTACCAGTGCTAATTTTTTTCTTTCTACATAAAAGAGACATCGATAATTTTTTTGTTATATGTATCTATATAATAACATTACAAGAATATTTCGTTTCCAGTCACACAATATTCACATGCACTTCATTCTTTATAAAATGGTCGTTAAATAAAAATTTTCAATGCATTCTAAAGCACGATTTTTTTCACGGCCAATGTACATCGCCTCAACTCAATATTTTGATACAAGACTTTCGATTATAAAATACCTTTGACGAGACAAATTATAATTTGTATAAACGTATTTTAATTTTAATTGCGCATATTCCCGTCAATTTTTAAGGTAATAAACGACAACACACGTTTCCCAATTATCTCGTTGATAATCACTCATGTACAATTTTTTTCAACATATCTCGGCTCTCATTAATAGGTAATTATTCGTTCAATGCATTATGCGTACACATCGCGTAGGATAAAAAGCCTTGGGGTTTTTACTGGTTTTCATTTTCGTTAGAACCTAATAAAATGAATTATTTAAATAAAAAAAAGAACACGTTAATGTGGGCATAACTAATAATATTCACAATATTACGCCTCTCCCTCCTCTTTCAATATTTGGTACGAGCAGCTTGTTTGTAACAATCGACAAGTTAAGCGTTTTCATTTTGTAGTACTTTTTTGTTCCTATACAACGTGCTTTCGAATGGGAAGGAAATATGCGAATGAGAGGAGAGAAAGCCCGAAAAGGTAAGTAGGTGCACGATGATACGTCAAAGAAATAAGTTGATTGGCTTGTTCCGTTGAGAGTGGCGTGAAACACGCTCCTGCGGCTGCGTCTTTTTCTCCAAAACATTTTCCGTTTCTCTCTCAATCGTCTCTCTTACTCGATACGAGCGTATTTGGATTGTGCTTTTCTAGCTTCGTCGCATTCGCATGGTCAATGTACGCGTATATATTATTTATTTAATTAATAATAGTCTTTGTGCTTTATCGTAATCGTCGTCGTCTCTTTTTTTATTCCCTATTTATGTATGTATTTTTGTTTTCATACGAACGCATTGGATTAAATCGTATCCGAATAATCGTAGAGTCAACCCTGCGGCGAAGTTTGAGGTGAGATGTCGGTGTCACCGTCCCCGGAATTGGGCTCGCCCTTCGTCTTGGTCTCCTTCTTCCACTTCATGCGCCTGTTCTGGAACCAGATTTTGATCTGGCGTTCGGTTAGACAGAGCGCGTGGGCGATCTCGATGCGCCGACGCCGCGTCAGATAGCGATTGAAGTGGAACTCCTTTTCGAGCTCCAGCGTCTGATAGCGCGTGTACGTTTGTCGACCTCGTTTTCTTTCTGAAATCATATAATCCATGGATTTTTTCGTCAATAATTCAACAGTAAATCGTATTATTTTATCTATCAAATATTCAATATTATTTTATTTATCTTATGATGATGTGATGCTTTATATTTAATTTTACCCTAAAAATTAAAATATGGAGAGGAAAAATAAAGTATGTCAACTTTGTTTAGCATCAGTTTATGTTAAAATTAGAGAGAAAAATTTGCTCAACGTCACAAGCAAGTGCATAACTTTGAAAAAATAGAGCAAATGCATACAAAAGAGGATGCGAGATATTTTGTTATAAAAGTTTGTACATTATATTTTTATCGTAGTCGGATAAAACGGTAAGAGAATTCAAGCGACAACATCGCGAGTTTCGCGGACGCGTTCGTTTCCTCCGAGATCCCATTAATAATGTTCTCCTCCGAATTTCATATAGAATACAAATACACATAAACGCGTATGTAGGGGTCTGTGTGTGTATGTGTACAGCAACACATTCCCAGAAAAAGTCCACAAAGAGAACAGCAGCTTACACTAGTTCCATGCTTATCGTTTTTCTCTCTAGACGCTCACGCCTGACTCTCTCTCTCTCTCTTTCTCTTATTTCCTGGCGCAGCAGAGCAGCCCTTTTCGCTTATAGCATATATCCCACTATACCGTGTTGCTGACAGTTCATTTTTTTCTCCTTGAAAATCTCACGGATTTGAAGATAAACTTGTTATTTTACTTATATATATACTAAATGTCTCGCTTGAATTATGTTAATATTTAGCCAGAAGAATTTTACGTCTTACTAATTTTCTATAAAGCAAGTGTCGAAAAAGTGCTGTATTTTTTAATTGAATTATGAAGCGTGACAGCGCGACGCTGTGTCCAAGACGAATCCGATATTGCGCGGTTTTATTAATTATCGCACGTCAATGCTGTAATTTAAATATCATTCAAGAGAATTCATTACATCAATCCGATCGAAAAATAGGAAAGACGCGACGTGGAATTTATTACACCGTATGGCATGGCTGAGGCAGCTGTGGTGGAAGCAGTAGCGGAACAACAAGAGGAATACAAAGAGCTTCGGTCGACTTGATGATATTTTTTACTCGGATCCATCGTGTCCTTTTCTAATCTTTTGTTTTTATCCTGCGAGATGCGGATAAGACAATTTTTTTGAAAAATGATAGCGACTTTTTAATACGACGTAGACATGTGAGTCTGTGATACGATATACACAATCGCGTAGAGGGTCTCGTAGATGTTTACACACTTGCTTGCACTTGTGTATATAGACGAGTTGGTCTGGTGCACGCGTCGCAATAGGTCGTCAAGCGCATGTTCTCGTTCCGGGTAGTTTCGAATTTTTCGCCGCACGGAGATATTAATTGCTCTTATGGAGGACGGCCGAGAAACTACATTCATACAAGCTCGAATCTCACGCGGAATTACATAGTTGGCACACGTGTTCGAAGGGGGGATAAAACGATCATCAGCGCAGAGATGAGACTGCATCCGCGATGTATACAAGTAACGAGTTTTCGCTTCGCTGATATCGCACGTATCGAACTTTAATTATAGGAAATTAATACTTTTTCGAAGCGAGATGAGAAATCGCTCGGTGCTTTAATCTGGTAAGAGAAAATTCTCTTGACTAACAATTTTTTCCCCTGACTTATGAAAATTTCGCTTAAAGTTAGGAATGATAACGTCAGTTGAAATATCATAAGAGAAGTTACATCGGCCCTTTTTCGCAGGGCTTCCCGAAAAAAAAAGAAGTAAAAAGAAAGCAGTTCCCTCGAATATAGTAGGACGAACATCAGTATTTCGCTGCGGAGCAGACAAACCCCTCAGAGGCCAGAGCCGAGAAAGTAGGAGAAGAAAAAAGTCGGTGGAAAAAGTTAACGCGCGCGCAAAGCGCAACGGCATCGCATCAGCATCAAGAAGAAGAAGAAAACTTCTCTCTCTCTCCTTCTCTTCTCTACTGGTGGAGCATTTCGAGGCGCTGCCTGCTGCCGCTGCCGCCCGTCGCGCTGTCGACCGATGAAGACGGATGGCGCTCCGCCGTCTCCGTCCCGTACACACTACCATGTGCTTTGTATACGTGTATATCTATACAGCTGTACAGCACATATATATATACAGGCAGGGAGCTATAGGGAGCTATAGCGCGTACGACCCCCTTCCCTTGGACTTTGGAGAATTCTTGAGGGTTTTGGAATGACCATGCGCGCACGCTCGCGTTGCCTACTCAGCAGGCAAAAAATCTTCAAAAATGAGAGAAAGAGAGAACTGATATAATGCCGCGGCGCTGCAAACACACACACACACACACGTGCTTTCTTCGCGCGTCCTCGATACGTTATGGGAACTCGCTGGACCGTTGTTCTTCGGAGCCCTCGCGAATTAACAAAATACCGATCTTTGCAAAAGCCACTTAACTTAACTGCACTCCGACAACAGTCAGTTTCTCTTCACTGAGCTGCTCTTGGGAGTGAAAAAAAATTTCTGAAAAATGTGAGAACTTTCGGGACTTTTTTTATTTTTTCTTTCGTTTTTTTTTCTTTTTTTTTTAAGACTCAATTCGACTCAGCCGTGAACAAGAAGTTGCGCGCGCGTGCAAAACTAAGCGGCCTAAGGAAAGAATGAAAGATGGCGCAAGATGTATTCTTTGATAATGAGATTATAATGAGAAAGCATCGATCGCTTTGATGCGCAAGCTTGATACACGCAATATAACTGCGCTTTCCAAGAAGGAGACATTAAAGGTGCTATTGTTGCTCCCTTGACTGCTTTTTATTCAAATTTTCTTCGCTAAACTGATTTATTTCATATTTTTGATTAAAAATGTTCAATTAATCAAAAATCACTCTTAGAACTCATCTTGGTGGTCTTTTCGGCCGGTCTTGTAAATTTGAAAAATAGGCAAAAAATAAAAATTACGATCGAGGCTGGCTTTAAAATTTGCGAGTGTATTACTCCTCTAGATCACTTTGCATCACTCAATCAAACTCGAGCAGACTGCTACTCTCATGCAACGCATGTCGGAAGGAGATTGCAGTCGTAAGCGCGTAAATCACAAGTTGCGTGCTCGAAGAAGAGAAGAATAAGAAGAAGAAGAAGAAGAAGTTGACGATGCAAAAGTAAAAAAGTATATATAGGAGTGCGTCGAAGAAAAACAAAGAAGCTGTGCGCACGATTATTGCAGCAATTGGAGCGAAAGGAAGAGTTATTGTCATCTGCTCTGGACTCGGACTGGAGAGTCGAGAGATTCACGCGCGCAAAGTCGCGAATTTTTATCAAGATATACGAGTCATGTTTACGCGGTTATAAAAATGCCGAATCGTCGCGTTTATTTGCGGTTATTATGTATCCACGTTTCTAGTCGTGCGCCGAGTCAAACGAATGATCGAGCGCACAAAATAAGCGACACGGTGTAACAGCTTAATCTTGTCGTTGTGCGTGCTCGCGAGCTGAGACGCGTCGAGGAGTCGCATCCGGGCGATCCGAGTTCTAAAATTAATCAAAACTCCGAGGAGGAATTGAAAAATCGTCGTTTTCTCATTTACATAGGTCAGGGAAAAATTCCTCGAGATTAATCGCGCGAGTGTGTGTGTGTGTATACGTTACGACGCGTTCTCGCGGGACAATTTTTTGTCGAGGAGCGAGAAGCGATGAACCGATTATTTTATGATAATGCGCGAATTCGATGTAAGCGCGCCAAGAGTTGCTCAGTTGGGGCGCATAATGAGGAGGCCCCTCTTAAAGCAGTCCAATCATACAGTCATTACTTAGCAATTAAGATTTTTTCTCGATAAAATTGTGCACGCGATATATACATATATATATATATATATGTAAAAGCAATTCGGTAATGTCGCTCGGATATTATAATGACTTGCAAACTCTCGTCCCTCTATTTTTTCGCTCACCTCTTTCGCAAACGCGCGTCAGCCATGCTATCACGATTTTATATTCTCGGCTGTCGTGTAGCTAGTGAGTGTGCAGAATATACATATACACACACACACACACACACAGAAGTAGTATAGCCGGCTACACACGTTAGAGTACGTGGCGTTTTGTAAGCGCGCGACTGTGCACGACGTTGATCGATGCCGCTGGCAGACACATGGCGTGTATACGTATATATGCCGTACGTGTTCACGGCAAACACACGATGAATATAAGCTTTTGCGGCTAGACTTTGCTGCATGCGCGATTGAAGGGGAATGCACTGTACTCGCTCGCTCTCTCTCTCTCTCTCTCTCTAACTCGCTCTCTCCCCGCGTTCGCTTTTTTGGTATTTTACTTATTTGAAAATAACACGTACACGAGCGTGTATGTGCAGTACGCTATATAAATATGTCGCACACGAGCGGCGCGCAACGAATGCCTTTCAAAGTAATTGCAAAGACGAGCCCTCGGCAATTTTGCAATTTGAGGAAAACCGATCTGCCAATACCTATACGGCAGCTTATGGTACTATACATACCTAAAGGTAACATCGCCAAGTTCGAGAACTCGAATACCTATATATGAGTTATAGTACGTATAGCGCAGTATTATTATCTTTAAACGTCTCGACGTTTTCGCGACTCTGATTCCGGGATACATCTCGAGACTACATGTATACGTACGCTTGCGTGTCTCTGCCGCGAATTTCTATGAAATGCATGTGCGCGCGCGGCTGCCTGTGCAGGCGTGCGAAGTTTTGATAAATTCGAGAGGTCTACGAGCCCACCAAGGAAGTGCGTGGCGTTATGTAGAAGATTCCATTCATACCGTAGTGCGCGCGGCCCGTGCAGATGCGCAGCAGCGGTACGACGTCGCTCACTCGCGGCGCGCACGGCAATTTCGCCATGCGTCTTCGCACTCTAATTAAATTCAAAGGCAATTTCGTCACGGCCTCACGAGAAGAATAACACGAAATAAAAATGATCCCGACTTGGGCGCGCGCGAGCAGCAACAACAAATTGTCGCGCCTGGACTCGCGACGACGCGTCCAGTCAATAACGGCCGCCGTTATAAATAAACCTGTTTATCCAAGCAAATGAGTGGAGACAGGCACTTAAAAAAGCCGCCTGCGTCTGGTGAGCGCGTTCGACGCGCGACTACAATCTTGGCTGCCATTACCGAGAGCTACACACGCACACGTCTACTCGCTATCTCTGCAAAAGGGTCACCGTCGCTCTGGGCGCATATAAGCGCCGCTGCACTGCACACTGCAGTAGCTCTTTGATACTCTTGCTTATGCTCGAGAATAAGGTGACGTGAAACACGCGCGTGCGCGTATATGGCGATAAATTAACGGCATTGGGTTACGCAAGGATCAAATGTCACGCGTCTTCCTTCAAGCAGCCCGTGATTTACGCACGCTGCAGCCCTGTAAGCGAGTATGTTTCAGCGTGTGTGTAATGTGTGTGTGTGTGTGTGTGTGCACGACGTCCCTACCTTCGTTCCAGATCTCGCGCACGTGAAGGTGTATATTTTTTATGCTCATTATGGGTCATTGGTGGAAGCGAGCTTTACATTGTACGTTTAAAAGTCGTGGAACTCACGACTGGTGGAATACTGGGAGTTTGCCTATATGATGAATGCTACACACGGTGTAGAGCTTACAATTAGAGCTGTACAAATGTGTCAAGTGCTTTATTAGCCTTGAATGCGTAGCTGCATTAGCTTTTATTGTAAATTTATTCAACTGTTGCGAGCGAGGGCCAAGTTCATGTGCAACGATCGATTTTAGCTCGACTCGACGCTCGCACGAAAAGAACCATTGCTCGTAAGCAGTTATTAATTAACGTATTCGTCGCTCGTTGAGTCATCTAATTTGTAACAATAACTGACATATTTCGACAGTTAGAAGCTGTATAGCGCTTTTGATTCCAAAATTATACAGCGAACAAAAAAAGGCCTGCCAGTCGGTTTACTTCGAATTCCACTGTATAGCACGTATATCCTTTGTTTATCATCAAACGAGTCCGACGTAAAGCTGCGGAAAATGCTGCTTTCAAGCGTTCGTACTCGCGCAGCCGTTACTATTCAGATTTTCTCATTCTAATATAATTTCAGAGCGACGTAGTCATATATGTACGTGTGTGTGCGTTGTGCTGGGTCACTTCCTTCGTTGGCGCACGCGTGGAGCGAATTATATTTTTAGGTGTGAACGAGTGCAATGGGACATGTGTCGCATCTTCTCTTTCACGTCCGTTTCCACGGAGCTGCAGCCGCCTTTCTCTCTCCGTCTCTCTCTGTGTATACCTCTTGGCTGCTCTTGGCTCGCACTTGGATTCATCGCTCTAAGCCCGCTCGACTGCAAAGGGATTCTTTAATTTCCCTCGCTGCTACTGCCGCTCTCGAGCGCGCGCACATGCACGGCACTCGTGATTTCGTCGAGTGGATCTTCTCGTATATATAGAGCCATGCCTGCAGGGACGCACGTTGCATATGAAATATCAAAGACTCGAATTGCGTCACAGTCTCTGGCTTTGTGCTTTAGATACGCCATTAGCTTAGGTCGACGCGGATCGAATTTTTCATAATTTTAAATACGGCGCAAAAAGTTTTCGACCTAAAGGTATTACAGTTTAATATGCTTTGAATTATTTATAAAGGCAGCCAGCTCCCGAGCTAAGGCATAGAAGATGGAGAGTCGCTCATTTATCAGTCGAAAGAAGTTGCAGCGCGGTGAGAGAGAGAGTATGAGGGTCATACGGGCACGCGTATGACTCGAACTATATACGAGAAATTCTTCAACGAATAGCAGCAGCAGCTTTTCATAATGACGCGAAGCTTTAATTAAAAAGTCGCGGACAAAGCAGTCAGTGTCTCGCTCATCTCGCTCTTTTGTATAGGAACCAAGTTACTTTTTGTCCCCTATCTATGTATTGTACGTGTGCGAGCGCGTGCGTGTGTCTGTGTGTGTGTGTATAGGAGCGAGGACGAAGAAAAAAAATTGAACGAGAGATGGAGCGAGCTAGAGCGAACCGGACGTTTGTCGGGCTCGAAAGAGAAATGAGCTAGGGATAAAAGAAAGAGGAAACACTGCAGCAAGGTTGAGAGAAAGTAAAAAAAAGAAAAAAAAAAAAGGAGCATCGCGCGAGGCGAGGGTTCGAGAAAATAAGAGATAGCTCGCGTCGACGCTCGTGTTCTTTACAGTCTCTTGAGCGAGTGCAAAACTGCGTGCGAGAGTACATCTATTCCGTCGCTCTTGTATTATGTACCTGATTTTCTCGCGTACAGCAGACGCAAAAAGAGAGACCACGAATGCAGCTAAGCGTAAGAAAAACAATCGATGCTCGGCGCCACGTCAGCCGAGGCAGAAAACAACTACGAGCTTTTTTTCGACAAAAGCCACGCTGGCACTCCGTAAAAAATTATATTTTTCAAGCGTACACACGTACGTACATGTGTGTGTGTGTACGAGTTTGAGCTGCGACGAACAAAAAATATCCGAGCGATTCGGAAATTATATGTGAAGGGCAACTGTGGCATATAGCGAGAATCGAGTCGAGAAAAAATCTGAAAAGGGGCCGAGGGGTAGGGAAAAAGGTTGTGGCTGCCTCGACGCGCCGTGTGTACGGTACAGCCTCGGTATACGCGCAAGCGACTCGGGCCACTCAAAAAGCAAGCAGCGGTTTCCGTGGATCATCAATCATCGTCATCGTACCTCCCTCGCGCGCCGCGCGCGATGTGTTTTCTGCCCTGCCTTTTCGCTTGATGCCTCTGTATACATACAGATATATATTTGTGCTATACAGTCGCGCCGGTCTAAGCTGTATATACGTGTACATTTGCCCCTCCTCTAGCTCGACGTTCCTACGTATATGTCATCATCATCCCCTTTTGTGCACGGACGCCATTCTTGCCTTATTTTTTTTCTTCTCTCAGATTTCTCGTATAATAGTTAAAACTTGAATGCCAGCGCCTGGGAGTAAATATTGGAAAGATTAATGTAAAAGAGAGTAGTGGAATGTCAAAGGCAATCGCGAATGAATGTTATTCCATTTGCAATGTACTGCCGTTTAAAAAACAATTAAAATGAAATATGACTTAATAATGATCATTGATTCATCACGTATAAGTTGTAAAATGACAAGTTCATTATGTTTATTGCCCGACAATTGGTGCTTGTTGATGTGCTAAATTTATGAATCAACGAGAAGTAAAATTAATGATTGTTAATATAATAACGAGAATAAAAATGAAGTAAAGAGTAGACTTCTTATCATACGAATATAAGCTTCCGTACAATTACATCGGAGATAGGATCACGTTGCAGTTGTTTTGCAATTTCCGTACTTTGATAAACTAACAAAGTTAATCATCGTTGAGAAAATACACGCTCCGACTGCACCTTTTAACTATCCTCGAGAATATTACCTTGAGCGAATTTCTGTGTAAAACATCCTTTTATAATTTCATCCGAATCGTTAGCCGAAATCGCGCGTACTTTCCCAATGTTCGCGAAACCTTACCACCTCAAACTTCATCGTAATATAATCACAGTCACGGTTAAACGTAGTCTTTACGAAAAAAAAATCGAGAAAAAAATCGATCGCTGTGAACGCGTATTAAATATTAACGGTAGCCCAAGCTCAACATTTTACATCGCTCTTTCTCAAAAGCTCACATTTGCGATCGCCTCGAGTTATCGTGTTTATAAGAATTGCCGCGGTGATGGTCGATACGTCCATAAATCTTGCGCTGATGTATCTACACACTCGTATGTACGGGGCGCGCTCATCGCAATTACATCAGCGCATATTAAAAGCACCGTTGTTGCTGCGGCTCCCAATGCGGCGTAGAACGACGACGATGATGATCGTAATGACGCTGCGACTGAGACTCTTTTCGCGCTTGCTTATTAGCCGTGCAGTTTTCGTGTATAGCTGTGTGCGCGGCAACACAAATATCTCGATCTACAGAAAATTCGAAACCGTGTAAATGGGATATTTATGCGTGGATTATTCGGGAATTTGCAAAATTTAAGGAAAAAAAGACGTTTGAAAATAGCAATTAATCGTTTGAATAACGATGCATGATTATCGATTGGAATTTCTTTATTTTACAAAATGAACTTTACGGTTTTTCCTTGATTTTTATTTTCATAAATTTGCCTGGATGGAGTCAAAGAACAAAAATATTTCACCGCTTCGAATAAGCGCACTTAAAATTTGAAGTTGCGACTGCTACGTAATGATGGAATCGCGTGTCACGCTCTTCTTCGAAAAAGCTTACACAAAGATGTATGTTTATAGCAAGTGTTACTAGTGAAGCTAAAAATTATTTTCGGATTATGTATATAGGATTTTTTTTGAAAAAGAGAAATTTATTAAACAAAAATTAACTTTTTGATTTTTAAGTAAATAAAACTTTACTTATAGATCATGTAACCTTCGTCAGAGCATCAGGCGTACGCGGTATGAATTTCTTAGAAAGAATATGAATACTCGCTTATTAAAAAAGATGCTCGTTCGACCGCTTATGAATTGCTGGATACAACCCATGGACTACCATGTTGCATCGCGTATTTATTTGCTCGAAATAATTACTCGTTCTCTCCACCCTATATTTAAAGTTATGTAATTCGCAATACCGAGAAAATCGACTTTTACGTAATATATAATTCAAGATAATCTCGAACGAGGGATGAACTCTTATATGTACGGATATTAATAAAATCTGTCAAAATGGCCGTGAGTAGGCTGTATAGAGTTACGTGGATACAACCTGTGCAGTTTGCAGAAGAAAAACTTGAGGGTGCTGACATCTGTGAGAGGAGTCGAGAACCTTCTTGTCTCGAGCTCGTGTGCGTTGAGGGATGTTCCCGAATATAGCGTGTGAGCATCGACAAAAAGACCCGCAGCTCAATTAGGTGAAGCGAAAGAGAAGGTAAAGGTAGATACGGTGATGAAACCCGATTCTTCGACCAACGGTTCTGTA
This sequence comes from Trichogramma dendrolimi, assembly GCA_034770305.1. Taxonomy (NCBI): domain Eukaryota; kingdom Metazoa; phylum Arthropoda; class Insecta; order Hymenoptera; family Trichogrammatidae; genus Trichogramma; species Trichogramma dendrolimi. The sequence continues at coordinate 667,875 of JAPMIB010000037.1, read as the reverse complement.
TCGACGATCGGCTACGACATCGACTTGATATTGAAAGAAAGAACAATCGAGTGAAGAGCGATTTTATAATGCAACTCGAAAGATAAAATTACTGAACTCTGTATATAAGATAAAAATTCTTCGAATCTATTATTAATTAAATTAAAATAAAAAAACAATAAGTTGTTGATCTCGATAAATAATACATCTAGACCGCACTAATAAATAAGAGTTATGATCTGGGGAGAAGCTGAGCTTCACAAAGTTAATCCCTAGATTTCAAACGATGTTCCGATACTCAACTAATACCTGAAGGTAACGTAGAAGCTCTATACAGAATTTAATATAACAGCGAGCTACACGCGTGTGTTAGGCTTGTTGGCTTTATTGAAAGGAAGCCTGTCCTGGTGTGTAAACAAAATTCGATTACAGCTCCCTACGTATTGTGAATTTATACCACTACAGAGACTAGCACATTATCGTTATGAAGCTGCTCATAAATTTTGCAACCTGCACGTATCAAGTGTCTAAGTATACAAAACATCATTCCTTCGCGTGGGCACCTCAAAGGTGTATTACTTAATTATGATTTAAACTGCGTACAAGAAAAAATTCTCTTTTAGCTTTAAACATTTTAATTTTAAATATTTAAATGTTTTTTCGTCACTATAAACTCATATGGTAACAACTTAAGATAGACAAGAGAAAATTTGAATTTAAGTTGAGAATGATTTTAAATTGTACTAAAAGATATATATCAACAATTTAACTTTTTTTAAGAATGAACAAAATACGATGTAAAAGTATACTTGAAAATGAATCAAATCTCAAATAGTTTCAGTAAACCGTAGCAATTCCCTGTATTAATAGAATTAAGTCTTAACCGCTAGATGGCGAGCATCTTTATATCTATAAACCTGCAAGTGACAAAGTAAAAATAGTCGCATAAATCAAAGCACCGTCTTAATACTAACTTCGTTGCAAATATAATATGATTTATTTTTTAAGAACTAGTATTAACGATAATTTTATGAAATTCAAAGTAACAAATTCAATTTAATTGAAGTTTTAAATGAAAATATATAAAATTGAAAATAATTGTCGTAAGCGTGTTTAAATGATAATTTGCATGAATTTCATTTAGTCCAAAGGTGGTAATATTAAATAGCAAAAGCTATAAGTTATTAAATGTCCATAAAATGTTGAAAGAAGCGTTACACCTTTAGTTAATATTTTTTCCATCTCTAAAGACCATTTTTGTCCGAGAAACATTTTTTGGTGTAAGCTATTCATAAAATGTTAGTATAGACATTTCTCGAGTTTACATTTTTACTCTTGCTTAAAATACAAAAAATCCTCTGCATAATACGCAAAAAAGTTTATCGTCTTTTTGCCAGTTGAATAACTTCAAGAACAAACAAATTTACAACGTGTGCAAAATGTAATGTGCGTGGTACTAATCGAGAAGGCCACTTTATGCGTGGTATAAAAGGTCAAAGCAATAAAAAACACACCGAAACTGCGCACGACTGCGCCTGCGTCCGGACAGCTGCAAAAGACACTGCCCGCGCGCGATTTCTAAATTCAATTTGCTCGCGAATCGCAAAGAAAGCATGTAACACGCTGTAAACTATAACTCGTATCGTAAGCACTCTATTCAAAGTGCCGCTAATGCAAAAGATAAATCGCGTAGACACGTTTGATAGGTGCGGGACAAATGTACTCACCGAACTGACTCCTCATCCAGGGGTAGAGCGGACTAGGCAGATTTCCGGAATTGGCGCCCTGCGGCGTACCCGGCTGCTGCTGGCCCAGCGGCGACGCCACGACGCCCTGGTGCTGTTGCTGCTGCTGCTGGGTGTGAAGCGCCGTCTGCTGCGGCTGCGCGGCCTGCGTCTGCTGCTGTTGCTGCTGATACATCATGTGCTGCTGCGTCTGTTGCTGCTGCATCGCCGCGTGCTGCTGCTGGAGCTGTGGCTGTGGCTGGGGCTGTTGCTGCTGCTGCTGCGGGTGCGTCTGTTGGGCCTGCATGTGCGGATGCTGCGGGTGCATCTGGTGGTGCATCTGGGCGTCCACCAGCGGCGGACTGTCCGAGCCGTCGAGCACGCTGCCCTGATGGTCGACCGCCGCGGCCTGCAGCTTGCACGAGGCGTACACGATGGGGGTGGTAGCCGGGTGGCCGTTCACCGGCGTCGGCGTGTGTCCCATGTGTCCCACCATGCCCGCCGTTGGCGAACTGGCCCTGTAGCCGGCCATGTCCATGCCGTGCTCCTGCTGCTGCTGGTAGTAGGCCGCCGTGCGTATGTCCATCCGGTCGTAGGGCGGAAACCGGGGGTAGGGCATGCCGGGCTGCTGTCCCGTGGCGGCCTGTCCGTAGCCGCCATGGTGTCCCGGCACGCCGCCCTGGCGCAGCAGGCTCGGGTCGCACGGGTCCGAGGCCTGCTGGGGCTGCTGCTGCTGCACCCCGGGCTGCTGCACGGCCTGGGGCTGTGGTACCTGCACCGCCGCCCCGTAATGCTGGTGCTGCTGGTGCGGATGCTCGACCCCGCCGCCGCCATTGCGCAGATCCGGGATGTAGGAATTGGCGAAGTACGAACTCATGCTATGCTGCTGTTGCTGCTGCTGCTGCTGCTGTTGCTGCTGCTGCTGCTGCTGCTGCTGGTGATGGGTGCGGGTGGTGCTGCTGGTGCGGTGCCTGCTGCTGCCCCCAGTCGCTCGCGCACTCTTCGTCCAGCAGCTTGCGGCCGTTCGGGGTACACTCGCTCAGCAAGGAAATCTGCGTCGCCGCCGTGGTTGCGGTGATGCTGTTGACCTTTTCCCAAAGCAGCTCCTCGCCCTCCAGCAACGGTTTTTTCGCGTACTCGCACACGCCGGCGTCCTTGTCTCCTCGGCCTTAGGCGAGGAATGCGATTTTTCAACACTGACACTTCCACAGCCACTTGCGAGCGAGCTCCTGGCTCCTGCTTCTCTCCACCTACTGATAACTTTGTGCCTTTTTCTTCTTCTGCACACTAACGCACTTTTCTATATTCTACACTTATTTTTCAAGAACTTTTTATAACTTGTGTTAATCACCACTCGCGCAAATTTCGTGGACACAACACCATTTACATTTATCTCATTAACTATCATTAATTTTTTTGTTATTACTATAATTATTTATACCTCTTTTTTAGCATCTACATATATATTTATAATTCTTATTTTCATATATTCATATACTTATCACACTTTATTTTGCCGTGCCGAATCACCTAGCAATGATCATTAAATTTCTTCTTCTTTTTCTTCTTTTATAAATATCACACTGGGCTTTTTTATACCACACACTGATTACTCTTCATACGCAATGCGTCGTGTTAAACTAGAAAAATTGAAAAACTAATCGAGACGAAATTACGTATTAACTTGCTTGTAAAAACTTCACTCGAAGAAATCTTAAGCACACTAGATGACATCGACTATCGTTGAGAGAATTTTTCTACAATGTACAATGCTTGAAAGTGTGCGTAATTTGTGGGTAGTATTTGTCCATGCTAAACGCGCGTGTGTGTGTGTGTTTCTTGTGCGTCGTCAGGTCGGAGGCCTTGATCAAAGTTGTGGTCTGATTTTGAATTTCAGTCGTAGATTCGATTTGGCGCAATTAGTCCGTCGATCAGTAACCACCACTGCTATTGTTGAGACACAAATTTTTTGCTTTTTCCGACGTGCCTCTGTCCAATTTGCTGACGACGCTACGCTGCACCTGCAACAATCCAACAAAAAAATACAACGTTAATGTCTGTAAATACTTTTAATTACACGTGTGTTTCGAAATGTTATGATTGTAACTACTAAGTCAGTGAGACACTATGAATTGAATAGACAGATGCAATTCAGTCATGTAAGTATTTTAGGTTCAAAAATTTTTACATGATCTATTAGCAGAGGTCCGACGACGAGAGCTCAGCTAATTGGACGCTCAAAGTACGTCGCGTCTGAGTAGCCGATCTCCGTCGCCGATACACAGTCTGCGCGTGCAGCAGAGGCGAGCGCTTAGTTAACTTTTCGTGCGCGATGGTACGGCGATTCTTGAGGTAGACGAGCGACTGCTGGTCGACGACGACTACACAGCAGTTGCAAAGTCCACGTTAAGTTCAACATTTGAAAAAGAGCCGACAACATTCAATTCTAGTCACAGTTGCAAATGTGTACGCATGGACAGATTTGAACGATCGTTTCGAAGGAAAAAAAGAGGTTTCGGTCTTCAACGCGGGAAGGATGGCACATGGTTGCGCCGGTTTATGTGTGGTGTATACTTTTTGAATGGCCTCAGTCACGACATCAGTTGACATATACAACAGTCTCTTTTTGCCAAGCTAAAAGTGGCTCTGCACGCATCATTTAAATCCCGCACAACAGATAGTATTGTGGGAATCGTATTTTTTCTTAGAATAAAGAATTCATATGATTTTTCTTATAAAATATTTACTTTTTTTGAAAATTTACAAGTATATTAAAAATATTGAGCAATTTTTAAATGATCTTAAATAATAATTTAATAGTTTCCAAAGACCAATTTAAGACAATAATATAACTTTAAGCCTTCATCGATAGATTGGGAGTACCTATATCTGTAAAACTGCAAGTGAGATAGTAAAAATAATCGTATAAGTCCAAAAGCAATTTGGAAAAAATTTAATTAAGCCCGCTGTTAATGAACTGATACGAACTCGCGAGGAGACAATGCCTACTTTTAAACAAAAAGGCGAAAAATAGCAATTACTCTAATATCAAAGCTCCTAAATACTAATACTGTTACTATAAAAATAGACGCAGACAGCAATAATCGACGGACACAGATTTTAGCTGCTAATAATAAATAAAAATTATTAAGAGTATCAAGTATAATTTAATCACTCAAAGTATATACAGTGCACTTGAAGAACAAATTATGCTTAAATAGTAAGTTATACGAATTTTATATAGTCGGAAAATAGTCATTGTATAGCAAGAAAAAAATGAATGTAAATTGATGAGAAAAATGTTTGCTTGAATATGTCTAGTTCTAATGGTTCTTATATATACAAAAAAAACTTTTAAGGAAATAAAATATTAGGTATTTTTAGCAGAGTGTATCCTCATATAAAACATAAAAAATAGTAATGATAGATTAAAACAACTATATATCGGCATCAATCGATAAATTCAAAGAACGACTATATCGCAGTGAATAAAATTTTCCAAACGATCGATAATAAAATTGAATTACATTCTTCTCTACCGACTGCAGGGCCTTCGACTCAGCCCATACACTTGCGCTGGGCTGATTATCAAGATCCTGTTGCGTTAATAATATACGCGCTGAGTAGTCTACTACCTGCAGGACTTTCTTAAGGTACTGTAGACAGCTGCTAAAAAAGGTTCATAATACCTCGGTTTCGCCTCTGTTCAAAATTTTAAAATAGTATCAAATACAGAAAATGAAACCTAGACACGATTTTACGATCGAGGTAAGTTGAGCGATTTTTAATCATTGAATTCTTATGCAAAGAGAAAAAAAAGGTGACATACAATTCATAAAATATCGATCAAATAAGCCGAAAATAATCTAGGACACAGACGTGCACGCGCCGCTCGACGATGTACAGTCAGGCGTGTATAAATAAGAACCCGATGAATTGAAAAAGACGATAAGCTCGGTGCGAAACTTGAAAAGCCTGGCCTTGCTTGCGCGCACAAATACGATCTGGGAGTCTATATACGTATACGCGTATGCGCAGCGTCATGGTATTGTCGCTCGTGTGTAATAGAAAAAGGAAGAGAGAGAGAAAGATAAGCGCGTTTGGAATGGCAGCGAGAACTAGCGGATATATACGCAGAGAAAGAGAGGAGAGAAAATGTTGGTGTGCCTGCGTACACGCGAGTGTATATGCAGACATAGATATTTCGGGGAAGCAGCAGCAGCAAAAGGGACTCAAGGGAGTTAGGTACAAAAGGGGGTAGCACTAGGTTCAGTGCGGCGTCCGCTCGTTCGCTCGGACAATCGTGATTAACATTCCACGCGAGCAACAGCAACAGCAGCAGCAGCGTCGGCGGCACGGCTGCTTCGGCGGCCTGTTCGTGAGCTGTTGCCGGGCTATGCTCTATAGCTATATAGATATAAGCCGGCACTCCGCGTGCTTTCATTAATTTCAGCGTATTGATTTGCAAGCGCCAGAGTGTGCACACGCGCGTTTCCAAATAGATTGATAAATGGCCGCGCCGATAGTGATTTTATACGTAGTGCAGGGCACTCTATACCTATAGTACCTATATTCCCAGCCTCGATTCTTGCGCCGGGCACACTTTGCCCATTTCCAGACAGCCCAGTGTAGCGCCAGCCAGCCAGCCAGCCATCACAGCCGCATGCCGAGCGAGAGAATCGCTTTTCTCGCTTTCCGGACTTCCATCCAGCGGGCTTGACGCGCAAGTAGAGATGTAGCCTGGCTGGCTGTGCGCCTTTAACGATTTCGTGCAGTGCATAATTATTTGCCCGAGCTCTGCGCGCTAGATTTATGACTAAACGAATGAGGCTATAATGTTCAATACCCTTTGATACACACCACTTCGATCAATGGTGATTTTTAGACTCAATTTTTTACTCGAGTAAACTCAGAATGCTTTAAAGAGACTATCATGCATACACATAAGTAAACTCCTTACATCAGAAAATGTTTTGAAAATCATTTGATCTCTGCTGGAAATATTGTCCTGCAAGTAGGACACCCTGTACATTGCACGATTATTGGGCCTCACGGCGCCGATCGCAGCGTCATCTCTGGGCATTCGATCGAATGCGAGGCCTGCACACAGGCACGCATCGATGTAGGATCATGATTTATAGAAGATTACGTGCTCCGGCTTGGCTCAAGTTTGCTGTCGAGTCGATAGATGGCGAGGGCCACTGCGCGGCGCGGCGCGGAGCAGCTGATACACACGCACACACACGTAAGCGAGGCAACGCAACGCGGACAGAAAAAATAGGGTGGAGCATCGCAGCGACAGCGGGGTGGCGTCTCATCCCGAGTGATTGAGAGGAGGGTGGAGTCACGTGCTGCGCGCGAAGCCATAATGCACGCATGACGTCATATGCGAGGCTCGAAACGCTGAGCCGAGCAGTCAGTCAAGCGCGCCGAAGATCATGGCCTCTATATCTCTCGTGTAAATCAGCCGAGTAATAGCAGTGTTTTAGAGTTTTTCGACGCGAGATTTGACCATCGATCCATTTTAACTTGTGATACTTGTGTTAAAGGGCTTTCAATTTTCATATGAATTATGAAAATGATCCTTGTTATCTCATGATTATGCGTCTTTCATTATGAATTTCTTTTCCTTTTATATGTTTGATGATTGAAACTAATCTGAATTCGATCGAGCTATTAAAAAAATCTTTCTAGCATCAATCAGTCGGAGCAAAATCGATATTCTGCAATGACCATTACCAGTGAAATGTATACAGCAAGAATAATGAAGTAACAACAATTAAAAAGCTCTCAATCTCGTGGCGTGCCAGCTGCTGAAAGGCCAGGAACGCAGGCGCATTACGCTCGACATTACATTTAAAGCTCGTAAATCTTGCAAAGTAACGGCAACTGAAGCAAGTCATGTTTTATTAATCTTAGAGGTTATATAGTTGTAACCAATCTCGAGTATAAAAATATATTGTCGAAGATTCCTCGTGTCTGTTTATAAATAAACTTGTAGCTGACAAGCCCATTCATCGACTTGATTAGAAAACTGAGACATAGAAGGCTGAATCATTTGTGCAAATTAAAGTGTGCACTATTGCTTTTCGTCTTGAAAAAAAAATTCGAAGTCGTTTAGAACGAGACAAGAATCGTGTGGAGAATGGTATGAATATTTTAAATTTACAATATTTAGAGGAAATAGCAAAAAAACCTTGTACACCTAGTAATGAAAGTAAATCCCATTAATCTCGTGTCGCAAGTATCATTATCACCTGCTTGGTCAATTAACGGTAAACATATATGGCCGAATGAGGCTCAATGAAGCGAACGCGTGACATAACTCCGATTAAATTCAAGAAGATGGACAAAAAAGAACGAGAAGGAGAAAGAGATCGAGGGAGCACGTATAAATACAAAAGTATTAAAAGCTCGCCGCTGTCGATACTCGCACGAAATTCCAAAGTGCTACACATATACCCGTGTGCTGATATTATATTAGCATAATCGAAAACCAGTTTGTTGAGCGCGCCTTTGAGATATTATACTTGTATATACGTAGGAGAGCAAGGACGCCGAGAGAAAAATAAGAGGAAAAAGTGGACGAATCGAAGGGATGGCGATGAGATGAGTTATACCCCCGACCCGTGCAGCACGAGTCAGAATTCGCTCGTTGCAGAGAGCGTGCATCTTCGAATCACGTGTGTATTATATTATACGATTCGAATTAGCAGGGCTCCACTGTACGCGTAAATTATCGGGCCAGAGCAAAACTTGCCGTCGCTTGGGATTCTGCGTGCGTATTTTGATCTCTCTTGGTATACGTTTTCATTTTTCGCGATCTGCTTTAAATATCTTTGAAAATGATCCGAAAGTTATGTAATTTCTTTGCTTCGATGCGAATCTCGCGGTGCGTGACGATCTATGAATGCATAGCTCATAAATTGCTTTGCCAACGATTAAGAAAATAGCTGAAAAATTAATCAAGCCCGTGCGATAGCATAAATCAAGATGGCACGAGCCGTCGGATGCGAGACCAGTCTGCGTCGGACGGTAGGTAGGCATTACCGAGCCGCGTATCAGCTGTTACAGTCAATTTCTATTTTCCATTTATAAACTATATAAACCGGCGATGCTTTCGTGTGTGCGGAGCTCGAGAGCCCAAGAGCAGCTCGACTGCAGAGCTAGTGACTGCAGTAACAACAAGAACGAGCCGACCCCAAACTGTTTTGGCTTGGTAATTTGCAAGCCGAAGCAGCTAGCAGCAGCAGCAGCGATTTGCTCTAAGACTCGGAGAGTTCGAGCCTGTTGGCATATCTCTACATAGACTGCAACGAACAGCGCCACAGGCATGTATGCAGCATATGCACACACATGCATCAGGCAAATATGCAGGCGTTAGCATGAGCAAATGCAAGACTCGTCGCGTGGTTCTCTCTCTCTCTCTCTTTTCTCTCTCCATCTCTTCTTTCTCTCCCTCCTTCTCTTTCTCGTTTTCGCAACAGCAGCAGTCGCTGCAGCATGCCGGTAGATGCAAAAGGCGCACATGCACACACACACATACTCACTGCGTGTATGTGCACACACTGCTGGCGAATTTCCATATATCGATCGAGAGCTCCGACGGCTCGTACAAGCGAGAAACTTCGTTAAATGCGACGACGTAGACTTGACCGCTATACGATGTCTAGTGCGCTACGTACTTGCATATATATGCGATCGCTTACACATCTAGGATGGCGTAACATTACGAAATATTTGCATGCTAATGTTTGGGTAAACGTCGGTGTATGTAGCTGGCAATATCCTCATTTCGATATGCGCAGTGGATGCTCGTCAGCGGCGATCACGAGAGCTTTGACGCTTCGCGCGTAGATAAATGCAGATGTACGATCACCACTCGAGTTTTGAAAAAGTGACAATTTCATAAGTGGGCAGTCCTAAGCGATGACGTGAATAATTCATAACTTGTAAAAGATATATCGAGCATATTTCGAGAGAGTTTATCATAACGCGTGAAAAGTAAACAGTTGGAAATCCTCGCGTGGATACGTAATCGAATATACATGTTCGAAATCTCACATATGCAGCTCGGCCCGACACGCACACACACACACACGCGAGACAGAGAGAGATACACATGCGTTGGAATCCACATTCCTGAAAATCCGAGCCCGCATAAATCAACGGCGCGCGCGCGAGAATAAGCGAGCTCTAGCCACCTTGCTCTGCGTATATAGCGGCAATATCTGGCGTGTATCGGCTACTCTCTCGTTGTTTTCTATATTGCGAACGTGTACATTGCTCGTATAGGCCCGAATAACTGAGGCTTATCGGGCAGGGCTCGGATAATCGTGTGAGGTGCCGAAGTAAGCGAGGATGCCTAATTCCGGTCTCGAATTTTCTCGTCTACAATATGACTATCGCGCGTTGATCGCCACTATCCAAAGCACACTTCGCGCGCTGTTCTACAGTTACTTTCTCTCATCTGAGTTTGTCTCTCTCTTTCTTCCTCGAGTGTCATCTGTATTTCATCGAAACTCATTTTGATATCATATTTAATTTTAATATATTACAGAAAAATGTCAAAAAGAAAGGCATACGCGACTCCGGGCCATACTATGCTTTCACACATGACCTAACGAGCTTCTTTTCTTGTATAGGTAAACACGAACAGAAGAATTTGCAAAAAAGTTTTGGTGATTTTTAAAAGTTGTCACGACGTTTTAGCGAGCGCATGTGCTGTATATGCTTGTTTACTTCGTCCTTCGGTTGCTTGCACATATAGCATAGGAAAAGTTTTAGCTTCTTTCTTTTTCGATGTATTCCGGCAACTGTTCAAGACCGTGACGTTCTTATTTGCAGAGTCGTCTTTGCTTGCAAAAATATCATCGCAAGTAAATGCATTGTTGGCTTTCACGACATTTCAAAAAAATATTTTAAGGGATTTAGAAAATTGTAGTTCAATGGTTTGTGAGATTTCCCATGGGAATGTCAATAGGAGAATTGCAATCATTCATACAAAAATGAACGATATTAGAGAGAAAATAAAACATCAATCCAAAAAAGATATTTAAACATTTAGGATCAAAATGATTAAAATAAAGTAATTATATCTAAATAAAAAATGGTATATAAATAAATTAGCCGTCATTTTCAACTGTATGAAAGCACTCATAGTCATTTTGTTGGAAATTTAAACATTGGCCTTAGACTAGCAGGCTCATTTTCCGGCTGGAAAATACGTCGAGAAACGAATGACATATTAAAAGTGAGAAAAAGAGAGGGAAAAGAGGGAGAGCAACTAGACAAGATTTATGGCTCGAGCGGCAGCAGCAGCAGCAGCGAGCTCGAGTCGTGGGACGAACGGTGGTGCGCGCGTGCGGCGGGCTTTTCTGTACGCGAGCCTCCTCGGGTTCGGCCTGTCAGAAAATGACATCACGGCCAAGCGAAAGCGCGTGCACTGCTCTGGCTGTCTGCTGCCGTACTCGAATTCGTGAGAGTGCCAACTTTTCGCCCAATGCCGCCGTTCCGACGATGGTTAGCGCTCCGCATTCACGGCACTCGCTGTATGTAATATGCCCTCTACGCATTTAATTCTAAAGCGATATTTTGAGATTAAGGAATTCGACGCAAAGCTCGGCCCTATATATGTGCGGGCTAAAAATTTCCTCGAGCCGTCGCTAGCTCGAGCGCGCGTACTGCACGCGAGCCAGCTGCGGTCTGGATTATACGCGTAACAACATTAATGGCGTCGCGACTTTGATATTTCAAAATATCGTTAGCTTACAAAGTCGAGAAACGACGAAAGGAATATCTCTACGCAATTCAACACTGAAACAACTTCATCGACTGTGCAGCGGAGAATTAAGATCTCGATTTTCAAAGTATCGAGAGATAAAAAAAAAGGAGCGAGCGCTGCGAAGCTAACCAGTTTCGAGCGACGCCCACTGCAACGCGAGAAAATGTATGCAGATTCGCTTGCACGCGTATGTAACTGTGTGTGTGTGCGCGCGTGTGCATGTACGTAAGGAAAAATACAATGTAACATTGGATAAAAGACGCATTGCGTGCGATGCACTGCACACTCGGAGCAATTGTGAGAGGGAGAGAGGAGTAGAGAGAGAGACACACACACATACACACGCATACAGCAACGCGAAACGCATACGGACATAATTAAGAGAGACCATTTGAAGCATACGAGGCTATATCAGCTCAAATAATAATACCTACTCGCATAAGCGTCGTATTATAGGGCGTAAATTGCGATTCAAGGATTCACACTTGCAGCGCGTTAATGAATCTTCAATTAGCGCCACTCGAATGAGAAGTGGAGAAAATCGCAAGGGCTGATGCGCCAAGCGAGATTTCTTATAATTTATCGACTCCGCACATTGTACTCGAGTATATAAATAAACATATAATAAAGATATAACGCGCGTATGATTACGTGTGTTGAGCGTGTGCGTGTGCGTGTGCGTACATAAGAGTGCGCTGCGAGCCGTGTGACTCTCGACTACACTGTATACACGCTTCAGCGAGAGCTAGAGCGGCTGACCCTTTAAGGGTTACTCCACTGTGTATAGTACACGTGTGTGTGTGCGTAAAAGTTGTCTCGGCTAAGAGAAGGCGGAGTAATTAGGATTCATGGTGCCCTGGCTGTAATACATGTACTCGTAGATCTGTGTGCGTATACTTTCCGTTGGGAGATACATATTCATGTCTCTAAGTGTCTTCGCGTGCGTATGTTTGTGTGTGCGTATTTAAGTATACGCATGTATAAAGCTTTTGCACGCACGCACGTGATAATTCATAATTTGAGAGAGTGAGAGCTATGTACGACTTCGGTGTGGTTCTGATTATATAGGCACACGCACGTGAGCAAAATGTCGTTATTATACCGATGATCAAGCTCCGAGGCTGACACCTTGGGACCGTCTAGTGGCATTTTACCGGTGTACAGTTTGTCTGTAGTCTGTGTCTACACTGAATTTCTCACCACTAATCAGGGATTTTTATTTTTTATTTTATAAGAAATTCAGTTATTTACATACAAACCATTTTGACGTTATTTCTCAACATTCTTCGACATCGTTTTTTAATCACCTTAGTTTTTAATGTGTACATATAGTGCTTTCGCATTTCTGGGGTAAATTTGTACTATGCGTGGCGCGCACACGGTGCATTAGCCATCTGTTGTTTCTGTGCACGTATATTGCATTATGCCACATATAAAAGCCATTTCCTTTTCTCACAAGAAAACAATATAAGATATTCGCATTTTTTACTTAGAGTGTTCATCGATTAGAGAGTTGAACAGTTGTACTTTTATGGTAAGTAACAATGAAAGTCATTGAAGCTTGAACGTCCGCAATTTTTTTTCCATATGCCTAATTACTTGAAGGATAATTACTTGAAGGCCCGTCTTTTTACTCGTATAAAATTATTCTCGCGCCTCTAAAAAATTATTGGAACTTCTTCTGCATTACTTGATTCTGTACGGAGAGTACCCTTATACATTGTACACATAGGAGCGAGTTAGAAGCAAAGAGCAATAAGTAGCAGTAGTGCTTGAATATAAAGTTTTGACAGCGTAGCCATAAATCAGCCTCGAATGCATCTAAACGTTTCAAGTGCTCTCTCTCTCTCTCGCTTTTTCTTGAGTACATGTATGCTCGGTGCGAAACAAGTTTGCCCTTCTCTCGTTCTCTCTCGCTCTTTCGCAGAGATGCTACCATAGTTATTCTTTCTTATGGGGTTAATGCGAGTGCTAAACGTTTCTTTCGAGCTTTTTTTGCCAAACTTGTTTTTCATATTGTTCCAGGACAATGTTGTATTTAATTTTTCTCGTTTCACTGGGCTCATCATGAAAGGAATGATTTTTTTATCGTCGATTAGAATACAAGTAAAGCCCTGTATTTTATAAAATAATTCAATCATTTCAATTGTATTAATTATCATTCCTATGTTGAATGTGTAAAAACTTGATGTTTCTCAGTTATTTTGATCATTTTTGTCCTCTTAATCGCGGTTTTTTTAAAGCTTTTGTCTTCATTATAAGTTTAATTCAACGTCAATATTTGCGAGATATTTTTGAACAAATAGCAGGAATTAAAAATATTTTAAAATATACCATTTGCTATTGCTATTTGTTTTTAGCGATTTTTAGATTGAAGCACGATTAGATGGACTGAAAATGACATTTTAATTGGTTCAAAAAATTTAGATAAGTTTTCAACTACTTTAAATTCAATAATGCCATTTTAGCTTTCCACCAATAGATGGCGAATATAACCTAATCAGTAAATCTGCAAATGATAAAGTAAAAATAAGGGTATAGGTCAAAGTATGATTTTGAGAATACTATAATTTTATTGTCGTGAAAGTCGATGATAAAATTATACTTTAGGTCAGTACATTACTAGTTGTAATGGTCTTTTCATATCTTAAAAACTTATTCGTTGGCCAAAAACTAGCCATCAATTGTTGATAATATCTAACAGATTGTATTAAAACCGAACTAGTACAGCGAAATTTGTTTAGCACATGAAAAAATCTAATAATTGCGTCGCTTATCCGGAATAACTAACGGCGATATCATTAAATGCATGTAAGCCACTTACTCACATTAGAGCTGGCGTACAGGGCACTCGAGAGTCCATCCTTCGCAGTCATCCGGTACCCCTTTTTAAAGATCAGGCGGTAAATAATTCATCCCCTTGCGTTATTAGGCCACTCTAGAGTAGCATTCACGGTCGCACGCACTCGAGTCCTTGTCGTCGATTAGCCAGTATTTGTTAACCGGGCCAGCAGCACGTCGAGCTATGCGAAGATTCGACGCGTATACGCAGCAGTTCACGAAGCAGCGGAGTCGCTACAGTCGCCGATTAACTCGGCGACTCCAGGTCGAAAAAGATGGGCAGAATTTCGGCCATTATGTAAGTAGGCCCGGCATACGAGCGAGTCTAGCGTAGAAAAAGCTAATACCTTCGAGGAACATGGTGCGATTCTCGTCTATTCCCCCCTTTTGTATATGGAAGAACGTAAATGTATATATCGCGCGCGCGAGAGAGCTATATGGCAATATGGCTGGTTTTGTAAAGTCAGCAATAAGCCCAGGCCCTGGATGGTGTATGTATATATGTATATACGTAGGACGCGGCATCTGAGCTGCCGCTTAGAGGTGTATCCACGTTAGGGTGGAACTTTGACAAGCTTGACACGAGCACAAAGGCCGAATCGCACGCGCTCGCTTCGCCTATACATATATATATACATACATGCATTGCACGTACATAGCAGCTAGACCAAAGGGAAGGAGCGACTACTGCTGTGCTGAATTTGCTCTTCCCCTCCCCTTCTGTATGCGCGCAGTTAGCGTACTGATCGTGTCTACTGATGCTGCTTTGATTATGCATGCACTATGGCGTGGAGGCTAAGACTTGTACTTTCGTTATTTATTTTCTTTTTTTTTGCGAGTTCCATCGATACGACTCGGCATGGGTTCGAAAATGTGCTCACGCGACAGATGGCGTCGCTCCGCTAACTATCCTCATTTTCCAAAAGTTAACGAACGGCTCGATTTTGATATATTCTCGTCTCGAATCAAATATATCACTCTGCCGTTGTTTGAAGAATGAGTAATTTATGTTCTTTTATTTTGGCTCGTCTTGATCGGGATGACACTACGCCGATGCGATATTTATATAGATTTTCGTAGTCCGACGCTGTAAATGAATAAATCTAATTTGATCGCATAGCTCGGCTACGCGCCTGCGTCAACCATTTCTCCACGGTACAGAATATATACAGCGAGTTTCCGCAGTATTTTAGTCAGCTGCGACGCGTCCGAAACTTCTTCAGCATTGTATAAATACGACACGGAGCCAAGAGAGAGAGAAGGAGAGAGAGACGCTCTTGGGTAACTTCTGGGAGTTAGGCGTCGTATTATTTGAGCTAAGACATTTCTCGAGTAGCGACAAAAGCCACGGGCGCGTGAATCCGAGGCACCCTTGGCAGAACACGGCACACCACGCACACGTAGGAGGGTTATACTGCCTTATTCCAACGCTGCATGGCTGTACGGCTATACCTATATACATATTGACGGTATCGAACAAAGGAGAGAAGCGAGTCGAGCCGAAGCGGCAGGCCACCCCCTGGGGGTTTTAGTCTCTCTCTCTCTCGCTCGAGCTCGGGCGTCTTAGGGCGGAACCTCCGCGCGCGCGCGTACCAAGACAGACAGAAAGAGAGAGAGAGAACTAAAGCCATGTAATCGGCTGTGCATTCAGCTCAGATATAAACGAAGAAATAACGCCAAAGCTCAATATCGTATCGGGCTGAGCCGTGTGCGCCTTCGCCCCTCTTATTACAGCGATTTGATGCGGTGAAGTAAGAGCGCGTGTGCGCCCAAGCAAACCTGCCACTGCGACTGCGATAGCTATGTATATATGTAGCTCGAGTAACATAGAGAAAGAGAGACTGACTCGGAGACCGAGGCAGATGAGAAGCTACACGAAGCAACTTTAATTAAATCAGAGTCGAGCGAGTGATCGTGCGCGATCAACGCAGAATTGCACCAGCGAAAAATAATGACGAAGTAGGGAAAGTAATCGATCTCGATGTCCTATGCGTTGGTGAGAGGGAGCGAGCTAGAGTCGACTGAAGAAAATAAATGCTCTCTTCCTTTCCAGTCGAATCCGTGTAATGTAGAAAAGTCGAGCGTTCAAAAGCAATTAAAATACGAGCGAGACCGATAAATAATCGGTCCACGAGCTTCCAGCGTTAGGGTGGGTTCGCGCGCCGATCATCGTTAAACAGTCGATAGATTGAAAAGACGCGCGCGCGCGGTCCATGACAATTGCGCCGAAAGACACGGTAAAAAATACATATGTATGCATACGATCCGTAAAAGGCCACGCGGCGAGGGAGATATTCGAAGCGCCACCGGAATGTATGCATGTGCGTGTATGTGCGTGCATGTATGTATAGGCGCGCGGCTCGCAGAGAGGAAGATTTATGCACTGCGCGAGAGCGTCGAGATCATAATTCAAAATTTCCCGCGCGCGCCCCGTGTGCACGCGTTAAAAGGGATACCGCAGCGATCATTGAATATGGCCGCGCTGCAGCGAGTGTGAAAAAATGTCGTAATATAATAAAATGCTGCAGCGAGGGAGTGCGCGAGATAGAAAGAGAGCAGAGAAAGGAAAAGAGGAAGCGACGTATATTGAAAGCCGGAAAAACACTGTTATATATGCGATATAAATTCCTCGCACCCGCGATTTTCCACAATGGACACGGTCGCTTGCGATTTTAATCGGCGGCAAGTTCCATACTACTATTGGCGATAAATATATCACCCGTATAACCACCGCGCGCGGCTAGGGGTCGTCTCGCTGCCGCATATACTCGCGGCCCATACACAAAAGTGCATAACTACCGCAATGAAGCTCCGAAGGAAAAAAAAGGAACAACTATAATGCGCTGCTGCCGGTGTTTGCTGCGCTTTTGATTCGACGTCGTCCCCCCGTGGGCACCTCTGCGTATGCACCCCTGTATGTAGCCCGCTGAAATTTTTGTGTGTCCTTATCGATGTAGCCTATATTATTGTTATATTGTTGTATGGCAGCCATCGATGCCTGATTTATTGCCGTTGAAAATCAACTTGGACTCGCTGCAAATGTACAGTATGCGCGCGTATACACTTATCCACCACGCGAGCAGCGGGAGAAATTTATGTTCTTTATATATCGATGCATTGAAAGGCGTGAGGCTCGCCGCATTGTACGTTTTTTTTCTACTGGAGCATATTCGCATACGCTTCGTGAAAAATTATAATGGAATTTATTACTTTTCATAATGTGGAAATTTGATTTTTGACTGATAATCCGACGTTCACGAGAAATAAATGAGCATCTAACTGCCCAGCGTTGCATCGATGAAAAATAATAGTTCGTTTTGTTATTCGAGAAATGAAGCTCGTTTATTGATCTTCTTGAGGTTATTAATCAAATTAATGTGTATATTTTGAGAACCGAAATATCTCAATTCGATGTATTTCGTAAATTTATGCTAATCGAGAGATTTAACACATCATAAGCTTGATAAATACATCTATCGATGATCGCTGTACGAACTTGACAGAGATTTGAGTCAGCACGGATAATGAGGGGGTGTCACACAGATATATATTCAAACATTTATCTTGCATTCGAAGACAAAAAAATAGTAATTTGATTTTTTAGTGTTCATTCAGTACTAGTAAAAATAGTTAAATGCGGCAAAATTAATTGAAATGAGTCAAACGATTAAAAATAAAAAAATTTAGAATAACTATGATCCAATCATAGTTATAATATGTCAAAATTATAAAGTAAACAATCGACACGAATCAGTGGTTACTATTTTTAATAACGTATTAAAACTTGTGAAATTCAAAAAATAGTTTCTTTTAAAAAAAGCGTGACGAAAACTCACCCTGGACTATAGCTCTATCATAGTTTCAACGATCAATCGACTCTAATGATGGAATGCTCTTCAAATTTGCACTGTCACGCGTCGAAAGTTTGGGCGACAAATCGCGCAACCGCATTCGTGCGCCTATAATTCCAGCGCGTTTTGTGATAATATAACTCGTGACCCAGTTTTCGATATTTTTAAATTTAACATCAAAAAAGCCAGTGTACGTGACAATAGGCCGGTATCTTATGGAGTTGGTGTAATATTTTTTTTCTGTCGTCAAATACTCAAAATACACACGCAAAACAACAAGCCGCTCGTGTGTGTTTTAGCGCACGATCACATGAGATGCGCCGATATTACGTGGAAATCGAGCCTCGCGCGTCTTACTTTTGCGATACGCGTAAGGACATATACACACAGACAATTGTGCGCGCTCAGCTTCTCCGTCTGTCTGTGCAAACGTAATTGCGAGTATACACAGGTGTGGATGAATAATCGCTTTACGCGAATATCTGGGTTTGCGTGGCTTCGCGCGACACAGACGTAAGAGGAAAGAATACGATATCGACGCGATCGAAGCATTTTTGTTTTAATTTTTCCTATGCTAGACAATAATAAGAAGCAAAATTAAGTCATAAAATAAAACAAGTGGGATGGTACGAGTACCTCTAAAAATGTCTCTCGAAGAGTCATCCTCAATGGAAACAGCGCCGATTTCTTCCGTTCACCCACATATATATCAACGCTCACTCGTGGCGCACTCACTCTCACACTCACTTGAAAGCACTTGAATACGTTTTTTTTTTCAACGAAAATCACTCTCACAAGGGTTGACTTTGGGAGGGTGTGGGCCAGTCAATCGGGCTCCGGCATCGATCGTGCCGCGACACTCGTCACCGTTTACATTTTCGCGGAAAAGGAAGAACTTGGCCTCCGAGCTTGGCGCGCATCATACATTTGGTCCGAGCCGGAGGTCGACTGGTCTTTGGCGTGGCTCGCGTGTCCCGAGACGCCGTGGTCCGTCTGCTGGCCGCCGAGGAAGACAGAAACCGTATACACACAAGGCACATATAGCGGCAGCATATAGCACAATCGAGCCCAAGAGAGCCGAGCGTAGCAGAAGAGAGCACAATGCCCGAGTCTCTGTCTGTTGTGTTATGCGTGTGACGGCAGCAGCAGCAGCAGCGTGGCGTGGCCTACAAGCTGCGGAAAAAGCTGCCGAGCGCACGAGGGAACACGAAGGAAGGAAGGCGAGGCGGGAACAGCAACGGCAGTCGGCGAGCAGTTGAAGCGAGACAGAACGTCGAGACCAGGAGAGAGAACTATATTATATACGAGAGCGCGCGGATGTACCTTTGCTGCGCTCGCACTGCGCCCGAGCACTACTATCGCGAGAGCCGCTACCACCACAACTGCGCCGGGATGGACACGTGCGCGTGTATATATACCGCATGCAGTCGGAGCACGAGTCGCGGAGCGAGCTGCGAATCCATACATATACCGCACGAAATTCTCTCCATGTATGTGTGTGTGTGTGTGTGCAGAGAAGCGTATCCTCCTTTGCTCGGGCACACACATGCACACACACACACACATACATAAACGTATACGCAAGGCCTGGTACGAGCTGTCAGCGGTGCGCGCAGTAACACACAGCAACCCCGAAATGCTAACCCCTCTTGCTGCTCAACCTATAGTACATACATCTAGCAACATATAGTACGTATACAGCAGCTAGAACTTTTTTCGCTCTCTTTCTCTCTCTCTCTCTCTCTTTTTATCTTCTCCCCTTTTCGCTCACTCTAGCGATTCGCTTTTGCCCCTTCTCCGTAGCCAGTTATAATACTACTTTCTGGAACAGAATGACTTTTGTTGAGTGCGTGTGTGCACTAGTGCGCGGCGTATCCAGCTTATATATGTATATACAGCGTATGGGCGTATGGGCGAAGGTAACCCACCCTCGGACCGCTAGCTCGACTAGCTCCGAGAGAGCAATGGAGAGGGAGGAAAAGTGCTGCGCGCTACAGCTAGACTTGTACAATCAATTGTCGGGATTCCAACTACTACTTTGCTATTGCTACTGCTGCTGCTGCTATTACTGCTGCTGATGCTTGCATGCATGTTTGAGAGGGAAAGTGTTGCTTAGCCCTTGTGGAATCGTCATAATTCTCTCGGACGACCCACCACCAACGCGTCTCGCTTTCTCTCTCTCTCTCTCTCTCTCTGTCTTTCGCTCGAGATAATGTATGTATTATACACAAGCATATACCTACAGACTACACTGTATACAGGCACGATCGGACCAACCCGTTTGACCTAGCCTGCATGCCGCATATATTAATAATATTTTCTGAGTGAGATGTTATTCAGCTCGGACGTCGAGATCCACGTAACGCCTTAATTTTTTTATTTCACATACGGACGGGGGTGATGTGCTGCGCGATGATCACGTGGACCACGCGCAACGCTCCTTATCGTTCATTTTTTGTACTCGACAAATTTTTTGGTTTTCTCCAAGTGCGATAAAAAAATTCGAAAACAGTTGACTCTTTTACCTGTTAAATCTTGGACTTTCCAAAAAAAATCCACTGGTACTTTGATTCGCGTAATTGTTATGTAATGGAAATTTTTTTTGCAGCCAGGCGTAATTTATTAGAGCACGAGAAATTTTTATTTGTAGTCTGCTTACAATGCCTCTAAGAAAAGAACAATTGAACAAACAAATAGTGATGACAGAAGGAGCGATTTGCGTTATCAAGTCGTTCGTTACACTTTCGCGAAATTTTATCGGGGCCAAGACAAAATATTGACTGACAGTATAAAATCTTTATTTAGAAAATTATACAGCTGCTCGAAAGATAAGAATAGTAGCGATGATTTTTATTCCACACAATGCAATTAATTTGGCTTATTGTGAATCGACACATAATATTTTGATAAAAACATACGAAAATCTATGATGAAGAGTAGAGTATACGTTCAAATAGAAGAAGTAAGCCGAACCCAAACAAATGGATTTATTTTTTCAAAACCTCATGAATATTCATTAATAAAATTATATCTGAATTCTCACTATCAAAGAAGATTGAGTAGTAGCGATTTATAGAACGAAGCCTAGCTATTATCGTATACATCCCTCGGTGCAAAAATGAAAGAAAAATAGCCGCTCTCTCGCATACACGCGCGCACGCGCAAAAACAAATGGAAAACGTCAAGCTTGTACAAAACTTCTTCCCGCCTCGTTCGCATCTCTCTCGCTTATTCTCGGCGCAGTGATGACTCTATATAAATGCGTATAGCTTATATGTATAATACATAATATCCTATCGGTTTCGCTCGATTTCTCATCCGGCTCGGACGCGCACGAGCCAAGCCAGAGAGAAGCGCCTATGATTTACGACGAATATTATGCGCTCTTGTAATATACAAAATAATTATATACGTGTGTGTGTGTGCGCGCGCGCGAGTACGCCTGAGATTGTCTACTGCGATGCGTTGGCGCACGCCGATCCGATCGTCGCCGCGAGGAAAATTGTCTACCGTGAAACTGAAGCGCGGACTTGGGAAAAGAAAAAAAACAAAACACAAAAATTGCGGCCAACGTCGAAAGTACGAGTGCATAAATGAATTCGCCATTTTCGAGGGTGAAAATTGAATCGGAACGACGCACTCGAATAAGAAAGATAAAATAGAAATATCTCACGTAGTGTACAACGTCGAGTAAGAGCATGGCCGAGAGCGTGTCTGGCGCGCGGCATTCTCTTTCGACCCTGAATGAAAATCTCTATACGCTTCGTCGCTTCTGTATGTGTACGCGCGGATAAAGTGTGCAAGCGATAGTACTCGTAAATATTGCAGACACTGAAAGAGAGTGAGAGAGAGAGAGAGAGAGATTCTCCGTTGGTCGTCATTCTTATTACACCCCGGGGAAGACCTATTATGCTCATTCTTGCTTATCGATCAAATTAATTATCCAAAATATCTCTGTAACAGAAGCTATGTATGGGCAAACCTTTTTTTTTATTTCTTATTAAACCGTAATTGAAAATTAAGCAATTTAATAGGTGCGTGAGGAAAATAACGATCGCGTCAGCTGAAACCAGATTTACCATTACGATTTTCTCCGATCGACGCGGAATTATCGTCGAATCAAAGTGAAACAGACGACGCAAGGACTTGGTTGCAGCGGTAGCGTTGAAACACGCTCTACTTTTTTAATTGATTCAAACGTGCTCGATTGTTATATACTGCGTCAAATGTACGATCACGCGGCTGTCGAGCTATTGTCTTTTCGTTTTTTCTTTCCATCTCTCTCGCTCTGCCATGTCTCTGTATATAAGCTATAACTCCCGTGATTGAGACATCGAGTTCAAAGCCTGCTGCATGATGCAGTATAACACGGAGCGCGGCGCGTAAACACGACTATGTACAAGCGAGCGTCAGGCCGTCACCGCGGCGCGCACGACGTAACGTTACGATGGCTGCTGTTACGACGATAAATCGCCGCCTCATTTTGTGCACTCCTCGTCGAGCTGCATCAGCGGCAGCTTTTGTGCGTGCGCCTCTATTATACACGCACACACGCATACACGAACGCACGACCGTATGATCAATAGACTGTATTTATATAGCTATACTTATTATATATAGGGTTTCATAGTATCATTAACATAAACCGAGAGCAACCAACTAAACGACAACGAGCCTGTATATCCCTTAAAATCAAACCCGAGCTTTGGACTCGGTATGTGTCTGCATACACGTTCGCTCATATGTATATCTTCTGCGTGAGATGCCGAGCATTATGATTGTACATCGGCATTGTTCGAGCGCTACGCCCAGATATATCTATACGTATGCATGATTCCCGTGCCGTATACATGTGAAAGGGCCGTGCTAATGCTCTCTCGGCTCACGTTTAGCTCGCTTGTTTGTATTTTATAATTATTTATGAATGTCATTTTTAAGTGTTCTAGTGATAATATACACAAAAGCCAAGGATATAAGAGCTACGCACGTAAGTAAATAATTGTGTAAGCTTTCCATGCTCCGATTCTTTTATTTTGCGGTTACCATTAATGAATAATCATGTTGTATGTATTTAAATAATTACTTTTCTTTTTCATCTAATAATTACAGTTGGCCCGATTACGAACGTATATTTTTAACTAAATCCAGTTGCAAATCATACCTACGTAATAGCGCGCCAAAGTTAAAATTAAAACAAACAAAACTTGCGATGCAAATTTGACTTTTGAAGATTAAACAGCTCGGAGTAGCGAGTACAAACTTTGCTAGAACATCAAAGTACATGTGACCCAATATATCACGTCGGAGAAGCGATCAAGACACACATACTCTCGATTGCAGCAAGAGACGAGCAAACTTTTCTGAAAAAGCCTTTCATCGCGCCATACTTTTTTTAACTTTTCGCGTCTCTTGTCTCTCGGTCTGTGTCTTTCTCTCTCATTCTCTCGAGGCAGCTATAACGCGCGCAGTATTGTCTCGTTCTTTTATGATGCGGTGTTAGTCGCGGCGCGGCAGCAATGCAATTAGCGCACTATAAATCAGACGGATAACGAGACATCGCAGCAGCGCTGTTTTGCGCCACGAGTTTCTCGCGAGCGCCGTCCACAAGAGAGAACTTTGCCATCATCGTCGTCGTCGTCGTCGTCGTCGTCGTAGTCGTTGTCGTCTTGAGTGTCGTGACTCGAAAAGCTCGAGTTCTAACTTTCAAAGCAACTGAGAGTCAGTGACGAAAGTTTGCACGTCTTTTGTGCTGTTACACACACCTAAGAGGCCCTTGATTAATTTTACACGGTAAAAAACAGGGTGTTAGCTTGCGTTTAACGAACGATCGTTGAAACGAGCCTTCGACAATTGTTTATTTGCGATAGATTTTTCAAAATGCACGATACGAAATGTAATCGTAAATTGGTCATCGATCGTCGCGTCAATCACTTAGCCGAAAGAGATATTCACACTTTAATCGAGAGCCCTATACAATCTACACATGCCTGAACGTAACACACAAATACATGTGAAATCGATAAGATGAATGAGCAGTAGGAAAATTTATAGTAGCTGACGATTACTACGTATATGCAGTGAGAGCGTCGAAATACGCGAGATAAAAGCTCGCGTTCGAGCGATCCATCATTTCCTGTGGCTCTCGATGTATAGTGTGGCGGTGTGGCCATCGACGCTGAAGCTTTCGATAAAAATAACCCTACTATAGGTATACGCGTATAATGCTCCATTGCGTGGTGCTTTATTCTTCGCTGTTAGGTGGCTAAAGTAGAGAAAGAAAGAGCGAGGGTGAGGCGAGCGAGTTTTTAAAGCGACAATGTAACTCGCCCCACGCGAACAATCTGCGAGAGTAAGTTTTCTCGCACTCTCGTATTTTTCGGGTATATATAACCACTGCTTGTATTTTTTTCCGGGACTTATCAGCCGGTCAATATTTATGAATTAAGCATTAATTGTATTTAGTCTATTGTGTCGGATTTTAGATGATAAGGATTATTTTTCGAGAACTTTATTACGTAAAATTAAAAAACAATTAGAATGCTTGCAGCAATCATTGAAAGCGAGGAAATAATAAAAACTAAACTGCGCGTATCTATAGTTAAAGTGACCGTAAAAAATTCTTGAAAAAAATAAGTCGAAAAACGAACATTTTTTTATATTACCGGTGAACGTATATTTAAGCGTGGGAGTTGCGATGGATTTTCACGGGTTATAACTAGTGTACTGCATAAACGTAACATATATACACACACACATGGGCACAAATCCATATACGGTGCACGAACCAACTCGATGTGTGCGCGCTTTTCCACGTGACGCGTTTCCTCTGCCGCTACCGCTGCTGCCGCCGCCGCCGTTGGCTATATAGCCGTGTCGACGACGTACGTTGATTTATGTGCACGATAGAAAATACAAGGCGAACGCGTTACGTGTGAGTGTGTGTCTGTGTGAGTGTGTGTGTGTGTGTTTGTGTGAGTACAGTGAGTGAGCAGCGCCGTTCGCGTAACTAAACGAGCAAGAGGAAAAAGAGGAGAGAAAAAAAAGGATTTAACTATAGTTTCAGAGAGCTTTGGGCAAGTGTATAGTGCTGCGCTCACCGTTGTCTCGAGTTCCCGAAAAAGGACGATGACGTGCCACACGAACGACAATCATAGCGGAGAATTATTGTCCGTTCAAAGTGTAAAAGAACAAGCTTTGAACTTTCCGGAGGAGCTCGTTGAGTATCGCATTGCTCGTGCGCCCAACCAGAGGCTGCTGCTGTTTGCTATCGTTGCGACGTTTTAGCTGCCTCGTTACGTGTAGAGCTAATTTGCAAAGACGATGTGTCGAGGCTCTCCGAGCAGATGGTATTTCGTTAAATTTGGCGTTTAGAAACGTACATACAGCTCGATTTATGTTTGTCCGCTGTCGGTGCGAGTAAATATTTTGACGCAGTTTCGTTGTATAATCGTAAATCACAATTTTTTTTCATATTCATCGTGTTTTTAACGTTTATAGCATTTATTGAATGAAAATATGAGCATAAAATGACATTTCGCAGACCTAATTAAAGAACATAGGTGCGCACAAATTAGAGCAACAAATGAGCTGAGTGTAACCCTTTAAAAAAGTACACTATTCTTTGCTTCAATCACAATGGTAACTTTGCAGTCTTCTTGGTTTGCGAGCGTCACATCTACAGCTGAAATATTACAATGAAACTTTGCTGCAAAAGCTCCTATGAATTTACGAGATTTGGATAAAAGAAAGTCGGCTGACGTAACCAAGAAGAAGACGAGGACGACGACGAAGCAGAAAAGAAGTGAAGAGGACAATAGTTTGAGCAAAGACCAAAAGTAAGAGCCCCTCTAGAAAGTAAGCGTGTATATACACAGAATGTCAGCGGCTAGTAAGGCCATAAATTTCGATATTATATACGGGACGAGCGACGAAAAGAGCAACAGCAGCAGCAGCAGCTCCTTTTCTCGTCGCGTCCACGTTGCGCCGTCGTCGACGTATAGTCGTTCCTACCAGCACTGACACAGCCTTGCAACACAATACTTCTTTCTCTCGTTCGGACGCTCTTCTTCTTCTTTTTTTTTTGTATTACGCATTGCTCGCACATGGACGTATGCACAAGAGAGCACAAATTTCCTTGGCAATTCGGTTTATGAAAAAACTCACACGTATCGCAAGCAAATAATGTACACGAAGCTTTAACCTTTAGCGGCTAAAGATACTTGGCCAGTCGAGAGACGGTACATGGTTAAAGGGGCGGTGCGAGCACATGCAGCCGGTTGCTTACCAGCCTCGACCTTCCTTTTTCACAATTAAGCAATAATATTTATGAGTACGAGAAATGTGTGATTTACGCGCTTATTATAAAGTATTTACCCACTACTGGTATTAGCGTCTAATGACAATTTAATTTTCGCATGCTCGTAACTTTTTATTCTTTGTATAAACGAGTACGCGCGAACGAGAGAATTTTCGAAGTGCTTTTAGAACTCAAGAGTGTATTTTTTTAATTTTTTTTTCGAACCGGTCTTGAAGAGGCCCGACGTGGGCATGCATATATAACGGCAATTGAATTTACTCGACTTTTACCACCCTTCAAAATTTGTTGTTGTTGCCTACATTCTTAAATATCGTTAGATGCTCACACGTAGGTAATGGAAAATTAGTTAGTTTCTTATTAACTGCATCTGAATCGAAGTATTCGACACACCCTAAATCATAATTCATGGATCGATGTCGTTGCTCGACGATGAATCGAGCGAGTCACACGAAGCCAGTCATACGATATTTAAAAGCCCAACGAAGCGAAGATGTATTGCCGGTAAATCTTTTCGCTATCAATTTTTACACGCCTTCCTCGTATAATGCACGAGTGGACTGACGCGATGGCATTTTTGAAGCTATGCACATGAGAAAGTAAATTCAATTTTCAAGTGCGCGCCTATATACGCACGGGAGCTGCTGGCTAAAGGTATGCAGTGCGTACAGAACATCGCGTTGCGCATTCATCGTCGCATTAATCGTGTGTGAAAAATTATTTACTACACCGCGCTGCCGCTCACCGTACGCTGTATACGTATAATTTAGCTTCGCAACTTCTGGTGTAAATACGGTATATATACGCGACGAGAGCTGCGTGTGCATGCCAGTATATAGGTATATGCCTGCATTATATACACGTGTTTGTTGTGAACTGTTTGTCAAGCTTTTTGCGCGCGAGACATTATTCCTTTCGCTACGCAGCTGAGCTGCGATTGTGTGCGATTGCATACGTGTGTCATCGGTGTGTGCGTGTGCTGCGCTGTCGTACGACATTTCAACCCAAGACGTGGACTAGTAACCAGGTGAATGCATGTAGCATCCAGCTAGAATACGTCTATTCGTTTTCTCTCGCTTTTCGAAGCTCCGTTTCGCAATGCAAGTTTCTCACTGACGTGTTCGTTAAAGTGTACAACTGGATTTTCCATTAAACTGGCGACGATAAATTAATACAAAATTAATTTACAATAAAGCAATGGATAAATTTGTATCACTTTATTTCGCCGCATTAATGTTAGTTCCGTAAAATATACCAAGCGCTATATGTATATTCGTCCAATTTATTTCAAAAATAAAACGATCGCAATAAAAATAAGAGATCTAAAGAAGCGCATAATGAGGCATACAAAACTGCAACGAAAATCCTCGTAAAACTAAGCTTGTATATTACTGACTACGTACACTGCATTTGTACATCGAAACTTCAATTAAATGTGGTTTCCATTAAAGTCTCATTTCTGTATGCATACATATTATCGATTTTAATAGAACCGCGTAGATGATACTTAATTCTTGCACAACATAAATGTGCGTTTGTGTGTGTATATATGTAGGTGAGTATAGATTTACATCGGAGTAGGGTCCTGTGAAACGTTTCCGCGCTTTCAGGTGCTCTCGCGCGCACGTGGATATAGTCTCAGTTGCTGCTGCTGCTGCTGTGCTTACAGTGGCACAAACGATGACACGCTGCAGATAAGAGCGACGGCCGCGTGCGAGCCAACTCGTTCATTATTTTACCTTATACACAAGACGTTGCCACCTTTTATACCCATATTAAACTTATATTCAAGCATTCATACATTCGTACAATATGTATATATTTGTTTGTGCGCATGTGTGTGTATGTGTTTACCGCTGAATAGAGAGAACGTAGCACAGCGTGTATACGTGTGTACAGCCGAGACCGGCCCGAGAGCTCGAGGAAGTGAACCTACTCGGCGTATGCGCAGGCGAGAAATTTGAAAATAATACTCTCATGCGTTCTCTTTCTTTCCTCGGCTTCTCGCGCGCGCTCCGAGTTTGTTACTCGCGCGCACTGCTTCGAGCCTTCCCTTGCCACGGATGCTGTCATCGTAAATCATTTTTTTCAAGGGGAATATCGGTCGCTCGCAACTCCAGCTACCACTACTGCCGTCGTTTCTGCTATTATCGCTGGATGTGGCCTTTTTTCCATTATTGCATCGAATTTTTTTCATCAAATCTCGAGTTGGATGAGAAAAAAAAAAGAAGCGGGAAAAAATTGAAGCAAGAGAGGAAAACGTGTCTTCTGGCTAGATTTTAGACAATGTCAATCGACACCGATGGCT
This sequence comes from Trichogramma dendrolimi, assembly GCA_034770305.1. Classification (NCBI taxonomy): domain Eukaryota; kingdom Metazoa; phylum Arthropoda; class Insecta; order Hymenoptera; family Trichogrammatidae; genus Trichogramma; species Trichogramma dendrolimi. Next base: position 639,074 of record JAPMIB010000037.1, on the reverse strand, counting down.
CGAGGGCAAACTTTGAAAGATATTATTAAACTTCAGGGAATTCTCCAAGTTATTTCCCGAATTAAAGTTTGAAGGCTGATCGTGCAAATTCTGTACCAGGCGTTTTTGTGTGCGCCTACTCGATCGAAGATAAGGTTCGTAACACATCCTACAGCAGCTGCAACGCTGTTCCCTTCTTTGCCTTACACGATGCGCTGTGTGTGTGTGTGTGTATGTGTGTACGTATGCACAAACCCTCCGTCAAATTTTCCAATCGCCCCCGCTTCCTGTGTGCTCTTTTTCGACGTCAGTTTGCGGACGAGAGTAATTGGCACGGCGATACATATACAACGCGCAAGCGCACCTCTACATATTATACGTATACGTTTATACTTGGCAAAGGAAATCGCTGAATTGCATTACACACGTACAGCAGCACATAAGTTAGATATCGAGGGGTCACTCGATCGCGCATGACTTTGGCAACATATGTATAGAGACAATTAGACTCCTCCCCTCGCGTATATTACGCGTCGTGGATCGATCGAAAGTAGGAGAAAAATTACTTAGTCCGCACGGACGGTTATTGCGCGCATCTCTCCTGCGATAATGGCAGTCGTGAGCGGCTGACGATCGGCCGCGCGCAGAGAAGGATATGGTCGATTAGCGAGCAATAGCCAACACCCACGCCTGTGTCGAGTACACAGTTGCGTTGCTATTGAGGAAATGGCGGTTACTTTTCTTTGCTCTAGCATGGGAGTTGCGAGTGAGCCGGGGTAATTTTGCCTGAAAGCATCGAATGCGAGAAAAAAATACGTTTCCGACAAAAAAATTACAAACGCAACACCGCATGCGGATTTATAAACAATTGTTGAAGAATTGATTGATTGATCAAACAAAAACGACGAGGCGTCAGATACGAGCCAGTACGGCCTATCGTATGCACATAGCGTATAAACAAGTGTTACCGACGAGATCGCGCGCATCAATTCCGTACTTTGGAGTTAAAGTCGCGGCTGCCGCGTGTATGGGCGCGCGAATATCGCCGAGCTTCTATCCCGCTGAACCCTCGCGCCCCGCTGTTGTTCATACATGCAACACTCGCTACACGTACACGGGCTCGCATGATGCATTACTGTTTGCGCATCAGCCTCGCGCGCTCTCGCTACGCGTTCGTGATTAATCTTTTTGATTTTCCGCCCTCGACAGCACTGATGCTCGCGTGTCATTTTCGCTTTCGAGCTTTGGGGGGATATATGCGCGCACCTCGCAACAGAGTGGCAAGCAGCTCTCATCGACGATACATGTATGAATACGCTTGTTTGAATAATATAGCGCAATCTTGATAAATATTTAATGCTCATATCTAATAAATAACAAATATACTGCAAATTCGAGCGATACTAAAAAGAAGAAAACAATTCTTGTGTTTTGAATTATCCCGTGTGTAACAAAGTATACAGTGAATAATAAAGTACCCACAGCGGCTTCGACAAAGCTCGAGTAATTTTCAAAGACCATGCCCCGCATCTATTATGAACAATTACAATTAAAAGACAGTGATAGAGCGTTTGTTTACGAACATCTCGAGCTCGTCAGGTATTCGCGGGATTATTTCAAATATTGCGCGCCAAAGGACGCGGCAGTGAGCAAGTGAGACATACCCGCGAGAGATCCCAGAAGAAAGATGCCCGACCATTATGTAGTTTCTGCAGGCTCGGTGGCCGTGGAAAAAATGTAAGCGCCGACTCAGCACCAAAAATGTTAAACTTTCCTCTTTTTTATACCTCGAGCCAGGGATACACCCGATCGTGGCCGGATAACATCCCGCCGCTTATGGTGAAATTATTTTAATTAGTCTGCTTTAATTGAGATGAAATTTTGCTCGCGGTAATTGTTGTCGCATAGATCGAATGTTTAAGGAGTCGTTGCGAGCTAAATTTTTGTAAAATGTGCCGCAGAATTCGTATTGTGCGTATAGTGCACGTGCATATGTATATGAGGACAATGCTTTCGACAAGTTCATTCGTTATCTGTGGTTGAGCGATATATAGAGCGAGCGAGAGAGCGAGGGAGGGAGGGAGAGAGGAATGAGACACGGCGATCAAAGCCTCTTGGGAGTCGGCGAAATTCAAGTGCCGTCGGGCATAATTCAATGACACATGCATCGCGCATATTCCACATACGCGAGTGCACTGCGCATAATGTATCAAAAAGCTTAATTATTATAATTATGCAAAGTCCATAATTAACGAGATGCATTTGATTAATTCGCTATCGCTTGCCTCGCGCTCCTTGTAATTAATATTTATCAAGAAGTTATTATCGTCGCGAGCGTGTGCACGCAGAAAAACAGGAAAACCTGTTTTTTATCACAGCGAATTTATATTGCGTGGGTTTGTGATACATTTTTAGCGACTGTCTGTGAGAGCAAATATGTGTAATATAAAAACGTCAGGTAGGCGAAATTTTTGGCGATAAGAAAATGACGTGGAGCAATTTCAACGATAAAAAATGTCACAACGATCGGAGAATTTCGACGCAGGAGTTCTCGTACACGTTTCGTTCGTGTACGCGCACGCAAAAGCTCTGCCGTAATTACACTAAGAGCCAAAACATGCAGAATTTATTATTATCGAACACACGAGCTCACCTACGTATCCTTCGCCTCTTCTTTTTTCGTCGCCTGCTAATCTGCCTGACGATAGTTCGGCGCTGACGGTGTCTCGGGCCCCGGCCTATCGTGGCTAGTGCTGCTGCTGCTGCTGCTCGATTTCCCAGCTCGCTGATAGCGGCAATAATCTTGGCCCCGGAGATGGCGATAACGGTTAAGACGCGTCGAGTCGCGATCGGCGGCGAGCCGGTGGTGGGACCGCTACTAGGACAGCTCCTCGACTCGGAGGCGCGGGGCTGCGCGTGCGACTGTGCGTGTAGCAATAGCAGTAACAGCAACGCCAGGGGCTGGGGCCCTGTCTGCAGCGGGCCCGTGCCGGGCCCCGTCGTCCTGACCGAGCGTAGGCCGCCGCCGCTGCCGAGCTTTGTGCCGCCGTGTCCTGCCGCTCCGCTGCCTTTCGGCTGGATGACGCTCGGGGGACGCGATGTGGTGGCGAGGTCGTCGTCGGCGTCGTCGTCGTCGTCCGTCGCCCCCTGTACCTCCAGCGTCGCGTGCTCGACGAGACGAGCTGATCAGCTCTTGTCACCGAGGCTTGCAGCAGCGAGCGCGGGAGCTTGCGAGTGCGCTCCGAGGCCCATGCAGCATCTGAGTCGTCGTCGCCCGAGTCGCTGCCCGGCTGTTGCTCAACGACCGCTGCTACTACCGCTGCTTTTGTCACCTTACCGTCAGCACTGCTGACTCCATTCAACATCACCAACAATTGTGCTCGTGGTGATGTTGCAGCCTCCGCTAGCCCCCGACACGACCGTCGATGGAATCTCACGTCGCTACTACGATGCTCCGATTGATTATGATCCGCCGCTCCGAAAGCTTGGCCAATCCACGTTACGTGGCATTTTGTAAAGCAAGCTCTCTTTTCACTTTTCGATTATTTATTATTAACACGAACGTCACGCACCGTAAAACTTTTCCAATGTTCCAGAACGAAGATTATTGTTTCTATAGCAGGCAACGATCAGCGTTCGTACATCTCGCTGATTGGCCTGACCTTCGACGTACACTGTCGGCGGCTCACGCACACATGCACAAACACGTATACACACGTACACTCGATCGCAATTGAGCTTTCAAGCGCGCGCGCACATACACACACGACGACGACGACGAACGAGTTGGTCAATCTCGAGAAATTGAATAATATTCTCCGTTAATTCAGTCACGCACTCTGGCGAGAATTCATTCTCGCTCGTTGCGACTGGGATTTTTCATGCGTACACCGTCACCATTGCCAATCACTTCTCTCGGACGATTAGGTCTTTGAACGGCGCACTATAAACAGCAACTGCAGCACACTCTCGGCACACGCGAGCGCGCGACAAAGCCCGGCAAAGTCACTTTGAGCTATACGCGTGCGATACAATGCAACGAATCTCTAGCAGTCGATGATCACATAAGTCATCGGCACGCGACAATCGCATCGGCGGCTGGTTATATCCATCGTCGCTTCTCTCGAGCGAGAGCTTGACTGTACGCAAAGCTCGGGTCTATTTTTCGCACTCGATTATACAACTTCGGACTCGATCGATGCTCGTGCGTATAGCGAGACACTGCATTCGAGTGCGTGCACTTGGACGCGCGGGACAGATAGCTTAGGAATAGAGAGAGAGAGAGAGAGAGAGAGGAGGAGGACTCGTGCGTTGCGTTTGGACTCGCGAGTGAGTTAGATGGGCGACAAACGACGACTACTGGTGGGTGATCCGCGAAATCTCGCTCGCAGTAGCAGCAGCACAGTAGCAGCATCAGCCTCCCGAAGAGAATCTCTCTCGTGCACATGCGTTAAGCGCGGCCGAGCCAGCCCCCGCCATACTTGCTCTCCTCTCGGCATCGCTCGAGCAGCTATATCTATACACTGCTTCGTATACATATATATCTTTCTCTCTCTTCTCTCTCTCTCTCTGTTTCTCTCTCTCTATATATACGTATAAACATAGCTCGCGCCCCGTTTTCACTCTGCCGCGCTATACTCGCTCGCCCCTTTTCTTTCCCATATATTCATACCGAGCGCGCGCGCCGTCGTATGCGCGGCTTTTGCCTTTTGTCTTTGCTGAAGAGTTTCGGGAGAGAAGACGACGGAGTCTGCTGGCTGATAAGTTGTCATGCTTTCGGGCTCTACGGCACGTACATTCGCTGCTCCTGTGCGCGTCCCTCGCTGCTTTCTTTCCGAAGACTGGCTCTGCTGCACGGAGCGCGCGGCAAACAGATGCGCCCTGTTCTGTCGCCGCAGGTTGACTATTGTGTATTTTTTCCGCGTTTCGGCGCGTTCGTGTCTTTCTCTCGACCTCCGCAAGTCATTGTTTGTGCGGGACAATTTTTGACTTCTTGGTGTCGCCTCATTTTCATCGAAATGACACCCAGCCTTGTGGCTTTTCCCGAATGACCGTTTTTGTTTTGGGACTTTTTTTATGAGAAATCGCTTTTATTCATATTCACGCCTGCGGTGGCTTTGTCTCTCGCCTTACGCTCACGTGAGCCAACGCCGACTTCATGAATTTCACATTATTATATTCATATTCCGACATAATTATATTTTATTCGTTCGTCATAATTGATATGCTAATCGTCTCAACAGCTGCGTTAAATTAAATATACACTTTTGATACACGAAGCGGAGTCGATCTAGCGTTGCGCGTGACAAAGTTGTCATGCGAAATCATGCGTATCACCAGTGTGTATCGATTAAAACTGCACGAGTAATTTTAAAAGTTTTTTAATCTTAATTTGTTCAATACAATAATTGATAAAGATATATATATTGCGCGTGTATGTGTTTTATTGTGAAAAAATCGATCAATACCTTTCATTGGTATAATTTAAAATTAAATAAATGGCGGCAGAAAGAGCAATAAAGAGCAATATATATTCATATAGAGTAAGAGCAATCCCTTTGGGCAGAAAGCGCCATTGGCGCACGTCAAATGAAAAAGCAATATAAGGTAGCGATGTAGACAGGCAGGCAGGCAGGCATCCGGAGAAACGAAGGTAGTCGATCAATCGGTAGTCGGCGTTGAAATACGTATTTGCGCGCGATTGTGTGTGTGAGTGTGTCTGCAAGTATATACGTATATACAGTTTGACGAAAAATTCTCTCGACACATGCGCGCACGAGAGAGAGAGAGAGAGAGAGCTTGAAACGAAATCGGCTCTATAGTATGGAGTACGTGCGAAAAATCCGCACGCCAGATCTCAGCTCGTATATCGTGTAGTAGTAGCGTATATAGTGTACGTTTACGCACACGACGAGCTGAGCCGCCGACTGTACCGCGCACCCGATAGATTCGCCCGTCAATCTTTTAACGGCTCTCGAGCATACACTGCGCGCTAATGCCGCTGTTGGCCTATGGCTTAGCTGCAAGACTTTTCAACGCGTATTTAACCCGCTCGAGGTACCGTTCCTTGTACAATCGAAAATCTGCTTTTCAATGTAATTGCACGAGTGTGAAAGTAAATAATTTACAAAAAGTATGGTGCCTGATAGACAGGCTCAACTTTAAAAATAACCAAAAAATGTTCTTTTAGATTACATGATCATTAACTGATTTGTTTTTGGCGATTTTTTCTAACAATCATGTTACAAATATTAAGTGCACTTTAAATGATGTAAAAATTATAACTTAACTTTTACAACCAGTTTTCAACCACTTCAAATACGATACCATCATTTTGAACCTTCACCACTAGATGGCTAATACCTTTATCAGTAAATCCGCAAGTGGTAAAATAAAAAAATTGTATAAGTCAAAGCATGATTTTAGAAAAAGGTTTAATTACATTGTCGAAATTGAATTATGCATTTATGATGAAGATGTACTCATCGCTTCATTTATTGAAAAATGAATGGCCGATCCTCGAAGCAGATTTCGGAAATGAATACAGTTGCACAGTAAATAGTATGATATCCACCTAAATGTACTCACAGACACGAAGAGCATCTTTGTTTGAAATTTAGCGCATTTAAGCATGTGTGTGGTCTTACCTGTGAAAAAAAAAGGAGAAAAACAACCATTAGTCAAAATTTATAAGCCGTGAAGCAATAAATATTCACGCATCGGCGTTTACGCGAGTCGCAACTATTTGCGCAAACACCGGCGCGCAAGGATGAATTAAATAAATGCAGGCGGCCGATACACATCGGTCATCGTAGGGAATAATTTCTCTAAACAAATAAACCTCGAGGCACAAAAGCGTACAGAGCTCGCGCGGCACAAAGAAAAGTTGACTAGGCACGCAATGCAGCCACGCGTAAAATTAGCTTTAAATTAGAGCACACACCTAGTTTTTTGTCTCATAATTTTTTACGCAGGCAGAATCACGCGCGCCGCGTGCAACATCGAACGGCCAAGTTATTCGACGATGTAGCTCGAGCTGCGCACGGTGGCACGTTAATCGCTCGCATGTGTACGGCCAACCAGTACACGCAGAAACGACGGACAAGAAATTAGCGCGTCGCAACATTACGGGAAACGTAGCAGTACCTTTATCCTACCACACTAGCCTCTTTGGTGCTATATAAGTCTATGAAGGACCTTCATAAGAGAAACCATACACACATGGCAACGGAAGTCCACAGTATTTCTGTATGGGCACGTACATGCATAGAACTAGAGAAGGAGAGAGAGCCAGAGAGAGAGAGAGAGCGCAGGAGAGGCAGAAAGAGAGACGAAGCATGCACGAAGTGGCCAGCGGCCGTGAAACAAAGCAGAGAAGCCGCCAGCCGTGTAATTGGACTTGTCTCGTCTCCGCTTGTGCGCCGGCTCTCCTCTGGAAGCGTCGTGCAAGTTCGCCATACCCTTCTTTATTCTCCGTGCAAAGCAGCAGCAGCAGCAGCAACAGTAGCGTCGCGCTCTACTGCGACTTCTTCTGATGCGCGCCTGTCTCAGTCCGATGTCAAGGGGATTATTCGAGCTGCATACGTGTATACGCATACCCGCACGTACACAAACGACCGAGGCTTACTGTGCATGTGGTATATATTATTATTTCAGAATGGAACGAAAGAGTGGGTGTGTGTGTATGTGTGCGTTAGTCAATCGGTTCCCGGCGAGACAATGAGCCACGTCCTTCTTATTCATACTAATCAAGTCTATAATATATACTGATACACCAAAGACTCGGACACGAGCGTCCGTTTATTTATTCATGATTTATTCGATATTTATTACGTAGCTAGTGAATTTAATATCGGCATGGCTTTCGGCGCTACACATTACCGCTCGTGATGCATTTCTCATAAGAATTTTAATTTTTTTTTATACGAAGTTATCAAAAAACAATATTAAAAACTATACGAAGTAGGAAAAAAATTAAATATGATACCGTGATTACCATCATTTTTTTACATAATTAAAAATTGTCAACTGAAATTATTATTATGATTTTTGTCATTAAAATATTTTAGTTGCATTATCTTTGAGAAGTTTGCATGATTCATTGAGCGTAAAGACCACGTGATTCGTTGCGAGCTTCCCCCAACCGTTTCCAGCGCAACCTTTGCTCCCTACTTACAATAAGGTTCAGACGGACGCGAGCAAGAGCGAACGCATGCGCCTCGAGCTACCGCCGTTGGATTGGCCTACATCGCTCCAAGACTTGACGTTTGATTGATTGCTAAGGCTTCGGGCTTCGCATGTACATACAATACCACTCCCATGAGCATAACATAGACCTACGAGATTTTTTTTTTTCAAATATGGGTACTTCATAATGAATCGATCGCCATTGCTTTGATGAATATTTTTGTCTAATGGCGTTCGATGCTTACTTTGAAAAATTATCCCTCAAATTTTATCAAGAAAACTTATAGTTTGAACTTTGTTGAAGAAAAAAAATATGGAATGTTTTTAAAAATGCGATCGGTCATGCGATTCAAAATAACACGTTACAATAATGTGTACAGATTAGAGAAGCCGCCACCGAGACGAGTAAATTATTTTCAATTGCTCAAATTAAGAGTCGTCGCCTTTATCACTCTACACGTACGCACGCATATAAACACGCACGCACAGTCTCTTTTTCTCCGATGTCTCGCTCGAACGTATGAAAGCCCGAGCATTGCGCAGATAGGATCCATTCTATCGTCGATCTCCGCAGCTCACAATTTATACAACGGTTAAAAAGACGACAGAACGATCGAACGGTCGAATAAAACTGTGCGATCGCATACATTGCATGCATATATCATGCGATCGAAGAGTCTCGCTGTCACATGCGGCTTTTTTCCTCCGCGCGCACACGGCGATCTTCGGTGTACGGCGTGACGTACACACTCACACACACACACACACGAGAGTATAATATACATGCGACGATGTACAAATATTCGCGCCGCTATTTTCATGCAGGTATACGTGCCACGTGTGTATAGGTATAACGTCTCAGAGATTGCATGTAAAAGTGCATGTATAGAGTCGCGCAGGACGTCGCAGCCGCTCGCCCGCGACTTGACGTGACCCAATTCGCTTCGTAACAGCGTTTGTACGTATGTATGTACGAGTCGGCACACATATATAATAGTATATAGTATACGTCGAGCGACGAGGCGACGAGGCAACTGCTAACATATCGTATAGCCGCGCAATCGGATCGATCGTTTTCCGATCAGTGTATAAACTCGAGTGGGGTATCTATGCGACGCTGCTATATATACCAATAGTCACTTATACTTTCTTCAAAGAGCTCTCAAGGATTTTTTACGCTGGGCCTGCACCGATGCCGTCGCCTGCAATGCACGGCTGTTGTGCGATCCAACGCAAATAACGAAGTCCCACTGGAGACAGGAGAGATTTTTATATTGTTTAAAACTGCAGCTACGAGTCGAACGTTGAATCGAGAGTTTCGCGCTTTTTCTCCCTCTCTCTCGTCTCTTTGCAATCTGCGTACATCGAAATCCAAGCGCTCATTAATATTCATCAGCTATACGGTTGCCGAGGGTTTACTCGTATCACCGCATGTCATTACGCGAATTTTTATATTTACAAACAAAAATCGTTTCCATGGAAACACTCGTGCGGCCTTGGGAGCGTCATATACTGTTTGGCCGCGATGAAATACGTATGTCGTAGAGAAAAAAAAAGTTCATTTTTATCCTCTGCAGAAGCAAGTGCGCGCCAGCGGCTCGATATAAGCTATATAGAGATCTTCAAAGCGAAACTCTCAGCGGAAGCGTGCACAGGAGGAGTATAGCAGCAGCAGCAGCAGAGAAGCTTGCTCAGCCTAAGTTGTCAGGGGCTGGAGCTGGCAAGTTTCACCCGAGCGAAAGAGAAGAGCCGTGACGTGCTGCAGAGGGGGTGGATGCCTGGCTTGGCTGGCTTCGCCGAGGAGGCGCTATGTGGCTCTAAGGCTGCTGTCTATGTATGTATGCGAGCACACACACCTACACACGCGGCATTGGAGAAGGGTGCCACGCTTATATCAACGCTGAGACGGAGCCTAGATGGATTTATATCCTTTATACCGAAGAGTAAGAAGGACGAAGCTTTGCTCGCTACCTATATACACATGCGAGCTTACCCCAGCTCTATTCTACGCGGAATACATTTCCAACTCGTTATTTTTCTTTTTCCGTTTCATCCGAGCTTATAGCTTGTCACGATTATGCATCAAAAATAATTGAATGTTCGAATGTAAAAATTATTCGTATTCTTTTCGTGTTTCCAGCGATTCGAGCGAAAAAAAAAAGATCCGATGCGTTGGACACGTGTGCCGAAACGTATAATAACTTTGCAAAACTCGCTCATACGCTTGCTATTTGATCGAGTCGAGACAAACATACGAACTGAAATGTACAAGGGGAAGATAGAGACTGTGTGTGCGTGTGTACGTGTTGTGTGTGTGCGAGCGAAGAAGGAGCAGCAAACGGAACGAAGGAAAATAGCAGAGAGCCAAAAGCGTTGGCTGTCTGCTGTGTCTTTCTCTCTCTCTCTATACGTATACGTGTGCCCTCGTGTGCGCACGATTGTATATGCATTTGAATGTGTGTGTTTGTGCGCGCCCTATGCGCTATATATACAGGCGGCAACAAGCAGCAACAGCACGAGGCAGCCAGCCCGAGCGATGGCAGAGTATTGATTTAGTGGGTTTCACCTTCTCCTTCTATTTGTCCGTCCTTTTCTGTCTTTTTCTTTCTCTCTGCGATCTCCTCTTGCTCGCGCACACGGATACACACGCGCACGTGCGCGCTCATATTTATACGTATGCATTTGTGTATTTACCATGCATATACGTGTAATGCACACACGAGCACGCGCGATTTGCGCTGCGTCTTTTTCGCATTTGTATTATCAAGCTGGCATGTATCACACGTACACATGTACTCGGGTACACATACCACATACCCTTGTTCTAAGTGAATTTCATCTCCAGTCAGGGGTGTACAGAAACTCTGCCTGGAGCTTTTTAGGACCCACGTCCGACGCCATCGTAGCTTTCATCCATCTTTGCTGAATTTATAGGACTTGCGGCTTGTCTCAACAGCAGCGGTACGGCAGCAACAACAACAAAAACTAGCGTGACGAGGACAACGAAGACAATGCGCGAGGCTGCTTCTCTCTCGTCTGCCGCAAGCTCAACTTTTCTTATCACTTATGGAAATTATTTCGAGAGCTTCATCAATTCCTGTAGTGCTCTACTCCGGAAATTTGATTTTAATCGGGACGATGAAACGTCAAAATGGGTCGGGCTGAAAAGCTGGCAAATAATTGAAAACACGTCGAGCCGGTGGGGGTCATAAATTACAAATGACTATCAAAATTGATTTCATTCAAAAGAGTATGCCGTGTCAATCGAGTGCTTGTATGCTCCATAAATAAAGCTATTGAAGAAGAATTTATAAGATAGCTCCGTAAGCACGATGAGCTTCCATTCATATGGATTGGACCATAAACAAGATAGGTTGAACGAGTTCGCTCAACACGTACAGCTAAGAAAAGCTGGCACGCCTCGGCAAGTATAGTACGTATGTGCTTGTGTATATATACAGAGAGACTCTGAAACAGGTGTCCCATAACATTTTATTACAATCGCTGCTCGGGCCAGATTATATAAGTAAAAGCGCGCGCGCACATACACACACGGAGCACCGCAACAGCTATATATATACTCACACGGACTATTTGCCGCATTCGCGTGGTTGTATATATATCGAACTGCAAGAGTCGTAAAACGTGCCGCGCTGCGGATGGCGCTTAGTTTAACAGCGATTCGCACACCGCTCGCATATAATAAACATTAGTAACATTAGCGCTCGCACGCGCCAGATGGATATCGGGAGTCGTAAAAAATGCAAATTGACTCCAATGACGATAATGGCGGCAGTGGCTGCACATTTATATTTACGCGCACGTACGGCAGCTCGGCGTGGGTGTGTGTGTGTGTGTAGCAGCAGCAGCTACGTAGCAGCTTTTTCAAGAGGGAAAGTAAGCGGCGGTGGCGGCAGCGCGTTGAATGAATGAATGAACGAGCGGGCCGAGATGCTATCTCCTCGAGGCAGTTTAAGAGGTGTTTACAACTCGCGCCAGTGTATCTTTTTCTCTCTCTCTCTTGCTCGCGGACGATGGCAGTAAATATTCTCCGGGACTTCCTACCACGCGGAAACTTCGCTCGTCTGCGTCTATGTGCGTGCCATGGGCTCAGACTCAAAGCTGCTATACGTATAGAGGATCCGTTTTCGAGCTTCTTTCTCCTCGCCCGCTCTAAACATGGAATGTCTCTGATCCCTTCCCCTTAGCCCGATTGCTCCACATGCTGCTTCTGCTGCCGCTGCTGCTGCTGCTGCATTCGAGCTATACGTACACGATCTTTGCCTCGACTTATTTTTTTTTCTGTTTTTGGCTTCTCGTGCGTGCTCGAGTCGAAGAGCGCGCGAGAAGCGAATTTTGCTCACTCTCGCTCTCGTTGCCTCGCTCGCTTCCATCACGCTCGCCGCGTCCGGGGCGTCTTCGTTTCGACTTATGCACTTTCATATTTTTTGTCTGCGACTGACTTTTTAAGTGTTTTGTACATATCTTTACTCGAACTTTGATGATCAAATTTTTTTTTAGATATGTAACGAGTTATATTAATTCTTTATTTACCTCTATGTCATACGATAGTTTTCATTCGCGCTTCGTCTATTCAAAGTTTTCCAAGTAAAGTTCTCTGTCTAGATCTCTCTAGCTCTCTCTGACTCGTTTCTCGGCTTCGAAGAGAAAAATAGCTCTCGTCGCAAAGTGGAATTCCAATTTACCCTTCCCAACGAATCCCGTAAATATTTCCATTTTGCACTCGATCGAGAGGCACATTTCTCCGTCTGTCTCCCACGCATAAACTATATATATATACTGCTGTTGACTCCTTCGGGCGATCTTTTCGTAGAGAGAAAGAGAGAGAGAAAGAGAGAAAGAGCAGAGCACAACACGACGACGAGTCAAACGAAAGCATCCACTTGATTACTCCGGGACTGCGAAGCTATTTTTTCTGCAGTCTCGAAGAAGCGATATCTGCAGCTCAATTTCAATTTCAACTAAATCGAAACGAGAAAATAAGTGAGAAGCAAAAAAGCGGGAGGTAGTTCGCGTTACGAATGTCTAATTTTAGACGACTGAGTAATTGAAGATGGCCGAGGAATGGCGGCTTGGGAATTTCAGCGTACTGCAGTGAAAAAGACTGACGTTAAAATTTTAAGTGTCTTCGAACTTGTATAATAATACAACATGCATCACAGAAACACACGTGCATTTTTTTCTTCCCCAAACTTGAAATTTACGATGTTTTTTTTAATGCCCACCACGAGTAAGATTTATGGGTAAATTCGGCTTACCCCGAGGGATTATGATTGATTTTAACGGATGAGATTATAAGCTAACCCCGACAACGATTCCATCGGTATAATAGACTCCCATGCGCATTCTCCCAACAGTCAAGATCATCGAGTATTTTTGAATAAAAAAATTAAGTATACGCCTCTTACCATTGTTGTCAATGAAATCTGATGAATTTTGTAAATTTTTCAAAAATAAATTGGGCGCGCAATAAACCTCGCGAGTGTCAATGTCAGCCTAGCGTGTAGTACTCGAGCGCAATTTCAATCTTTCTCTTACTCAGCGCAGAGTGAATCGCGTAATTATCGTAATGGGATTCGTGCACGTAGTCGTCGTACTCGCACACACATACACACGTAAATAGACGAGCGACGCGCCCTTTTGCGTTATTATAGTTCTGTGGCGAGTGTACGTGTATACGCGCGTCTGCTGTACAGTGGCGTGTATAGAGGGCAGAGAGCAGAAATGCGAAGTTCTTTCGTCCGTCGGGAGTCACCCTCAAAGCGCGAGTGCGAAGCCATGTATCAAAAAGTGTGAGTGAAAGGGAGGAAGAAAGCCGGTATACACCGGCGTACATAGAGCTCGGGCGCATCATGCAAGGGAGATAAAAAGCCTATGCGAGTTAGCGCTCCGGTGGTTTGGTCTTTTGCGCGAGCTCGTTTCTGAGCCCGCGCGCCCGCGTTAACAGCTACGTGGATTTATTGTTTTTAGACGAAAAGAAAAATTTTCTATTTATCACTCCAAGCTCTTTACATGTACGCGTTTGTGCGAGAGCGTTGAGATTTAGCATGTAACCACCGTGTTATAATGTTATTCGAATTATTATTATTGTTCTAGTTCTCGAAGAGAATAAATTAATTTACGATGTTTTCTGGCCATGTAATATTTAGAAAAAATGAAGAGGGTGCGAGCCAGAGATCCAAATAATTATTTACGAATCGGTGTAGAATTACTGCATGGAAAGAGGGTTTTTTTTGTATTATTTTCTCGCGAGAGGCAGTAAATCGTGAGCGATATAGACACGATCTATAATATATTTTTATAATTTACTTATTCTCAATTCTGCCGGGCCATTAGTCTTATTCTGTCTATCGGTTAATCTTTGTAAACATTGCTTCTCTCAACGCAGAGCGTGGGTAAAAAAACAAATAAACGTCGAAGCATCGAACGAGGCGAGAAAAGATGTGTCTGATCGCGCGCGGAAAAAGACAAAAAAAAGGAACTGAGTTGCGTGCAAGACAGAAAGAAAGAGAGAGAGAGAGAACTGAGTGAGAGGGGCTGCTCAAGAAAGTGACATCTAGCTCACCCCTTGGAGGGAAAACTTGGGGTGTAAAACGCGTGACAGTGCGCGCTAGCAGTTAGCTTCCGGAAAACTTTAGAAAGAGGAAATTGCCAAACCGAGGGGGAATCAGAAGAGGAGTATCAAACTTTTCTTTTGCGTCTACTATCTACTTTGATTCCTGTAAAAATATTCATAAAAGCAACAAAAAAAGAATGAAATGGAAAATTGTTGTTACATTCGTAAAAATAATATTATAAGTTAAGCTAAAAAAATTCATCATGCTTATTACTTGAATTAATTTATAATATTCGGAAGCACAAAAAATTATTAACACGTGCGTATTTCTGTATAATGTAAAAATAAGTTGAATTTAGCAAGTCGATGGAACGCGTCTACTTTTCGCAAGTTATACCGATTCGCAGCAACAGTGGCATTTCCTCAATTGGATCTAAGCCAAACTGGAGAAACTTTGTAAATGCTGCGCATACGTGCACCTCTGGCGCACGCCAATCAAACATGGCTCAAATGAAGGTCGGTGGCAGTATTGGGCCACTTCGATTTTTGAACAAGCCAAAGGGAAATGAGCCCTTGTAGTTAATTATTATAATTCTGCTGGAGAGCGAGAGAAAACGTGTATGCATCGGTGCAAAACGAAATTGGCTACACATCGAGTCTGGACCCTTTGGTTTAATTCAGACATGTCTGCTCGATTTAATTTAACGCCGATAATAATTAGCTTCATCGCGCAGCTATATGAATATGAAACTTGTATGCTTGGTAATTGAATGCACTTTGCCTGTTTTATCGTTACAACACGAGTAATTGTTTTCGTGACAAAAATAATTCTTTTCTTTGAAATATATTATTGACTTATTATGTAATTAGAGACACATTAATTAGTAGTGAGTCAACTTCATCGATCAAGAAATTATGTTAGTACTTCATATTACTTAGCACTCCGTTGCCACAAAACCAGTTTACGTGTACAATCGAGGCTCGATACATGTTGTAATGTATACCGTTATAGGTACGCACGCACTCGGGGCTTGCGTATATAGTCATGAAATTTATAGTCTGACTAAGGTACATTAGCCGGCCAATAATAACTGCTTTGCGCTCGACAAGCGATCTTATCGTACAGCTTTGACTTGAATGAAGAAAAAAAAAACTATTTCGATTCTCTCGGCTGGCAGAAGTCAACGTTTTTATCATCGACGAGTCAGAAACGCGCTCTAGACAGCTGCTCGCATGCATTATACCTTCTAGAAAATATCAGGCACACCTTCTCTCGAACCAAAGAACACGAATCCAACGGAATATTATATTTGCACAAAGTCTATGTAGGGCGGATCCGACAGATTCGTTTTTTTCTATTTTTTTTTTTGGACTCTACAGCGGGCTAGTAGAGTCTATTATCATCTATAGTCACTGGTTTCAAGAAAATGAAAATGCGTGAAAAATAAATGTCGGAAAAAAAATATTGCGTTCGGCGAAGCACGATATTTTAACGATGTATGTTTTACATCGCTCGCTTTCAATTACTCCGATAATAATATTAATTTTAAGGGAATCACGTTGCATAGCGATATCAGCCTTAAAAAAAAATACATAAAAACTAAAACAATGTTTCGTTGAACAGCAAAAAATCCGCAGTCCGACGCGTACATGTAGAAAAAAAAACAATAATAAAAGCCGACACGAACACCAGACATAGCGGAAAAGAGAAAGCGCAAAACTCACACACGCAGGAATAAAAGGGAAAGAAGAAAGAGAGAGAGAGAGAGAAAAGTGTATATATGAAAGGGGCGAAATACACGTACATGTATGTATGTATATATGTGTACGGTCAGAGGGGATATAACGCTGCTGACGGGGCAGCAACAGCAGCAGCAGCAGTGGTTCTCTCTCTTTCGCGTGTGTGCGCATGCAACCGGACGCAGTGAGAGACAGAGTTAGACTGGAAATGAAAGAGACAGCGAGGGAGACCGATAATTCATTCGCGAGCCGAACCAACGTGTACATACACACACACGCGCATACACACATATACTTACACACACGTGGGCGGCAACGAAACGTTATACACCAAAATAAATATATATGCGTATCTATGTCTGCAAATTCGCTATATTTTTCGAACTTTTAAATTTCGATGTTCAATGCTGAATATTATTAAAAGCTAATCGATTTTTTAAATTACAAATTTACTCGTCTCTAGCTTCATCAATAGATTGAAATAATCAACGAAAATAAACCAAAAACAAAACATTATTACTTGGTTACCTACTTTTGTCATTAGCGCCTGAATCGGTTTTTAAAGAAAATGTCAACTTTGGCCTACTGCTCAATTAATATCTGCTAATATAGAACACGTTGACAGTTTTATAGAAGTTTACAAGCCACATATACACGACACTTATTGAAAAATACATCCCACACTTCTCTGATCTTACATTATTTCACATAATAGAAAATTAGATGTAGCGGGTGTCGCTATTACGTAATCTCTTGATTTATAACACTATACGCTTTCCGGAAAGTAGTCTTTTTTCTCCTTAAAAATGTGTAGCAGCAGGTCAAAAGCATCTGCCAAAGTTATCCACATCTCTACGAGGCGTAATGTTACAGATATCCGAAAGAATTTGACAACGAAAAAATAGCTTATAACAAGCTGAACGATATTAACATTTCAAGTGGTGCAGAATCGCGAGCCTCAAATTCACTAAGTAGACTCGTATCGTATAAGGAGGAAACGTATACTCACTTGAGTCACTTCGTGTGTTATTTAGATCAGTCGCGCATAAGTGTGCGTTTTGAATTTCAGAATAAACGACTGTTCCGACACTTTATTGTCGGTCATCTGTCGGCACGTAATCAATATTGCATGCGTCTTGGCGGGATGCGCTTATTCATGCCGTCGCCGCGTCTGAATGGGTCTTTATGGTTACGAAAAGACATGGGATATTTATCAAACACTTGTTAAATCATGGAATACCATACATTATATAACAATTACTCATTTGTAGCTTCATTCTTAAACTTATTGCCTTCATTAATCAAAATTTCCACCTGTAACGCGTTCAGTTATGATCATTTGTAATTTTTCAATTTTACGACTTGACGAAAAGGCTACTTTACGATTAAACTCCCAAGTTTTTTCATCAGATACGATAATATTTCGAGTTCGCATCAGTTTATCATTAACTTTTCGGCAGGACTGTACTTTTGGAAGCGGAATCAAATGTACGAAGTGCACCTCCCTTATACAGTCGAACAACGCGTGCTGTTAGGCCATACAGGAAGGAGAAGTCGACGAAGAGAAGGGGGACTCTCTGCACGTAGAAAGAGAAAAGGCCAGAAGGCAAAGGGCGGGCAGTATATATTTGAAAGCGCAGAGTAAACCAAATACTACTAGACACCGTGCTCGAGCTGCGGCGGATTGTTACCGTTGGGGGGAGATTTAGACATCATCCCCTAATGCTTTTCTGCCAACTTCCTCCAGATCGCGGCTGCAAATCGATTCGAATTTTTCCATGATTCGAGTCTACACCTTTTATGAGCTCACTTCAAAGTGTGGGAGCAGAAAAAATCTTGCCTTACACTATTCAAAAACTTTTTGAACATTGATTTCTAATATGCGCTGTATACAGGAATACGCACTCGGATCTTCCGTTTGCCGTGTCGTGG
The DNA here is from genome assembly GCA_034770305.1 of Trichogramma dendrolimi. Lineage (NCBI taxonomy): Eukaryota > Metazoa > Arthropoda > Insecta > Hymenoptera > Trichogrammatidae > Trichogramma > Trichogramma dendrolimi. The sequence goes on along the minus strand of JAPMIB010000037.1, from coordinate 620,659 downwards.
CTTTTCATGAAAAATACATTAAAAAAGCGAGAGAGAAGAGCAAAGAAGATGACACTCTGTGTGTGTGTGTATAAATATATACGTAACATGTGGGCATTAAATAGTTGATTTATGAGAAGGGCGAGCGAAAAGAGAAAGAGAGAGAGAGAAAGAGCAGGCGAGGTAAAGGGAGCAACACCCGCACTTTGCAGTAGCTAGCATATAGCCCGCGAGTATTATACTTTTCAGAAGAGGGAAAAGTTCGAGAGGGAAAAGAGAGGCAGACGAAGAAAAGGAAGAAGATCCGCGAGCGACGTTGGCTTCTTCTCTTCTTTTCTTTCTTTTCTTTCTTTTTTTTCTTCTTTTTTTTTATACTTCAGAGGGATCTCATTGTCAGCGCGATCGCGCGGCGCGTCTCGCGCAGAGCAGCACAAAAAATACTTATATAAGGTTTGGTTTGATGTCACGCGAGAGTACAGGAGAATGATTTAGGAGGTCTGCGGTTTGATTTATCGCTCAGCATCTACTCGGCTTTTTTTTTAATTCTCAAAGCTTGATTGAGAAACTATGGATTATACGGACAAATTTGAAATAATCAACGTGAATTTTTGGGAAGTTTTTAACGATAAAGATGTAACTGAGAATGAAATTCGGAGCTTATGTATGGGAAACGAATCTTATCAGTTATTTTTAATTGGAATCATCTCATCAGTTATTTTCATTATGACAATTCCGGTAGCTTGACAATTTTTGTTGAAATATTTGAAAAAGTGAAGGTATTTTTGAAAGTTTTAAAGGATTCACATTCATGAAAATATTACCACTATTTATATTTAGCATTTATCTAACAGAAGCTGCAATCAGTGTGTCAAAATCTGAATAGAATCGTGTCGGTATCTTGAATTTAATTAATGTAACTTTAGATAGGTGGATTTAATAAAAACTTTTTATTTCAAAATCTGCTCAGAGAGAGTAGAAATTTTCTTTATTTGAAAAACATTTGTTTGAATCTTTCATTTAACAGTTTCGAATTTTGCTTAAAACTTAAACGTATAATGAGCATTTTTATACATCAGCTGCATTGTACGTCAGTTCTATGTTTTATTAAATTCTAAAGTGCCATGTTTTATTTCGAGTACTTTTGCAACTTCTCTCGCCCATTACAATTCATAATTTATCAGTGTCACTGCGCGACCATCCTGTGTGCTCAAATTTGCAGGATCAGAAACTACTCGATCGAACAAAATATTCCACAGTTATACGCGTGCAAAAGCCTGCTCAGCTTGTTTCATCTCTGACTAGTGCGAATGAGAAATTAGCATATCGTTTGTTATTCAAATGTATACCCTCTGAATATAACCACGTATACAGCTCTCGATCAGCGAATTGTGCGCATACATCGCGTTTATATATATGTAGTGTGTATATCTATGACTTTTCGCACATCGTCGCTCCTCTCAACTGACCGCGATACGCGCATCGAGATAAATCTTAACGTTCATTTTCTCTCTTTCTCTCTTTAGGTAATCGTATTTCGCATCAAGAACAACAGGTAGTTCACGTCACGACGACATTTTCAAAAATTATTATAACCAATGCATGTAACAGTTTCATGATGCAAACAATTTGAATTTATAAATTATGCATTATGCATTAAGAGTTGGTTTGATATATCTCTATATTTTATGTGAATCCTGCACTATAAAAAATGATTAAAATCACGAACTATATGATGGTCACTTTCTTCTAATTCTAACACAAACAAAAATGTATCAAGTAATATTCTGCGCGTCGGAATGAATCTATAGTTGAAGAAAATTCCTGAGTCGAAAAATAAGCAACCCCATCTCGAATCCGGATCATCCACAATTGATCGCACTTTTCACTCATCTATGTTGAAGACATTCATTCACACGCACACTGCATCGGATGAAAAAGTTGCGAATTGCAACGAGAGATCAGTCTGCACGAGATGCGAACGGAGAGGAGATTAGACGGAAAGCGACGCGCAGCTTCCGGCGGCTCGGAGCGCCGCGCTATCCCTACCGCCCGCCCCGTTTGACGTGCGCACGCACTAGGCGTCGTTGCGACCCCTCAAAGCGGAGAGAGAGAGAGAAGAGGGGACGGACGGATAATTTGATACTTTTTTGGCCGAATACGCGAGAGCCGAGAGCAGGCACTATGGCTGCCATCTAGCTGGGAAATAGCGCAGCATCCCAGTTTCTCCGTTTCACCAGATATACAAGAGATGGAGTGCTCGATTGAAACATTTGAGAGCGCCGAAAATTTGACCATTACCCACGGAGTAGAGATAAACTTCGTATCATACCATGTGACAAATTTTAACGATGGAGAGTAATGCATCAGAGTATTACCGTGAGTCGCCGCAAAAAATAGCCATGTTGAATTATAAGTACGTACTTTACAGCTTAATAGGGAGGTTTAAAAATTTGTGCGGACCCTGCTCAGTAAATTATTTTTATAATATTACATTAATGATCATTTCAGAGTTCTCATACAAACGGTACTAAGGGTTTTCTTATTTAAGATCAAAATTTAATACTAGTATTTGAATAATATAGTTCTATTAAACATGTTCGGTTCAAACAACCAATTCTTTTCGATTTTTTGTGTATTATTGAATCGTTATTCATTTATATTAATTATTCAACGAAAATGGGGTAGATCCCATAAGCTACGACTCAAAAATTCTCACTATAGTTGTACTATACAGACTGCAGTTATAAAAACTGTTATTTCCTTGGTTTTATTATATCTGATTTTTTTAGACTTTCGGAAGCTATTCCTTCTATGTGCAATTGTATTGATAATAATTATAAGGTAAAATCAATTACTCAAAGAAGTTTCTATATCGAGAAAGAGTGCAGCCTTGCCGAAATAATGGGACTGACGGGGGAAAAAACATTGAAGAGGCAGAGTACTATTTCTCCTTCCGAGCTCTTAACAGTTGATCATTTTTTGAATGCCATGCATTATTATACATATTAAATGCGAAGGCTGAATCAGGCGCATCGCTCGTTGAGAATGCATGTGTGCGAGCTCGGATGCATGCACGAGCCTGCGCTCTCGCAGAGCAACTGCAACGGTCGCTATTCGCTCGCTCCCATAAGCTTTTTTACTTACTTCTCTTAATTTTTTATTGCGCTCGCGCGCGCGCTTGTTGCATTCTCGAAGCGATTGAGCGGCTCGCGCGCGCGCGACGACGACGACGACGACGACGACGTTGCGAGTAGAAAAGAAAGATATACTCGATCGGTCGGTTAAAAGTCGATTTGGTGGCCGGCTTTCGCCTTTGTATATTTTCTCGCTCAAGCAAAGCCGCTGATTGTTCAGCAAAGAGGACTGAATTTGTTTTTCGACGTGCCGCTAGGAAAAAGAGGATAAAGAGAGATCGAGAGGAAGACCGACTCCGAACAATGCCAAATAAATTATCCTTTTATAACTTTGTCGACGGCTCGCGCTGCTTCGCTTTGCAGCAGCAGCAGCAGCCATTTCGGAAACGGCGTGGGATTTATTTTATTGTTCCAACGAATATAACAGGGATGTTTCTCTACTGCTCTCTCGAAGTAAATGATTTTTTCAATGCTTTGTCAATGTGACTCGAAATTCGATTGATCGGTTATTCTCGATTGTTTTTCAATCAAGGCAAAACAGTTCTTTTGTTGCGTTTCATTTTTTTTATCGCATCGAAGACCACTAATCAATAGCCAGAAAAGTTTGCAGCTGCTGCTCTCGATTATATGCATGATTGCACCTTCCTATTATGTACTTAAAGCTATAACTCATAACTAACTTGGAACACAGTGTTAGTTGCGTTTTCTCAAACTCGTCAAAATATATACTCTTGAAATTACATTAATTAGTGATAGTTCAAGTAAATTATCGAGAAATCGATTAGTTTGATTCACTCTTTTACACTCTCTCCCTTATCTGAACGGGTTTGTTATTATAAAATAGATGAAAAAAAAAGGTAAGCCCAAAATCGGTGCCCGGCGAGTCTCGCAGGGAAGCGCAGAAGAAGAAACGACGAATGCAAACGTGGAGAGCAAGAAAGGCAGTCAGAAGGTAGCAGCGATCGACTGAACGAGTTGACGTCTCGGCGATTACCCGAGTCGAGGATCAAGGGGGCAGGAATAAATAATGCCTCCGTCGGCAGAGCTGCTGCTGGCTGCAGCTTCATCTCCGACAGGTAGTAATATTCAGCATACACCGAGCTCGAGCAAGGAGCTGTAATTCATACCTTATAGTCTTTTACAGAAAGCAGCCCGCACTGCAGCGAAAAAAAGGCCCGAGAGAAAGAGAGCGAGAGGCAGAGAGAGAGAGAGAGCAAGGAGAATCCGCCCGACTTTCCATACCTCTGTGTATGTAAGTATGTACGTGTATGTTTATATGAGCGAAAGGAGCAGCAACAAATAAAAACAACGACGCGCGGAATGAAAAGAGCCAGTGGTATAAGTATGAGACCAATTAGCTCGTACGTTTCTCGCGCATAAAACAGTGATACGCGCGCGAGCTACGCTATGAATGCGAGAAGTGCTGATGCTACCACGGAGCGCGAGTTGGAGATTTTATCGCGTGCGTTGCTATGGACCGCATTATACTGTACGTATACTGCTGCAACACCACGAGGTTCTTCTGCTGCGACAGCTTCGAGCCGAGTAGCCACGTGGGCATTTTCCATGTCTTTGCATGTTACAGGCGCGAAAATTACTTCACCCAATAGAACGAAATCGTGGCTGTTTCACTCGAGTTTGTTGCAGCTCGCTTGGGCATGTATTATGCAGTCCTGAGGTGGACAATTTTTTAAAAAGAACAAATCAGAGAGGGATGGGAAATACAATGTATCCTATGGGAAACGAATAGACGGAACAGCAAAGCAATTAAGGCCTGCATCTATAACATTAGTCAAACGGGTTAATGGCTGATTTTCTTTAAAATTAATCATACAACTTTTGTAAAATAGAACGCTTTGCTTAAACATTCGTTGATTTATGAAAAGAAAACGTTGAATAACGAGCACTAAAGGCCGACAATATCTCTGGACTTTTCACACCAGACTTTCATCATTTCGCAAGCAAGAAATACTTGACTAAAATCTCGTATGCACACGAAGTAATTAAATATACATCCTTCACGATGGCGAAGGAGCAAAATAATTTACACGTTAGACGCGTGCTCAAGCGAGATCACTCGGCTGTATATATATGTATGTGTTTAATCTTGTCCCTCTCCCTCTTTCACAAAGAAAGTCACGTTAATTTGCAAGATCGAGGCGATAACGGCCAAGGAAAGGAGACAAGTGTAGCTCAAGATGGTGGCGAGATTTCTGCAGATCTTTTCTAGCGAGCCATGCGCAACCACCGCCGAGCAAACGCTCCCGACTAACTATATACATAGCACCTTCCCTCTATCTCGGTGCAGTTTTTTATACGTATGTATATGTGTGTATGCACGTGCACACGTGCACATTGCAACAGATTTCCATCTGACGTTTGTACAGCTCGGTCAAGATTAAGAATCTCGATAAACCTCGGTATGTGTGTACACCGCCAATGCGCATATGTGAGCTCCTTACCAGCGTTTTTCGCTGCGACGATTAGTTTTAGATGCAACTGAAAATTGCTAGGTAAAAACGATTTTTTACTATATTTGTTCAATAATTTAAATCCTGATGAAAAAATTGTTCCAATAACAATATGAAGATGAACGAATTTCATAAATCAGAAATACACGCCATGTGGTCAGACTGAGGTACAAAAATTAAAATAATATAACAAACAAAAGTTATATTATTTTTTAATGGATCCATACCTGCAGAGTGCACCTGTATTTTCATAATTTTTTATTCAAAGCGTGTTATTAAACTGGATCTCGATTGAAAGCATTCAGCATTTTTGAGGGAGAAAAATTTCTTTAATAAATGGCTATAATTATAGTCGAATAATTAAAAAATATTTTCAAGAGCTCTAAAACACCATTATTCACCATCTGCAAAAATAGTATCCATACCAACGGATAACCCTTCGTGAGAAGAAAAAGGATCCGGCGCATATAATAAATGCTCAAGAAAGAATGAGAAAGAGAAATAGTATAAGCGCGCTCAAAAGAGAGAGAGAGAGAGAGAGAGAACAGCTAGAATAGGGATATCAAGAGACGTTTATGAATTATGTAGCCACTTTAGTTAATAATCCCGTTACAACACACGGGCCTCTTTCTCTGTCTATTCACGAGCTCGTATTTTCGCCATTTAGAAACCTTAAAGAACGAAATAATAATGGATGCGTCTCTCGGCAGCTCGTGAGATGCTTTGGGCCGGCACATCGTGCGCGCATACGAGCCGCGTACAGCACATATATACAAGCCAAAAGAGGGGAATACGAGTGTGTGTAGTATATGTAAGCCGAAAGGCCACGCCAGGCCGCCTCGTCATCCGTCAAGTGTCAGCGCGCTGAGCCAATCCTACACCCCCGTGTGTATGTATACGTGTATACATAAAGGAGCCTTTCGAGCCACCCACGAGTAATATGCAGCGCGGGCTCGTCGGCTCACAGGCAAATTGCTCGGACCGCGGCGGCCCGAGCAGTATATTTTTCCGTCGTTCCAACGACTAAATACTCCGCGAGTATAAGGCTGAAGGAAATAAATTAGCCTCGAGCTAGGATACATATAGCAGGGACTCGCGATAGCCTCTGGCAAAAGAGGAAATTATTTTGCAGGAATGAGAAGTATCAAAAAGAATAGTCGAGCCAGTGCGCAGGTAAAAGCGCGTTCAAGTAAATATAATAATGTAGTAGGCAAATGATAATTCATTTATTGAAGTGAATTCGCTGAGCCACTTCGATTCTTGAATGCATACAAATGCATAGGAGTGAATCAAAGAAATTGTTTTGCGGCATTGAAACCTGAGACAGGCACACATAAACGGCGGCGTAAACACATACAAATACACCGGGGCGCTGACAAACGCAGCGATACATATGCATGCGACCGGCTGCTGTAAGGCCTCGGAGCTGCTGCTCCAAGCTCTCGCGCGCGTGCACGGGTCACGGGAATTTAATCCTCTATTCGATTCGGCGGGGAATAATCGCCACTCTGTAAATATACGTAATGCCTTTTGCTCTCACATATATATAAGCCATGTATACTCGCACACTCTTTCGTCCTCGCGCGTCCACAAACGTTGCAGCTGCCTACCTCGCGTGTATTATACATGCGAACCTTACTCGCACACAAAATGTATGTATAATACGCGCGCGATCGGCAAGCGGCTCTTTTTGTACCGTCACTTATATATACCAATTTTAGTAATATAGCATCGAACGATGCAACCGGTTGCAAACTTAAATACTATCAAAGCTCTGATCTCTCTGAACTGGCATAATCAGTTTATGAGGTGATCGGAAAGATGTTAGGATTCTCCGATGTCGTGTAAAAAGACTTCAATTGAATAAACATTAATTAAAAAATATATAATTATGAAAACTGCAATCACTCAATGAATTAATACCATAAAATGATCACGTATTAAACAACGATATTCATCGTTAATGGACACCGCGAGTTTATCAAAAATGTTTTAAAACGATTTTTAGTCGATAATACCGAAATAAGCTAATTCTCTTTTAGCTAATGCCTACACAACATAATCCAACTCAGGCGCGACTCGAGAACGATAGCGATAATAGCATGGAGCTGCGATCTGTACGCGCTGCAACCGCGGCGGCCTCCGTGTGCGCATTCAATGCGCCGCGTGCGCTGAGATTTACCTTTCACGATCGGCTCTCGGCTTTTGCACGTGCGTATAGTAGCGCGATGGGAAGGTCACCGATCGTCAATTACATTATAGCTCGAGAGTATAGCTATTGCAAAACTTTTGTACGCGCGCTCGGTTCGCATGAATATAGCATTGACAGTGTATCAACGCCGCGACGTATTATTGTATGTGCAGCGCGGAAAATTGCCGCCACGCGATTGGTTCGCGCGACTCCGTCGAGACGTTCGGTCGAAAAAACAGAAGACGCAAAAACGTTGGCGCGAAAACTGGCTAGTCGCTTTTTTTCATCTCTAACAGTGTGGCGTCGACTCTTTTTGCTCTCAATTGAAGAAGCATGGAATAATTTACATATTTTTGCACGTGTAAGATCGCTAAGAAATGTCTCATGCAGCGTTGTGCAAGCCAAGGTTTGCGTACCTTCGGTATTGCGTCAAACACATTTACTATGACAAAGTCCTTTAGCAATACATTTACAGTTATTTGCTACTTTCTCAGGGTTCTAGGCTTAACGTAATAAATATTTTACAATACATTTTTCGATCGTATTGCTTCTTCCACATTTTACATTGTCAAAAAGTTTTACTTTTTCAAATGAATGAAGCTAATACTTCGAATATAGATTTTATTTACAGCAAATAACACGCAATCGCCAGAAAAAATGAGACAAGTAGGCAGGCAAAAAGGAGCAGTTGGTATACGGCGCGCTCACCTGTGCGCGGCATTTAAACTGCATTACTGATTTCTCGAGATAAGCCAGGCTCATACATAATACGGAATGCCTCTTTCTTTTGACTCCGTACCAGTATGATGTGTCTGTCAGTTATTGTGAGCTGCAATTTACGCCCTCTCGAAGCTAAGCTCGCCATGTGGCAGCTTGGCCGATGCTACGTAGCTCGTCGTTACGATACAGACGTTGTATATTGTTGTGCAATAATTGATTTTATCGACTAGCCGTTTATCGAGTTCAATTTTTTTGATGTTTTCTCGGCAAGGTAGGTTTACTATCTTTGATATAGAACGTATTGAATCTGGATATTATTATCCAATAAATGGAAAATTTTTTCACGAACGATTTCAATATTCCCAACGTCACCTGTAATTTAGCAAAAAGGGCGTTTGAAATAGAAAGTGAGCGTATCAATCCACGTCGATTTTTATCAATACCAATACTTCTCAAGGTTTAGTGCCCGAACATACATATTGTAAAATACGAGAATCTACGAATATTAATGTTCGAGCTCCAATTTTTTAGCCGAATCTACTTAGTCAGAAAACGTAATAATATATACTATAATACAATAGTCGTGACACGCTCTTATTCCTTCCTCTTTTTTCTAAGCAGCTTGCACGTACGTAGGGTAGGTATGTAGGTAGGCGCTGGCGCGCACACAGGGCCGCGTGTAATTAAAGATAAGCCATCGATGAAACACGCAGAGTTCGGCCTATATATCGCCCTCCCGATGAGCCGCTGCTGGCTTCTACGTAGGTACAAGGTGTATGCGTGGCTCGCGCGCACGAGCCTAGTCCTAACTTCAACCCCTCGCGAACACACATATATAGAAACTCCGTTATTTGCCATCGTGCTCTTCCATTTTTAGCCTTCTTCCTCCGCCGAGTCTGCCTCAACTATATACACGTGTACACACGTACACACACCTACCTTATACACATACAAGCTACACGCGGTCTAGCCTATGGCAATTACAGATCGCGTGATTTGTGGCTGTAACTCGTGTTCGTACAGGAGCGTCACGATGCCGCCACCACCACCGGTGCAGCACCGACGTTCTATAAATGTGAGTATATACGAGTGTGTATAGGTGAGCCTTATACGTCTTTATACGTGTGGCGCACGTATCCGCAGGTGCGCAGGGCTACGTTGGCACTGGAATAAAGTTCCAACCAGCGATCCGCCGTAGACCGTCTTATTTGCGCCGCTTTTCGGCGAAACGGCAAGCCACGCGAGTTTTGCATCGAGTTCCAAATTATTGCAGCTATATCATGTGAAGCTTTATATATAAATATAACCACGTGCTCTGGATACAACATATATATAGCACAAAAAAGACGATTTTGATAAAATCGCGTGTGTATTCACATATGTGAAATATGCATGTAACAATGTCGGTAACAAACCAAACTTTGCTTTGATGCGTTTTGTACGATATAGATATTGAATTTTAGTTATACTGTATTTACGTACGAATGAAAAGGAAGCGATCAAAATGCAAGAAAGGGTTCATGGTGAATTGAAGAAGAAGCTCAATAAGGCTTGAATTGGACCGACAAAATCACGACGAAGCCCAGTTATCGCATCCAGTTCAACTACCAGGCACTGGAGCTATACGGATTGCATATTTTACAATTGTTAATAACTTTTAACATCGCCCCAGCGCAGAAAGGTATCTCTTTAAGCTTGAAGGCAAAAAGGTAACTATTGATTAAATTTAATTGGCGACGGTAATGATCCTTCGATGAGATTAATCCTCGGCTATACAGAGGTTGCTCTGTAAGCGAGACAAACCGAGAAAATTGTACAAAAAATGAATAAATGGTTTCGTCTTTGAACTGTGACGTCAGCTTAATGCAAGACTGGAAGACTATTGACCAAACACTCTCCAGCTCATGCTGAGGAAGTTAGGCCCACAGGTTGGTATTCGCCTTGTATCAGGTCTATAGTTGTGAGAACCACAGGCAAGTGCTTATTAGTTCCCGATGAAGGTTGAAAAACTGTCCCTGAAACACTGATCATTATTTGGTGGGTGATGGACATGGTGGTCAGGTTTAGGTAGACGAGAATGAAACCGAAGGCCGTCTACAGAGGCATCCACCGATGCAATGTCTAGGTACGATGTCTGATTTCATAGGGACACTGGTAGCAAGGTTTATCCCACGTCCAAAAAAAATGTAAAATCACCTGCGTAAAACGTAAATGTCAAACCGAATCGCTTGAAAAATTTGGCGAGAATTGGTGAACGTTATTGCGTGCGACAAAAATGGCGAAGCCAGCCGCGTATGCGTATGTAAGAATGTGCCTGGATTTCGTCGCGATCGTAATAGGAATTCGATTTATTTTGCCTGCACTGTTCGTTCTTTCTGCCGCCGTATACACCATGTATATAAAGTTTATGTGCGTCGGCTATATTCTTACTGTCAGCAGCATGTTTACTCTAATGAATCGGGCACACACAGGACCTCTCGCAAAATCGCGTACGTAGCTGAAATAACGCACTTATAGGTTTTTCGGCGAGACCATTTGCATGGGAACACAATTTTAGGAATTTCGGTTGGTAGTACGAATTATTTTTCATTTATTATTGATAGTGAGTCGTACTACGCGAAAAATATCATCCCTTTTTATTTTTTTTATGAATAAAAATCCTTGATGTGATCGTAACCAGTAATCAAAGCACTATCTTAAAATAAAATTGTAACTTTCAATTGTTGCATTACTAAAAAAGTAAGATATCGATTTTTTTTAATTTCAACTATATGGTTTGATGATTCGCGAGAGTTTGAAAGTATTTAAATTATAAGAAATTTAAGTGTAGTTAACGCGATTAACCGATAAGAAAGTACTTTAGTTATAAAACACTGCAATTGTGATCATTGCGATATAGTTATTTTGTGATCCATAAAATGAATTGTTGCATATTGAGTTTAGAAATTGATACATTTAGATGTTCACATCGGAAATAATTGAGATAAGTAATCGGCGTTAACGATTAATCGAAAATTTATTATCTGCCGCGATAATCGACTACATTACACTTGTACATTCTCATTAAGCAAAGGACAAATTTGTTTTGCACGAATTAATCTTCGTGCGTATGTGGAAAAAGATAAAGAGAAGGAGAAAATGTAATGAAGAAGTACGTATACACATGCATACGAGTGAACAGCGTGATCATTCACTCGTTTGCTTGCCACAGTACCAGCCCGTAAATTCAAAAGGGTTACTCGCACACGGACACACACGTCCTCGCGCAGCTTATAAGAAGAGAGCAGCATCGGAAAAGGACATTAATTATTCCTCGCCTCTTTTTACTCGTTTCGTTTTGAAGCGTTTCCTATACCGATCATCGGCAAGCACCGCGCGTCGAATCGTCATAATCGCGCAGAATCTCGGAAAGTGAGCGATTTCAAGTACGATCGCGTATCCGGAAGTGCGTCTCAACGCCAGAGAAGGCGCATTGGGTAAACGACCCTAGGCGAGATGAGGTTTAGATATAGCCGAGTCAAAGCGAAGGATGAAAAGGCCAGAGACGTTCTCTTTGCGTGGCAGTGCGTCTTTTCAACACTCGCGAGCTCGTACAATGCGCGCGACGGCAATGGACTCTCGGGCCTTGCGCGCGGGTATATAACGCGTGTGATCCTCGGCGCGACTCACGCGCTGCATATATATATACATAAATACAAGTGCTATAGCATGTCGAGATCTGTACGTAGACACCTAATTATACGATTGTGGTGTTGTATTTTAAGCTGCTCGTCTTTTTTTTCCACGCGTGCGCGCGAGTTATCGAACGAGCCAGTCTTCTTTTTCTTTTCTTTCTTGCACTTTGCTAGCACAGGAGAGTAAATACACACACACGTTGCGCGCGATTCTTCCTGTATACATATCTCTCTGAGCAAACTGTGTGTGTGTGTTTATATAGGTGCGGGAGCCAAGAGCAAAGAGACTCTCGGTGCGAGCACGGTAGATTGTCGCGCGATTAGCCGACAATGTCACGGGTCCACAGAAGATGCATTGCTCGAGCTGCAGCTCGCTCCTCTTACATGCGCGCACACACACACACACACATACACACAGAGAGAACTGCGATCGCGGACGGTGCAAGGGCCGTTACTTGTGCAGCATAATCGCGCCGCGATCGCCATTTCCCTCTCTATATGGTGCTGGTCAGCGAGAGAAGCGCAGTGCGAATATTTCGCGCAGCCTCCCTCTCTGCCTAGTGCACTTTGTTGAGTCGAGCTGTTAGTACGTCAGAGAGCTGCGGTATGCATTTGCGCGCGCCATCCTTTTTATGTAAGCTGTGCTTGTCTTATATACGTGGTTCGCGCGAGGCATGGCTCTGCACGATGCGCCCGAGATTTTCGCAGCCGAGAAAAAGCTATGTAGCGCGTGACAGAGATCACGCATTATGTAGCTCCGGACTCGCCCGATCTTTTCCATAGCGATTTATCGTCAACTTTGTTTTTTTAAATTACATAATTGATGCTCGTTTATACTTACATACATAAATCCAATAGACAATTCATAATAGAATACCCATGATTAAATATTAAGGTGGTTCATTACTTTCGCGAAAAAAAATTATGATTCTTGACAAACATTTCAACGCCTAAAAAAAAGAAATTGATTTGAAAACGTTTTAAGCTAAAATATTGTGGAGGCCCATTAATGTATTGTACGTCACAGATGACAACACTTGATACAGAAAATTAGGATGGTAAGATGTGTCATTACATGGTAAAGTATCAGTTCTGCTTTACCGACTTTGAGGTATTACTTCCAAAGTATTTCAAGCCTGTCTAGTGCCCATGTACTTGGGGTTTTTACGACCAATCAATTTTTTTCTAGTTCAAGCAATATTATCCCAAAACATTCGTTTCATCATAAGTTTTAATCAAGATAATGGAAAAACAATAGTCTTAAACTTATAAAGGAACTTTTTTCCAAGGTAGCAAATTTTTCAACTTTATAGTAATATCTTAATATAAAAAATCTCGCGTATGCGTAATTAAATTCTCAAATCATATACAGATGATATCTGCTTGGTTTGACTCAAAACTTGCGAGGTAGTGTTTGAATCTTTCAAAAGTATGAATAATTTTTAACTAATCAAATTGCCGTGCAAATAAAAATTTCTGGCAAAAGCTCAACCAAAACAAACGCCAAAGCATACAAAAATATTCACTACACTCGTACGTATTTAGTTTGAAAAAGAAAAAAGTTGACAGCTTATATGCATATAATTTGGTGTATGTAAACGTCTTGGACGTTTGTATAGCAATAAGCTGGCAGTTCTATCGCTAGCGGGGCCACAAAAGCATCGCTGGCTCGCCCCGATATATCGAATAAAGTTTGTATGTGTGTATAAGTATGCTCACATAAGCACAGATATATACGAATAAAAAAAGGACCTCTTTCTCTCTGTCTTATGGGAACATCTCTAAGTTTTACAAGAGAGAAAGGGAGAGAGAAAAGAACATACAGACACGCAGATGTATACAAGAGCAGAAAAGAGAGAAAGAGAGAGAGAGAAGAGAGAGACTTTTGTGGTATGCGAATGCCTGTTCGTTGCTGCTGCTGTTGCTGCTTCTTCTCTCGACTTCGTGTGTGTTGCAGTCGTCGCGGAGATGCCTTTTTAGCCTGGCTCTTTGCGCGCCAAGGAGAAAAGGAGCAGAAAAGTCGGTTCAGCGTGGCTTTATGTACATGCGGCAGTCAATAGGCCACGTCGTGACGACACCGCAGCTCCTTGCGACGTACCGCGATGTTTTTCGTGCGCGTCGGCCTTGCAAAATCGATACTTCTGCGATATTTCTGCGTTTAGGTGCATAAGCGTGTTTTTGCAACGAAAAATAACCGCAACCGTTGAACTTCTCATGCTAAACCGTACATAAATCGTAAAGCGGAAAATGTCGTCGATAATGAATTTAAACGCTTGTGCAGCGCAATACGTGGGTTAAAAAATATATATAAAAATAAAATAAATCAAGACGCCATAATTGGCAAAGGCGTACAATTACATCCATCGTTATTTGAAAATTTCAAAATAAAAAAAGTTAAAGCACATTTGATCGTATAATGAGGAAGCAGAAGTTACTAATTACTGACTATCTTGCAGCCAATTTTCTTTTTCGCGACAGATCCTCATCACACGCGCGTCACTCAAGACTTTTTCTCTCTATCCTTAAACGTTTAAATTCTCTAAGCACATTGCCTTTATATGCGAGCTGCTTGAGTCATTAACAAAAAGTCACGTTCACACGCGTACATCTTTAATTTAAACGGTACAAACAATGCGATACGTGCAATACAAGATGCGTGCGTCGGCGTGCAAAAGGTTTGCGCTTTTTACTACCCTGGTATGCAATAATATTCACGCACGTGTCGATCATTATAATCTAAAAAGTGCCCATTTCAAGTGAACATGATCAATTCTGAAATTCTGAAATTATCAGGGCTGATAAATAAAATAAATAAATAATAAATTATATACTGTAACAATAATTTATTTGTATAAATCAAGAAAATGTTACAATTCTTGTAAACTTATCTAATTGCAAGAAATGGAACGCGAAAAAAGAGTCAAAACTCGGAAAATAAAAAAAATTGTTTGATTTATTATGTTTATTTTATTCTAGAATTTATTTTCGAAATTTGAACCCCCTTTTTATAAAGACAGAAAACATTTTATCAAATGTCTACTAGAAGTTACTGCAATCCCTATTTATTAAGTTACTATACGGTTCTAGTTTTTATTGAGGAGATCAATCAGCTTGATATGATACGAAGCCATGTCAAGGATACATTTGACTTTGGAGCATAAAACTGACACCGCGATCAGAACGATTCGAAAAAAGCGACAAGAGCGAACTTGTGCGTGCCGCAATCACGACATTCACTCTTGCATCGCGTTTGATTCTCAAGAGCGCGACCGGATATATTCAAGACGTATCCTACAAAATGCTAAGATATAAATCGCACGATTGCCTCACGTTTTACTATTGTCGCTGTGTATATGGGTAATTAAAAAAGAATGCATATTTTGTGACCCGGCTCACACAGGCCTTTCTTAGTTTAATTTGACCTTTTAAATTTACAGCTTCGATGCATTTTGCATGAAATTTATTTTTCCACCCGTTTGAAAATCATTGGAAGAAACAGTCAAATATACCAGTAAAAAAGGAGCAAAAATGTCATTGTCATTAAATAAAAAATTAATTCAACGGAATCCATGGAATTAGTTTTTTCCGACTACTTAAACATTTTAACATTGTATATGATAAGAAAAAATGAAGTTTTACCATATTGGATTTTTCATTCCGATTGTTTGTTATTTTAAATAAAAAAAGATGTTTCCGTTAGCGTCATGTAATGATAAGGATTAAATCGACAGTTTTCCCTGAGCAATCAAGTTTTAAAAGTTCAAAATGAATTTGATAGTGATAAAACCTTTTCATTTTTTACCGTGTAAAATTTGTGAAATGCCTATATTAACATAACTATTTACATGCATGAAAAATTACTTTACAATACATAAAAGCTGCAAGTTTAAAATATCAAATTCCACTATCAACGTCTTGGGTAAAAAGGGAGCCTAACTATGACTTTTTTCATAATAATTAACCATCACAAAAATAATTTTATAACAATAGTAGATTGTCATAAGTACACAAGTCATGTGCATAATACATTATAAAATCTCGCCGTAATCTGAAATTTTGTAAGAAAGATTGTGCTGACTTGCTGATTTTTGTGAACTAGCAGACTCACGCACACACCAGGGATGTACATAGAAAATCCTTGTAATCCACAAAATAAAACTTACCTGAAACAAAAAATTACATAGAATTAGATTTTATTACAGAGCTAATATTCCAATGCATGGAATTATCAAAATGATTTTTTGTAGTAAATATATTATTGAACCATTCCATGAATCAATTTTAATTATTCAACTAAAAATTTTATTTTGCTCTTGGAAATAAAATTCATACTTGTTCAGAGAATCAGAAATTTTTAAAATTATTAAAATAAAATATAAGTAATAGCTTTACAGGCAGCTAATTCCTAAAGCAAAATAGGAGTCAAAGTAACGTTTCAGAAGACTTTAGGGTGACCAAAACCTAAAAATATTTGTATGAAAAAGTAGAAACTTTCAGATAGAATTTTTAGGGAATATATATTTTGTGCAAATATGTAGTTCAAGTAATGATATATTCAGACGTACTTATAGTTACATTAGTTCTCACGTATGTACATACATGTCCAAACACACACGCACATACACACACACAAAAAGAGTGACGTAGGCGTTTTGATTTATGCTCTCGTGACCGCAATATCTATGCGAGCCTTTATAGCGCATATTGCATGGCGTGAGCACGGCATATTATAAGACCATATTAGAGCGCATTTTTGCTCTACGAGTGCTAGCCGTGACGGGGGCTCTCACATACACAGCAGAAACATTTTGCTATTTTTATGCATTAACGCGCTTTTACGAGCTGATAAACTCCGAGCCTTAATGTGTGTTTGTGCTTATACTGCTCGACACCTCAATCGAATGAGAATTGAGGGCCGTGGACTTTTCAGTGTGTAATAGATATACTTTTCGACAGTAAGGTTCGTACTTTCTCATTGAAATTTTGTAAGTTGAATCAACGTTTTTTCGGATGATAAAAGTATGATTTATGCATAGCACTGCAATTTATAGAATTGTAACTGTACTTGATTTAGCACATAAATATAAAATAATTGTGATTTGCACATTTCAAAATTCAAGTCTGACAGGTACGGCAGGATGTGAAGGTATAAAGATTTGCAGTTGTCAAAGATGAGAGACGTACGCGAAAGAGTAAATAAAATATCAGGTACGAACCGGCTGATCAACGCGAGATCTTGTCTACTTGGCGTTGATGGCGCGCGCGGCGCATCAGCTGTCAGTCGGACGTCATCGGGACATTTCCACTTGTTTCGAGGAAAAAGGATAACATCGTCGTTCTTCTGCACTACCGACAACAAACTCTCCGGCACTTTTAACTTTTTTACTACAGTTCTTGAACTCGCAAGATTCTCCGGCTCACTCATATGTTTGTATGTATTACATCGTCGCACTTCAACAGGTGCTGCGTTCAAATTCAGAATACGAACGCTTTATCACAAAGAAACGCTAATAAATTTGCACACAACACTTGGCATCGTAATCGATCAAATTTTCACTCTTCGAGTCGTCATTTGCGACTGCGAAATTTCTGGCAAAGGCAAAACTGGCAAACGAAGCATTCGAAGCTGCTGCGCGTGTTCACACCGACGGCAAAAAAAACACATGACATAAATGAGCGCGCGCGCAAATAAATATATATATTTGTATTTATATTTGAAATAACAAACGAGCAAAATTAAACCTTTCGGAGCGCGAGCCGGCGCATAAATATAAAAGAGGTAGGCCTCAAGACCTCGTGATAGTCTTCGCTACCGCCACCACTCGTAGAGGCTCAGCTCACTTTGCACGACTATACATATTTGCCGTGCGATAGTGGGAGGCGAAGAGAAAATCGAGCATGTGTGCAGTGTGTGTGTGTGTGTGTGTGTGAGCGCGCGAGACTGCGGGGGTGGGGTTACACATAGTCTCTATCTCTCTTGGATCCACGGCTCGCCGAGCGTGTAAATAAATGAAAAAAAGGATAGACCATGTGCGGCTCTCGAGAGCTCGTATAATACGACATGAATGGTGGGAGAGCCCAAGCAATGATCGATGAGGAATCCATCCCTTCTCCAGCTCCCGATAGAAACGGCTATAAAGCGTTCCCCTACTTGCCTCGGCGGGGAGAGAGAAAGAGAGAGAGAGAGAGAGAGAGACGAGAACGGCCAGCTGTGTCTCTTTCTTCTTTTCCCCTGCTTCATACGATATACCACGGAGCACGTGGTCGCCGGGGTACTACACCGGCCCTTGCAGTTCACGGCGATTCAGCTAGAGGGAGCTATTGCTGCAGGATCGAAGCTCAGCGCTATCTACTGACATTTCGCCCAAACACTCGAGGCATAAGGTCCAAGGGCATTGATGGTAAGAAAGATCGCGTCAAAATTTATGAAACACCAATCTAAATTTTTTATATTAATAAATAATTCTTTCAAAACTGCAGTAAACACATAAATTTTTTCCCCTAAAATGGCGTGCTTGAATGTTATTTTTGTATCGCTCTTCAAATGCATCACATATCTAAAACTAAATCTTTATTTTCGCTTTATATCGGAGCGTCATGCGAACATTTGCAAGTCATTGCATACATCAATTGCATCATATGTGTACTGTCGAGCATCCACGTGTGAAAACTTAATTGACTCAAGAGCAAAATTCGCATTAAATGACGTAATCGTATTCGAGTAAATGTCGATATAATTCATACGACTTGGTTTAGTTGCATCGATCGATGAACGTCGAACGAACTTATAATTTCTGCTTTATTTTATTCAACGCCGTCCTCTATTTTTTCAAGCGACTACAAGAGTGCATCCAACCCAAGCGTACTTCGCAAGATGAACGATATCGGAACTGTCCATAAATATAACGGGCGCATATACACACACGATCGCGGAAGGATGAGTGCAATAAACGCTCTGTGAGGTCTTTAATTACTTTAACATAGCTTCGAATTTATCGGGAAAGGCAGGAGAGTATAATTGACGATCGTAAAGGGACTTTGCAGGCAGCTCACGAGCGACAGGTGCCACGCGGAAATTTCACTTTCAATGGTGTCACACACACACACACACACTGCAGCTCGTAAGGCAACGCGACGCGATTGATATTCCTGAGGTGAGTTTGCATATCAATTTGGCTGATGATCAATTTGGCATGAAGCACGCATGCACATACACGGCACATAACAAATTCTGCGCTACGCTGCACACTCGCTTACGTTCGTTTAATTCTTGTGCATAATGAGTTTACTATGATATCTTAGATTTTTATCAACAATTTTTCCTGAAAAATAATAATAAGTTTCGATCACAAAGAATGTATTTATTTCGAAAGTATTTCGATATTTTTTCATTCGACGTTCGCTTTCGCTCAGTCGATACGTGTAAATCTTCTATATTGACTTCTGGTACAATACACTTTTGTCAAAATGCATATCTCATGAAGTATTTTCTAAATGAAATTCGATACATCATTTTTTATAGATTTTACATGAATCATTTTTTATCTCAAATTCATCGTTATATAGGTAAGTTTATAGTTATGACGAGTCTTTTCTTAGACTCGTATCTGACACAACACAATGTTCTTCATAAAAAATAAGTCTTCGAAGCTTAATATTTTAATTCAATTCAATATAAAAATAAAAATCGTTAGTCTCTATCAATAACTTTAAAAAAGTAACAAAAAATTTGATTGGAACAAATAAAAAATTATACCAAGAATTCATCAACAGAATTTAGTTTTTTCATGAATTCTAATATTAGAATTATGAGAACATAATATTTAAAAAAGAAATAAATTTTGAGATGAAAAATCAATCTATCGATTTTTTTTATATACACGTGAGCGCATACTTGAGCGAGACACCCCTGTCCAGAACCCCTCGCAACTATGCAAGGGGTCTCAGAGCCTTTAAAAATAAGTATAACTTTTTATTCAAACCTTTATACGAATTTTCGAGGAATTGAAATTGAAATTTTATTGTGCTTATTGAGTAAAGGGGAAAAATTAAGAATTAAAAAAATAAATAGTTTAATCATAGTCAGTGATTAAATTTATTATTGACTCGAGATAGAAGTAATTACATTGATTATGAGGTCTGGACAAGTAAATATATTGTAACAATTTTGAGCTGTGTAGTACAAGTTTGTCGTAAAAAGTCGAAGGAAGTGTTGGACTAGGGTAACAAGTTTCTTACTCATCTTTTTCGTCGTTCAATAACTCTCCATCCAAGATGGCCGGTCACACCGGTCGTTTCTCATTGGCTCTGCAGGGGGGTTAGGGGGTGGTCGCAGGCGCGCGCGCTCAAGGGGTGGTTGTCTGCCTGGCTGCTGCTACTCGCACTATGTTGCTAGAAAGAGAGAGAGAGAGAGAAGCCAGTGACGCTATCTATCTTCCGTTGCTTTCGCTCTTTCTCTCTTGCTCTTGCTTGTTCCTCCAGCGTAATATAAGGCAAGATAAATTGCTGGGATCTCGCTCAGGTTCTTGAACCTTTCTGGCAAATTGCATAAGAATATCCAACCCCCCTTTTTTCTTCGTTCTTTACTTCATGTACACGAACATATACACACACATACGCCTACACACTAAGAACAGAGAAAAAGAGAGAGAGAGAGAAAGGCCGATAGAACAGCCGTCTAGTTCTTTTTCTTTTCTATGCGCCTTTTCTTTTGTACCTGAGCTTTTCTTATATATTTATACATTTCGCTCTTTCCTCTCTATCTTTCTCGCTGTAAGGGTTTAAGCTCGTGTGCGGCTGTAGTGCTGCTCCAATGGAATTGGAATTAACTCGTATAAATCAGCCCCCGCGAGATTCGGTCCGCGTCGTCGCTATAGCGTTGTCGTAGTTCCGTACAGCATATAGCCCCGCAGACACCGTCGCTGCATATTATACACATATATAGCAGCGCGACTGTCCGTGCGCATACAAGACTCTCGGAGTTGCCTTGTTTTCCTCTATTTTGCACAGTGCGCGCCTCTGCTGCCTTTGCCATTCACGGCCGGCGCGCGCACGCGAGTTAAAATTTCTTCCGTTAGAATAATAACGCGTGTCTCTGGGGATTAAGTCTCGCGCGCGCGCGAACCAAGCAGCGCAGCGACGAGTAGAGAGGGTCAGGCCGAGCCAGCCACGCCGCGCCAGACCAGCGCAAGCTGAGAGAAGAGTAATCTAAAGGAACTCTCATATTAATGACTGCTTTGAAAAAATACGACGCTTGGATTTATGACCCTGCGAGTGCGCTTGCTTATGTACTTGATCCTCGCGCCTACCATTTAAACCCTTTCATTTTATCTTTTATAATGTACACTGTACACCGGCGTGGCCGCTTCCAATGTTTTTTCCGTAATCGGCGCCGAATAAAAAACGTTTATTCGGGCGAGCCCCTCCAAAAGTAGGCACTCGAGCAAATGAGTCGATATTTTCATTCCGAATCGCTTAACAAAATGCTCGCGCATCGATCGGTCATTCTGTAGAAGGCAAAATATGAGCAAAGTCAAGATCAAGCGCCTGCATATAAACAATCAATCGCCTCTATGGTACAAAGAAAGAGAAAAGTGTAAGAAATTGGCAATATAAATGCCGAAACGCGGCGATAAAGTCATCGAGCGAGAAAAGCTGCACTGCACTGGCATCGGCGGCTTATGCAACGCACGTAAATCCGATAATGAAACGAACTGGCTGCTGCTGCTGTTGCCTGGCTGTGTGTGCATGTCTATATATCTTTTTGCGTTGGCTCGCGCAGGCGCTTTGGCGAGCGAGGTCAGTGAAACCGGGCGCCGCTGCCACCGCTGCTTCGTGCTCGTGTGTGTGTGTGTGTTTGTTCCGTGCACCTATACGTCGGCGCGACGTACATGTGTGCACTACGTGGTTGTATGTATGAGCTTCCAGAATCCAGTGCCAACTACTATGGTAGTGGAAGCTTTACGATTTGTTTACTCTCGGCGTATGCGTGCTTCTGGGTTATAGCTATAACGTATAGCGTCTGAAAGAGAGACAGAGCGAGACAGACAGTGCACGATCGGACCGCAATTTTACGTGCACTCGTGCGAAAGGCAAATTTCCATTTTGTTCTGCGATATGTTATTTCATTTCTTACGCCTTCGCGTACATAATATATCCATCGCACTTGCTCTATTTTCGGTGTGGGATTTCAGTCAAGGCGAGATTTTTACGATGATGTTTTATTTGATATTCGTTACAAATGAAAAGAAAACTTGCCGTACGAGCGTACATAATGCATGCGAATGCGGCTCTCTGCGCGTCGCGCGTGCAGAGATGAGATGCTCGTATATATTTCGACCCCTCTTTGTGCGTGTACGATGAATGAGTTAGCTCCTGCGCAGAATATATATGCGCGCAGTGCAGACTTTCGTCCGCTGAGTTATTTTAGGGCTTACTTAAATTTAGTCTGCGCGATACATTATTTGGCGTATTTGCACTCGCGAATTATACCACGACTTGTATTCCAAGGCGCGATTGTCTCAATACAGATGTTTATCAAAGACGCCAGCACAAAGTAGCTGTAAATTTATCATCTCAAATTGGCAGCTTCCAATTCATAAGAATAACGTCATTTAAATTTTCTATAAATAAGATGCAGTTTTTCTAGTTTTTATTGCGTACACGAGTTCTGACACTTTTACTGGAATGATTTTAACGAGGCGAATTAAATGAGCCACTGCGGCTTTGGCTTTTCAATTTGTCGCCTTTACAAATTACAGTTGGCGCGCGCGCGCGCTCGCTCTTTTTTATCGTAAAAAATCGAATGCACGCGTGCACAATCTGCTGTTTTACAACGTACAAGCACGCAACTCTCGACCGGCTTGTACATACGTACGTGTGAGCAGTGCAGCGCAGTACGCGCGACAAAAGCCGGCGCGCGTTATTACAAAGTATAATACGTCACTCGGCGATTCGCGAACATTAATGACGTCACACGCATACGGCACACAAGTGCACGCTAGTCCCTGTGCGCAGTACCTATATATACTTCTGCATTGTGCACATATATATACACGCGCAAAGATGCGAGCGATCCTCGAGAGCGGCCAGTACACGTTGTA
Organism: Trichogramma dendrolimi; assembly: GCA_034770305.1. NCBI lineage: Eukaryota > Metazoa > Arthropoda > Insecta > Hymenoptera > Trichogrammatidae > Trichogramma > Trichogramma dendrolimi. The sequence goes on along the minus strand of JAPMIB010000037.1, from coordinate 597,388 downwards.
CAATACATGACGTATATCTGACCGAGAGTATAATACAGCATTCCCCTCAAAAGTTCGCTAGTGTGTGTTTGTGTGTATAAGTGCGAAGATGTATAAGTTTTAGCATAGGACGCAGCCGAAAGCGAGAAAGAGAAAGCGATAGAGGAGGCGCAACGCGGCGAGAACTCGGAGAAGGAAAGGAAAGGGAGCCATTATAGAAGGGGCGCGTCTATCTTGCTCTGCACTTGAGGCATCCCTACTACTTGGCTCGCTGCTATATGCTAATACTAGCGCATATGTGCCACCTCCTAACATGCCCAAGTAGCGGCGGCGGCGGCACTTCATCGAGCGCGCGGGCAACAGCTGTCGCGCGCTATACTCCTCTTCATCTGCACGCGCGTGAATCCCCGAGCTTGTATACGTGAATATATATAGGATGTGAAATTCACCCACACTGATCCCGGCCAACTATATCGTGTGTGTGTGTGTGTATATATGCGAAGGCCTCGCATTGCTTGTTGCGCTGGGACTGGCCGCGCGCTGACTCTCTATGCTCGTATCATAGCTACATGTGTGCCGGGAATAACTTCGGGGGCTTTGAGAATTATGGCCACAGAACTTGGACGACTTAAATAACTCTTTAATCTTCGCGCACACGCCAGCCGATGCTCGACTCTTCCTCCTATATACACTTGGTTTGTCTTTTTCGCTACATATATATAGACATACACATGCGAAGGCAGCTTTTCTCTCGCGCTTCGCCGCTTGATTATCCACGTGGCTTTCGTTTTTGCGCACTCACGAGCCCGGGTGCGATGTTGAACTTGATGAGTGTAACGAACAGCGCTTTTTTCTTCCTCCCCCTCTCTTTTTCTCTCTTTTGCGGCTACCCTCTATATGTGTGCTCTTGTGACCAAGCCACAGCGTAGTCGAGCGCGCCAGAGCTTTTAAATTGTAACACGAATTATAATGGAAAATTTTTGGGAATGCACTCGAGAGCCGGGGAGTTGATTACCACGCGCGTGTATATGCATAGTCAACCGACGTGCAGCGCGCGCGGCTGCCTAAATTAAATTTTCCCCGAGTACGTGTAGTACGAGCCGAGTCGAGTCGAGCGAGGGAAAATTATATCGTTGACCGTGCAGGATATATATGAACCTACCGCTCGCTTATAACTTATATTTTAAAAATTTACGGCGCGAAAATTACTATGCTTTATCAATTATACAGTTTCTCTGCAGCTTACTCGGCTCTCTGTCTCGCTCTCTTGGCTTTGTTGTTTCGCATTGATTATAATTTTAAATCAAATGATAAGCCAACGCGCACAAACTTTTAACCTGAAATTTTCATCGAATCATGAACATTTTTTAATTCCTCGTGCGACTGGATCAACATATTTCATTCCAAAAGGCTTTATGCGTGATACTCGATTTAAGCGAAAAATTTAAAACATTTTAATTTGGCTGTCTTTCAGGGCGACCCACATTCTCTCCTCCAGTACATATTGCATTGCAAAGGCGACGCTCAATTTCCTTCGCCCAGGAGCAACTCACTCAAGCGCAGTTATTTCATACGTACAATACATAGAGATATACCGTAACTTCGTGTATACATGCAAATTTGCCAATGTCACGGGGGCTACCTACATAAACCGGAAATTCGCGTATCCAATGTCACATGAGCCCGGGTATATGTTGCTTGGAACACACCTTCTTTCATTATATGTATATGTCGTACACTGCGAGAGTAATCAATGCTGCACGTCGAACGATTAAAGGAGAAATTGTGTTCTGCTGCTCTCTTGCCGACGGATGGCGCAGTTTTTTCCCCCTTCTCATTCCAAAAAGCCAATTGACTACCACCGCCTACTTAACATGGAAGTTTAGGTATCCGTCGGATCTCGTACAATCGTTGCGATGATTTATTTTGTTTTTCAATTCATCGATCAAATGCATTTTCATAGCAATTTTTTGTTGCGAAAAGCCAATTGAGCTCGAGTTGCCAAGTTGAGCCAAGTAATAGTTAAATTACTTGGGTTTCAATTGAAATGAGCGCACGAGGAGCAAAAAAACCGTAAAGTTTGACTCGCCACGGCATCAGTAACAGCAGCAGCAAAATAAAGTACAATCCGTTAAAATTCGAAATTCAACTTTGTGCGCGAGTGGGCGAATAAGAAAGTTCGAAATACTTCTGCTCTTTGCGAGCCCATAGCTCCATCGTCGTCGGCCACGCTATACGTATTTGGCTTTTGAAAGATAACAAAAACTTTTCTCATTCAACTTACTTTATAAATCAGTCCAGTGCGCAACAGAATCGATCCTTGTATACGTATAGTCGAGAAAAAAAGGGAGAGAGCAAAAAAATATATATTTCATTCTCGTGATTATATACACGTGCAGAAGTAAAAAAAAATGTTGCTCCCTCACCTTGAGCTGTACAGTAGGAAAATGTAATTTCGGGTGAGAATAAAGATCTATTTTGCCTCGTGTCGGAAATTTGTTTACCCGAAAGTCTTGAATTAAAATAAATTGAGTTCTCCGAACGCGTGTGCTAGAAGTTCATGTAAATATTTATACTGACGTGAGTGCATGTAAACAATTAATTAATTAGTCGAAGAATCTAATTATAATGCGCAGTAAAAGAGCATCAAAAAACTTCACTCTCTCAGTCGGTAAGAAACGTCTACGAAGTAGACTTCATTCTTCACTTTTTTTATTTTCATTCGTTAATTATAAAATGCCACTATATTATGCACCGTGAAGCATATGATTTACGCACTCATGAAACTCTTTTTACCTACTTTTACAAAGAACACGTGTATACATAATAATATTCGCATTTGGTTCGAGTAACACTTTTTTTGCAAGCAAATATTATCCATATAAAATAGTCAGTTACGGCATACGAAGTACATATTATACAAATTTTCTCCATAAACTTTGCATTTTTAATGCTTTGAATAAAGAAGAGGATAGACTTTAGTGATTGCAGAACTTAATCCACGTTATTGGCACGATGGAATAAAAGAATTTGATTTTAAAGAGCTCGACGAGCGCGAGAAAGTCAATAGGAACAGTCAACAGTCCAAAAAGAAACATATGTAAATGGTCTTAGCACGTGATTCCAAGAGTAATTTCAATTAAATGTAACTGTGTGACGATTTCAATTACGGATACATGTGCGTGACACTGATGGTCCCATAAAAACGAATAAACTTAATTGCCTCATCCTCAGTTTTAAATTACCAAATACCCTATTCACGTATCCCAAATAAATTTAGAAGATAAGCGACAAAATCATTTTGTCGCGCTACAAAATTGTGATCATTTGGTATGTCGATAATAACTTACGATGTTACATGACCGCAAACGATGCAAGCAAACGCGCATACGAATGTACGCGTGCCGAGTCAATCGCGCCACTGTTGTGTCGTTTTTCTACATACACTTTTACGATACCGAGCAGCTGGTCGACTGCAGCGATTCTCTCGGTATACAATACAGGACAGGAGTTGGGTTGACAAAAAATCAAAGTCTCACGCGCTCCATTCGCCGAATCGAGGAGAAAACCATTATTACGTTGAGACTGCGCTGTGTGTGTGTATGCCGAGTGCAGAAACGCGAGAGATATGGAGAAGAAAAAAAACCAAAGTGGACACGGCACAAGGTCGAGCAAGCTGAAGTGATAAGCTTATTTTATATGCACAACGAGGTGGGATAGAACCGATCGAAGGTCGATCGAATCTGTCACTTGGCTTAATAATATTATAATAATAATCGTTTGAGCTCCATAAATCTTTTTAAAAAAAACCGGATACCTTCTAGAGGCAAGGTTAATAATGCTATATGCGCGAGAAGACAATCAGATTTGACTCGTTATAAATCGAAGATTTCAGAGGAATGAGTAAGAGAGCGAACAATGTGCTATAAGCATTCGATCCGTCGGACTGCAAATACATTTGTTCATTTGTGCATTTGTCTATGCGTCTCAGAAATCCAAATATATTAGCTTCTAATTGTTGTTAAGGCTTATAGTTTTTTATTTTTAATACTTTTTTCTTCATAACGCAATTGATCATGCAATTTTTGTTTAAGGTAGTTGGTAGTTGTCGACGATCGTTTAGTCAAATGAGCGCATTTCGCATAATAAATCGTTTTTGTGTTCATTTCAAGATGCTCTTAAATGAAAATTTTAAAAATCATATAAAAATGCGACCAATAGTAGTAATTTAAAATTTTAATGCGTGCAGCTAGCTATATGTAGGAACGAAAACGGAAAAAAACAAAAGACGAAACTGCGAATTGAAGTAAATTGCATCGATGACGTTAAAAGCAGTTTGACCTTCATAAAAGAACCCAAAATCTTCATTTATTGTTACAACGTTGGCGTGTATAATACGGAAGACCCTTATAAATATGTGTTAACGTCCCTCTCTGTCTCATTGCTTTTGTAGCATGTAAATACTACCAAGACGTATGATATATATTCACGCAGAAGACTCGAAGAGCCCAGGATGAAGATATCTCGCGCAGAGCTCGAGGTATATATTCCGCACACATATACACACACACGTATACACACGTTATACACTTACACCAATGCAAAAGCAAAGTCGATACCGGATAGGCTCGCCGTTATCGATATAATTGCGAGATAGGCAACCCTCTTCGACTGATTTATGAGTTCGAGCCAGAGCTTCTTACGTATTTCGCTTCGAACGAAACAAATGTATACTCTCTTTCTCTCACTCACTGTGTACGTTGCACAAAAGATTCTGCGAACTTATGTGTATATCGTAATGAAACTTTCGTTGAATTTCATTCGCCAATGTACGCACAAGCAGATCTTGCTTAAATTTTTGTTGGCAAAAAGATAATTGAGTTATTTCTTGCCGATCACATCTGTGTTGCATAAGACAAAATAATTGAATAATTGCGCGACAGTGTTATCGATGAAAATTAGCGCAACTGCACCGATACAATGTTAGTTTGATTGTTTGGATGACGTCTGCAAGATGAAACTATGTCAAATACAAAACAAAGAAGAAAGTTCGTATAATTAAGTCGAAAGATAGTTTGGCGAGGAGCAGATACAATGTGGCGATCGATGCGAAGTGCAGCTCGAGCAATGTATATGACAGCCGGTCCGCTAGCGGCAGGGTGAGCGTGAAATATACACCGCAAGTAGCCCTCTTTTCTCGGCGCTCAGCAGAAACATTATATGAGGAGGCGCGCGCGAGTGGGTGAGCGACCCCCTGCGCACACGGCAGCCTATGTAGCATGGCTCATGCCCGCGGGCTGCTGCTGCTGCCGCTGCCTTACCACCTTCTCAAGTGTATGACCAGATAAGAAGTGCTACTACTGCCACTTTCTCTCGCAAGAGTTATTGCGCCTGATTTTTATTATTCAGCGTGCCGCGTGCGCTCTTTGTAATTTTTTTCCCCTCACTCTTCTTATTCCTATCTCGTGTGTGTGTATATAGGTAGTGGAAAAAAAATGCTATATCTTGCGCATAATAGGCGCAACTTCTTCCCTCAGCTCGACGAGAGAGAAAGCGCAAGAAGGACAAAGTAACGCATACACAATTTTTTCTCCGCTCGGGTCGGTCGGTCGCTTGCTCGCTTGCGCGCCATTAATATTCTCCTAGCGCGATAAAAAGTGCGAAAACAATTCTTTCGTATCTAAAGTGATGAGCGATGAAGGTGATTTTACAACGATCGTAATGTACACTTTAAAAATGGCAATAAACTTTTTGCTCGACTTATCTCGAGATTGAGTGGATAGAGCTCGCCAAAGATGATGAGGATAACGATGATGATAATGACGTCTTAATGTGTGGTTTAGCAAGAGCTGCAACGAAAAAACTGCGTCTAATGGTGCGCCTGCCTTTTTCATCATAGAAAAATAAACTTTGTATGATTCATCAGGCAGCCAGTGCAGCGCAAACAATGTCGTTGCGCTAAAAAAATCTATAAAATTGCATAATCGCGTAATAGTTTGCCGTCGGCGAGCGAGCCTCGTCCTAGTGTATAATAGACCGTCCGAGCGAGAGACTCTCGTGACCAATTCTACGGGTAAAAAAAAGTTTTTTTTTTTCTCAAGAAAGAATGCTCGACTCTTCTCTCGAAGCTTATACGTGTATAAACGCTGTAAGAGTGCTATATTATAAGACAACCTTATATATTCGCCCGGAGCATTTTTAATGAGTTCACTCTAAACTCGTAAATTTCCATTATCCTTGCTTCTTTGTGACTTCCTAATTTTGCTCAAATTTTTCTGCTGTACACGTGGTCTATGTACGTGTGTACCATTTCTCTGGTATACGAGGATCAATAATAATTTTTGAATTTCGTACAAATCGTAACGTTGAAAAATGAAACATAAAAATGTATACATTATTGTTAGATTATGATTGGGCTTGTGACTTCAAACTCGCCCAAGTATACTTAGAAAATTTAGATGTAAGAAAACGATACATTTTTCATAATTTGACCAATCTTTTATAATATCATTAAAAATTATCCACGAAATTTATTTCTTCACTCAGAGAAAACATTGAAGAACGCAACGACAACTGCATCGTTAAGCTTGCAGCAATAATTTTTGACGAATTTCTCGAAATCTAATTTTACTTCCTGCAGAGATCGCGTTTATTTTATTTAGTACGAATTTAGAAGTGAAAAAAGTGCGGAAGGGAGGCGCTCTAGGTTTGGCGAGTGTGAACGAGACCAAAAGTATACGCGCATGGCATAGCTGTCGTGAATATACCTGTAGGCCGTCGCTGCACAGCGGCTAAAGAGTTATGATGTGGTGCAATTAGCGCAGTCCTCGAGATCGATCGCCGTTTTGCAGTGCGCGCGAGGCATATTAGTGCTTGGACATTAATCAAGGGCGCGTCCCTCTCTCTCTCTCTCTCTCTTTCTCTCTCTTTCTCTCTTTCTGCAGTCCTGCCGAACGAACCTGCGCAGCGGCCGATTCATTTGTTCCCCGTACACACATCGATGCATTGCACACTCACATTTTCCCTTGCGATTCTGCCGCCGCCGCCGCCGCGCGACTCTGAATATATTATATTACGCGCAAACTCGATTTTCGTACTTTGCGGTGAATTTTGATTAAACGCGACACTGCTCGGGATGCAATGACGCTCGGCATAATTCTAAATTTAGAGCTGCTGCAGATTGCACGAAAGTCCGTGAGCGTCCGTGCGCCGGGTTCAGGACTTTCACATAATAATTTGATAATTGCGTACGCGCAGCCGTACGCGTGCATATTTATATAGCGTGCTGGTATACGCTTGCGCGAGCCCTCGCGGGCCAGAGACTATATTTGTGGTCCGAGGAATATTAGGCGTTAATGAGGGAGCTGGAGCGAGCAGTGGCGCATTAAATACACTGTTTGAGGCTTTATATGCAGCTGTAATGGACAAATTAAATATTGTTATATGTGCCAATGGGCACAGAACAGAATTCTCGAAGCATTAGTAAAATTATTATGGTGCTCTGCGACCCGTCGTTTTATTAAGGATACAGAGTAGATGAAAGTGCTCGTTAATTCATTATCGCGAAACCTTAATTTTGAAATTAATGTATCATTTATTCATCAACACTTGCAGTGCGTTAATAGACGACATTACCGAGGTGTCACACAGAGAAGCTTAGCCTGAAAAAATTACTTTTAGCCTACCTCGATTATTTTCATCCGATGCGTCAAGTTACAGATCATAATAATGGTGCATTTGACGTTGCATCACTGCACTGAACCAAGACATCATCACAATAACCACACTTTTTGTGACACAATGCATAAATTAAGCTTCAACTATACACACTCACTCAAAAACTCTTGATAAAAGCACATACATTTTTTTCATGCCTCCGGAGCACGGAACTCTTGTAACTCTTTTCGTTCGCACTCACGGAGCTAATCTCGGCACTGGAAATTATATTGCACATGCGAGCTATGCAGTAGTAAGAAATCTGCCAATTATCAGACGTACGTATTTGGTAGCTGGTTCACAGCTGAGAGAAAGAGAGAGTAATAAAGAGAGAGAGAGAGAGAGAGAGAGAGAGAGAGAGAGAGAGGGCGAGAAAGAGAGAGAGAGTTGGCGGTTTAAACGTTGTCGACTGCTGGCGCTGCTACTGCCGCTGCCGCCGCCACCGCCGCTGCAGTGATTATACGCGAGAGATAAAGAGAAGAGAGGCGCGTGCCACGGCGCTTAAAGTTACGAGGCGTTTATGAGCCCATACGAGCGTTCCTCGTCGCGACTAGATAGATCACGCGGCTCTGCTCTACTGCTCCTCGTGTGCGGAGTCCGGACTCGACGCTCCACACACAGACGCGCACTCATACGCTCGAATCGCGCGCGGCCTTAGTTCATAATAATGATAATACGTCCCGCGTGCGCTTACATATATGTAGACGAGGCTAAAGTCTATTTTATATTGCCATACACGGAGCAGCTTCGGTAGCTTTCTCTCCTTCTCTCTGTCTCTCTTGGGCGCTCGATCTCGCAGCAGCCGATCACAAGGACCGCCTGCGCGCTCGAATTTTTTTTGATTTACCATGGCGTGCCCGAAACGTCTAGTCTCGTACCGAAGCAGTCCCCTCCCTTTTTTTCCGTTCGCAACGCCGCATATGAGCTCCGATTTTGAGATGGGGTTTCCGGAGTCTTTACAAGGCGGGAAGGGGCGCACATACATAAACTATGCGAGCGACTGTGTGTGCGCGCGTCTGTATCCAAGCATCCTCGGAGACCTTGTCGCTCGCGTCGACTCTTTGTGCCTCGACCGTAACGCTTGCGATGTGTGACGCGCGCAACCGAAGGGTGGGGCGTATTTATATGCACGCGCGGCGCGGAGGCACCCATACGAACCGAATCGTCAGCTGCTCTCGGTGTACTACGAAAAGGATAACTTTTCGGGGGTACGTACGCGATGCTTGCAGCCGAACTCCGAGTAACGTCACACGTAACGAGAATTGCACGTACGTGTACATCTTTGTGGGTCGCAAGCGCGCGATCTCGTGTTCGCGACGTACGCCGTCATCGTGCGTGTAGGCAGATGGAGTCCGTCGCGGGAATCAAAGTCGATTTATGGCTATACATTTTCAATCGATGTCTATTATTATTCCGGCGTGGGTGTATAAGAACAGTGTCGAGGCCTTATTTATAGCTATACTTTGACACTTTGTTCGTTGAATCGGAAACTGCACGGAAAAAACATGACGGAAGCTTGCGCGAGCGGGATGATTTCATTCGCGTATACAAGCGCCTCCTATCCTAAATTGAATACTGGCTGCGAAAAAAACGAATTTAAAAATGTGCGCATTATATAAAATTCAAATATAGAAATAGCTGCGGTTAAATTACAAGATAGATATGGGTGCAATTCATTCGTAATTCAACCGAGATCTTTTACGCAGACCATGCATCACTTGCGAGCAACATTATATATCCATCACTCAAGAAATTATAATAATAGGTATCTACCGAAAAAAATAATCGATCCTGTCTCTGGAATTAAAAGCACGCAGTACAATGCAAGAGGCGAGTCGACATTGCCCTTTCTTTATCTCACGCCCTTCTGTACATTTTAAAAGCCTTTCATAATTTTAATTTGTATATCATGAAGCTGCGCTTCTCGAGCAATATTCGCGCAATAAATAAACGATTAGGACACAGACGTCAGAAAAGTGCGCCACAGCGGAGCCTCTTCAGCTGCGGCCTGCGGGATCGGGGTGGAGTCTCGAGTATTATTGAATACCTCGAAAAAGTGTTTCTCCTCCCTTCCTAGCCCGATGAGCGGTAGGCTGCTGCATACGCTGCTGCTGTATCGAGCCGAAATTTAGGGTTATAAGCAAGAATGCCAATGGCACAAAAGCTCCGTGCGTGCGTGCGTCTATACATCGACACGGGGTGCATGCTAATAAGATTTTCTCGAGCTTAAATACTTTTGTTGCGCGTGTATTTTTATCTTGCTCCTTCGCATCTCCGTGTTCGTCAATGCCAGACGCTACACGCACGCGTGACAGAAAATAAGGCGAAAGGAGAAATGCGACGAGAGAAAAGGGGGACAAGATCAGCTTTTCACGGGTGGGTGAATTCCTTTTGAGAAAATTAATAGTGTTTATATAATACATCAATGGCCGTGCGTGAACACGCTCGCTCGCGTTTGCGTGTGTGTGTGAGTGTACAGTCGGCATGACGAATGCCGCGCGCACGAAATTTATGCACTAAAACACTGCATTATACACCACACACTTTCGCAGCATACACCACTTCGGCTCGTGCGAGAAAACTAATTTTTTCATTCAAGCCCTTTGTCACAGTATATATTACTTCGAGAACTCGGAATCGAGGGTTAAAAAATAGGAGTGAATTTCATTTTGAAGAAGTGAGTGAGAAGTGGGAATATTTGGTATTCCACGAGTCCTATAAAATTATTAATATGATGTTTTCATCAAGACTTGTGGTCTTTTCGTATTTAAAATGGTTGAAACCAAATTGACATTTTTTAGACATTTAAAATGATTTTAATATTGGTAACACAATTTGAACAGAAAAATCGCCAAAAACAAGCCATGATAAATTAATTTAATGCTTTTTGAATAGCTATTTTTTGATTATTTTTTCTTAAGCATTTCTATGGGGGTACATGTACTAGTCTAATAAGGAATGTTTTTAATAAATATATCATAAAATTGTGAGAAAATGTGTACATTTAGCTTATCAGTTGAATGAATATAAATGTACATGCGGACGTCAACTTTAAAATTAAATGCCGTTAATAAATAAAGGCTGCATAGGTCGCGAGTGCAGGACTTATTTAAAATAAAATTAATCCTGACTCACAACAAGTTGCTTGATAAGCAATATTTGAACGTACACGAATAGTATGTAATACCTTAGCGCTTATAATATGGCACACGGAAAGTGTTACATGTATACTAGAATAAAAAAGTAAAGGAAAATACTTGACTAACTACATTCTTGCCTCTTCAACGAATTTAATCAGAAATCTTTCGAGTGCACAAAAAATTGCTCGCTTCAAAGCTGCAACGTTGCCACTCCTGAGGGCGCCAAGGATTTTTTTAGTGAAACAAGCATTAAGTTTCGCGCTCATAGTCACGGTCATATATAGTCCTGGATTATGCTGTATTAAAGCTAGAGTTGTTCGTTTTTAGGGCTGGTAAAGGATACGATTCATAAAGCAGCAATTATCGTATGGTGCGCACAATGAACGACCATTGTAGTGCACATAACAGCCGCATTTGAGTTGTAAAAGCTTCGGTTCGGAGCTTGTGCTACTTACAGTTTCGTTACAAAAGTAGCCTAAAGTGAACTCGAATAGAATAACTTTGATTTTTTTTTGTAAAAATAGCAAGTTTTACTGTGGCGTTCATAATTAATACAGGTATTCACTTGAATTTGGGTTTGTATGAGTTTTAAATCATTGATTTTACATTTTTTAATTTAATCTTTCATCAAGCTCTTAAAAGTCAAGTACCAAAAGGCAAGTACTGGATTCTACGTTATTTTTTAAAGACATGCATATTTACGAGATTTTATCTTTTAATGAGCTATATCCTCTATTTCCTCTTTGGTACTCAAGTATAAAACTTCCGTATCTGATTACTGATTGAATAATGGTAAAAAAATAATTTAACGTATTTTAGACAATGAACCATGTTTTTATACATTTTATTTTTTTACCTAGCAGATAAAAATAATATGTTTATACATGATGTATAAAAGAAATTAGAATCCAACATAACGACAATCAAGTATTGATTTGCAATGTTCTGTTATTCATGCAATGCAATGAATCTTTTGAATAGATTTGTGATAAGAAGATTCAATACGTCATATTATTAACTGTTTGCTGACACGATACAGACTTATACGTGTACAGTTCGTATTCAGTCAAATCCCATCCTTTTAACTGAATTTTTTATTGAGTCAATAAATGATACAAAACTTACGTATCGTTTTGTCACATGAGTTATATAATTTCTCGACTCACCTGAAACAAAAACAATTAAACAGAATTAAAAAATAGCCCTTAACTTGACAAGTGAATTTTTAGAGTCTTTTTTGACTTTACTATCGAAGTGCGAATAATACGCAGTCAGAAAGGAATACTCGTGGTCGATTCGAGCAATTAGCCAGAAAGTCGTACAAATCACCTAACACACGCTTTTTCCAACAGACGGGAGGGGGGGGGGGGGGGGGGGGGGGGGGGGGGGGGGGGGGGGGGGGGGGGGGGGGGGGGGGGGGGGGGGGGGGGGGGGGGGGGGGGGGGGGGGGGGGGGGGGGGGGGGGGGGGGGGGGGGGGGGGGGGGGGGGGGGGGGGGGGGGGGGGGGGGGGGGGGGGGGGGGGGGGGGGGGGGGGGGGGGGGGGGGGGGGGGGGGGGGGGGGGGGGGGGGGTGGGGGGGGGGGGGGGGGGGGGGGGGGGGGGTCTCTTTTTCTCTTAGGAAATTAAATATAGGATCGAATTGCAGTCTGCGCTACATAGTCTATCTTTCTCATTCCTCTTTTCGCTCTCTGTATGTGTGTGCAGACCTATACGTGTGTTCGCAAGTAAATGTTTGTGTGTGTAAACTCCCACAAGTCCCACCCCAATCTTGCGCGACTCTTATCGCAGCCATTGCAGACTTTGCCCTCTCTACAAACAGCAATTCTCTCTTTTCTCTCTACTCTCTCTTTACTCTTTTTGTACTTCTTATCCTCTGCGTGATAATATTTTTTTTTGAACTGTAAATATTATACCTTTGCTTTTCACACGTGTACAAACGAGATTTTCCTTGCAATTTGACTAACAAAAAAGGCTTATCGAACTTGAATATCTATCGCACGAGCTGCAAGTTTGGCTCGAGTCTTCACCAGATTGGACCACATGCCAGACTTACCGAGTCGGAAAATTAACATGAGCTTTTATTATGAGTGCGCATGAAAAAGAAAGACAGAGACAAAGATTGGCGCTCGACTCTTCTCTTTCTCTCCCTTTGCGCATATTTGCGCCCTTGTTTATTTACTCCTCATAAAATTAACTTAAACTTTTTTGGCCCACGTGCTCGACAAGAACATTACAATACATTTCTTATATTTGCTGATATATAAAATAACGGCATTCATGAATAATTCTCCATGAGATTTAAGAATAAGTGAAATTTTCATAAATAATTTATCAAGTCCGTATGATGATTGAGCCCGTATGGCATTGAATTAAATTTTTAATTTAATTTTAATGCTTCAAATTTCATTGTTTCTTGCAGAAACAGAATACTTCGTCGATCATGAAAAAAAAAAGAGGTGGTATTATTTTTTTGACATTGGATACTTAGTGAATTTACAAAATTATTGGTTTCAAGTACAAAAAAGTAAATCTTCATAAAAAATTTACGATGCATTGAGAACCATTAAATTTTAGTATGAAGAAACAACAATTGACGACCAAGTATTGCCGATTAAATACGAGAGTCGACAAGAAACAAGAGAGACTTCTCGCAGTCTTTATACATCTCGATTATAACAAGAAAGCAGCAAATTGAAGGCAAGAAACTCTTGCAATAGATAATGAAAACAGGTTGACTCGGCTGGTATTCATATATGTAGTTTACGAGTAAATGTTTGATTAATATTCTTAGTTTTTTAATATTCAAGATGTACGGTTTTACGTGACCTTCGTTTAAATTTGATAAGATAACTTATTAAAGTTTCAAATAAATTTATCGTTTTATTTTTGATCAGTTTTGGTATACTTGAAGCAATTAACGTTTCGATATTTTACTGGTAAAGTAACAATAGCTTCGTTCAAGTTTAGAAATACAATCTAAGTTTACTAATATTTGTAAATTACAACAATTAATTTCTAGCTACCAAAAAGTGAACGAAGTTTGATACACTGTGTAGTTCAGAAACATTTATCGGTAATGTAACGTTGAATCGCTCGAGATCACGCAAATTTCACTGGTTGATTCGTCTTCATACTGAATTACAACCTCAAGTTTGAAACTTAATTCGAACACGATAGGCAAAATGTACACCCTGCAATGATATTTTATAAACTTAAAAATGTAGAATTGCTTAAGTTTTAGAATAATTGTGAGTACTCGAGTTGACTTTGTTAAAGGTGAAATCCATCCATCGTCGTTAAGATGAACGCAAGGCTCTGCGCACATAACAATTCTCAGCTTCCCACTTTTAAAATTCAAATAGTCTCTCTCGCTCGTGTCGCTCTAATAAATCACCATATCACGCGTATAAAAAAAGGAGAACAGAGAGATCCATAGAAGAGCACGATATAGGCGTGCCGAAGAAAGGATACCATTCCTCGCGCTTAATCAATCTTCTGCTGTATGCAGAACGTAGTGCAGTGCTTACAACTTCTAGCTCGATTCGAGCGTGCAACATTGGATGCATAAGGCGAGACAGAGGCATTTTTAAATCGACTCCATGTATACGTACTCGAATATGTCAAGTATTTGCATTTGGCATGACTTCATTTTCATGTGTGCTGCTGCTGCTGCTGCTGCTCGGCACAAAAGAGTACACAAGCTCGGCAGACACACAATTTATAACGAGTCTCGCGAGAGATGAGAACGATATAAAAAGCATACGGAACAACACGGAGTAGTACGCGAGAGCTCCCCTCGTCGCGCAAGTTTTGATTGCGATTTCAGAGAGCTGCTACGGGTATATAATACGTTCGCGCGCTTGAATTAAAGGGCGGTCACATGCGCCTGATATTTCGCATGTGGCTCTGCGGCGCGCCGTGCAATTCGTACAGCTTCGTATAGCAGCGAGTCGCGGCAACAAATCCGAAAATATCGACGGCCACCGAGGTGTTTACGCGGCGCACGCACATATATGTGCGTGTGCGTATCACGAAACGGAACGATGAGCTATGGCGACGACGAGGCCTCCTCGCTATTAATACGAGCGAAAATCAACTCTCGCGCACGACGAAGCTTCGAGCGCGTTTTTTTTCTCTCTCTCTCGTTCTCCGCTGCGTTCAGCTCTTTATTCATCTCCTCTTCGTTTCGTTATTTGCTCGGCGCGTACGCGTACGTGGGTATAGCGGGGCGAGACCTCGTTTAATGCGATATAATTAGAGGCGTACGGCCGGAAGCCTTTATTTTAAATTTTCTGCTTTTGCACATCGAGCGATATAGAAATGCGGCGCGCGAGCGCGATTGTATTATGGATATGTGTACACCGAGTGAAAGTTTCATTACACGACTTTTGCGGAGAGCTTTATGGCCGTGTATGGGCGCGCACGCCACGATTTCGTGTTTATCAAGATTTCTTAGAGCACGAGAGCTTGCGCGGTTACCGAACTTTTGATCGATGGCTCGGAATTTACGTAGTCGCAGCGGATCAAGAGGCAATAAAAGCTCACCTGGATATAATGTACATCGATCTGTAGTAAGTTACAACACATGCCTTCAGCCTTTGTTGTTATAAGCTTCATTCGGACGTCATAGACGCTGCAACGAAAATTAGTTTCAATGCCAACATATGTAGATGGCAGCTACAATGAGGTATGTAGGCGGCCAAAGAAGGCGACGAAAATCAATATGAGCGACCGAGTAAATCGATAAAACACGCCTCCAAGCGAAAATCAGAGACTAAAAGTAGCTCTCGAGCCCTTTCAGCTACGCAGGATCTCGCTTACATTCGAGCTACATCGAGGAATCTAACACACTTGCCCTCTTTCTCATTGGTCGTACGCAGCACGTATGTACTTTGCGTATACCCATACGCACACAGGCACACACACACTGCACACATGGATGCGCTGCAGCGCAGCTTAGGTGATTCGATGCGCTGCAGCACGTCTCGTTCGGTCAGGAAACTATATATATCTATAACGCTGAGTAAGGAGCTAAAAGGGGAGGAGAAGCTTTCGAGTCTCTGGAAGCTATATAAGCTACAAGGCAAGCTGCAAGCTGACTCGAACTTATACGCCGGCGTTAGCAGAAGCAGTGGCGGCGGCAGCAGTAGCTATATAGTCTATAGGTGGGTCGAGAGGGTGTATATAGCCAAAGCCGAAGCTAACGTGCGCCACCACCGCTGCTGCCGCCGCTGCCCGCACCAGGCGGCCCCTCGCATATTTCACCGAGAATTTACGAGGCTCGATACGACAGGGAAATTGCAAGAATGGCGGAGTAATCTATCTCTCCTTGCCGCCTCACGCGCGCTCTTCTTCTTCTTCTTCCACTAGCGCTACTGTTGCTGCTGCCTTGCGCCGCCGCTGCTTCTTTCTCTCTTGCTCTTCTTCTTCTTCTTTTCCCTTGATGATGCCAGTGTGTATAGTCCCAAAGTATGTGCGCTGCAAGCTTTCCTCGTTTCTTTCTCCTTCCTCCCTCATGTATATATGTATAGAGCGTGCGCGCGACTGTGCGTCGAGAGAGCTTGCGAGAGATAGAGAAAGACGAAGAAATGAGAGGGAGAAAATTCTCTCTGTGGCTCTGTGGCGCGCGGGGTGGTCACATACTACTACTGCTGCTGCTGGCCGAATAGATAAAGGAGTATTTGTCCGTTATTCCTCTAAACACATACGTACTCGGGGCGAGACAGCGACTCCGGATACGCGCTCAAACGTCCATGCGTGCATGTGAGAAGGAGAGAGAGAGAGAGAGAGAGAGAGAATGCGGCCTAATTGTCCTCTCCAGATAACGCGGTGATCTATTGCGCCTGTGGCACTAAGAGTACCTATGCCGGCTCCACGAATATCTACTACATATACACGAGAGCTCGAGAAGGAGAAGCTTTGATCCGGAAAACAAAGAAACATTTCGTCCGGTAGCAGATAGCTGCAGGAGCGAATCGCAGGGGTAGGCTTGCTTACCAAAGTGCTACCTACACCGCTACGTTTGAGCTCATTTTTCGCGCGATTTATTGAGGGTTATTTGCTGCGAAATGACAGAAAAGCTATTATTTTGACGAATCGCGCACGCTCACACGTACATAAGCGAGCGGCCGCGTGTGCCATAGTGTGTGGACGAGCTGCGAGGAAGCGATTAGGTGTCCGAGAGTTAAGCGACTGCTGCCCGCACACGCGCGCGTTCGTTGCGACGCTATTTGCAGTGTGATTCATTATGGCCGACTCTCGAGTGCTGATATGCGCTCGCAGAAGAAGAATATTTATTGAGCCCGGCGATGCCCGAACCAAGAGGGTGCAAGAACTTGTCCGAGACTCGAGCTTGCGACAATACATACACTTATATCGTACACGGAAATCGTCATTTTTTCTACATAACTTCGGCTAATAAATTTTCTCAGGCCGAGCCAAGCGAATAAGCTTTTGTCGGAAAAATTAATCCAAGAAAATCAATCGGGAAAGCCCTGAGCTATATACGTTGAAGTATGGAAGCGATTCAAGATTACGTTGTTTCGACGACGAAATTTCGGCTGAAAGATGAGGTAATACGTTCTATAATTTATGTGTCGTGTTTACTCTCAATGATATATACACGCACACACATATAGATTTATGTTTATACAAAATAGATGTATACATTGGTATATACGGTCATTCGGCCGCGAAAGAAAGAAGAGAGGGTTCGGTTTAATTTAACGCGGTAGCAGCAGCTGTAATGCCATCTATTATACCCACCCGCGCGGCCGCTTCTAGCACACGCACATACACTCGGGCACGCACGTATGGCCAGTGGCGCGCGCGCGCTAATATATACCATCGCTCTCGAGATTCACACTACGTACGCTACAGGCAATTTTTTTTTCTTTTTCGACTAATTAACAGACGCGACAAATCGCTCTCCTCGCTCGCGCTTGCTCAATATGTAAAAGGCCCACACGAGAGCCTGTCTTTTTTTTATCACATTCGCGCACGTTTCTCTCGGCGATGTTATATCGATATATGCGTCGCTGCTACACAAACGTAGTTTCAAATAAAAAGATTGATGAAATCGTTCGCAGTGTCGCCAATGGAAATTGAAATGTTTGTGCTTTTTTGTGAGGCAGCATAGTAAATGAATTAAATGTATAATCCGTGGAGTCGCTGATCAGTTGCCAATGTGAAAACTAGTGGTCGGTGAAGAGTTGATCGGTTGAAAAAAGTCATCAGAGCTTGACAACTCCAAGTATCGACAGGATCGAAACCGTAAGAAAAGTTACCGAAAAAATGCTTGAAACACCGCATGTGCGTCCATTAATCGATTTGTTGGCACCTTCCCTGTTGGACAGACACTATTAAGCCCAGCAAGCAGCAAGTAAAAATAATCACGTTTAGCAATTGGAGCAAAAAATTCTAATCGCTAGAAATCCGTTGAACGTCGCTGAATTATCGACAGAAAAACCGGTAGGTTCATTAAACATAGAAATGATTTCTTATTGATCTTAGTAATTCACCTTCGAAGCTGGATTCATCGGATGCGAGAGCAAAAACGACTTGTATCTGGAGAAGTCGAGTCGAGCACTCGCGATTACGTTCGAGAGCGGGTTTTGTCTTGTCTAGCTTGACGACGCTCTATAGAAGACGATAGTAGCTTCTCGGATTGACTAGAAACACACACGAGATTAGTTGGCAGTGGTCGTCTGGCGAGAGACTCGTCCCTTCTCTTGTGCGCCGCTGCATGTAGTGCGTGTGGTAACAAATTTATAGACTAGCTAGCTGCGAGACGGGTGCATGCATGGGCAAAAGATGCACGATGATGTTTAATTGGATATGAACTCGGCTCATCGTACACTCGTAGCGTTTAATTAACTAATTAGTTTTATGCACCGCGACTTTGTCGTATATTACTTCGCACAATATGAACTACTGAATATACACGCTTGAGAAGTGCCTCGACCAACTTTTGCCACCAGCTTTTCATCTCCGCGCTTTGGGGTGTGTTGTGTCTTTTGTAAATTATCTCGTGCCGTGAGAGACTATCATGTAATATAACATAACTATAACATTTTGGGCCATGTTCACATTTCGGAATGATAAATATTAGGAATTATGAATATTCGGAATGTTTGAAAATTGGAATATTGAAAACAGAGTCCACAACATTGTAGTGAAAAATGTATACTATAAAATTTCCCACTAAGAATTTTGTGGATTCCGAATTTTAATTTTTCCGAAATTTTTTCATGTTCCGTTTTCAATATTCCGATTTTCAAACATTCCGAATATTCATAATTCCTAATATTTATCATTCCGAATGTGAACATGGCTCGTTGATGGGAGATTTTTTGTAGGGAATTATTTCAATACAATTTTTGTACTATTATGCACGTAAAGCTTTAAAGCTCTCACTTTTCTTATCGATTACACTACGGTATTTTTCGAGCAAGTTTACTAAAACATCTTGTAAGCTTTGTGCTTAAGAAATGTATATGGAGAGTAAATCTCTTCTTCTATCGACCCTCTTATACTCTCTAATTCTCTTTCTGCCTCTTGTTTGGCCCTCTTTTCCATAGTGCACATAATACGCACTCGGGCCAAAGATGACAAGCAGAGGAAAAGAGGATTTTCACTGGCATTGCCAAAAATACGCTAGAAGGCACTACATCATCGCCCAGCGAAAGTCTCGAAAGAGCCATGTTATTATATGTGCGCACATGCAGAAAGGGGAAAAAGAGCACAGATATCCCGCCTCTTTTCATCTTCTATACTACTTTTATTCTACTGGCATTTTGGATGGCATTTTGGATGATATGCTCGAAATTTATTCGCAGTATTGCTTGTCATTCTCCTCCTCGACACAAGCTATTCTCGAATACGTTTTTTTTTTTCAACTCAAGTATATGTACAAGTTTTTGCTACTGTTATACTTATCGGTGTGTATCTTTGCTTACAATGGAAGCACAACAGTACACAGTATTTTGAGGATGAAAACGTTTTTAGGATTTATGACGTCGTTGCGTGATCGACTTCATGCCCTCCGATACAAAGTTTTGGTTACATAGTTCAGCGATATCAAGCGTAATTTACTTTATATTTAAACGATCGATTATTTTTCCATGAATTTATTTTAGTTGAAACAAAAATCCAAGAATCTATGCATCTTTGTAGCATAATTATTTAATTTAATCATTTTCCACTCGTTTCGCCTCAAGTTTCCCGTGAGCTAATGTATTATGGCGTAGTCAAAATGTTCCAATTAAATATACGCGCGCACGAGCATTAATAATCTTCTTAATTTTTACTCTTTCCCGGGCAAAGCGCATAAATTTTGCGCGCTCGGCTTTCCTTGTGCCTTCTGCAGACGATTAATGTTAACGAAAAGCGAGACGAGAAGTACAAGCCCGCGCATTATAACGAAGCTGGTTATACGTTAGCGCGCTTATACAGAAGTGCGCGACTCCAATTATCAAACATGTATGCACGCATTATATGCGAATAAATGCGCGCTGGCATACATCCGCGAAAAGCGAGGCGAATTTTCCGCTGGCGTGCTTCGTTTTCCTCCTTCTTTTTTTCTTCCTACTCTCTTTCTTTTTTTCTTCCGGACGTAAACCGGTTAAAGCTTCCGGTCGGACAGTCCCCGACCCGGCGTGCGAGACCACCCCCGGAGACAGGCTATCGAAATGTGCGTTTTCACGGTGTCACGAGCAAGCTTTGTATGCGGTACCTACACCTTAAAATACTTTCAAGCTCGTAGTCGTTTTGGGTTTTAGTTTACTACGTCGACAAGATTTATACTAATTCCTTTTTCAGTGAAATTTTGTTCTCTTCGCATACGAGCCCTTATCGCAACGAAATCAGTAATGCAAGTAAAAATGAGGACTGCACAATAATATCGATAAACTGCTGCGCTTAAGCTGCGTTTTTAACGTACACTTTTGGGAGCTTCCAGGTGCAGGGAGCTTTATTGAAAAATGCGGCATCGCTTATGCGCTAAAACTCATGAATTATATTCATAAATGTAGAAAAATGCTAATACTGATCTATTGCATCAGGCAACGGTAAATAATCCGTTTCCAAAAACAGAGAAGGAAAAATGTGAGAAATGGGAGCAATCCGAAGAACTGCTTGTTATGATATGAACTCGGGCGCTGCTTAAAATTGGTTGGTTGGTTAAATTTTGGTTGAAGTATAGAAAACCGAAAAATATCAGAGAATACGACACGATGATGTTCAGAAAGTTTAGGGGTTGCAAAAGACAAGAGATACTAACGGTGAACTAAGTTTGACTTTTGTCGAATTCTCCAATGATGACTCCATCGCATGTAATGGACTGTTTCTTTTATTTTGTGGTACTGCGAGTGACAGACGGAAAATGCAGCAAATTATGCATGCGATTATATATGGACTGAAGTGCAGGAAATACGTGCACAATCCCACTCAACGAACCAATTTTACCTATTCAGATGGCATTCAATTAAAAATTGTATTCATTCTGAATTGTCGAGTCTAGACGTAGTCTTGAGCAGCAGCTCTCTCCTGCGACAAAGAAGCTCTTTCAGTCTTTGCGCGATGTTGCTGAGGCGCGCGAGCGAATCGCATAAATCCTCTGCACTTGAACGCTATACGTACAGAGAGACAGTAGCACACGCGACTCAAACACAAACACACACATAAATGCACACGATCTGCTCGGGCTTTAGTCTTAGCTTTTCTTGAGCTATTCGTACTACTATATTCGAATCAGGCGAAATGCTCATAATTCAGGTAGCCGATGCAACGAATGGTAGGTATACATAATATGTATATAGCAGCAACGCCGCCGAACACGCCCGCAAAAATTGAGACTGCTTGAGTACATTACGCTCTGCGCGCGTGGCATGTTAAAAAATATCTATACGTACTGCTGCTACTGCGCTGCAGTTGTTGTTGTTCTTGTCGGAGCGACTGACGGCCGCAATAGTCGTCGCGGCTCGACTCTGCCCCGCGTGCACGTACGGAACGTGCACGTTTCTCGGCTTTGAATAAAAGTACGCCGGCCGTCTCGCGATCATGAACGGCTAGAGGATTTATATTTATCAGAAAATACGCAAGGTACGTCGCGAGATTTTGAGAAGGAAAAAATGTCAATGGAAAAACGGTACATACGAAGAAAATGAAACAGAAGGAGAATAAGAGAGAGAGAGAGGCACGGCGTGCACTGCACTTCATTAGAATTAGTCCCATTGTCTTCATAGTCAATGAGATTCCGCGAGTGTAGCACGCCGCGTCGCAGATTCTTCGGATTATATGATGATTTGAAATTGAAATTCTTCACACGGGACATTTGACTGATGGACATTTGCGCATCGCGACACGGCGCACTGCGACGTCGACGACGTTTCGCCATCGCGCAAAGTTAGCAATTCTTTATTTCCATATACGGATCAAAGACACGATTATCATAGATTTACATATTTTATCGCTTTCGATTCTTTTTCTCCCTCCACGAAAGCGATGCAATCCCATTGCACAAAATCCCTCGGAAGCATTGACGTAATTTTTTGAATTCTCCAATTAAATAGCAACCGTAAAGAAGTTGCCTCTATTCACGCGCAACAACTTTCAAGGAAGGAGGAAAAAAATCATTTGCAAAAGATCACTCGGTTGTCTACGTAAGACGCACTACTTTTTATCGACTGCATCGTAATCATCAGCTCGGCTCTCTTGTGTAGTCATTCGACAAGCTCGAGCCTCGAGACGTTGGAGCCCGACAAAAAAGGCACTCCCCAAACTCCTCTCGGCTCTCGCTCGACTCTCTTTCCTTATACCTTGTCTTCTCTTTCTATCGCGACAAGAAACTCCCTATGAACCAAATGACATTCTATTCAAATAACCTCGCGCAGCAAGTCCTCGAGCACTTAGCATAAGAGGCTTTTTGCTCGCACACGTATACATACACCGCGTCGAGAAAAACATCTCCGCGCAGCTTTCAGGCAGCAGCGGCTCGATCGAGTCTACGAAGCCGAAGGCGAAAAAAAAGCCGAAGAAAAGTCCTCGATCGAGCGCGGCGCTTGTTATGTCTTTAAGAATATATATTTATAGAAAGCGAGAGCTTAAACGCCAATGATTGATTCCCATCAGTTATGCAGGCAACATCGTATTGTTTTATCCGTCTACTGGACTCGTGGCGGCGACGAAGCATTGATTGATCGAGCCCGACCGTTTCTGCAGTTACTTAGCCCTTGCTGTTTGCCATTGTCGCTTGGCTGCTTATATTTATTTTTTAACGGCGGCGAAATGTTACCATTTTACAGCTGAAGAGCTCCTAGCAATCCAGGTCATATTTTGAAATATACTGTGATGAATATTTTTATGAATATGGATAATATGATTAGAAATGCATTTTACGCTTTTTGAGCCTTTCAAAATGCTACTGATCGCAAAGAAGATCAATCCAGCATATATCTCACTACACTTGTTAATATCTCATCAACTTTTTTGGATACCAAGTGCTTCTTCTTAAAAATACATTAGTCAGAAGCGAGTCAAGTTGGACGGTACAAAGATTAACGTGCTGTATATTCGTGCTTTCTCTTATGTGTGTACAAAACAACGTTTCCGACACCCCATCGTAATTTGCATCCGAAGCTCTCTCTCTCTCTTTTTCTCTGCGCATGCGCGCGTAGACAAACGCGATTAACATAATCTACGTGGCGAATATTTATTCGAAATTAGCGGTGAGCAAAACGAAGAGAGAGAGAGAGAGAGAGAGAGAGCCTCGGGTTCGGCCCCCGTAATTCATACGGAGGTATTAGTTAAGCTGGAAGATTTGGTAGCCTTGCCTATCTTTGGTCCTACCCGCAGTAAACGCAGTACAAAGGCTCCCCAGCTACGCACATCCGAGCTCACGCGCATCCTTTATGTACACTTGTGTATCGTTCGCGATTCGTTTCTAGGTTTTCAAATTTTTAACTGCAAAACAAGATCCATGGATTCGCTCAAAGTTTTTATTGGCCAAAGAACAAAAGTAATTTTTATTAGAATCAAAAAAGGGCATGCTTGCAAAGTACCCAGGGCAGTCGTACATCATCGCGAATGAGAAAATCCCAAAGTGGTGAAAAGTAACTCAGCGGCGAAGTAACGCGCGGCGCGATACACCGCAAGTAACTCAAAAGTTCAATGAAGAGCAGTGGCGGTGTATGCAGGCTGGAGCAACGAAGAGAGCCGAGAAGACCAGGTTATATAGTCGCTGCTGGTAAACTCGCGAACTTCACCTTCGTGAGAAGTAATGTTGATTTATGCAACGTAAAGAGTTTTGTTGGCTTACTCTCTCTCTCTCCCTCCCCCCTCTCTTCTCCGAGTATAGATATATGCATGTATACGCACGGAGAGAGAAAAGCAACCCCATGGCCGATCTTACATCTCCCACAGGTTTACGCGAGGCAGCTCTGGCTAGAAGCCGCATATCTATGCTTATACTGTTGCTGCTGTTACTACTACTACTGTACCACCTCGTCGACGTAGTTTGCAAATTTGTCCCATTATTTGTATTTTCAAGGAGTAGTCTTGAGAGCTAAGGGACTTAGCTTCGCAGTATGCTACCTCGGGATTGAGCTAAAAATTATGCTTTCTGTTAATTTTCCTCTGTACAATCTTTTTCATTTTTTAATAAAGCCACAAAAACCAAGTACGGTATTAAGATATATATTGCGTATAAGGAAGTTTTTATCTTGAAATATTATTGATAATGATTTTTTTTCTGGCTATAAGGATACTTTACAGTATTGAAACATTGTTTAAGAGGTGCTAAAATTTTATTGAATGTCGTGTCAGAACAAAAAGACGATTCTCCGAGTACAACACGTATTTGTTACTTTTTTTTATTCTAAAATTAGTAATTGTACATGCAATCAAGAAGTAGATTTTACCATTCACTTTTCCCCGATGATTCCAGGTATTTATTGAATTATTATATTCAAAGAAAAAAAAATTTTTTTTCATTGAAATGAACTATCAACAACAACGTCAAACAACAACTTTGTTTTCACTGTCTGCATATTTATAGATTTCGTTGGGGAAATATATGAAATAAAAGTAGTAAAAAATTGTCTTGTCTTCATTAATTGAAAGAAAAAGATATTTAATTGGCACACGATAGAAAAGCTACAAATAGCTATACACATCTATTCTCATGATTGTGCGGTTGTAATTATGAAAAAACGTGCAATTAACATTCGAGATTGGTGCTTATTTTTAAATAAACTTTTTACTTCGAAGCTCAATCGGAAAAAAACGATAATCATGCTTGCGGATTATGCTCGCGCGCGAAAAACAGGCGTGATACAACGATGCAGTCAATACACACACACATATATGAGCTCATAAGATGACGGCGACGACGACCTGGCAAAAAAAGAGTTATATGCAGAATCACCCGCACCTCTTTCAGTACCGCATGCACATCGTATACCTGTAGCAAGGGTGACATGTTACCAAGCCGGTTGCTCGCTAATGACAAGTCCTCCTCCTCCTCCGTCGAGAAAAAAAAGAAAGAGAATGAGACGTACATACACATACGCACACACATACGAGCTAGATTATATACTTCTGAAACTGTACTGCACAGGTGAATAAAGTCCGGTGCATATGATGAAGTTTATACAATGCTACATTTCTAATATTGCAATATGTGTTTCACATCAGCTTAGATTTTGATGATAATGTACGATAAGCAGCGATCACGAGTAGTATACATATTCGACAAAAACCAGTAAAAACAAATGAAATCATGAAACTTGAAAATTACTTTAATTAAATTTAAAACCCTGCTTTGACTTATACAATTTTTTTACTTTGCCACTTGCACGATTTTTAGATAATGGGGTACTGGCCATCTAGTGATAGAAGTTTAAAGTAGTTCATCGGGCTTAAAATCTAAACTAAATTAATCAATGATTAGGTAATCTTAAACATTTCAATTGGCCGTTTTATGTTCATTAGGTCATTGTAAATATTATGAATTTTCACACTAGGGAAGACATATTTTTGTTTTGAAATAACGCTACATTCGATGAGTCAATATTGTCATAACATTATTATCGTGGAGACGGCAAATCGAGTAAAGCTTCGGACTTTTGGTTGAACGGGAAATTAGACACTATGCAATGTGCAGTAAAAGCAGTCGAGCAGCAGCAACTGTCGCCCGGTCTTTGCGCATCTTCATCGTGCTCGCAATGGCGAATGCCTCAGCGCAGCAGCACATGCCATTATATTTGCGTATTGTTCATGCATAAAGCCTAGGCTTCGTATACGGCGTACAGCCAGCAGAGACGCTCGAAGGCAGAGGCGAGCCGCGCAGTGTTTATATACCACACCTACGCTCGGCGTTATGAAGCCGAGCGAGCTCACGCGGACACGAGAGATGGCCGTCAGCGCAGCCGCTCCGAAAGATGAATAGCTGCGGAGTCTCGCGGTAGCTGGCGAGTCGGGGCAGGCGCGGACGAGACACTTTGTGTCCCGCGTCTGCGACGTCGAGGCCTCGCTCGCAGAGCTCCCAGCTCGCATGTATAACGCATATACTGCCGCTGCTGCTGTTGCTGCAGCCCAGGAGTATATTATTTATAATACAGCGTTGCGAATTAGCCGTCGCATGAATCATTTCCTTTCGGTAGTTCGAGCCTGCGCGTACGTACGCGTATACACAATAGTTGAGAGCTCGAGCTCTGCCATATAATACGCAGCGAGCGACACTCTCAACTAGCTATCTCTATACGCGG
This sequence comes from Trichogramma dendrolimi, assembly GCA_034770305.1. Classification (NCBI taxonomy): domain Eukaryota; kingdom Metazoa; phylum Arthropoda; class Insecta; order Hymenoptera; family Trichogrammatidae; genus Trichogramma; species Trichogramma dendrolimi. Next base: position 570,789 of record JAPMIB010000037.1, on the reverse strand, counting down.
CTGCGACATGGGATTTTAATCGCTTGTGTGTTGCACGCCTAGACATGTCCGTCGAGCGCAGCAAAATATCAAAGCAATTGACAATTTGACATGTATTATTCTTCGATATAAAATTGCACTGTTGGGACAATAACAATATCAACTCGCTTACTTTTATTTATAATGCATGCGTATGTGTGGTGCATAAACTACCTGAAGGTTAAACATTCACCTGCTTTTATTTTTTTTTCTTCTTTATTTTTTGCGCTTGTCAGAACGTGAGAGAGAGAGAGAGAGGTAAGAATTGCGGTCTCTTTCCCTCTCTTCCTTGCGCTACCCTACGTGTGTGTATGCGTGCGCGCACTCGGCACCGAAGTTGCTTTCTTTTTCGGCCATCGACGAAGCTTTATCGCACGGAGCGTGTGTATGTGTATAAGCGTTCTTTGGGGCAAGTTATTGTTGTTTCTTTTGCGGCCTGGCTGTCTCGGCGCGTTTTATTAAGTTGTTCGAAAAGTACAGTTTCCACTCTGCGGCCTTGCCTCGGCGCAGTGCAATATACCCACGACTGCAGTACTTATATACGCGGGGCGCACGTATCGAAGCTGCAGCGCCAGCAGCAGCAGCACGTGGGAAGACATTTCGAGCCGAGTCTCGACTTCTCTCTTTCTCTCTACGTTTGTTTTATTGTTTTGGGCGAAATAATTAAGGCCATGAGCACAATATATAAAGAGTTAGGTTCGCACGAGGCATAAACTCGACTGTGTGTGCGCAATAGTATATTAGCTGGTGCTTTATCTATTGATCAAAGAAGCAATTCAATTTTGGTAATATCTTATACACGAAAAAACCGAGCGAGCTCATGCGTTAGTATTTTTCCAAGATTCCTCTGCGACTCGGAGGCAAAGTTTTGCTATTCTCGGCTCGTTGCCGGACTCGCAGCGATCGTGTGTCGATAATGTGCAATGCGGAGATGGCCGATCTTGTGCGACACTTTTAATACCCTTGGCACGGACGCGAGTCAAACTGCACTGCGTAAGCTGCATATAGTACTTTTTATCCGTCATATTCTTGAGATATCCGCGCCAGTGTCTCGGATGTACAGTATGCAGGCAGGCAGGCAGGCAGGCTATGTGAGGGGCGCCGCCGCCGCCGCCGCAGCCGTCTTGAATGCTCCACGCGTGAACTGCATTCCCTATATACGGTCAGCTGTAATCGTTGCTTTTTTGCCTTTTTTCCATAGCGCACTCATATTCGCTAGGGACACACGCGGCGCGATAATCGCGCGGTGAAATACACACTCGAGAGCTTTTTTGCCCCGGTCGTATACTTGCGCTCGCTGTATAGGATATTACTGGCAGACGCGTATTATATGTATACTCGCGCGATTTCTTTTCCCCGAAAGTGAGATCGAGCGCGGATACGCTTTGTACTTGGCTTTTTATCGTGCGTCCACATTTAATGTCCGCAAATGCGAGCGAAATGGATATAAGTAATTGAATTAGCTCGCGAGAGATTTTCATTCGCCGAAAGGCGTTCCGTCGTATTAAAATCCTGTCGCCTGCACGTAGCACCTTGATATTAGCTGAAAAAATTGAAATTAAAAATGTTCACGAGTCGTGAGTCGATAGTTTCGGGATCAAGGTTACTATACGTTCCATGAGTTACGAAGGGGTACGATCTTTCGACGCGATGTGATAAATCGTGGTGTATGTATCTAGTTCAGGATCGAGACCGAAAGCTGCATCGATAAGTACACGACACAGATCGATAGACGCGAGTTAGTCCACGCTCCGGCGGTAGCAACGAACACGACGATCGTGTATGTGTGTATATATTTTTGCAAGCGGCACACAACACGTTGATTAGCAATACAGATGAATGGAGTATCCGATTTAATGCTTTGTCCCCGCGATGGAGCAGACAAACAATCGATGTTGAGTAATGCCCTGTATAAATATGACGTTGTATATGTACATGTTAATGTTATTATATGACGAAACGGTGTGCAGAACGGCGGCGCGAGACAACCTATATGTATATCGCGCATATATACACCGCGCCCCGAGCCATAAATATCGCACTTACACTTGCACTCGCGAACGCGAACACACACACACACACAAACACACACGTAGCTATGCGCGAGCTCGTGACTAATATATCGAAGCTTATTGTCACAATATTATACCGGCGCAGTATCGATGTATATAGCTATAATGCGCGCGATGGCTTTTGAAAATCAAAAAGACTAATGACCTGCTTATATTTATGCTCTATTTATATTTCTCGGCTGCGATACCTCGGCACATTATAACGGGCCGCGAGCGCGCCTGCACTTTGCGCCTGCATCGCAATTTACTGCTGCTTGTTTGGGATATGATGAATGAAAGTCGTCGTAAACTTATCGAATGTTTCAATTAATATTCATAATCTTTTAACCCGAGCCGCGAGCATTGCGTACACAATTTTCGTTCGCATTTTAATATATCGCACCGAGGTGTTGTTCATTAATGAACGCGATGATTGCACATCTTCGCGTACGACAGTTTTTTATTCTTTATATAATGACGCGAAAAACGACTAATTGCGGTTTAATTGATTTAAAATTATTCTTCGCGCGTCCACGTGCGCCCCGGCGCGCGAAGCATAAATATATAATATGTGCGAACGATATAAAAAAGTGGTGCCGCGATCAGTGGTGCGCATTATCGCAGCGACGGTGCAAAAAAAAAGGAAAAACTACCTGCACATCTTATTAAAATTAATGAACGTACTCTAGCATCGCAACCGCTGCAGTGAGAAACGACGCTACGTGCGAGTGTACTTGCAAGAACATATAGCATCGTATACAGCACACAGAGGCTACTTTGCTTACATAAGCACGAAGAATAGCAAGAAAGAAAAAGAAAGATAGAAAGAGACACGAGTTTTTCTAAGGCACATAAATAGGTGTTTGGATGTGTATAACAACCGTTTCAATTAACACGTCGCTCTATGCGGTATGCGTATGGAAACAGACAGAATAGGGCGTAACTAAGCGTAAATATGAAACGGCGAATAAGCCCAGAAAGATGAAAGGTTCGTTATCGAGGGTGTGAGTGCACGTAGAGTCGCGCGATACGCGTATCGCATGCGTATGTACATACACGAGCGTGGTAATGAAATTCACAAGATTAATTTCAAACAATGGCGAAATAATTATACAAGGATCTGCATGCGTATGTACAGCATGTGCTCGCGCGACTAATATCGAGAGATCTCGCGGGCCGAGGCATAAAGCATAACGCGCTTGGCCAGCTTGTATGGGCACGAATAGAAGAGGCGCGAAACAAAAGGTGCTGCTGCTGCTGCTGCTAGCGCGGCTTGACGCTCCTGCGCCATAGCATTTTGCAGTTCTACACGACCTATGAGCGTAATTCCGGCTCACGACTGCGCTATATGAGTGAGCCAAACGCGTAGCTCCGAAATTTTTCAACATAAAGAGCTCGTTTGCAGGCGGTTGTTTTTACGGAATGCATATAGAAATCACCTACTTCAAAAATATGGTCAAGGAAAGATATTACAACGACGATTTGCACGCGCGTTACGCACTTATAGTCGATACGCGCATTATTATACAGCCCGCATGCAAAGTATCAAGAGTCTTTTCTAATCGAACTGTACAACCATTGAGATTAAAATTCTCTCTTGCTGCAACACGACGGTAAAGAAATCTCATTCATGATCCTATGCACTACATATGGTAAATTCTTAGTGAAATCTAATGATAGCATGAAAAATTGGTCATATTTATTTTCTAAAAGTTTATAAAATGTTGAACAAAAAAGCTATCTAGCATTTTTCTCTTAAAATTCCTCTGAGCTCGTTGAGGAATTTTTAAAATGTCTGCAGTAACTATGAATTGTATAAAACGTCCACTTTGGGAAACTGGAAAAGAGTGGTAGACAGTCCTATAAATTCTAACAAAATGCGTGATCATGTGTGACATCATAAAACAACAAGTTTCTTGTACCTGCAGAAAATAATAATTTTTGACTACTCGATTTCACGGAGAATCGGCCATATATACAATAATGTCACGAGGTTGATTAGCAATTTCAATGGCATTGCTCTCGGGCTCGCGCATACGTGATCAACTATTTCTATATATAAACACAAGTACGTATAGAGTCCATGTACGTACGTGTCAGCTGCCAAGACTTTCCGATAAAATACATTTAACGAGATTAATTTATGCGCATCTCTCAGTAGCTTGGCTCGATCGGCCCGCGCCAACGCGATCGTGCTTTATACATATAGCCTCTGTGTCGTTTGATTTTCTAAGCGACTAACGTACTCGTAAGCTCACGAGAAATTTTCTCTTGAAAATATTTGGAACACTAAAAACTCGAACGAGATTGCATTTTCAAATTGTCGGTTTGATCTGCGATACTATATACGTCGCTACTCTACACCCAACATCATGCTTTGTAATGCTTACGTTGAAAAAACTCCATGTATGTAAGAATTCGTAATAATGCAATGAAACAAAGTTCGTCGATTGAAATTATCAAAGGAGAAAAAACGTAGAGAAAAAAAACCCTTGCAAACATTATCTAAACGATTGAGTTTACGAGTTAAAGTCTCTCAATTATCCAATTTAATGCTCAAATTCAATAAACTGCAGCGACTCTAATCTCAATAAGGATCACGCGCGCGAGCTATTATATATATGTACGTGGTGCGCGTCAAAAAAGAAACACCTGAAAAAGACATTCCCAATCACCCATATACGAGGCTGCAGTGGCTATACGTATGCGCGGCATATATATATGTAGCATGTGCGGACGCGAGCCAAACGCGCGGCGATGAGATAGAAATAAAGATGGCATCCCACGAAAGTAGCGAACCGGTTTATAACCCGACCTCCTCTTTCTCCGTCTAAGCCTCTGCGCGCGCGCGAATACCATACGCTTGACGCTCGACACATGTGTGCGTGCTCATGGGTGTGTGTGTGTGTGTGTGTGTGTGTGTGCGTGTGTCTTTTGCGTCCATGTGCTCAACGACGCGAAAAAAACCGCTCGTGCGCGAGACTTGACCCAGCCTATACCGCGTACTTTTCCTGCACCTGTACTGCTGCCGCATCTACTGCTACTTATAGTTATTTGATTATATACTAAATATACAAAAGTATGAATGATCATTGAGTTATCTTTTATTTAATGTTTGAACCATGAAAATAAAAATGCTAAGATTTATAATAATATTTCAAATTACAAGCTAAGAGCTTGCTGGAAAAATAAAACCATTCATAAAAAAAATAATTAATCAGTAATTTGTAAGTTTCCAAGTAAATATTTTTCTCGGCAAATATATTTCACTTTAAAATTAAAAACAATGAAAGTGTAGCCACCATTTCGAGCGGTCGAAAATTAAAATTTGGAAGGATATAGCTCGGAGGATGCGCGCGGCCATAACGTTAATCCTCGCGTGTGTGTATATTATTTCGGTATACACGAGGCTCGCGAGCAACTGCAGTGTATAATGCGTGCGTGTGCATGTGCGAATGCGGTGCCAATGAACGAGCGAATACGCATATTATATGTATATACATAGACGGCGCGCGAACGAGCTGCAGTGCAGCTTATATTCGGAATAAAAGGAAGAGAGAGAGAGAGAGCAGCTCTCTGGGTGCGAGTCGAGCAGCGAGCTGCGAACGGGGGCCCCATGCTGATGCGCTTTTTCTCTTCCTCCGTTTCTTCTGACCACTCCCCTCGCGTCGCGTTGTTGCGTTCTCTATACCGTACTCGCGATGCACGAATATATATACGTGTGCGATCATGCAGCTCTCGAGTCCGCACATATATACATGCACCTATGCTCGCCGCATGTACGCGAGCTACATGTGCTCATCCACGCTCTCTTTTGCGCGCGTGTAGTATATATTTTACACCTACACGCTCTGTCTCGTGAGCCATACTTGCAGGCCACTTTTATATTCTGGACCGATGCAGCTGCTACTGCTGCCGCCGCCGTTGCCGCTGTTATTCTGCATCGTAGCGTATAATAAGTATTATACACACACTCATTTCTTCTTTTTCTTTTTCTTCCTCTTCGGCTTCTTTCCCTTCTCTGTCTTTTTCTCTCCTTGCCTCGTTCCTTATAGCCTCGCAGCTTCTCGCCGCGCGCACTTAGATTAATACATACGTCCTTAAACTTCGCTTCCTCTCGCGTGTGCAAAGCAAATACACGTTGCCTTCGTTTTGCTTCTCTTTTCCTCGGCTACACGCTCTTTAAGCTCCGAATTTTTCTTCTCGTTCATTTATTTTTACATCGAGGAATATTCACCCGTGATCGTTTTAAATTGAATCCTTCCAACGACGAGTCGGAAAAAATACTTTGTTTGCCGGGATGCATAGAACAGAAAATGTAGACATCGCGCGTTATTAAAACTTGCGTCAAAGCACGCGACCGAGAATTCAATTGAGATTCATAGATTTTTCATTGAAAAGCAGAACGTCAATTTCGTGCGAGCGCGACAACGAGACAATTCTCTCGTGTATACATACATATTTTATACTATTCAAGTGAGTCGACGAGAGAAAAAAATAAGATGTCTCCCGTTGTAAAAAAAAGTTAAGAAATAAAGGAAAGAAAAAATAAGCCACACGATTCTGATTAGCCGGGGCAATTTTTACAAGCTGCTCTGCGCGCTGTAGAACTAGCGATAAATCTGCCCGAGTAACGACTGATTTATCGCTCGCGCGGATTTAGAGAGGAGAGCGTAAGAGAACCTCGCGACTTCGAAAGAGAGACAGAGAGAAAGAGAAAGAGAGAGAAAAAGAGTGAAAGAGTTACAAATCTATTTATACACACATAGTTGCAATTATCAGTGCATATACCCAGCAATAAGCCCAGTTAAAACGAAGGTGAAAAAAGTACACCAGACGCGTGAGTCGCAAAATTCGTTTAATTTTCTAAGGTCATGAACATGTCTCGAAAGGGCGAAAACTCTCGTTGTATCGCGATTGAACGTATTTTCAACGAGCATCGCTACTACAATAATCTCGACCTTGACGATCTTTTATAGATGGATTAATTTTTTCCCCTTTTTTTCACTATTTAAAAGTGTTACATGGATAGCTCGTGTATTATCGTTGTCGATCTTTTCTCTTTGCTTGGATACGTTTCATATAAACAAACACTCACACATACTTAATCGTGCAGCGTATAAGCGTCTTCGTGTATACCGCAAGAAAGCCAAGGACTCTGCAAAGACTCTACGCTGATTTTACGCGATTATAGGCGCACTCCTACCAGTTGGTGCGCGACTATACGCCACATACACAAACACACTTTCTCCGTTGCATAGAGTAATGTATAAACCAACAAAAGAATTTCCAGCGTAGCGGAGAAGCGCGAAAAAGCACACGTGATCTTCAGATTTGACTGGTATTGAACGGAGGCAGGATATATACGCAGGCACGTCGTAAATACGTATATAGAATTGCGATCGGACGATCAGTACCATAGGTTGCGGAGATGGAGCCGAGCGCAAGACTTGCCATTGTTACGTGGATATTTCGCAATTGCGCGAGATCAGATGGTCCGATTTCGACGCGACTCCGAGGCAGATGTAAGCGTGTATCGAATGTTAAGTTGGCGCGACTATATGCCGCGCGTGCGCGCACGGCGAACCTCGACAATTATTTTACTTTGATTTTTTTCCCTTATCGCGGGAGAGATAACGAGGAAAAGGCAGAGAGCGCGCGGAATACTGCGTAGAATTGCAAAATAAGCTATATACGCGAGGCACATGGAAGAGTACATAAACGCCGCGTGTTGTTTGCACCGCGCGCACACGAGGTCAGCGAATCTTGACGAATCGTCGCTCGCGCGCGCTCACCACGATGATGGATTTTCAACTTTCTATGATATAGTCTATGCGCGCGAGCGAGTGCTTGCAAGTCAAATGAACTGCTCCGAGAAAATTAATGTCCCGAGTGCTCGTGCCTTGCGATATATGCAACGAACGTTGCTCAACGAGCGCTGAATATATTGCAGAGAAAATAAAACTCCCAAGTTCCTAGCGAAATTCCGTCCACGTGTGGAGCGCGGACTAGTTGAACCGAGCCTGCTGCTGCTGCTTCGATGCAATTATATGTTTTCTAGCCAACGGAAAAATTTCAAATATAAAGCGAGAACTTTAAGCGAAGCTTAATTCACTAAAGGTCTGCTGTTAAAATCCCTTAAAACGCCACCCTCGCAGATTAAAAGGCTCTGTATTCATTCGGACAATAAAGAGACACCCGGCATTTGCATATTTGCAACAGTAAACAGAAAAGCACGTTTGCGTACTTTTGCTTGCTGTGAATGCACAATACGAGAATATGGCTCGAATATTATATTCCCTTTGTCAAGAGTTTTAATGCAAAAGAGAGATAATATTTTTTGCCAAAAATATAAAATATTTTACCGGGCATTGATACTTTCTACGTAGAATAAAAATAGTCGAATTCGTAAGTACAGAAAGTCCACGAGTCGAAGCCAGCCTCGCGAGAGGCTTATTAGCCGTTGCTCGAGACAGAGTCACTCAAGTATATACAGGCCGCGGCGCATCTAATTAAGAAAAGAAGTCGACGAGTCGTATAGCAGTTACGATTACGTTATACGATAATCCAGCGGCGGCGTCGGCGTTGGCAGCATCTGTATAACACACAGGCTCGTATAATGATTAGCGTATAATATAATACGTGTAGCGAGCGGCGCGACACAATGTAAACAGACAATTCCATGGCTAACGAGGATCGAGCTTCCTCCCGCTCCCTCTCGGTCTCTGCCTCTCTCTCTCGCTCTCTCGTCCATGCTGTAGTTTTATGAATTCGATCGCAAAACACTCCGTACGATTGCTGCAGTGCACATGGACTCGAGCCTCGTGCAGATCGTCCCGTTGCGCAACACACTCGTATCCCAATGTAGTCGCGAGTGTAAGCTCGAAACGATTGCTCACGCGTATAAGTGCTCGATGGATCTGTCGATCTGCTCAACGTGTATATGCCTGCTAGCGGTAGTGTAAGCTATATAGCTCGAGTGCAGCTTGGCGTGCAAGAACGAGGCGCGACCAAGAAGAGTCGCGCGCCACTCCGAGAGAAAGAGAGAGAGAGAGAGAGAGCAAAGAAAAAACCAGTTTCCACGAAGCGCTTAAAGCGCTTAATTAAGTCTCTCGCTCATTCAGCCAAGAGAGGGAAGCAAGCTCCACTGCTGCATGTACTTGCATCGGCTATATACGAAGGTAGACACGAACAGAGACATCGATACTTTCCCTCTGGTACTCGCTGCTGCTTGTGTTATAGTGGTAATCGCGCGCGTGTACCGCATCATATACACATATATATATAGCAACTGCGTGGCGCGAGGCGAGCATCGCCAGTTCGTTATCGCGTCACGGCTTTATCTCGTCCTTGCCTCGTGCTGCAGAGACGACGACGGCGACGCCGCTCGCCGGACCGATCTTCTCGTTATTGACAGTGCCCAATCAAAGTTCGATAATTTGCCAACTGGAGCTCGTTTGGCTCGCCTGCGTAGCACCGCGTAATCGCTCGACTATTTTTTCCTTCTTTTATTTTTTATTTATTTTTTTTTTTTTTTTTACAAAACGTTGCTGCTCGCTTTTGCCCTCGCGTTATGCTTATACAGCATTCGAATCGACGCGCATCGCCAACGCTGTATCGGCTCGTCGCATGCATGCGCGACTCGCGACGAATTCGCTATCGACGCGCAACCCTGTAGCGGCCGCCGCGTACCAAGGGAAAAATGTTTAATTTATGACTCGTCTCGCGTACATTATATGTGGAGCAGTATATATACGTACGTGTAGCGTACGTGTAGTAGTCCAAATCGTTTAATGGCTCGGAGGCACGAGATTTTTGCGATTCTACACGTATACGAGAGCTGTATGGTGCGCCGGTGCCCCGCGACGAGCGAGTAAAGCGAGGAGTAAAGCGAGCTGCGGTAATCGCTGCAATAGCCTACTTTCGCAATAAATCATATTACGCGATGTAGCTGCCACTTCATGCACGCAGTTTATCAAAGCATGTAAACGATGTAAATGTCGATTTTATACACATCGTGCCACGGACTAACAACTATATTCTCCCGGACTGGCCAGATTTTTCATTACTTTTTACTTTTGCTTTTCTCGCTGGCGAGTATGCAGAATACGCTATATGCTGTAGCGGAGTATAAGTTACGCCGATCGTCGAATGATCGCTTTATACGCATTATAATCGCTCCGAGAAGAAGAATAGATCCAATTTCCATGGCGATGGCTGCGCTCGAGCCTCGCACATATATGCATCTCTCGACTCCCCGTGTATACAGATCCTGCCGGCCGCACGACTGACTAATACACGTTTGTGTAGCGATGCATGTGTTTATAAGGAACCCTACCGGCGCTGCGACACGATTATACGTGCGTGTGAGACTGCTGTATGCGTGTGCGAGTGTGCGTGCGCGTACATAGCTACTCGAATGCAGACGGCAGCAGCAGCGAAAGGCGCAGCAGTTGCGCTGCAGCGAACGCAGGTGTTTCCGAGTCTCCCGTGTTAATCAAACCGTGAGTTTCTTTCTACCAACAGAGATACACTTATACACACGCTCGCGTACGTATTTATACGCCCTACATATGTATACTCATGCAAATGCATCCGTGTCTGTATGCTGTATTCGCGATTGGAGAGTTGGCGAAGCAGCAGCAGCAGCAGCAGCAGTGGCTACGACGACGACGACGACAACGGCAACCGACGCACGCGTTTTTCTACGCCAACAGTTTTACGTGTTACGGCTGCATGCCAACCTATACACGCGCACAAGTACACTACACACTGCGACGACTTATTATTATCTGTATATATTTCTGCGGAGCTACGACGACTCGAGAGCTCTGCATACATGTCGACGACGGTATTTTTACCTAGCCAGATTCCCTCGCTCTACTACTAGTTATAATACATTTATAATATATGATATATACGAAATAATTTCATCATCTCGTTGAGGCGGCGATGAAAGCGTTTGCAAATTTGTTCGCGCTCTCGCAGATAACGATACAGTTTTCGTAAACGCTCGACTACGCGACCATTACATGGATTTTACGCTGAGATCGTTTCTATTTTTCTCCTCGTTAAATATATCGAGCTCGAATGAAATTTTCATGTACAGATTCGCGAGCGCGATTATACGATTATTTATCTATTAGTAACAGTCCGGCAAACTGTTGTGGTCCCACGAGCGACGATAAAAGCGCCAAGAGACAATTATGTACTTATATACATTTGCTGATTTAGATTTATATAGAAAAAAAAAAGATTTATATCTGCACTTGTGTCTATAGCATTGGCTACGCTCGGTCAAACTCATAAATTCGTCTCTCTTACGATGCATGTCTATGCCGTATATAGGCTCGCGCGCGAGATTTCTTTTCAATTAGCGTGAAAATTCTCGTTTATAATGATATAGCATATGTGTACAGTCCGCCAATCCGATAATCATCTAAGCAATAAAGACATGCGTGTACGCGCGAGCTCGCACTTATCACATCAATACCGTAAATAGCATAATAGGCAATTTCGACTTATCTACGAGTGCTGCATATGCTGCGCTTGGCGCGAGCAGACAATTTTCACCTGTGCCTTGCACACAGCTGATCGAGGGCCGATCGAAGAAATTGATTTTGCGATTAAGTCGCTCGATTAAGTTTAAGGAAAGAGAACTCAATTGCACAGCTCGTTTGTCGATATGGCGCAAACCGAGCGCGCGGCCATGCTTATATGTATACACTTGTATAGATGATTAATTGCCTTAAATTCAGCCTGCCTTTACTCGAAGGCACAAATGCGATCTTTTTCTCCACCTACTCCGCAGTCCGCGCAGTCGGAGATCCACGCGGATGCGCATGCGCACAAGTTTGTGCGTGAATTCATTCGAAAGACGAACTATAGCAAGGAATCTTTTATATTTTGAGGTGAAACTTTTCTAGCTATGGCCAATTCATGGTATATTTTAAGAAAATTAGAATCCCATTAAAAGCAATGTTTTTTTGAGAGTCGACTTCAAAATTTATTACGCTACTTCACGGATGTAGCAAAGTACAGCTTATTTATCGAACATCGACGACAAGTAGTCGGTTCAATTGAAATGCGCATTATGACCTGGTTATTAATGTGATATACACAATTGATCCTCGTTAAAGTTTTGACGGACATGAAACAGTAACTTCATCGGTATCATTAAAGCTTCATATTTTTAACAGCTTAAAGTTATTAAGAAAGAGCAGATTTATTTATTTATTTACGGGCTATAACTAATTTTTCGCGACCATTAAAACATTGCGAAAAAAATATTTTTAACAAATTAGTATGCAAATAGCGCTTAACGCATAGAGAAACTTACCAAAGTTGAATAATTAGACATTATTGAAAGGCGAATGAAAAGAGCCATTACTCACCTGAAAGCACATAATGAAATAATAAAATACAATTTGTTTGTTTATTATGAAATGAGCGTTTTATGATCGCATGTATATTAATATTCTAATCGCATTATAAATTATGATCAAGAATTAGCATTTATGTTTATTTCTATGAGTACGGCTCGAAAGTAACATTAGGTTGTAAACGCTCGGTCGGTCAGGCCGAGGCGCGGATGAATGAACGCGAGCACGAAAGCCATAAATCTGTAGCTAGTTGAAAAACAATGTATACGCTTAGTGTTTCTCACAATTATTAATAGTAACTCTTTACATGGGATTCTTAACACCTCGACTCCATCTCTCTCTTTTGGTCCCTTTAGCTCTCGAGTGCGCGTTCTAGCCGCGCGCGCGCAGCTCTGTGGCGGCATTCGGCGGATATATATACGTATATGCGCAAGACAAAAACACTTTTAAATTACCATCCATCTTGTGTCCCGAGTCTTGAAAATTTATTTATGTTTTTGATAGCGAGTGTGCAGAGATCGCCAGTGTGTGCCCGTGTGTTTGTGTTATAACTGGCAAGTATCTCTCTCTCTCTCTCTCTCTCGCAGCTCTCCATTAACGGCACGGCGGGCGCGCTCATCTCGCTCGCATATATACCGTGATTATCTCAAAAGCATCTCTCCTCGTTGCTGCTTGCTTGCTCGCTCGCTCTTTCTCTCGCTCTCTCTCTCTCTCTCGCACTCGTGGACGACACCTTGGGACGACAATTTTTCTACCACGCCGGAGAATGCGCATATAAATGCTCGCGTGCAATCTCTCTGTGTCATCGACCAGCGAGAGATTATTCACATTTCTGCGTGCGTTGGCCGCTTACGTGTAACAGAAAACCACCGATGTCTATGCGTGTATGTGTAATATACTTTTAAGAAATTAAATTAAGCACCGCTGGAGTATAAATTTAAAAAATTACTTTCCAGATTGCCGAGCGGAGTAGGTCTACGACTCGATTGCTCCGTTGCGCGCGCGCTCCAATACGCAGTCGTCCGATCGTTCACGTTTAACGAGTTTCGGAAGTTGCAGCTCGGATCGGATCGGTGCGCGCGAACCTGCGCCTGTGCACGAATAATATGTGTCGACGGGATGGAGCGCGGAATATTTTTCCCGAACAAATGAACGCTCGAAAAAAATAAATTGCTCAAGAACTATATTAGTTGGAGCGAGGCAATATATTTTTTTATCGGATACGATTTCACGTTCGTATGGGAGCTGTGGGCGCGTGCAGTGCACCATACGCGCCAGTGACATCATCGGCGATCCTCCGCTGCCGAGCTCCGAGCGAGCCTGTGTGCCCGCGAGGGCAGTGCCGAGTCAGCAGAGAGGCGCAGGAAAGAATAAGGTACATATATACATGTGAGTGAGCGAGGCAGAGGCTCGAGCCGAGAGAGCTCCTTGCCTGAAACATGCCGCGTCTTGGCAAGCCGTACACGTATAACACGTACACCTTTGGGGCTGCAAAAACGAGCATCGCGAGATCAAAATATTGTACACGCCGCGCGCGCTGAACTTATAAATCAAGTCCGTTCCTCTCTTACGAACTCTTGGCTCTCCGCATGTGTGTGTGTGTGTGTGTGTGTGTGTGTGTGTATGTATATGGGACCCAGGCATATACACACATTGTTAAAATTCGAGGCTCCGCAGCAGCGAACGCGCGAGCCTCGCTCTCCCTCGAGCACACACTTGCACAACTGTTTGTGTTGTGCTGTTGCTGCGGCTATTCTCCCTCTCTTTTTCCCGCTCTATATGAGACAAGTAAAAAAATTTGCACGAGGAATTTCAAGTTTCCGAACACATAAATAATATTAAGTGAAACTCTTTTGCCCTCTCTCTCTCTCTCTTTCTCTCTCGCTCGGCTCTTGATGCTGCATGTATATACGCCTGTGTTAACGAAAAATCTATAGGATAAAATTTTGTGAACGAGCTTGTGCTATATGTGTGTTATACGGTCAGCGAGCTCTCAGCGAGCTGTGCGCGCGAGGCCAAGAGAGAGAAGATTTTTCGTTTAATTCCCCACGACTACTATCCATGATGTGAACCGTATACATGCCGTGCTATGTATTCTGTGTACTGTCACGTGTCCCGAAAAATCGCGTTGGATGAATTTATAGGGCCAACTTTTCGAATATGCTATACGAGCCGAAGCGAGCTCGTCGTGCGCCGCACGCAAACACTCGAATACAAAGTAAAAAATAAGGCTGTCTTTTATAAGCCGTTTGAAAAATCTGCATGCGATAATTAATGCTCAAAGATCCTAGGCTCGAATTGAGAATAAATCAATACAATTTTTTTCAAAGTTACAATGTTGCTAGTGAGTATTGTTTCTGTACCGGCGCAAAAACTCTACTTTTTATAGTATGGAATACATGTAATGTGCGAAGTCATTGAACCATAAGTGGATGATAATTATTTGCTATGAGGTCAAAATTCGAAGCAAAAATAAACAATGTAAGTTGACGGTAAAAAAATACACACGCCTAATTACAGTAAATACTTTTAGAGACTGTTCACTTTTTATTTAAATTGAAAAAATACACAAGAAGACCATTTAGATATTGCTTACAAACTTTGACATTTATTTATGTCATTGACACAATAGAATCAATTTAGAAAATTAAAGATAATTATGAATTATGGAAAGGTATTAAAAAGTATATCTGTGATAAGTACGATATTAGAAAGCGAACATTTTAAAAGAGACGCGCGACTCGCATTTTTCAAAATCAATGAGAAATTATTTTCTCATTAATTCTAATATTTTGATGTTAAGAATTTTTTTGAAAGGCGTTACAGCATCAAATATGAATTAAGCTTGTTAATAAGACACCTTACTTTTTTATAAGTCTTCAAAGCCTTCCTTTTATATTAAAAGTTTATAAATCAAAATCAATACGTGATGACAATTAAAGTATTTCAATAATTCATTTTTATTAATAACCAATTTTTAGAATTCAGCTAATTTCATAAGCTAATATAATGAGTTCATTATTCAAGGCGTGTGAAAATATTCAAATCTCAAAATATTTGAAAGCACTTGAATTTTTTCCGCTTTCACATATAAACGCGTGTGATATCACGTTGCACCGGAAATAGAAATTTTGAGCTGACCAAAGACAAGGGTATAGAAGTTTACGCGAACAAGTGCATATGATCTTCATTCAATTTGAGACATTTTTCAACCACATTTGTGGGTTTTTGTATGATTACGCAAAAAGGAAATACTGATTTTAATACGAGTCGAAACGCTTCCTTTTTGGTTGAGATTCTGGTCAAAGAATTTCATACTGAATTAATTGTTTCCACTTAAAATCATTGCAGCATAAGTCTATCGTATAAAGAAGCATTTTTTCAGTAAAGATTCAATACTAAGAGGTTACTATTCAAACTACAGAGGTGGATATTCATTATTATTTGCGGAGTTGCTGTTGTTCTTATATCAAGTAAAATACTTAGAAAATGAATAAGAACTAAATCATTGCATCAAGTGTTCGCTGCAGTATTGAGAAAACCATAAAATTTTTAGCAAAATTACATGTAGCACCTACCAAGAAGCGCGTCGTAGAGTCTAAAAAAATTCGAAAAATATACGATTCGTTCCGTCGGCAGCTGACTACGAGGAGCAGCTCGCAGTAGCGCGTATATAATACCGGCGCGATGCCGTCCCAGAACGATGTCTGATTTTCGTGATGCGCTCTCAAATGTACTCTCGATTTTCGCCTCGCTATTTCAAATTTCTCGGTATTTGAGTCATTGATTCGAGACGTACATGTGTATAGGCCGAGTTAGAAGAAAAGAAGAAAATTGTAGCGCAGAGCTTCTCTAGCGCTGCGAAATACCAGAGACGGTATGTGAGCGTTCGCTGCTGCATCGTGTCCCGAACAGTACATGTGCGTTACGATACAAATGGATATTTGCATATAACGAGGCTTGCGCTGTATACGTTGCGCGATATACCACACATATATGTATGCAATGGCCGCACAGTCGACAATGAGGTCGAGTGCGAATCGCAGTCTCATCTCGTGAATCGCTGATGCCACGCCGTGCCGCCGCTTCGGAGCATGCACTTTGATTGTTTTCTTTTACATATCAATTGCTCGGTCGTTTTATAATCCGTTTTATTGCACATGTTTTATGTGTTAATTTTTTCCTTTCGCTCCACTATCATTACCTAATGAGTAATTTTCGATTGATTGTTTAAAGCAAGCCGTTACGGATCTAGTTAATATTGATTTATAATTATGCTTGGCTATGGGTGACAATTTATGGTCTTTGAAATAAACTTTGATCATTTGCCGTACAGGAAACATCACAAACATTTGAAAATAAATCAATGACTTCAATTCGAGCAATCTCATGTATTTATGCTCAAGCAAGCCAATTACGCCTTGTTCAAAATCCATATGAAGGTGGTGTAGCAATGAAGTATTAGGAAAAATTCCCCTCCATTTTGACTGCAAATCATTTAGCTTTCGCGTTCCAAAAACTTACATATCGGATTCATTCCGTTTCGTATTACATGAACATTAGCGAATAATAGTCTCTCGTTCTATTCAAGCTTTTTGATATTCTTTGCCTTTGCAGCACATGCCCCCATAACCATTTGACGCGGTGCATCCCTCTTTAGTATTCGGCATCAGCGTGGATAATATAAGCGTAATGTTTCCTCGTAAAATGGCTCTATTATTGCCTCTTAACCAATTGTCGCGACTCGCTTGTGTACAAGAAGCTCAACCGACCCTTCTCGAGCAGCGAACAAGCTTGTAAATAGGAAAATAAATTTTGCATTTTGAAATTAGTTCCCTATCTCTCTTCAATAGATTCGAGATAATGATCGCCGCGAAAGCGATGCATCACACTCTGCAAATACATCGAGAATGCAACAGCACAACTGGTAGCGCCTATATGAAGCCGATAAAATCGCTTTCTTTACGAATCAATTAGAATGAGGAATGGCTTGTATACACATGTGTCGACGAAGATCGTCAAGAGAATTCATTCACACCGGTATACATTTTAGAGTTTTGTTTAATGGCTCGGATAATTTGACTGTGTGCGCGATTGATGTGCATTTAATAAAATTTTTGATTCGAACTACAATGCTCCAGTGAATTCACGCCTCGATATTCCAATTGCAAAATTATCACATTTTGAGCTGATATTTCTTTGTTAAATCAGTGTCGCAAACGTTTCGCACAAAAAAGAGACATATGTAAAGGTACGAAAACGCAGATAGCTCAAGAATCACTGATAAATGCATATAAATGCGCGTATAACTGTCCAAGTATGCACTGCATATAAAGAGAGTCGCGCTCTTACGCGCGTTGCATGCGCCTCATCGTAATTCATTCGTAAAAAAGTGCGAATAAAAAAATGAAATGATTTACGTAGTGTCCACCAGGATCGTTAATCACGCAAATGTTCAATTAATATTTATGTCCTCGCACTTTGATTTATGTAATAATTAATCAAACGCACGTTACAAAAGTATCCTTTTATCCGCGACGCGTTTACGTGTCTTTTGCACGTGGGGCAGAGAGCGTCACACGAGCATTACGAGGTACCACAACGATTCGCGCGCGGCCCGAGAATTACACGAGCGGCCACGAATTTTCGATCTTCCTTCGCGCGTGAGATCGTGTACTTATACGGTATAGGCGCGCATTGTGCAAACTTTTGCGAGAGAGGATATGATCTTTGAAATTCTCGACCGGGTTTGTGTACGCATTGTACGTGCGATATCGTTGCAGAGGAGAAATTCGTACTCGAGAACGAGGCGATATGGCTGATACTACCGGGCTTCAACAATCCTCTACTCGAGCTTGCAAATCAAGCGTGATTAACGTTATACGTGACGGATAGCCGGTCGAGCTAAGCTCGTTAGGGTCAATATACAGCTTGTTGCTCAACAAAGTAAATAATTTTTAATTGCATTTTCTAGCGAACGCGCGTAGATGCTTCTATGTTTTCATGTAATGAAATGCATCAGTGGAGCTCCTAAAATTTTCATCGTAGACATTTTGATTGCAGCGGTCCAGGCTGAACTCGAGCATTAATTGCTCGCACGTTGATATGGATATTCAAATTCGCGCATCAATCGTTCATCGAACTCGTTCACTAATTCTACATATTCTACATATTCTACAGCGCACACGCGGCATCTTCCACGCGACACACATTTCGCTCGGCCATTAATTTTGATATGCGCTCGAGTTGGCTATATTTTATCGGACAACTGCAGGGGGTTCGTTAAGTTTCAGCCGCGTCATCTCCTTCTCTCTTCTCTCCTTTTCTCTCTCTCTCTCTCTCTCTCTCTCTCTCTGTTCTTCTCAAAGCCCCGGCGCGTACATATCTTACGTATATCTATATACACGTAGCAAGGACTGTTAATACCTATATACCTTCGAGGCTTGTACTCGTGCAGTACGAAACGGCGCAAACGGGATCCTGCTGCTTCGGCTGCCTCTGGCCTGGTGTGTGCAGTGTGCGTGTGACACGGTACGTATACATATAGGACAGGTACAGCCAACTTCTACCAAAGTGTTGCTACGGACTCGAAACTACCATGAGCAATAGTTGTTGCGTGCTAAGAAGAACGATGGGGAAGCGGAGGAGGGTGTGTTTCGAGGGATGACGATATCCATATTCGTCGCTACACACGCAGCTAACTTTGCTACAAATTTGAATTTACGGTGTAGTTCGAGCACGTGTGCTTGTTCCAACCTTGCTGACTGTTTATTCAGTTTACAACTTTTGATTTTTATCCAATTGTTTGCCAATCGAATCTGTAATTTTACGCGCTTGATAAGTGGAAAATTTTAAATTGAATAGACAAGTTTTTTTTGTCGAAAGATGATATTAATCAGAATAAAAGGCTTCGTATAAAAGTGAAAATAATTTAAAAGAAACCGAACAGATCTGATCTGTGGTATTTATTGAAGCTAGACATGCACTCTCGAAGCACATCGTGCTAATATCGATTAGCGCGCGCATCGTATAATTCGCATACCGCAAAGGTTTATATTCGTTATCGCACGTTGAGCCACGATCTAGCTTGATTGGTCAATCTATAATTATTTTGACGCTATCGAGGATGACAATTTATTCGGGATTCACGGAGCGAGGGAGATTGGCAATAATAAACTAGGCGGCCGTCGAGCAGCACCGGGCCGCAGCTCGAGCCCGAGCGAGAAGAAGTATGGGCAAAGGAACCGCGTGTGTATACGCTTATCAACGCCCCGCAGTCCGCGCGTCGCTCGGATCTTTATTTACGAGGTCCCGTCAAAGAACACAGGTTGCGGAACGAGCCTGCCCAGCAGTATACCGAAATTTACCGTACTAGTCGAGCGACGACTCGCTCGCTGCACCATATTCAAGACTGTGCTTTACTTTTGAATTTGAAGGCAATAGACGAACGTAATTGAGAAAATTTGAAGCTATACCGTAGCACCTATCGAATCGTTTTGTTTCATTAAGTTTATATAATACAGAAAAATGAGACGCGATAGCATTAATATAAGGAAGTAGGGAAATATGGTAAAACGTACCTATGGGAATAATACAGAGCGTATCGCAATTTTTCCAGTCATACACGAATGAAAAATCGAAACTAAATACCCGATTGTAAACGATTCGACGACTGAAAATTATCCATGGAGCCGACGCCACTTTTTCGGGTGGAAAGTTTTTTTTCTTCTCCCTTCGGCCGAGGCCGTGCGCGCCTGGAGCTACTTCCGTGATTGCCGGTAATCTGCGGCGGCAGTCCAATTGCACACGCGCCCCCGTACACACCCAATGTGGGATGAGGCGAAAATTATACATGCCGGCAAGAATATTATCCTTATAACCGATCGTTACATGGAAATTATATATTTATGAATCGAGCTCCGAACGGCGCACGGAGCAACTTGCGCGCCGAGCTTTGCCGTTTACGGCCAACAGCGTGCGAAAGATCCAAGCGTATCATATACGGCAGTCCTATGGTGTACAACCGAGTTAATGATGAGCTCTATCTCCGAACGTTTAAGCAAATTTTATTAGCGCAATAAACAATGAGCTCCGTTGCTCTTGCGTATAAACACGTATTATATCGTCACGAGTGATGTTTTACGCGCTGCTCTATGTCTTAGACACAACCGGAAAGATTTTATCGCATCGTGTAAATGTAGTCATAACTTTTTGATTTTTGTGACTGATGGTTGAACACATTAGAAATCGGTAATCGACCACTAAGTATAAATCATCTTTGATTTTTATTTTTGGGTAATAGATAATATTCATGATAGTTTCATGATTGAATCATCCAATATTAATTTAATTCAGTTAATTGGTTACACATTTTTATTGGATAATTCATAACGAAAAATTCGTTTTTTATGCTAGGCGAAACATATAACACAATTTTCAATTTTATTTCCCTTAATTTCAAGCACCAACATTTTGTAAACTCTGCGATGAACATACTTCTCGCGTGCATTCATAAATCAAACGCTATTTTCATTCTTTTATCAATGAAAAAGTTCAACAAAGAGGTCTACAGCACATGCAACGCATATTTTACAATTTGATTTGAACACAATCGTAAAAAAATTTAAACAAACGAGCAAAAAATCCTGCCAAAGAAGAAATTAAATACAGGCGGCTCGAACAGCTGTAGACTTCCTATCCGTCGGATCGCATGAATGGAGTCTGCTAGGTCTGGGAGCACGCGCGACACACCCAGCAACTTCTAACCTCCAAATAATCCCCTTAGGCTCCTCCCCTGAAAACTTTTTGCACTTTGCGTCATTCGTCAACATCATACATGCATAAAACGTTGATTTTCCGGTTCCGAGGTCGGGTGCTAAGGATCCTACGGGACGAGGCAAGCGCAGTCGAACGCATTGGGACTCACCGTAGCGGCCTATATCCCAGTGCGCGCGTTGCTACCGCTGCTACTGCTGTGTTGCTGCGAATCTTTTAGCTGCTACAACGAACCGTCGTGGACGAGGAGTTCGTCTGCTGCCAGGGTAGTTTTCCCTCGTTGTGCATCATGGCCATTATTCACTGAATCAAGCTCGAGTTCCAACTTGGAAGATTATAGAGATGCAAGGTAGAGAGGGCAGAGTCAGTGTAGTGATCGTCGTCGAGTGACAGACGCAATCGTTGTCTCTGATTCGTTCACTCGCACAGTAGTCTTTCACCACTATTAGAACTTTTTGTCGTTGCGTGTACGATTTTCACTGTGCCATAAAGCTCGGTGTGCTTAGCAACGTAGAATTTCGCGCGGGTCAGGAGCGTAGCGCGTCACTCCCGACACTTGCCGCTGCAATCACACCGATTCGAAGAACGGAACATACAACGTCGGCAAAGAGTGAGAGTCGAATTCAAGAGGTAAACACGCACAGGATGGATAGTGAGAGTTAGAGCGAGAAAGAATAAAAAAGAGTGAGAGAGAATGTGTGTGAGTGAGCGAGAGAGCGAGAGGTATAGAAAAAGAACGAGAGAGGAAGAGTGAAAGAGAAGAGGAGAGAGGAAAGAAGAATTGGGCAGCACGGTGTATCGAGACTCGATCGGAGGAAAGAAAGGGAGCGATTTGCGCGCTCTTGATCCGCGCGCTCGCGTGTGCGTGTGTCAGTGCACTGGAGCGAGAGCGAGTTACTATCGTATGTGTCGTCTGCGAGCAACTGTGCAGTTCGTCGTCGTTACTCTCTCTCTCTTTTGATCTCGGCTGGGCCGGTATACGGGCTGCAGCTTACGAGCCGAGATTTGCGCGCTTTCGTACCGAAGCCGTCGGAGCTTTTGCTCTCGACGCAACTTGTATCGTCGCTGGATGTCGACGTGCCAGTACACGATGCTAGTACACGAGCGGTTACGTATATGTAGGATAGACGATATAGACTCGTGACTTGGGTGCTCGCGACGCTCTACAAAGCGGTGGCGGGCAAACTTGTCGGATGGCAATACGTGAGTTAAATGCTTGCTCGCTTCTCGGGGGGGCCAGCCTAGAGCCACCGTCGCTCGCGTCGCTCGGTCGGTCGTCGCGCGCGCCAGGATGCTTTACGAGCAGCGCGCGCACCGCTACGTCCGCTACTCGATCGCTCGCTCGCGCCTCGTCGTCGTTCCTCGTTCCTCGTCGTTCGGCGATGGGGGCGCTACCTCCGCACACACCACGAGCACAAGTACACACACACGAGCACCGTACACACCGAGGCACGCACACGGCCTCCTCGAGCTACTATTTCGCACGTATAGTCCGTAAGAGCCACCTATGTACATATACGCATCGCGAGCAGCAACTGCATCGGCTCGCGCACATGTGTAACAGGCAATGGTCGTAGCTCGCCAGAACAGCTTCCGACCACGTGAGCGCAACAAAGACAGGACGATGAATCTCTTGACTCCCTCCGTATCTTCTTCTCGTTTGCTTTCGCGCCTCTTTTCTGCACACAAGTGTCTATCCGCGAGAGTAGGTGAGCTCGTCCGTGTGCATTTGTGTACGAATGTGAGTATGTGCGTGCACATTCGTGTGTTTGCTCTCTTCCCCACCCACGTACTTGGCAAAATGCGACACCTCCTCCAAAGGCTTAAGCGTATTACCCCTCTTCGCGCCACATGCTCGAGTTCGACTACTTCGCTACTATAGGTATGGCATATATAGTAAGAGTCCAGTACTTCACTTCACTCTCGAGAGCTAGAATCTCGCTTGACTCATTCGCCTTACGCATGCATTATGCATATTATGCATGCCTATGCGATTGTGCACCGATTGTCGATTCTTGCTACGCGTCATTATGCGATTGTTGCAACTATTTAGACGACCTGTTAGGTGTCAGTCCTATCTTTCATGGTAACGTGACTGCTGCACCCTTTCTATGGGTATTACGTATTTATATGTATGTAAAGGCAAAGATCAATCGTTAGCTTACGAATTGTTTCCTCATACCGATAAAAACTTTTTTATATTTCCTTGGACTCACTGCCATAAATTCATATACGCGTGCTCAGTTGAACGAGAGCATGTGTTCGCAAAATGATCGCTTCACGCTGACCCTTGTAAGCTATCCCGTACGATTGCTCGTAAACTTAACAGGAATTTTACTCTTTTCCATCTTCAAATACCGAGTCCCGAACCTAAATGTAATATATGTATGCCTTTAACAAAAAATTTCTTAAGAATTTCAAATGTGGCGCCCAACGTAGGGCAACGAAGTCATTCATGCCTGCCAGCAGAGTACTTAAATAATCTTTTGATAACTCGTGCAGTGTTTGAGAACACAGGTGAAAGAAACAATCGTTGCACGTAAGACGGAGTAAGATTTGAAGGTACAGACGCGTCCGCTAGCAGCAGTCGAGCTATATCAACGGGCTTGAGTGCAGCCAGCGGCGCAGCGATAGCGCGCGTCAGTCGAGACACGGGAGCGAGAAGGAGATAGCTGCAGCCGGATAGTTTGCGCCGACAGGAGGGAGACGTACGAGCGAACGAGCGAACGAGCGCGTGTGCGCACACCAGCCGCCCGGGATTTATGCGCAAGGGCGTTGTTAATGGAGCTGCCGCTGCCACCGCCGTGGCCGACGCCGTTACCGAACCCGGAGTGGGGCAGCGAAGCGAGGGGAAACACTTCTCCTCGCCGAATGTAGTTCCATCCTCGACGACTTGGCGGCTCTCATATTCGCGCGCGCACACGTGGTCGCTTTGACGCGACTTCCCCGCCGTCACCGTTTCAGCTGGTCGCGTATGTACCGGCCGCCTATGCGAGTCTCGGATTGTGCAGACCCTATACACGCGGATGAACAGATAACGCTTAACGTTTGCCCGCGCTCTCGGCATTTTGAATTTCCCGCCTAAGATATGCTAGAGTGCAGCGTTGGAGGGGCCACACTGCGTGCGAATATCTCAAGAGAGAGACTGGAGAGAGAAAGAGAGAAAATCGAGAGAACGCGGGGAAGCTATCGTCGTATGCACATGCGTGCCGGATTGAGCCATTACCTGCTGCTTTGACGTTATGGCTGTAATTATTTAGCACTAGAGATACGCATCGAATAATGGTGATTTGCGGTGCATGTATGTGCAGCACGTAGAGTAAAGCCTACTAGTGCAAATCAACTGGTAAGGATTCAGCTACACTTTGCCAATTGGCATTTCCTGCATCGACATTTATATATGTATAAACGTGAGTGTAGAATACTTGTAGCCTAGAATCAAATAGATAGCATCGGATTTGATGACACACTCAGCAGGGAGCGCACATAAGTATTACCGTATGTACTCATTTCTTCGGTTTTCTTCTCTTTTCTTTTTTCTTGAAACGCTGGCATTAAAATTGGTTTTATCTCAGGTTATCGATGCTCAATAAACATCTGCTTTTCATGTAAGTACTTATGTTCTTGTGTCTGAAATAAAATATACTTACCACGTAATGAGACATTTATTTAAAATTACGTTTCGACAATGTGTCAATCTTGAATCTCTTGAACATGAATGTATACTTGAAAGTACAGTATGGTAGCTGTAAAAAAGTCTTTCTGTCTTACATCATTCAAAAAAGAGCATATACAACTCACTTGATACAATTTTTCAAGTTACAAAATGTAGAAGGTAAATTTGGTTACATATTTATTTATTTATTTATATCAGAAGTTATAAATGCTGAAATCATTAAAGTCATGATTCAAATTAGATTTCCGTAGCTTAAATCTAGTCGACAAAATGGGGTTTCCCCTGTCTATTTCGATTCTTAGCTCACTTGTTGGGTAGGAGTAATATGACAGGTTGGATGAAAAATGATTAATCATCATAATATTCAGCTATGGTCATTGGTTCATTAGTTGGGAATGCCCCGCCTATTCCTACTTTTATATGATTTAATATGTTCCATCTTTTCTCAGTTTCAACGCGCCACGTAAAGTTATGATATGTTGTTAATCAATTAAAATAAAAAAAATCAAATAATTATTTTTAAGTTATCAATTATCAAATGCACTGAGTATTATAACATGTATCAAATGTAGATTGTTATGATTGTTAAGTAACAATCGAAAATCCATTTGTAGATTCAATGATACATGTCCAATGAATCTAATTTAATAGTACACCTGCAACAATATTGCAATATTTTTACAAAACTTAATGGCCTCTAATTCCTGTATAATTTGATGAAAGATTTTATAAATATCCAGGGTTGTAATTGCAAGTGAATACCAAGCGGTACTCAAATCACTTGCCTTTTTCGCTTTTTTCTCTCTTATACAAGAACAATATTATTTCAATATCAAGTACAGAAAACGATAACTAAGGAACATTGTAACTAAACAAGTACACTAGTTAACGTTTAATTCGATTATGGAGCAGAAAACGTAGGCACAGCAAAATAATAGCGATGTCTATGACTACCCATGTACTATTGATATTATTGTTGCGATATTCAATACTCATACAGGCCCCTACACCACTGCATTTACGTTTTCTTTTCAGTTAACGAATTGAACATTCACCAGTGTACGTAGAGAATCCCTCCTTTAAGGATTTTTTTAGTTAATACGGGTGCTCAAGCCATTAGCCACAAGCATAACATTGACCACAATCGTTTGCCTTTTCGATAATAATTAAGAAATATTTTTAAAACCTTGTTCAAGGTCACCAATGATTTACAGCCAGAGGTAGTAATTATTGATTTTTCTTCATTGTGTAATATTTTGGGAAGGTTTTTTATAAAAAATTCAATAAAATTTAGATTGAATCAACTATCTTTTATTGTGGAGGTGAAGGTTTATGAAGACTTCAATTATATCTTTGAAATTTCTCATAGGGTTTAATGATCATAAAGTTATTTCAATAGTTTTAGCTATAAAATTATGTTCCTAATAAAATAATTCAGAAAATACTAGCATTGGTTTTCAACTTCATAATTTCAACGTTTTGTACATTAGACAATAGCGGGTGACATACTACTGATACAAGGTTACACCTATAATAAATATATGAGCCATTTTGTACATTTACTTGTAAAACAACTACACGTGACGTAATATTCAGAGCGAACCAATTATTACGATTATAACTTCAAGAAAGTATTCGAATCAAAGATGCGAGGAAAAAACGTAAATTGAAACAAAATTAAGTTTGAGTGTTTGTGCACGATTACCTAAGGGGTTAAACTAATGTTTATCATTACAATAAATTTCATAATTCTAAACTATACAGATGAATAATTATAAAAAAATAATTTCAAGTTATGCGTAAAAACCAGTTTTATGTAATTTTAATGAGGCCTCATACGATAAGTCAAGACTGATATTGCAAAAATATAAATATGAATAAGAATAACTACTAGTAAATCATTACCAGTTTATGGTAGAGCCTATCACATTAATTCTAATAAGGACACTATTAACATAAGAATTTTTTTTTCTGTCATCATCTTTTAATATCATCATGATAATGAATAAAATGCCAATATTTAAAAAACCAACAATTTTTATCGACTTGACAATTTTTTTATGCTGAAGAACGGAAAATATATTTTGTTCAATAAAGTTTAAAAAAATCACAGAAAACAGTATTAAATTGATAATTTCAGAGAATTTGTGCGGGGAATTAGAAAAGATGTATTGAGAAAAAAAAGTCGATCGTTTGATTAGGTTCCTTCTTTTTTCACTCAGCTTTCTTTTCCATCACTCGGTAGATCGACTCGTACTTTTTTCTGTTACATTACCTAAAGCGCAGAAAAGAGTCGGAAATCGAGAGAAGGAGCGAGCGAAGGGAGGGAGAGAGAGGGTAAGCGAGTACATAGAAATAGAATTGAGAAAGCGGAAGCGTATAATAGAAGAAAGAGCCCGGCGGCAGGGAGGAAGCTTTGGCTGAATTATCGTTCTGCGGCAATATCTCGCACGAATGAAGCTGCTGCAGGCGCTTCTTCGCGGATAAGGAAAATAAGGAATCGCCCGCAGTTGCGATATCGTCGAAGCCTCTCAGTCTCTATCTCTCTCTCAGCTGCGCAGTGTACGCGCGAGAGAGTTACGAAAGCCACCGCCGCTGCCGCTTGCCCGACTGAGGACAATGTATGCAAATGCCAAAGATGTGTGTGCACACACGTTCCAACGAGCTATGCAGGGAGAGAGAAAGAGAGAGAGAGAGAGAGAGAGAGAAACGCACGCACACACACACATTTGCACGCGCGTGAGTTTGTGCTGAAGTTTCACTGCCATTTACAAAATGAGTCGCCATTATTTTCAGTCTCCAAATTTATCGCTATATATACGTTTATGTATATAAATACACACAGGCACGCGTTTGCCCCGGCAGATTTATGCGTTGAAAACGTTGAGCGTATATATATATATTCAATACAATAAATTTCATCTTTTGAGGAAAATTAATGCCGAGAGTTGGTTTATATCCACGAGCATCCGCGCGAGGCTGTAACACACGCGTCGCCTATGGTCACACTCGCACTCGCGCATTCGATGCTCAGTCACGCGTAAACATTGTTATTTTATCCGAATGCGCTTGTGGGTGTGCGTGTTAGTTAATTTTTCGCAAACGCTGCACTTGTTGGTTTTCGGCCGAAGGAGATTTCAGCAAATTTTTAAAAATTCTTTCCCGACTGCAACAACGAAAATTGTGTATACCTTTGCATAATTCAGAAATTTATTAGCTCGACTGTAAATCAGAGGCTGCCTAATAAACATAATCGTAAATGACGTTTGCTAGTTATAAATTATTATTCCCTCGAAAAGACTAAACTTTTTTCTTTATTTTTCCCTCGAGAAAATAGCTTTATGCACGCTGAAGGCGAAGAAGAGTCAACACGAGAATAGCGCCAAGAAACAGTAATGAGACAAGGGTGACTACACCGTGTACACAGCGAAGCAGGGTAAATAAAGAGGAGGTGCGCGTCTGTCTGTTTCTGAACTTCCAACAATGTATATATTATGGGAGAAGCAAATTATATCGTCCCTCGTACTGGCGGTGCCTCATGCTAAGACTAGGTTTTGAACTTTTTCACTTTTGCTGTGTGAGTTCAAATTACAAGAAACGTGGATCAATTGACGTAAAAATTGAAGATCAAGATTCTAGTTAAAATTATTCAGTGCTCAGGCAGAAGTGCTATGATGACAGCAAAAACTTTATTTCAAGTGTAAGAAAAAAAAATTCTATAGGGAGAAGATCGATAAGAAAAAGATTATAATAATATAAAGTCTTAATATCTTGAAACATATACGTTATTTTATTTTTTATTCATAAGAAAATTCTCTACAAAATGGATCATAACAAAAACAACGTCAAACCCAAAAAATTATGACTTTTGCACTACATTTGTATAATTCCTATTGTAGAGTTTTGTCGAGGTAATAAATAAAATTCAAACGTCGTAAATAAAAAGTCGTACATCAAAAAACGGAACACACGTGATATTTTTCTCTATTCCCGAAAAAAAAGTGAAGGAAGATACACGTTTTTGGGACGAAATATTCAATGGATTACCGAATATACACGTATCTTAACAAATCCTAAATTATGCACTAACTAGTCTCAAAAAGATATATTTAAACGCGGGTAGAAAAAAATAATTTATCAGATTCCAAAATCTTAAATCTAAAATCAGCAATCGGGTATAATTTATTGGCTTATAGCGAAGAATATAATATTTTCCAGTATTCATCGAAGAATCCATGGAGTCGCGGGGAGGCCGCGGGATGATTTAGAGCGTTGTAATGTAAACTTCCGATAGCCGTTGCGCTGGGGCTCGTTCGCTCGCTCGCGTGGAGCTTTCTCGGCTATATATATACACGCGCGCGCGCGGGGTCGCTCGTCGAGTTGTGCATCGCTAGCGAAACGCATTTGTCCACATCAGCGGTACCTCGAAAAATCTGCCATTAACCGACTAAATTCCCGCTCGAACTTGCCGCATAAATAATCGTTAATGCAGCATGTATACCTCGCAGCGCCGATCCCCTCCTCTCTCAGCCCTAGCTCGGCCAGAGGAACACAAAATCGGGAGAGCAAAAAAATCTATGCAATAATACGACTCCACAAACACGATCGATACGATAATCCTCTCTTTTATCTAAATAAAAAGTGAGATACAAATGTAAAAATAATACCAATCGTAGAAGGGGAAAATTCTTCAT
The DNA here is from genome assembly GCA_034770305.1 of Trichogramma dendrolimi. Taxonomy (NCBI): domain Eukaryota; kingdom Metazoa; phylum Arthropoda; class Insecta; order Hymenoptera; family Trichogrammatidae; genus Trichogramma; species Trichogramma dendrolimi. Next base: position 541,193 of record JAPMIB010000037.1, on the reverse strand, counting down.
TGTCAGTTCCAAGCAAGTTCGGGATATCTTGATCGATGAAGTCAAGATAAATTGTGCCTCACATATGGGATCTCTGACAAAAATAGGGGGTGGAGCGATATGTGCTAGGAGCAAAATAAATAGGCTTATAATAGGCGGGCGTAAAAGATCCATTCTTTCTTTCTGTTCTTACTTGATGAGTTAGGCCATGCACTCGCGGGGGTGGATCGGAAAACCGACGACAGTGTCGCATTACGCGTACATACGCATAGATAGGTTGAGCCGAGCGTAAGACGAGTACGCGAGATAATATAATACGCGCAAATACACACGAGAGCAACGGGGTTGAGAGAAAGAAAAAGAATTTGGCCGAAGGAGAAAGAGAAAGAGAGAGGAAGAAAGAAGAACTAGCAGTTTGCGCGTGGAAGTAGTAGCTGCGGCAAGGGGAGGAGAGAAACTACGCTCGTTCGAGGGGGGTGCGAAGGGGTTCTTTCTCTTTCTCTCGCCACATATATAGGTATGTAGGCGAACAACGTGTGTGTGTGCGTATGTGCGGGGGAGGAGGACGAGGACAAGCGAAGCGAAAGAGAGGGGGAGCCAAAGGAGGCAGCGAGTAGTGGCTAGGGGGAGCAGAAGGGGGAGGGGGGGGGGGGATCTCTTGACAGAGATGAATTCGTTTCATTTCACGCTGGGAAGCTCTCGCGCTCTCTCCCCGTATATGCGCACTCGCGAGAGTCCGATGATTTACTGGGCTACAATGTGGTAACCCATGATTTATCGCCACCAACACCGCTGAACTGCTCTCCGCTATATACGCGTTCGCTCCTCTCTCTCTCTCTCCCTGGCTCTCTGCATTTACCATCGCGCATCGTCGTGCAGTGGCCATCTATGTATATAGACCGTAACCTCCGCGCATGCATACATATACCTGCGCGCACTCCTGCCTCCATGACCACTGCTACGCGCTTACCAGCTCGTCAAGCATTTGCTGTGCATTCACGCGGTCACGCCACTTTTTTTCGAATTTCAGCCCTTTTTTTTTCGTTGGCACTTGTGCGATTTGGTCGCGATGGAGCTCGAAGCTGAACATTGCGCTTCGAGCTTATTACGAGTGACTTTAATTTCATTGCAACAGCTGCTGTGAAATAAAATTCCAAGACTTAACGCGCGCTGAGGATATACTTTTTTTTTCTTTCTCGCAAAATGATCCGCTCGATTTTTGGAGGTCAGAGCATCACGTATGGAAAGTGCTTCTTCCTTTGTGCGGCGCGCAGAGTCCGCTGAACGGGTGCGAGGGCTTTTCGATGAGAGATGTATTGGGCGTTATTAAGGAGGCTCTTTTGTGGAGGTGGATCGTGCTCGAAACTATAAATTTCGTTCTTTACAAGAGAAGAATTGAAAGGAGCTCCAAAATTCGCCTGACGCTGTTCAAATCGTCCTTTTTCATTACCAATCCTTGCGCAGCTAGATACATTGTGCTATATACCCAGCTTTATTGATTTTTTTATTGAACGAAAAAAAAGTAATGGACGATCCATAACACGATTAACGGCTCGACTCGATTAGAAAAAAATTGTACTGCTGCTTCGATCAAAATCTTTGGAAAGTAATGCTAGATTTTACTAATGAACCACATATCAATGATACTCGAGCTGTTAAACGAAGCACCAAAGGACCCGTGTAAGGGTACTAGGGGTTACGGACGAAACTCGCAGCCAAAGGGTTTATAGGCGCTCCGAGCTTCCGTAAAACCGCAAAATCGCATACTGCGTCTTACCGCGATATCATTTGTGGCCTTGCCATATGTGTGTACCGGACACCCCAGTATCAAATCATTCGACCACACAAAGTCTTATCTCGAGGGTACTTGAAAGGTTTTCTAACTATGCGCGGCTTTTACTTGCAAAATTTCCCAGAAGAAACTTCGATACTCTGGCTGGACAACAAGTTTGCTATGGCACTTCTTGAGGGTAAGTTTCCGGAGATTCAGTGCATATCCGAAAGGCGTACTACTCGACGATTTATTACGACCACTAAAGTACATAAACTTTACTTCACAACTCCCAGATAATGTCAAAGATAAGTTGAATAAACAAATTAAAGATAAAATATTGGTAAAATAATGATCTGAAATTAATTGTTCATGTATTAGAGCAATTATTCAATTGACATGAGTAAATTATAAAATAATTTACTCAGGAACTGACTCAAGCGAATAAAGTTTTATTTGAAAGTTGATGAGCTTACACATAAAAGTAACACTCGAACGTATACATATGGTATTGTAATCACATAGGCATATAACGGAGTAAATACGCTTACTTTTGGCAAAGCAGAATTGGTACAATGTACACAAAGTCTACTGGCTTGCTCATAAATATGGATGTACGTCGAGCAGCGTCCAGCGAGTTTTTCGCTATACGTAACGATGTTGTATGTGGCGAATGAAAGACAAAAAAAATAATTCATTATCTAATTTACTATGACGCTGTGAGCAGTACATTAAAAAGTGGCGAAAGTTTAATGGTCCCATGAAGAGTTATGCGCTATTTCGTTTCAAATCCCAATGTTATAACGAGGGATACAAGCTCGCACGACGTTAAATAAAACATTTGTACGCTACCAGACGAAATATTAAGATCCCACACGTGTATGTGTTTGCCTAAGCGTAATACTTTTTCTTCTTCCCACGCATTAGACAAATCATTATCAACGTTTTAGAGGTTTCATTTTCTCTGAGTTGAGACTACACTTAATTTTCGTTTGTCGCTCGCAGTGATATCTCTGCGCCAATAAATAATGGCAAGGCCTTGCAATGAACGTTTTATATTACACTACTCGCATATGTTAGCTAGCCTCTGAATTTCTATTATCTGAACGACTTCTATATAATCACCAGAAAGCTATAGAAAAAGTAAACCTATTATTTTTATTTCCGAAATTGAATAAATTCATCGAGTTGGACCATTCTCATGAGCATTGTGATAACAATATTTCAGAAAAATCAATTATTCAACTAATTGTTCATAAAAATATATAAAACATGTTTTTATTGAAAATAAATGAAGCCAAAAAAGGAAAATAATAAAACTTTGTGTTTGGGGCGTCACTTTTTCATATATTTTCCCATAAAAATAAATAAAACAACGAGGCTCTCCCCCTTGGCAAGTGTCAACTATAAGCGGTCGAGCGCAAATATGACGGACGATGTATCTAAAATTTTCTCGTGTCCAAGACAACTAGAATGTCCGTGTGCGTGAGACAAGTTCCATAACCAATGACGGATGTGCAAAGTCTCCAGGCTCGAAAGAAATGAGGCACATAGGCATGCCAAGCACGCGTTTCTAAGCCAGCGCAATATCTAGTTGACGTTTTTCCTTGTTGCTGGCATCGAAAAATACATTTATTCATGTACCAAGCTAGTAAATGTGTGAATGCACAGGCACACACAGACACACGACCAGAAGCTTCGTCGCAATTTAATCGCGTCCGCGACATGCTGTCGTATTTCATGTGGGGGTAGTTTTGTTTTTACCAGGACAGACCAGATATTACTGCAAATGTGAACTTTCTATATTATACTCGAAAATAATAGGAATTCTTTCGAAATATTTTCCTGAACTCAAATAGCCTCTGATATGAAGTCAATAAAGCAATTAGCCAAAAAATAATAACAATCATCATGTAGTAGTCGAATCAATCAATAGTGAAAAACCTACGAAGTATAGCCAATATCGATAGCATAGAAGTTGGACGTACGCACAAGCTCTAGCGAATAAAAAGAAGAAAGTGATAAATTATACTCTAGGAACCAAAGTATTTAGAAAAAGTAAAGGACGTCTTGATAAATTATTGCCTCGACGATCTAAAACGATCAATAGTTGGAAAACTTAGATCGAGTCTGGCCCGACCTATAGGTCGACTTTGGTATGGAAAAAATTTAACTGTTAGCTTGTATCGTACAGTTGTATTGCAGACTTTACGCACTTGCAGGTCTCCTCTTCCCCCGCCGCTGAAAAACCCCAATAATTGGAATAAAATCGACATTCTACATCTTTAACATTGCGGATCTCGTTTCACGGCTCGATTCTGTCAGAAGTGGCGCAAAAAGAGGGTGCACAACTACCTGACTTGCGTACGGCAAATACGTATAACTAGAAAACTTCTTCGGCATCGCCACTAAAGCGACACCCTTATCTGTAAGTATTTTTTCTTGTCGTAGAACTCTTGTAAACGTGAAGAAGAAGAAGAAGAAGAAGAAGTAGGAGACGAAGAAAAAAGAATACAAACTATATATACGGTGTGCAGGGCGGCAAGGGTATCTTTGCTCTCTGTTTTGCCGTATAGACCGAGTGGGGGTATACGCGCCTCCGCCCTACCCGAAATGTGCTGTTAAAATTTTGGACACAATCTTGCCATTTGTCTTGTAAGAACCGGAAATAAATCTCGCGAAGCTCAGCCAGGCTAAGAAAAATACCGCCCTCGTACACACGCTTATGCACGCACACACAGACACACACATACACGGGCATACGTACACAGTCGTTTGCGGAAAAAGATGAAGCCTCGACGCTTTTTCTTCGAGAAGAGTCGCGGGTATTAGGATACGTACATCACTCTTCTTGTTTTCTACTTGCGCATGCAACTTTTACTGAAAAAATACATACCCTCCAACATTTACAACATTTAAAAAAATTTCTATACAGAGTCAGATAACATTCAAACCGAATAAGATGTAACAGACACACCTTTTAAGTAAAAAATCAACGTGGTAAAGTAAAATGAAATGTAAGAAATCTTAAATCCATCATGTACGAAAAAAAAATGTCAAAACGAGAGTGACAAATATTGGAGCACGAAATTCAGTAGCAAGAGTAAATCCGTCAATATAATGGTTCCAGAAAAACGAAAATGTTATATACTGCAAGCATCTTGGCAAATCAGTTCGGCGAGGATTCCTCGAAGCGCCAACATGTCGCGAAGTCAAGGAAAAAAAAAGAGTACACTCACGCGTAAAATATCTCGAGCCCCGAAATCGTTATGAGTTACGAGTCTACGCGGCCATCGTGTGTGCATGTGTGTGTGTGTGTATACTTCACCCAGATCCCTCACATACATTACCGTCGTCATCGCGATCCTCCTCCCTTCAGAACTGCGCCTTCGCTCGTTCATATGCATACATATGTATGTGCACATCTCCGCAGCCGCGCGCTACACAGCCCTTTTTGGCATTCGCATCTTTTGGCATCGACCATTGGGCACTTGTCTTATATCCGTCCGTATGTATACGCTGGTGCGTGTACACGACGAGAGAGATTCTCTTTCTCTTTCGCTTTTACTTCGCGGCAGATTATTATTGTCTCTCGAAATGTGACAACTGTCACATTAACGTCCGCCCGTCGCGTATCATATCCGCAAGCTCTCGCAACGCGCAACGCTTCGCTGCACTCGTGCAGACCGTCTGACGCGAGCTGCGGCACAACTCCGGCTTTAGCCTACATATTTTTTTCCGCAGCACCCACGCGAATGTACACTCGATGTCGAACTCGATGTTTCATGTCATTTATTGTGTACGTATGTGTGACTTTTCGCTCGATTTCACTTTGATGTGAGCAATACATAATGCGCAAAAAAATGGAATTAAATCACGATTATGTACACGTAAGTTCATCACCAGGAGATTTTTCCTCCGAAATCTTGAGAGTTGAGAGTTATCGAAGCGACACAATTCATCGGTATCTACCGCAATCGAAGTCACCGTGAAATTCTCTGCTGTAACTTGGGATAGCTGCTGTGTTGACTAATTATTTTTGAAAAGGTAACTTATTAAAAAACAAGCGCATATAACAAGCGAAAAAGCACTCGTATCTCATGCTCGCTGTCGCTGCAAGCTGCATGTAAGGTAAAAAAGCTCCATTAATCACTGCACCGAGGAGACTCTCACCAAGATACACGACTTCGTAGTCTTTTTCGCGCGCAGTAAGTGTACGGCGCGGCCCGTTGTCCCGCGCATATGCGCATTCGGCTTTTCAGAAACAGCAGCAGCGACAACAAATCCGCTGGTGACAGCAGCCCAGCTAGGACATAAATTTAAGCTCGCTCGCGCATATACACGGGCTCACGCAAGCCCAGCAAAAGTGAAACAATGGATTTCTCGAGATTTTTTATATAGAAATAATCAAACGCCTTGTCTCGTTAAAAGCTCCTCGAGCAAAAGCGAAGCGCCTAAAGAGGAAAAAAGCTATTATCCATCCGCCAAGCTGAGACTCGCATAAATCCTAAGCTTTTAAAATGTATGCGTGGGATCCTGTACGTAGCCATATAGATCCTTGGAACATTATATATAGGCGTACGCAGCTCGCAAAGAGTCTAAACGTATGCAAAGACACGTACCGTCCTGCCGTTGGCAATTTCTCGTTGTCAAGCGCGCCGAAGTTATATGTAAGCAAAGCAACCCCTTGCAGCAACAGCAGCCACGGCAAAGACGATGCTTAGAGAATAGCAGCAGCAGCAGTAGCGGTGGCGTGAGTCATGGGCGTTGAGAAAAATCTCACTCCACCCTCTCGCGCTGCTTGCAAAAGAGATATCGGCTAGATGGAATCTTAGCTGCCGCTGCTGCTTCTGTTGTATAAAAGCCTGACGACGAGATGACGTAGGGCTGCTATAAAACGATGTTCCTCATGCCGCAAGTACAAGAATAGCGAGGAAAGAGAGAGAGAGAGAGGGAAATAGCGAGCTAGGCAATAGCGTAGCTAATAGCAGATTGCCAGGGTTGAATTGCACTCGCTTCGATCTCGCGTAGTTGAGTGTTTGTTGAATATTTACAACGGTTCAAATCCTATTTTTTCGAAACTCTCGAGAGTATTTTTCTACTTTTGACGTGAGTTTTCTTCGTATATGATTTATTTTCTAATTTTTATACAATTACTTGAAAGAGTTTACAAAATTTCGCTGAGTATTGAAGATATCGTGATTGATCGGTGAGTCGTTTTCTTAACGATTATATACCGATGACCGAAAACTATCTTATCGAATCCTCAAATGTTTTTCTCGAAGAAATGAAGATACCGATGTGTGTATAAAGCAAGTATGTAAGCGTCAAGAGAGCTAGGACGACGGTAACAGCCGCAGCAGCAGCAGCCGTTATTTTAAAAGTTAGTTGAGAAAATTCTGAAAACTATAGCATCGCAGACTCGGGCACGGGTCTATCCATCTTTTCGTGGCACACAGGCCCGCCACGGGTTGTGTGTGTATGTGTGTGTGTATGTGTATAAGCTATCCGTGAGCAGAAAAGGCCCATAGCTCATCCTTATTTACGACATCAGCAAAATTCACGATTACCTGGCCGAGAGCGCGCACATGGCTAAACGAAGAAAAATTGCACCTTTTCTTCGCAAGCTCGTGTCTGCCGTTGCTGCTGCTGCTGCTGTTCTCGCGGGCGCTCACACTTCTTTTATCGAACGCTGCGAGCTGGCATGCGACTTCTCTCTGCTCCTACCCGAGAAATGACAAAATAAGTGTGTTGTTTGCATCTCCTGGCTCGTGCGGAGAATTCGGAAACTTAAAAACCTTCCCCGTTCACATACGTCACGGCATTATACTGTGCAGGCGTACGTAATACACAAATACGGTGGTGTCGCTGTCTCGTGTCTCAGTTCTCGGTAACAGCTGTATAATGGCCGAAAGGATATAAATATCGATGTATATAACCCCCGGGCCCCGACGACGCTTCTGCGCAGCGACGAGAGACACGGCAGATAGTATTAGATACAGGCATAGGAGAGAAGCGAGCCGGGTAAGGCGGGAAACGGATTGGATCAGAGAAGCGTGACCAGGAGGGAAAATACGCGTCACTGCTGTTACCGGAATGGAGTCGTAGGATAGCAATTTCACGGCAAGCCTGTGTGTGCGCGCGGCAGCAGCTCGAGGAACAGAGCGAGAGAGAGAGAGAGAGCGAGAGATAGATAATAAAGCACGTCTGCGCCGAAATCCTGACGAATGGTTGCGCTTAGGCTTGCGAAATGGAGAGACGGGAGCGAGCACAGCCACTAGCTAGCTAGCTTGCACTTACGATCCGCACTACCTCCACTTCTATTTTACATTTATAGTACAATCTGCGGCTCTAGCTCGTTCGCTCGTACGCGCTAGCGCGTCTACGAATATATATATCGTGTCTCCGTACGGGCATGACTTTTCGATTTCATACTTATGTACTCGCACCCGAGACACCGGAGCGACTTAATGCTAAAAGTATGAAAAATCACAGATCCGTGGCGGCTCATCTATTAGGAGCCGCATCACTACTTTCGATAAATCTGAATTGCCCAAAATGAAATTTTAATGCGCGAGGCTGCTGGGTTCGCGCAAGGATCCATCATTGACCGCTTCGAGGGAAAGGCGAGCGCTTGATTTTATTTATTCGCCACGCGAGCTTGCCAAGTACATCACGCCAGACAAGCCGACGCAACTACTGCCACGAGCGTGAGATTTATTTCGCATCACTGCCGCGCTGCAGTTTGCTTCGGTGCGAGAGAGAGAAGATCATTTTGTACGCGATCCACTATATATAGGAGTTAAATTTCAAAAGATCAGCTTTGCATATAAGGCATTTGTATTCAAAGCCTATTTGAAAGCGACGAAGGGGCCTCGCACATAACACACGCACTGCGCGACGCGCGCGCGCGCGCCAAGGTATTAAGCGCAATTTGTCATACGTGATGTATAGTTTTACGTGTATATGCGCGAGAATTCCTCTTATAAATATGGATGCAATGCGCTAATGGTTATTTTTCGCTTCTTCTTTTTTATTTTTCAAGAAATATCTCGCATTCGCACGCTCTCGGACAGAGAGCGAGAGTCGCGCGCGCGTATTATATCTGAATGCCTCATCGCGATCGCTTGATAAATGCCGCGGCGCGGAGCATTAAGAAAATTTGAGGTAATTTTTTACAAGTTAACGTTTGTTTCGCGCGTGATAAACTTGCGTGACATTTCCATTCAACGGCGATGCCGCTTAACACCTTTTCGAGAAAGATTGTGCTGCGATCGATATTTAATATTTCGAGCTTTTTAATTTCAGATACCGATAAAAAAAATTGCCTAAAAATGACGAAGCTCAATATCACAGCAAACATATATCACCTACAAACGTAGCAATTGTCAATGAAAACACGGAAAGCTCGTGCACACAAGGGCAAGTTTACAGTTAAGGTTGAATTACTCGGTGGGTGGATGTAGTCCCTGCTTCTACATGCAAGCACTGCCGCATCCACGCGCACCACGTGTGTGTATGTGAGCCTGTGTACAATTCGTACACTTGTGCCAGAGCGTGGCTAAGAGTCACGCACGCAGCTGCAATTGCTATGGCTGGTCTCCTAAATCAGCCTCTGCGTCGTGATTCATGGAGAGGCAACCTCTTGGACTTTCTCTCTCCTTTTGCCCTTCCTCTCGGCGTACCATGGCCCAGCCAGCGTAGCAGTAATACACTCCACCCGCTCGCCCGCGCTACACTTGATCTCACCTTCATGTACATACGCAGCAGTCTTCAAAAGTCGCATCGGCTTTTGAACCTCGCTCACGATTCCGCTGCTACTGTTGCGTTCCAAGAGGAAAGGAGAGCAGCAAAAGCTAGACTTTACTTTGCGAATTTTCAGTAGCTGACGCGGCGCCTTTTGCCGCAGCAGTAACAGCCGAGACATGAGTTATTGCCAAGAGTATCTACTTTAGTTAGAAACTCTCTGCTACTGGTGCTGCTGCTGCCGCTGCTGCGGAGGTTGCGCTTTGGCTCTGGCAACGACTGCGAATTCGTCTTCTTTTACTGAAGCTTGAATTATTGCTCGAGCTTGCGGCTATTGATCGATTTTTCCTTCTTTCAGACTTTGTTATCACTATGCACTACCGAAATTGCTTGTACAGAATGCAATTGAAAATTCCCTTTTGAATTATCCGAACAATGTTCGTACTAAAAATCAGAATAAAACCCTATTCTATAGTTAAAAGTCTTACTGAAATATTAATAAGAATGAATTACAGCTGCGAAAGGAATAATTTTAGGTGAAAATCAGAGCTTTCGAACCATGTAACACTGAAATACATACGAGGTTCAGTAGTCAAGAGGTCGAGTGGTTGGCTTCGATCGGCCTTCATAAAACACACCTTCGAAACGAGCCAGACCCGAGAGCTACTATCTCTTACCTACATGTATGCAGCGCGCAGCGAGTGAGAGAAAGGGCGAGAGAAAAGAAGAGAGGGCCATTTTCAAGCTCATTGAATAGACGCGCACAGTCATGCGATTCTCTGAAGCTCCGGCGCGTGCCAAATCCATTTCCAACCCTACCCTCCCCCTCATGCGGCATTTTGTATTCTCTTACATATACGTATTGCTACGGGACAAAGTCCTTTTCTATATTGCTTTCGGTTCGAGTATGTGTGTCGTCTATTCAAAAAAGGATATGGACAAGTTTCTGCTCTGCACGTTGTTAAGCCCTCCGACATTACGACCGAATTCCCGAATGAACTAATAACTATTAAATGAACAGTCGTCGTCAGCTATTCATTTCGCGTCGTTAGAAATTTAAGCTTCATTTGCAGTCTCGACATTTATCAAAAGGGTGTTAAACATTATGGTTTCTTTTTGCACAAGTTAATAATCGACGAAGTAAACTAAACAAAAGAGCAAAATCACGCTACATATGATGTGCTAGTTTTTTTGAAGTCTTTTTTTTCTGTATTAATAGTGATTTACGAGTTTAATACGACACTGACTAATTGACTCATACGCACCATTAACGTTCGTTTAAATCGAATGTCCGTGAATACGCATCGTGAGGATCGAGAGAAATATTACGTACCTCGTGAATTATGACCCGTCGATTCCTTCGCGCTTTATCTTTTTTACCTGTTTCAATATGTTTCTTTCCAAACCAGTCACAATCACTCGCTGGTAAAACTCTTTTATTTACAAATTACAAACGGGGTAAACGAAATAAATTTTACAAATATGCCAGTCGGTTTGTTCTATTTGAAAAATCCATAGTATTCAATCTGTGCAGGAAGTGCGAGGCGCCAAGTTGCGTAATCTTTTGTGTTTTTGTTTATAGACGTACGCGTGTCTAGCAGAATCTGAGAGGTAAACGAGTTTCAAAAGCTAAACGATAGCGAAAGCAAAGTGAGTACCTGTTGTGAGGAAGCATAGCGTCATCACAAGAGATTGCGATTCTCTTCTACGCATGTAGTCACGTACGAGTTTTATAGTTTTATTGTACTTAAAATATGTGAAACTTCGACCCGAGAATGAAATATTTCGGTGACTGTCTTGGTATAATATTCCACTGATATAGCTTTTCAGAGTGAAAAATAGTTCGACGAGTGATTCATGGTGCCTAAGTTTATTTTTTCAGCGCGCTCAGTGTATTATGCATATATAATGAACATGAATTAATGACGACGGTGACAAAGATATAAAACGAAAATGACTTATGGAAATAGATTTACACAGGCGCTATCAAGGTGTTAAAGACGTCCTAATCTAATGACTGGTCATTTTTAACTTAACCAACTGTTCATATTTATTATCCTCGTGGGCGATATTTAATTTTTCAGCGTAAATTTATTACTGCTTGGAAGTTAAGCAGAGCCGAAATGTGTCGTTTTTATAAATTGGCACCGCAATGTCAATTAATAAAAGATCCAAGCTCACGAGGATTATACTTTTATTAATCAAAGAGCTATTGAAAATCAATTCCAATATCATCAACATCCCCTTTGCGATCTTGCAACGCGAAACTTATCGTTCGTGGGTACATTTAGTATAATACATAAAGAGGGTGTTACCACTGAGTGCGATCAAAAACGCCATGAACGTTCGTCATTGCTGCTCACAGAAGCTTATAATATAGCTCTGGCGCGTGCGAGAGAGAGAGAGAGAGAGAGAGAAAGAGAAAGAGAGAGAGACAGGAGAATTGGCTTCATTTTCTAGTACTCCTTTGGAGCAATTCGTACACACCCATACACAAATATACATTAGCCAAAGTCAAGCCCTCGATTTTGCTGCGTATTATATCGCAATGATGAGGTACTTGGAACTGCTGCGACTTTTTTTCTCCCTGGTGCAAGTGGGCGAAGGAAAAATTGAAGAAAACACTCTCCAGTGGTGATAAGAGAAAAAAGAAGAGCCGGAGTGAAAAATCGTCATCAAGCATTTTTATACGTACATATAGCTTTCGCGGTTCGTATAAATTTCTGTAATGGCTCTCATAATTTCGTATCGCGTATACGCACGCTGCGTAATTTACTTACTGTTAGCGAAATGTAACACTGGTAGCAGCGGCAGCAACAGCAAGCGAGGCATTAACGAGCAGCCCAATATTTATGTGGCACTCGAGCTTGTATACTATACACATGCCTCACTACCACCAGCATCGCGAGGCAGATAACGCCATAAGGATTTGCCTTCCATTTCTTTTCCCTGCGTGCCCGACGCACGCGCCGCTATCTCTTTCATTCTTTGTCGGAGCAAAGAGTGAGAGACCGAGCTGTACTTTAAACAGATAAAAATCCCACCCCGCTCATGAAAAAAAAACAGGAAAAAAACGAAAACGAAGCTCGCGCGCGTCGGGTGGGCACGCAGCAAGACAAGAAGGAAGACTTCGCGAACCCGACACTGAGATAACAACCGCGAAGACCGTCGTGCGTATCTTTACCTCGAACGGAGGCTCGGAAAAAATAACTTAGACCTTCACTGATCTGAAGTCTGATGAATTTCATGAGTTTTATATATGTCAATTATTTTCGCCCACTGTTAGCGCTTTTGTAATTGAATATAATATTTGAAAAGCTTACTGGTATTTTAACTAAATTTTAAGTTATTAGTTTAGCTATCGAATAGAAACGATACTAAACAGAAAACAAAAATGTCCCTAATTCAAATCATCTCAGCATCATTATTCGTTGCGTTGCATATGAAGCTTGCAATCTATGCTCGTTACAGTTTGTGGTATATATATGCAAAGGTAAATATCTGGTGGTCTGGTGCGCTGCTGCACGAACACAGACTGTTGTGTCTACTGAATGAAAAAGCTTAATGCACCATTATTTACTGGGCTTGGTGAAAAAGCTACCCCCTTCCAGCCGCGAGGGAGCCTAGCACGTGTTTACGCTTTCACCAGAATATACATGCATCGAGCGGACGACGCGTGACGCACTGCAATTGTGCCAGCAATTCTCGCTCTTCTCGGTAAATATTAAACACTACATTATAAACGGCCAGAGTCGTTCTTTTTTATTGCTTTTTTCTTTCTCTCGTTCTTTCGTGCACGCATGCGCTATTTACGTCAGCCCCAACTTACTCGCGAGCTTTATTTAGAAAATATAACAAGAAATTATCGAGTAAAAACAAATACATCCATAAGTATAAGTAAGTTGGAATGAGAAATTAATCGTGTAATACGAAACTATTAATTGAAATGCCATTGTACATTTTAAATAATTAGCTCTTATTAACATTGCGATGGCCAGTCATGCGTTTGCATTTGTATAAATGATGCCGTCGCGTTGCGCAATGAATTCGTTGGTTAACATATCTGTGAAATGCGAGAGCTTGCAGCGAGTACCGCGGCGAGAGAGCTAGACCGGTCGCTTTGTTTTCGGCGCTGCGCGAGGGAGCTTTCGATGCGCTTTGATTGGTGGGCTTTTTACTATACATGCACGCGCGCGAGCCTAGAGAGCTTCATTAGCGACGACGCTGTTATTATTTGTTGGCCATTAATTAATTTATTTACGTCGAGCGAATAAATTTGCCCAACTCGATTTTAAATGGATTTTTAACTTGGCTAATATAATAATGGATATTATTGAAAGCTTCTTTTGCGCCACGTGTACCTAATAGCATAATGATTTAAATAACGAGTTTATTCGATTAATTAAAATTTTCTTTCAGCATATCTCTGGTCTGATTACTATGCGTTTTGAGCTCAGCCAAGCGTAAGTGTCAGCGTACGATTATTCGTGGGTCAGTACGAAGCCAAAGGGAGAGAGAAAGAGATGTATGGACACGCATAAATAGATGAAGTGCAGATAGACAAATAACCGTAGCAGGTCGCTCATACTGCAGAGGTCAGTGGTTAATCTTCTGCGCGTCAAATGACGCACATACTTTGAGCAGTTATCACCGAGCAATGCCTGATATAGTGAATACTCGTGAGCATGGGCCTTCAGGCGGCTGGAAGTTATCGTAATCCTAATGTGTTTAATTATGATTTGCCTTGTAGTTAGTTGTAAGACTTATGGTAGAATACAATTTAAAGAAAAGCCACGCTAATTAATTATGGGACATTTTCATAAAGTATTATCATTTACATCGTGTGATAATTCTGTTAATATTGCACTTGATCAGACATTAATAACTTTAGCATAAAATACATTCATGTCAAATTAAAAAAGATTTGAATTTTCGTAACTCGTGCTGACATGAATTAAAAAGTTATCCTTATAAGAATATCTTAGATCGCTATTACATAATCGGTGTGATGTCATGCAACATCTGAATAACAATGCTAGAATCGTCGAAACACTTCCGCCGGTTAAAAATGCGAAACGAAGTATCAACACGCCGTAAAACCGCAGGCTCATTAATCGTACGGCACTCGTAAATATACAAGCCAGGCGGTAAGCCATGCGGCCGCCAAGCAACAAAAGCATCCTTTGCAAGAGGATAATTCGCTCATAATTTTCGCATGGATTTCAAGTTTGTTTAAAGCACCCCTTGGCCGCTGTAGCCGTGCCGAGAGAGCGCTTACAAAACTGGCGAAGGAAAAATATTGGTCGGCTATACAGGGAGCAGCGAACGTACGTAGCCGACGAAGCAGGACATAACGAAGACACAGTGCGTTTCTACTGCAGTTAAGATAGAGAGAGAGAGAGAGAGAGAGAGAGAGAGAGAGACAGAGTAAAGGTATAAGCTCGCTATATTCGCGAGTGTATATAGCTGGAGCGGTGGTGGCGGGCGCCTCGACAGCATGCCGGCTTGGCTCCGTTGAGGCGCCGGCTTCACTTCCGCCTTGCTCTCTCTCTCTCTCTCTCTCACTCGTCGTACACACTTTTTCGTTGGCCAAACTCCGCTGCGCGCCTTGGTGTGAGGTATAAGCGCATATAGACGCGCGCGTGTCTGTTTGCTACGCGCCAAAAAACTCGCGGTTTTTACAGCGAGGGAGAGAGTACGCGAATGAAAAATTTTTCCCGCGCACCAGCAGTCGGCGGCGAGAGAAAAAAAATGAAATGAACAACCGAGAGCCGAGATTGAATATAGGAAACATAAATTCATAATGCCCTTTTACATTAAAGCTACGGACGCGTCGCAGCGTAAAAGTTTATAATAATAATAATTATGACACATTTTATCAAAAGATAAGTAGATAGTTGACAACAATTTTAATCATTCTAAATTATTCGTAAATCTTTTGCTATTGTAATTTTTTCTGTGAAAATAAAACATACTTGGGCATCGTATTAATTATGATCGATTAAGAGCCGCCAATGTAGCTCTTGCTTAGTTATAACAAGGGTAACTAAGCGTAGCTAGGCTGAAAAATAAGACGCAAAGACTTTGAGAAAAGGTGGTATAATCTGAGCTTTTGAGAAGAGAAGTGTAAGTTGCTTGTGTTGTTGCTTACTGCTTGTTACACTTACTACATCGGGTCAGGTTATTTATCGTAACGAGGACTTATGGCGACAGATTTAGGAATTAGGGTATCGCACGAGCGCCAACCCTCTCCCGAGAGAGAGCGAGAGAGATGCACACAGAGAGAAAACGGAGTTCCCTAGAGTTGCGATACCCTCGTCTGCGCAGCAGCCCGTATGTATACGTGTATATGCGTAAATAGCCCAGAAGGATTGTAGCATGTATATAGCACGCATATACGGTCCAGCTCGCAGCCGATGTTGCAGATACGTTTGCGAGCTCTGCGCACATATACACATACGTGCATGTATAGATGAACTAGTGGGAGGTGCACAGAACGCGCGTGGAGTAGCGCGTAATACCACCATAATCCACGTGGATTATCCGACGAGTGAAGCTGCACGACTGTCGCTGCAACTATCCCTACTAGCCAACCCGTAGAGATTTTCCTGGGAAAATCTGCAAGTGCAGCAGGTGCACGACAGTATATATTACGGTCTATCACGGCTTCTCGCGCGTGCAGCTGACTGATATCAGCCGCTCTCTCGCTGAGCATCTTCATTCCTCCTATGAGACGAACAAAAATATTGTCATTGCATGGACGATTTTGAGACCTTGGCAAATGAAAAGTATGAAAGTGCGATTGTGGTTTTGAATTTTTTCTTGGCTGCTCGACAACGTTTGATTCAACATTATTCTAACACTTTGCACACTTAAGTCACATGTTTACTGGTGCTCGACGTAACACACTACATTGACAATATAATAGAGTTCTTACTCGTTAACCATGCAGCGCCACATGATTTACTAGCTGCGTACAGTCATCATGTAATATATTTTGGCCTTGTCAATGCGCAGTCAAGAAGTCATATGTGTATTAAGAAGTCTTCAAAGTATCGTGTAAAAAATGATATATATTGACGTATCAAAGCAATCAATCGCCTTCACTTTACAGTCCTCATGAAAACGCAGAAACGATATTTTGAAGAATATAAGATAAATAGAAATAAGTAAGAGAAAAAAGCAAGTATTTACACATGCGTAGAGAAGAGTCAGTCTCGAGAACAACAGGGAAAAACTTTATTAGATAGAGAAGGCAGCAGCAGCAGCAACGCCGGCAGTGGTGCGGAAGCATGTGTTCGCGAAAAAGTAAGAAAGAAAGTAAAGCGAGAAATATAGCGGAGGAAGGCACGCATAAGTATTCTCGCAAAGTCATTCCTCTCGCAGTGGAAAGGTAGCGCGCGAGCCTCGCGTATACGTGTATATACTACTTACATATACATATAGGGTTGGAAAAGACAGTGAAACAGGAAACCCCCTTTCCCCACCCTCTTCATCCACCCTTTCTCTCTCTCTTTCTCTTTCAGGAGAAGAGTACAGTGGGGGTGAGAGAGAGAGAGAGGGTGGGTGGTGTGCATTGCGGATTTATTCCCGCCAACACATTCATCATGGCGGATTTAGCTGAACCCGTAACGCATGGCCCTGGGATATATATCTGCTCTGCGTGTTTCGCGCCTTCATCCCCCTTCACTCCCCTTCTCTATGCGCCACTATCTACCGAGTGCGAGCATCAACCAACCCCCGTTTTCGATTCTCTCTGGGCACAAGCACACACATACACACACACACACACACACACACACGCGCGCGCATTTCAGTTGCTCGGCTCGCATATGTATATGTATAAACTAGAGGCTCTACTACTGGCTTTTTACCCTTTTTTTCTCGGCAGCTATATGCAGCAGCATGTGCGACTATGCACCGGGCCGCTGCGCCCATGCCGGGTGTATCGTTTATTCGTAAAAGAGATTGAGTATGGAGCGCGCCCGCTCACTCGGAAACTCATCCCGCATTCCAACGAACAACGAGTTCTCTCTCCTTCTATGACGTTCAAAGCCTTGTTGCGCGCGCCTCAATGGCAATTCTCCCCCCAGGACTGTAGCCTGCCGAATTCCAGGTCAATGCAATGGAATGCCATTTCGTGAAAAATTCAAACAAAAATTCAAATCTTCCAATTGCGACTAACGAAGATTGATATTTTTCTCCGCGTAATCTCTCTCGGCGCAAAATATTAGCGCACATGTAAACCGAGGACGAGCTCGCGTGCACGCGCCGAGGGAGTAAGAAAAAGGAGGCCCAGCAGAGCAGCTCTCTTAGCTGCGTCTAGTACCTAATAAATCCTTGCGCTATCAGCAGCCAATAGCCGTGCATCATATAATTGCCGCGTACGCAACTTACCGACAGCCCTCCGAGCGACGATGGTGTATTACGCATCGACGCGTGTGCCACTATACTGCGCACTGTGTCTTGCAGCGGTGCAGCAGCCGAGAGCTCGAGACTCGTATTTGCATTTTCAGCCCCCTGACAGATCTCGGAAAATTCCAACGACGCGAGAGAGCGGCAGCTCTTATCGAAGCACGTATATAGCGCTCGAGCTTTTCGATGAAAAATCGCAGGATCGGCTGCTGCCCGGCCCTCCTTCTATCTGCAATATTTCATCGGCCGTATATTACGATTCCTTCGAGCTATCGTGAATCATTTTTCCAACCATCGGATTGTTCTCTCTTGTGCTCCTCTTTCTGTATACCTATGTGTATGTATGTATATGCGGGCGTGCGCATGGATGCCGATTCCGTACTGTCGTATATGTAAAGCCAAATGATGCCTTTATTAATCTAAAGTTATTACTTACGCGCCTGTTCTGTACTTCCCCAGATGTAATCTATAGTCACGACATTTTCACAACTACATAATATAAATCATATCTTGTATTCAAAGCTCCAGTAGTGTGTTGAATTATTTTCATTTCTTTTAATTTTCAATAAGTTTATTATTTTCAAAATAAGCAAAAAACATAATCTTGTTTTCCGTTCTCCGCAGTGGTTTGGTTTATTTACATATTGCAGCATGCTTTTCCTAATCACTTTTTTTATTTAATAAAAAAAAATAAGTTTAAAAACGTTGCATGTGCAATTTTAATTAATCACTTATATTTTATATGAAATTCATTATTAATCTAACCAAAATAGTAACACACTCAATGATAATACTCAATCGACACAAAAATACTTTATCACTGTTGAACGTATTTTTATCGAGCACTTTAAAAAATGTATGTTAGTTTGATACAATTATGATTAAAAGCACTTACAATTTGTAAATAGTAAGTTACAACAACCAAAATCACTTATTAAAATTGTGTTACGACATTGACGGAAGAATCACTACTGACGACTCGCTCTCTAAACCAACTAAACAACAAAACTGTATAAGATTGAATCAACCATAGAAAAAATATTTTTCTTCAACTATAAAAGACTAGGAGTAATAAACATGGCATTGTCATTCATGTCTTGCTTCCCCTCTTAGAATTTCATTAACAAGAAAAATTTTTAGCGACAGAATAGCAGCTGCTCTGAGAAGCAATAAAAATCTTTTGACTAAACTCATAAGCAATAAGACGCATTGGACAATGTGGACTACGTTTCGCTGCTATTTTCTGGTCAGAGAAGTCAGTTCAATTTTTAAGCTAATCTTGGTAATTATGGAAATTATTTTTTAATGGCAGTCCCATAGCGTACACAAAATATATTTCCGTAGAGGTTTTACTCACGTCAGACAGCTAAAAAGTACGCACAATTTTAATATTTTATTACGATTTAAAACTTGAGTCTCATATGTCAAACAAAAAGAATGTGTAGCATTATTGGTAGATAACATTTTGCTTCGTTCAAAAAACGGAAAAAGGAAAGAAAATCGAGCCATTCGATTTATCATCGGAGAGTCTAACATGAGTCTTTAATTTAACCTCATCTTAAAAAATTTATCTTGAATTTTACATTTTTCCGTTATAAAAAACAAGAACTACAGGTTCAATCAGAATAAATATGTAATCTCACAGCCACAGCACGTAGTGCACACTCCATTAAAAAATCATAAATACCTAGCTCGTATATCAATTAAAGGATTGCAACACCTTTTTGTCGACGCATCGGCAAACTCCGTTATCAAAGCAAACCGCAACACCAACTCTGCAGTGATTCTGAGGCTACATACGAGGCGTTCAGCAAGGAAAAATAAGCGTGAAATCGAGGTGAAAAAAAATCTTGCCGAGTTTCCATTTGAGTCGTCGCGACGAAATTTCAAGAAACCCAAGCTATGTCGGCCGTGCATAGTTGGCGACAAGAAATTGACCTGCGTACGTGTGTGCCTTAAAAACAAGCATCTCAATGTGGACAAATCCAACAGGTATGTATAAGCAGAGCGCAAGATGAAACGCGCACCTCGTCGCGTTCAGACCTCGGGGCTTTTTACCACGTCAAGTATCGTCGTCATCGGTATCATGGGGCGCCGCTCGCACTTACCTGAGGCTTACATGTTTTTTATTTTTTTAACTTGGTGACATAAATAGTATATAATAATATACAGGGTTACTTTACTTGAAAGTAAGTTTGTTCATTTTTTTATTTGAAGAGAATTCTGAGTGCTTAGACAAATAAAAACTTTTTCATTATCAAATACGTTTTTTTAATTTGTCACTAAATATTTTTGATATAATTACTTATGGCATCAGGGATAACTACGCTCATAGATGACAAAATATTTTTATTCGAAATACTGAATAATCATGCAAAAACTTCATGTGATTACCCTGATAGGAATGTTAAATATTGCACGACTAATTTGTGGCCAATGAGAAAGTTTCTAGGGCATAAAAAGGCTAATATATTAAGCGAAAGTGTAAGTTTTTACATATTTTATGTCCATAAATCGTTGCCACTGGATCACATTTTCAGTAGTTATTTTTAATTTTCTACATCATATGTATGCTAATGACAATTCCAGTTGCAGAATGCTGAGAAATTCCAACAAACTGAACATTCGTGATGATACAAAAACATTCAGATTTTACTATTGTGCATTACGTTACAAAAACCCTAATCTAAACAT
This sequence comes from Trichogramma dendrolimi, assembly GCA_034770305.1. Taxonomy (NCBI): domain Eukaryota; kingdom Metazoa; phylum Arthropoda; class Insecta; order Hymenoptera; family Trichogrammatidae; genus Trichogramma; species Trichogramma dendrolimi. The sequence continues at coordinate 520,588 of JAPMIB010000037.1, read as the reverse complement.
TTTCCAGCACTTATACGAAAGTTTATATTTGCAGAATATGCATAACAAAAATAGAAATAATTTAAGGCAATGCAGATTGAAAAGAGATTTTTATTCAAAATGTATTAACAAAACCAGAATGAACCAAAAATAAATGCATGTTAAACAAAAGTGGTTTTACGGAAACCGACTCCAAAAAGAACGCCTCTCATAGAACGTGTTCTATATTACCGACTATAACACTGTGCATATGACACGTCAGAGCATAGCGTCTACTTTTGAGCCTAAGTCCCATGGTGTCACGTAGGCCTTATATTTTAATGCCGTACACCTTCGGTAAGACCTAATGTGTCCGATAAATCGATAATTATTGACACTGCTGTAGCGGGTCTCACGTAAAATGTCAACAAAGGAAGAATCCATAGAAAGTATATTTCTCAGTAGCACACATTTAGCAGAAAATTTTGGCGTTTTTTTTAGTGGGAAAATGTTAAAATTTTGAAAATTTAAGTTTCAAGCTTTTTCTGCCGATTTTTACAAATTTTTTCCCGCCAAATTTTGAAATTTTTTCCCCGCCAAACTTCAAAAAAATTTGGCGGGAAAATTTTTCAAAAATAAAGTGACTAACGCCATCTAGTGGTACAGTTTCATAGTAGTATCATCGTATTCAAAGAGAACTAACTTTTTTGGAACATAGTAATTTTATTTTTAGTTCATTTAAAATGTGCTGAATGGTGTAACATAATTTTATCCAAAAAATGGTCAAAAATAAAGGCTATTTAATATTAATGTATTTTAAAAGATTGTGTCATTTGGCCATTAATTATTTGAAGAATTCTATCAGGATGCTTTTTTGAAAAATCTAAAATATTTGCAAAATGAGATTAATGTATTAACTTTCAGTGCACGATTAACGATAAATAAAATCGTTATAAAAACTACCGTTTCAGGAACATTTACAAAACTAACTCTATCTCGTACCATGGAAAATGCATAATGCGAACAGTGTAATTTTTTGAATTCTCTATCGTCGAGATATGATAAGCGATGCAATAAAAGCGGCATTGCTCACTCTCTAGAACATGAAATTTAATGCCGTTGCAATGTCTATTGAGTTGAATTTTATTCTGTTAAAGACTTAACGACTGTTTTAAAGACTGCGAGTCTTGAAAACATTGACAGCCAAAAAGAGGCACGACACCCGTCATAGGCAAGCAATATGCGCAATAAATAAAGTCCCGCGCGCCAGTCAAGATCCGAGTCCGATGACGTGGCGTTTGTGTATATATGCACGCTTGTACACGGAGGCTAGGTCGGAGTCGCAGTTGTCGCGCGCACGAAGGCAGGGCACTGCTATCACTCGAGTCTATCAGGCAGCGCGCGTATAGCTCGACGCGAGTCTCGCACAATAGATAAGCTCGAAGATATATCGAGGACAGTCCTTATTCTGGTACAAGTGCGCGTGCTATAGTATTTCGCTCGCTTGCCTACATGTATACATGTATTACAATGCCGTACGTTGCATATGCGCAGCTCGCAACGTTTCTTCCCTACGGTCGCTCGCGAGCCAGCAAAATCGCTAAATCGGCGGACTTTCGTAATATCTCTTTTATTTCAGTTGCGGAAACCGAGAGACGGAGCTAAGAAAAATCCGATTTCCGCGACGCTTGCGAAGCACTTTCCTACACAGCCCCAAACGCGGCAGATGTAAGCAAGCGCATTTACATCTTCTTCTGACACATGCTTGAAGTTTGTAACATGTACTTTGTATCAGTTTTGAAGTATAATTTGAGCTTCGAAGTTGAACCGAATTTTTCAATCAACAAAAATGGTTGTACACGAGTTTTTGTTGTAGCATCTGAGCAACATATTGATTGCGGTGTATCACGAAATACTCCTGGCGCGTTCTTTTTCGACGTAATAAAAAGTAGCAACAGTGCGTAAAACAACGTTGAACAGGGAAAAAAGCAATTTGACATTTTTTATCTCTGGCAGCGTTTGTACTCACAACTGCAGCGATCCCTTCGTCAGCTCTTTTTCTCGTTTCTTACGCGCGTAGCAAGGATTTTTGTCCTCTTTCTGCCTCGTTTTCCTCGTCGTCTTGCATGTATATATACTACCAGACTGCTTTATAATACGCAATCCATCACTTCGTTAGGAAGTTCTTCTTCCCAAAAGAGTACGAGGCTCTACTATCTACGAATATATGTATATAATGTACACGAATCGCGCTATACTTCCGTTCCACGACGATGACGACGACGACGACGACGACGATGAAGAAGAAGATTTGGTGGTGGTGGTGGCGATGGCGACGCTTGAAATTTTTTCCTTTACCATGGTTCATACTACAGCATGAGAAAGTTCTGGCAACATGCCCTAATCCGGCAAGCAAAAGTAGAAATGGTCTCCCTGACCCAGCCAGTTTTTTTCCTCTTTCTTGTGTATATCGCATGTGCCCGAAAGCTCTGGCATTTGACTCGAAGCTCGACTGTTCTGTTTGAATTTGCTGTAGCAGCCTGTGTGTAAGTGTGTACGTATAACGACGCAAGTATGCTTGCGAGCTTCTGAGCGGCAAAAAAAAGGCAAGAGGGAAAGATCGATTGATGGCCATATGCAGGCACAATATTATCGTATACATGTCGAGCTGCTATTCAAGAAAAAAATATACGATTCGCGGGGTTTTTTACTTGGTTCACGTCGATTCTCAAATGATAGACTTCTAGAGCATATTTATTCAGATATTCAAGTTTTCAGAAAGCATAATTTCCGAAATTACGAAAGTTTCCTCGGCGGCTGGCGTATAAATAATGCCTATGCGTTATCAAGGTGCCACTAATAAAGAACAGCTCGATCATCCCCCGGCTAAGCCCTTATACGTACATATTTCACCCTAGGCTGGTGGCAGCGGCGTCGGTGCAGGCACGCGTGCTTGCTAGCAACGAATTAATTCCGAAAGAAGTAAGAGCGAGCACCAGACTGCGGAGAAGCAGCGGAGTGGCGGTGGTTGCTCGAGCTAGCTCGGAGCCGCGCTAGAATCCATTTGAAATTCAGATGCCATTTTCATAGTAAGCAAATTTTTTCCTCGCCAGTTTCCGAAGACACTAGCGTGTGCGCCCGGCTTATACGTATACCTATGTACGTAAGCGAAACGATGGAAGAAAGGTTATGCTTTATTTTGGCCTTACTTTAGTCAGTTCGTATACATACACGTTCCCCTCCCACGCATATACGCGGCGCACGTGTAACAAAGCGAGTTATTACATACATCTCTGTCAAAATACATACATAATATAGGTACAGTGCACGTATATAAGCCAGCCTCTTTTCGCTAGGTGATCTGCATAAAATCGTCTTGTCCGGCTTTATATACCCCCAGCCAGTAGAGTCACTACAAGTCTTTATTTCTTTCAACGTCACAACAATCTCTAGCGCCTCCAAAAATCAGCTCATCTAATTTCAAACCTATATTGTTTCAAGTCCCTGCGTTAGGTGTTAAAAATGTAGCAAGTGCGGTACGTGAACACACGAGCCGCTCGCGTGTCACTTGTCAAAATCGACCTCCAGCTGCGACGAGCTCGTAATAAAAATGAGTTCAATGACGCGATTATCACGCCTTAATAAGCGATTTGAAAAATGAGCTTATTAATATCTGCGTTGATGCGTCGTGTGGAAAGCCACGTAATAAATCATAGAACCAATACAGACGTCCATTCGAATTCTCTTATGTACTTGGCCGCCACCGCCACTGTTATGATTTTCTAACGAGAAATAAAAGAGAAAGTGATGCTTTCTCGCAGATGAGCTGTAGGAGACGAAAGAACATTTGTAACACTTGGCGCGCGGATGAATTACGCCCTCCTAAATCTTCTCTCTTAACGAATAATAAAAACCCCTGAGCACTTTCCAAGGTGTCCGAGGATAAATGTAAAAGGCTGCACAAGCGCCCGGCTATAGAAGCTCCCCTATCCGAAAGGCGCGTGCATTGAAATGATGTCGCTTGTGCGTGAAAAGATGGTCTACTCGCGCCCACCGGTATTATACATCACAGCGAGTATGGTAGGCGCGCGAACCACGCGGAACGATTACAAATTAACTCGGCACTTCTTTCAGCAGTCATTATTATTAACTCGAGTCAGGCCGGTGGGTGGTGCTACTACTGCTGCTGCTGCTGCTGCTGCTGGTGAGCTATATAATTGCACCTTCTGTCTCGTCGCTCCACAGGGGGGTATATAATACGTACTACTTGTAACTCGGATGCAGCGCGAGCGACTCCATTTCTTTTTTACCCCATTCGGGCAGGCTCGAGAGAGTATCGCGTTACGAAAGAGAGGAAAGCGCGGCCGACGCTCGATATGAGCTACGCGAGATATCCGTGAGCAGGCCCGAGAACAAAAATGACAAACGCCGACCTGTTACTAATGGATATGGCATTGTCTAAAAGTGTTAGACACGCCGAAATATAGTGGCGCGCATAGCAGCCAATGAGAAGCGGTGATGGGTTACATACATCTTAAGCGAACGCTACGGAAAAGTTGATTGGATATACTCGACTGGCTTTTGTCTTTTCAAGCCGACGAGTCAAGCGCCGCCAGTGATTGATGGATTTTGTCAGAGTGGGAATGGATTGACATTTCATCCTCGCAACAAAGTGTTACCGATTATTGTGCTTTTGTCACGCGTCTCCACTGAATGGCTTTTAGCTTTAATAATCTGTACAATAATAAAATACAGTCAATAATTGAATTTAAATTTTAAAAAAATTGGATTATGAATAACGATGTAGATGAATGAAAAAAAAATTTATTATGTAGATTAGTGATAGTCTATTCAGTGAGATTTGAATAATGTTCAAGCTAAATAAAGTGCTATCAGAATCTGACTCCGAAGCATTTAAATTTTAAATGGGACTGGAAACGTTTGACACTCAATATTTCGTTTGAAATTTTAGAGTCATCCTTTTACGATGCTAGCCACACGTTGTGTAATCGAAAGTAGTCTGGTTTTTGAGACATATGTGTATATTCGAATCCAAATCAGTAGTTCATTGAGTTTACAAAGAATAATTAGCTGAGTGAAAAGATTTTTTTTCCATTCAAATATCACAACACTGGTACGATCCGCTTATATTCTGAAGGAAAAGAGCAATTCGATTCAGCGAGACGTATACGAATCAAACTAAATTTCATACGACTAGCGCAACCTCGACTTTACCCTCGAAATTTACGACATCGCTTCCATGCGCACTTCCTAATTCGTAAAATCAGAGAAAAGAGTCTCGCCACTGCCTCGCGCAATAAAAGTACCGTTTGCCTCAGACAAGAGAGATCAAAAATGCTTATAAATGCCAGATTTTACTTTTATAATGATTTTCACTATATGCTCTAGCGTGAATTTTAACTATAAACTAAACTATTATATAAAATTTTTCTGTTTTAATTTTAAGCATTGACAAACATTTTAAAATATTAAATGGTATTATGAATCTCAAAAGTAAATTTTTTTACTCGTTTCAAATGTTTACATTCATAAAAATTATGTTCAAATTTCAAATAAATTCAAATTGCAATTAATTTTATCCATGCATTTTGTGTACGTTCTTACACACGAGAAAATCTTTCGATGACTAATTTCAAAACTACTGTTTAGCATGATGTGAAAGCTATATCTATTATAGGAATGCACAACACGGTAACTTCTATTTGAAATTTCCTTTGAACATTATGCATATTCGATCCATTCGAAAAGGCTGGAGACAAAGAATTGAAAAAAATTAATTGCATTCGATTTCGATTGGTCGTGGACAGTATAGTAGGATTCGAGCCGCGTAAGGGGTTAAAGAGAAACGTATAGGAGAAAGAGAGACAAGAAAACGGAGGGAAGGCCAATTAGAGGGCGGAAAGATTTATCTACGTGCGACGGCTGTGCACGCTTAGATATATACATATCGCGAGCAGAGGGTGTACGGAGGGTTGAGCGAGCCTTCCTTGCTATACTGCTGCTGCTAGTCACTCTCTCGACGCTTGTATTATTCTGCAGTCGAACATCCTCCCCCGTTTATAAATGTATGTATGTATATATGTGCACGTTGGCTACTCACATGTATGTATGAAATAAAGGTACAAGGACGTGGACCAGCTGCCAAAGAGAGAGAGAGAGAGTTCACGGATGTCGATGAAAATTTTGCCTTGTCACCAGCATTGTACTGCCGAGATTATTAAGTGGACTTCGTTTTTTCAATCCACCGAATAGGGAACACCTATTTTCGACTATATTCTGTCTATATTCAATGAAATGGAGCTATGAATTACCAGTGAGTACACGATATATATGGTTTGTTTTAGAGCAGAGGGAGATATTCGTTAATTTATGAAATGCAATAATTTAGAGGAACTTGCCCGTCATTTTCGGGTGAACTAGAAAACTTGTTCAATGTAGTCAATTAAACATTATAATTCATAGCCTATGTTTATTTAATGGATGTAAAAAATTACCCATAAAATTATTAGAAAAATGAGGTTGATTGCATTCGTTCACATTTTTTTTGTAACCGCGAGAATTTAATTATTTCAGGAACGCAGCCAATATGGGAATCCTAGACGCAATCTTTTAATTTGTTTTGCAAAATCAAGAGAGCTTCGGATAATGTTTCCTCTGTTCTTCAAAATTTTTTGGAGATTATTCAACAAGCTCAGTATGAGGCTATGAGAGGAGCTGACATCTTAACTGACACAAAGCAGAAGGACCCAGCAAAGAAACAAACATCAAAGCGCGTTCATCTCTCAGGTAACTGTATAAACTACATACAAGCAGGAATGTTTTTTGACTACTTCTGGCATGAACATCAAAAACGCAAGGCGCCCTTGCTGGTGACTTGAGAAGACACAAAAAGCTACAATAAATATATGTATATATGCACGTGCACAGGGTAAAAAGAAAAATGCCGCTCGGCACGCGGACCTCGTGTGTCAAGCTCTCCGACGTTTTTATAGACCCACGTGAAATTAGAAGATTTCTTTCTCTCCTCTCTCTCTCTCTCTCTCTCTCTCTCTCTCTCTCTCTCTCTCTTTTACTCTAGCTCCTTGGTGAATAAAATAAGTGCATGAATGAGAAGAAGGGGACAGTGGCTTTCAAAGCTCTTGCAAAGACTTAAGAGGAAAAGTCTAATTCATGTTCTTTTTCTCACTTACATGCTTTTGAAATCTAAAAGATTTGCTATATAGACGAGTACCAACCATCCACCCGCCCACCTCTACCTTGACGAGTAATTTAAAACTAGAATTACTTTAGGAGGTTTATGCTTCACTGTGTCTACTATTTAAAACAAAAAAAGAAGGGTTTCTTCAATTTAACAGTCCTTAAGGTGATGTAAATCACCTTACTACTGTTACTACAAATGCTGTGTGACATTCTCTAGCTTTTCGAGAATTTTTATGGGAGTATTTATTTTTCCCGGGCTTTTCGCTTAATTTTTACAAAAGGTGAGCTTACCGTAGCATTAAGTCGGATTATATCGACTCAATTCGCTTCTAACGAAATCTTGGAATTCTACATTTTCAAAGTATCTTTTTCCCCTTAAGGGAAAATCGAATAAACCGTGAAAACAAAAAAGCCTAGTTTTGCACGCGTGGCTCATTAATAACCAAGTCTGGCTTGTGCGAAAAGCTCGGAAATAAATGACCATAGCCACACACATACGTCCCGTGGTGTTTGTTCGCCAGCGCGAGCACATAACGCCAAGAAAACGAAACAAACAGCAGCAGCAGTACTGCAAGCACAGGATCTTTCCTTTGGGCTTTGGATGAAAAAAGAGCGGGTGAAAATCTACTGGCGTAAATATAGTCAAAGAGAAAAGGTCCAAAGAAAATTGTATTCTCGCGTCGTAGATCATAGGTGGGCGCATTGCCTAGGAAACACGCGAGAGCAATAAGTTTATTTCTCTGCTACTATGCGAAACTGAGAGAGGAGAGAGAGCTAGAGCTCCACCTATGTTGTGGGATTACACACCGCACTTATTTCGAATACGCAACCAGTCGAGAATGGGTAACAATAATACACACATATATGAGTAGTGCAGGGCAAGCGAGGAGGAGAGAGAAGTTTGGAGGCTATGAACACAAAAGTTCGTTTCTACGCTTCTGCATAATACAGATGCGGTTTACGCGATGCTACAGACCGAAGAGAGATGTGGTACAAACGAAAGCCCGAATCCTGCTGCTGCCGTCGGGCTTTGCCGAATTAAGCGCGAGGCCTGCGCTTACAGCTGAAAAGGTTTCAGGGAAAATTTTGAAAAAAAATGGCAATTCCAAAGCTTCCAAAGCTGACTCACCGGAGTAACCAATAAATTTAGCCACGAATATGAGTTACATCGAATACACCTGCCACGATGCTGCCGTAATGACTAAATATTACTCAATTTAAATTATGTGTAATGATCAGCTGAAGAAATGAAACATGGGCAGAATTTCGGAAACGAGACTCGAAGTCACGAGCAAACAAGCTGACGAAATATACATGCATATGAAAGATTTTCGTAAGCCGAGGCAAATATAGCTGGCCAGGCGTCGCCTCGAGAGCCGAGATGTAATTATATGAAGGCAAAGAGCGGAACACGCTCATGCGCGACCGTCCACGTTTGAACCTTGCCCATGGGTCACGCTTTGTGAGTGAGTGTGAAAATTATTCCCCATTTTCGTTTTCCCGTGATAAATTTACTACTCAAGAAGGCTTTCAACAACGTTACCAGAAAGTAAAATGAGAATTAGATTATTCGGTTAAATATAAAAAAATTCTACACCCACGAGACATGTAAAAAACGAGTAACAAATGGATGCAGGATAATCAATTTTTTTGTGCTTTTGCCTTTTGTCGATAAAAAAACTTCACTTTCCGCAAAAGTGCATTCATGCAATCGTATAGCTCTACACTCGGGCTGCTTACAGGGCAACTTAATTGAAAAAATTAATTAAAGACGGTCTTTTAACTGCCCAACTTTTCTCTACTCTTGCACTCAATGTACTGCATAGTCAGACAGCGAGACTTCAAAGACCTCTCGTTCTTTGAAATGGTGAGAAAGAGAGAGAGAGAAAAAGTAGCGACTGGTTGAATTTACGAGATCAGTAGCAGCAGTAGCAGTTCTCTTTCTTGCTTAGTATAACTATATATAGACATATACAAAGAGAGCAGACTGCAGGACTTATACTGGGATTCAATTACCACAATGTCTGCGGTACGTATAGTACTTCTAGCCAAATCCATCCCTCTCCCCCTCGAACCTCTGGGCTTTCCTTGAACTTTCTCGTAGTTTCCACTAGACTATATACAGGCGTTCTCTTTTCCTTAGTTATACACAGACACATACACACACCCACACACTGCCACATGTAAAGGCAAAGCGCGAAGACAGAGAGAGAGAGAGAGAGAAGTGCCGCAATGCGCGTTCCATCTTCTCAAGAAACGAACAGGTGCTTCCGTATAAATTGCAGTCTTGGTAATCCAAAGTAAGGCAGGCAGGCGTTTTATCCCTTACAAGCGCCATCCGCGAGAACGAAAGAGAGAGAGAGAGAGAGAAGAGAGAGACGAATGTATCGCCCGCTACATCTTCTTAGTTGCGCCCCAACCTATATCGCGCTAGCTCCACCGCTTACATATATCTACCTCCTCTTGTGTGAAGAAGCTTAGAGCTGCCTCCTTCGCGCGCGTGGCAATTTACACTGCGTTCATCTAAATTATTGTCCCCTTCCCTTCCCTGCCCAAGCAACATGATCCGTTATTTGTGCCTGAATATGAGAATAAGAAAGAAAGGAGGGTTCTCGCGTAGGCGCGCGCGAACCCAGCCGAGCACCTGAATATTTATGCGATAACATTAATTTTTCTACTGGGCAATTTACGAGCTAAACGCAAATAAGCTTATAAAACCATATCGGGGTAAATTCGTAGTTTTCATATCATTTTAAATGACGTAATATCGTCAGTGAGTGATGCTCTTGTGACGAGCTTTTATGAATTATCAGAAAACTCGCCATTTAAATTTCCATCGAAAGGCTCCAAGCGATAAATTTGAAAATCTTTCAATAAAAAGCCGCAAATCAAAAGAATAAATACAAAAAGGCAGGGACAGGAGCAGCAGCAGACGCCAACTTTACATTTTCCACGGATAAAGCCATAGATATGTATGTATAGAGCACAGCAAGTTGCGATCGCTTCGCAAACAAAATCTGGCTGTATTTTTCTTCTTTATACGATCAGGGCTTTCCACTCGCGGACTATTTCGATTTTCCGTTCGATCGCAGGTACATAATTCATCGGATTCATCGAAAAGCACGTATAGTCGCCGAGGCTGTCACGAGGAAAAAGAAAAAAATAGATATCTATATCTCGGTACATTTACAAGCTGCGCACAACATTGTAGCTGGACGCTTCATTAATACAAATGGCATCTACTGAATTCCTATCCGAGCCCATTCCCTCCCTTGTCCTAGACGCGCCTCCATAATATACGTACATCGCGTTGTCGAAGAGCTGCTGTTGCTGCTGCCTTTGCCACAGGGCCAAATAAGCAGTGCTCTCCCCGACGACCATCGTGTGCATCCGTAGGCCAAGCACATCCCTTGCTCTCCTTCTCTCTCCCTCTCTCGCTCGCTGCTCCAAATTTCTTTCCAAGGGGTCACGTATACACATGCACGAAGCTACGCGAGCGAGCAAGGGTCAATACAGACATATTTTGGCCGATACAACTACTGCTGCCTCGTCGACTTTCATGAGCGAACGTCTTTCCGCAATAACATATTAATATCGCGTGCTTGCGAGCTTACCACGCTTTCTATGTATCTGCTGCCATTGCCGCTGCTACTGTGTGTAACGGCCGTTAAGGGATATACGTAGAGAAAGAGAGAGAGAGAGAGAGCCGAGTTTGATGTAGTTCCGAGCGAATCGATCCTTCGGATAGAGCAAGATTCGCGCACGATTGCACGTTCTGATTTTAAGAGTCGTAAAGAGAGCTACGCACGTATTGTCCTTGTCAAACGAATGTATATGTAATGTAGATGTACATACGCCATGTATGTGTATGTGTGTATATGTATGTGTGAATACGACATCGTAACGTCACCGCTAGGAGAGATAACGCGTGAAACGAACGATTTCTCACTCGATAAAAGCGAGACAAGAATCTGGTCGGGTATTTTTTTTACTCGGTAAAAAAAAAGAAAATACACTAACGCGGCAGGTCAGTCGAGCACCATCGTATTGATGGTTATTGCTGTTTTGCCGTTGATCAAATTTTTTTCTACTATTTCACAAGAGTAGACAATTCAATCAGCTGTATATCAAACCAATATATCTTTGGACCTTTCTTTTATTTTTCCTCTACCGGGTGTACGTATAGTAGCAGCTCGTAAGATAAACGATCCGACCACTTTTGATTATGTCCTTCCTGAAACAGTATGATTTTTCCGGTGAAGCTGAGAATTACAGATTCGGTAGCACGCGTGCGGATAGCCGCAAGACGATCCTCTCGCACTTGATGGCCAAAATCACTGGCTAAGCGTAAGGAATTTTTTCCGTCGAGCCCACGAGCAGCACGCAAGAGAAGTAGAATAAAGCGCGCTGTAGTTATATGGTGCAGCACGGCAGGAAGAGATCAAGAACTTCCTCGACAAGGCACCGGGTAATACTTCAAGTGGCAAGGCATGTATTAGAATAATGTGTGGCACGACTGCCGTATTCCTAAGTTTTTGATGAGAAACAGAAGTTTCGCCGCAAAAAGTTGCTGGCCTTTCTAGCGCGGAGCTTACCTTCGACGCGCAGTAGCAAAGTGAAGCTACTCGAGACTCGCAGCATGTGGCACTTCTAACGTGTAATGGCTTCCGAACAGCTTCGAACAACTGTCTGCTTGAAAATTATTACGTGAAAACACACAGTGTGCCACAGAAGTTATCTTTCTGTATTTTCAAAAAAATTAAACAAAGTTTTAAATAAAAAAATGAAACTTTTTTTTAATAATTAGCACAATACTATAAATTATAAAAAGCAAAGTAAAAAAAAATAAATTATTATTTTTGCATATGACAAGCGAAAGCAGAAAGATATCTAAGGGATCAATTTGGTAGGAAAATAAGGATACTGTTGACGTACAAAAAATGGAAGCCAATGAATTTTTTCTAATGATTCGTATTAGAATCTTATTTATTCATTTTTATCATTTTATAGCAATCATATAATCGGTATAGTGTTTACAATGACAAAAATCGCAGAACGATATAATATTCGTTCGATAGAACAAATTTGACTTTAAATTTACGTTCTTTTCAATTCATCGTAATTGAATTGAAACGAAAAAAAGCTTCATGTTACGGTTCAATAGTATCCCCGTATATTCTAATTTCAAATTATACACATAATAATACACGTCACATTCTTCGAATTTCACACCGACACAAAATTTGGCTTATATAATTTAATTATAATATTAATCTCGGACTATTTTACAAAAAATCACAATATCATATGACCGAAAAAAATTTTGTAGCAAATAATATTTTTCACGCGTTTAGTTTATAATTATTATTATTATCATTCTTATTAAATGTTATTAGCTACTAAATGATCGCGAAAGACAATCGATAAAAAAGACGGAAGGAGTATTTACTTATATTTATGTAATATGAGAAAAAGAGAAGAGAAACACGGCTATATTGTACATATTATTTCATAGCAATATAGTTTTTACGCGTAGCTAACGCGCAATGTTTTAGTTGCTTTTTTTTTAATTCACCGGAATATTATATTTCACGTCACGACAGAAAGTCGTCACTTATGAATTAACCGATATAGTACAAAGTGAAAAGCGCGTTTTAACACAAAATTCGTAAGGAGATCCACAAAATTTTTTTTTTAATTCTTACAAATCATTACATTATGATAAGCTTAAGAAATACTGCAGTCACTTGTGACGCGACTTTCAATGTAATTATTATTATGATCTTCAGCTAGTATCGCATCGATTTATTTAAATTATCTTAGTTAATCGCTAGTCGTATACATTTTCTAACTAGAATAGAATTATTGTAACTCGATCTTTCGAAGTTCAACACTCAGTCAAGCATTCGTTCATATTTTTTTTTTTAAATATTTCACATATCTTTATTTTGTTAATTGTTTATTTTTGTAACTTTAATCCGTATACTCTCGCTTTTTTTTAAGAAATACAAAAGAATGTCACAAAAAGGAATTATTTTCATATTGTTTCTGTTAAGTTTTGCTGCGCATTATTCCAACGGAAATGTATATGATAATTTATACCTTAATAGCAGGTACTGAGCAGTTACATCGATATATTTCACATCATACAATAATAACAAAATTTTTGAACACGTATATAATTTTTCATATACATATATATTTTTTACGTCATAGCTTCTCGTCGACCACATAATATATATTTTTTAAACGATCACGATTGAAGAACGCGTCTTCATTGCACTAACACTGAAAAAATTCAATTGATTCGTAGTAACGCGATGAAGGCGCATTTTTGAAACTCAAGATCATATTAAGAGCATAATAGTAATAAAAATAACAAAAATATAACATCAACAGCAGTCATCACGTTCATTGCTAAAAAAACGCTCGTTTATAACTGCGAACATATACATACTTGCACTTTCAATTGCTTTTCTTATAGCAGATATAATGATAATAATAATAATAATAGTAATAATAATAATTTAATAATTAATGTTAATAATAATGATAATAAAAATATCGAATATTCGAAACGATAGTACTGAAAAATTAACGAATAAAAAAATTTATAAAAGGAAAAAGATTTGTACACAAAAATTCGCACACGGCTTTTCGTATAATATAATATGATGTCGAATATAAGCAAAATTCAGCTTACTCTTAAGAACTTACACCTCGGTTATGTATAAATATATATGTATACATATATATAAATATAGTAATAAGATTATTTTCTTTACTAAACTAAGCGCAACTTATATTGTAAAATTCATTTTTATTTCAGCACTATTTACGTATTTTAGGTTTCACAATTTATAGTTTTTTAATTAATTAATATTACATCAGCCTTAATTATACCGCAAGTTCCACGAGTATCTCGATGTATTATTTACTTAAACAATGCCCGTATTTCGCAATACAAAATCATTCACAACAATGGATTCCGTTTCACCCAAAATATTAGCTTCATCGCTTCGCAATTTTCCAACGAAATTAATATTAGATTTATCTATAAATACGATTGGTAGGTTTTGGAAACGCTAAAAAGTGAAATTTGCAGTTGCCAAAACTACGTAAAAAATAAACTTAATCGTGATTTACAAACCAAAAAAACAAAGTAAATCTAATAATAAAATAGTTGCTGCATTTTATGCATTCGCAAGCGGTGAAATAAATAATAAATCAGATAAATGCCGAATTGGCACGTAAAACGGTAATAGTATTGGTTTGACGATTGTGATGTTGGACAATTGGTTTTTATTCTTTCAAAAAATACTAAGCTATTGGCCAAGTGCTTGCTTTGCGAGCTACGGGAGTTTCTTCGAGGTTACTTCGTCACTCACCGGGTGCAGCATAAATTCGTTCGCCGCAACCGATAAGTTGACACACTATTATTGACGGTTAGTGTGTGTCTGCGCCACGCACATCCATACCTATTTGGCATTAGAGAACAGCTGATGCCTACCGCTACTCACCTGTAACATTGAAAATTTAACCACATTAATTCTACGTAGTAAGCAAATATATTAAAATTAAGAATAAAAAAGGTTTGTAAAAAATAAACGAGAAAAAAGAACCCATGCTAAATAATAAAATGAGATTCTTCCATATTTGTACAATATACAAAAAGAAGACGAACAGTTATAAGAAGTATAATATTCAATGGAGGGAAATGATGTATTAGTTTGAGGGAAATGAACTTTGTCTACGCCAGTTTGGCGAAAAACGGGTGTTGCTCTAGCTAACGGTACAGCACGCCTCAAAGTCTCGAGTCGTTCGACCAATAGCGATGGACACACGTGTTACTACCGCCACTAAGCTTGCCACTGGCTTTTCTCGTTCTTGTATCCGTTCACGTTCCGAATCTTTAGCTCGCGTGCTCTAGAGAGGGGAGTTCAAATCCACAAGTAAAAGATATTTTACGAAAATTTGAGCGAGGGTGAAATAAAATATGCGTGGAATGCTCATCTTGATGTGTTAGGAAAAAAATTTCGTTTTCAAATTTCCGACAATATTTGAGTTGCATCCCTAGTAAATATTTGCTCATGAATTAATTTCAAAGAACCAAGCATGAGTCAAAATGCGAAGAATATTTTTTAAAATATAAATATAAAAGAAGTGCACTCAGCACCTTCCATCAGCCATTCTAACAGCCGACTGCCGACTTTTCTTGCGTTCATAATACGCACAGAAATTCCGCATGTTGGTTTTTGCTTCTGCTGCTGCCCCGCAGAGTCTTTCTCTCTCTTTCTCTCTCACACGGTACGGCAAGGCAAACGGACCGCGACCGAATATTCTTTCTCTCGCTCTCGTGCTTTTGCGAAAGTAGAAACACCATAATTCATCCACGCATACACATAAGAGAGCATCAGCGAAAAAGTTGTTTGTCCTGCGTGCACTCGCAAGCTGTGCATCTTTCGCCTCGGGATTTTGAACTTTTGGCAAAAGCTCCAGCCAGACGACGACTACCACGATGACTCTACGTCGCTTCAAGCGATTTTCCCTTTCCCCTTTTGCCCCTTTGCTAGTGCGCCGCGATGCTGCTGCTACTGCTTTATTTACTTGTCTTTTTCTTCGTCTTATTTCACGAAACGACGAAAAGCTCGCAACATTCAGTCGCGCTAGATATGCATGTGTGTATAGCTCTCCTAGTATCATACATAGCTATTATATCTCTCTCGCGCTCATTCTGTTGCTCGCTCTTTTCTTCTTTATACACTTTTGTGCACTAGCGCGGCAGTAGTGCTGCAGTCGACTTCTTTTTCACTATTTCAAGTTTCGCCTTCTATGCTGGAGCATGCAAGCACAAAGCAGTGTGACTACATCAATGGGATTCTGCTATACAAAAAGAGAGCAAGTGAAAAAGGCAGAGTTAGAAAACCGGCTTTTCATCTAATGAAATTCTTTTTGCAATGTGTTGCTTTTCAGGGCATGGAATACAAACTTTTCCCTAACTTCGCATGTGAGTATATAGTCTTTTTTTTCAAAACAGCGCCATAAACTTGTTTTATAGCTTTCGGATTGCAGTAAAAATGGAAATACGAAGAGTAACTCGCAGATTATATAGTTATTTTCGGGCGAAACTTTTGTTTCGAGGTCGTCAAAAACCCAGAATAGAGAACTTTTCATTCAATTCCGAAAAATGGTAGCCAAAATTGTTATAGCAAATATATTTTCATTAATATTTTCAAAAATTCCCAACCAATGATCTTTTTTTAATGCACACATACAGTATTGTATATTACGGAAAAAATTCAATGCCTCACGAGTTTAAAATTTCTCAATTTTCACAATGATCATGACATCGAAAATCGATCGCAACTAGATATTTATGAAACATTTACAGTGTAGCAATGACGCGCAAACGCATGCATCAACGTGTCAGAGTCGAATTCTAACGTGTGGCATTTATCAGGATTTCCAAAAGAGCCTCCGAGGAGACTTTTTTAAGCCATCGTAAATTTTGCAAAAGCTCGCGTTAGAGAAAGAAAGAGTAACCGAACAGGCTGGCTTTAATGACGTTTGAAGATCGTAGTCCAAGGTAGAGAAAAAAAAGAGGGAGGGTAGGAAAGAATTTCGGTAAGGAAAAATGTTTAACTGGTGGCAGCGACGCATTGGCCGACGGAAAGAAAGAAAGAGTTTTTCAATTTCACCGCAATAAGTCTGGATTGAACTTGCAGAGGCACTATATAGATGTACGGAGGAGGATATCTCTCTTTTTATCGTTGCCACCCGTCGAACACTGAACTCGTGCTGCACGACTCTTTTCAATATTTTCTATTGCATCTGTTCCTTTTATAATAATTTCTTCGATCTAGCGATTATTGTCTAATTTATATTATGGTGGTGAGTAAAATTAAATGAAAAATAAAATCAAAACAAAGTAAAGAGTCGACAAACCGGTGACTACTTGTAACTGAATGCATTGAACACAATATCGGAGAGGCAAAAAACGACCCGGAACGAGCCACACACAATCAACACTGCAAAACAAAGTCATGAAGAACAACAAACACGAGGTGTATGGCGACAATGTCGCAAAAACACGAACAAAGCACGACTCGCAGCCGGTACAGCACTGGGGCAGCGATCGCATCGAGGGAAACTTTGGTGCGAACGACGCTTTCCGCTGCAATACGACGCGACGTGTAGATAACCTGTAAATTTTGGTGATGGGTGCTCCACATCGTGCGCGTACTCTGCTCCGGCGCAGCGTGTACCATTGCATGTACTCATAGGCACAGTACAAAACGAAAAATCATACTAAAGGGAAAAAAATAGAGCGAGCGTCGAAGTTACTGCGAAGTCTGCAGCTGTCCCTCTCTCTCTCAATCGAGAGCGTAAAGAGAGAAAAAGTACGTTACGTACACGAAGAAAGTCTCGTGCGTCGGGGCAGTTCATTACGCGCTCTGAGAGCTCAGGTATGCGTGTTATATGCTTGCAACAGTTGAAATACGTAGCAGGACGCGCGGGCCACGAGTGAATGAGAGAACGAACGAGATGAGTAGGTAGGTAGGTGGGTAGGGGGGTCGTAGTGGTAGCAGCAGCAGCAGCAGCAGTAGTAGTAGTAGTAGTAGTCGTCGTCGTCGACGTCGTCGTAGTCGTCCAACGGTTATTATCTATCGCTCTCTCGTTACCACAGGTTGCTCGTAAAGCGCGCGCCAGCCGAGGGTGGGATGGGGATACGTATAACGGCGCGCGAAGTACAGAGAGAATAGCGCTATAACTACGTACACACACGGGCGGGCGCGCTATATGTTTTGCACGAGCTGCAGAGTGCGAATGGACGGCTGCGTCGAGGGGGCCGTTCGCCCATATATATCTATACATGTGTACATGCGAGCGGGGCAAATCCTCTCGCTGCATAGAGTAGATCATATGTACAAGCCGAAGAGAGGGAGAGGCAGATTTCGATGGATGTGCAAATCTCTTTTCTGCTGCCGCTGCTTTTTAAGTGCCGTCGCGGGGACGCTCGGCCGACTTTTTATTGTTTTATGACGTTTTTAACGCAAAGAGATCGAACACATCATTTTTTTCCCTGCACGAGGATGCAGGATTTACCGCTCAAAGTTATACATCGAATAATTGCTGGCCAATAGAAGTGGACAAGTTGAATTTCGATCTAATTGTATGGAAGTATACTGATGTATGCATGTACAGATTGTTTTTTTCGCAAATAGACATGAACGATACAATACTCGATTCATAATGAACTATAATTTTTAGAAATTCTTATACATTCCAGCGATAAATCAATTGGACGAATTTTGAATATTAAAAATAGCTTCTCACGAATTTTCGCGTTCGTCTGAATAAATGATGAACGCCTTTTTCAAAATCTGGAGCATATTCCGTTAAAATCGGAGTCGAAAAATTTTTCTTGGATCGAAACGCGGGTGTTTATTATATTCTAATAAAGACACGTTCGCGTCGGCATTATAATATGCGCCATCGTGTGTACGGCGAACAGAAAAAAAAGGCGGAAAAAGCAAGACGAGAGAGCGCGAGTACGAGATGAGAGAGAAACAAGCACTGCCGGGCCATACTGCTCATAAATTAACCCATCAAAAACCCCCTCCCCGATGTACTGCACACATGCGCGCGACTTTGCGTATACATAAGCCAGCGCGCGTGCTACATGTGGAGTATAAATGTATGTGTGTACGTGTGAGCGCACGAGCTGGCCGAAAGCACATAAATAACGCGTTACAAAACAGAAAAAAGTCGCGAGCGCGATAATTCATCATTCGACGTGCATCCGATTCTCACGTTCATCCGCGAAATATTCGAAATTCATACAAGTATATTATACGCGCTTAAATACGTTCGGAGCTCCGGGAGGAATTTCCTCGTGCCGTAATATCCACCATCCGTCGCCTCGGTCCAGCAGCACCGCCGCGCGCTAAAGGGAGAAGGAGTGTAACGAACGCGCAACGCTCGGCCGTACGCTGCAAGGACGACGACTACTACAGCGACGATCAAACTTTATTTTCCCGCAACGCGATGTTTTTTCCATGTTTTGTTTTATTCTACTACTCGGCTGCATTTATACATATAGCTCGAACTGGAATCGCGTGCAGCCGAGCTGGAATTGCGAATAAACTCTCTTTCTCTCTCTTTCTCTCGTTTGCTTCTCGGAGGGGGATGATGTCGAGCGCACTGGTGTTGCAATGTATGTATCCACGGTTTGCTCGTGAGAGTGGTGTAGCTATGTGTACGTGAGAGCACGTCTGTGTAACGCAGTTGTGCACAGCTCATAAATCCAGCAAGGATGTATAGATGGCGCTGTTACTGCTGGCGCGTGGGTCGCTGCTCGAGTTACCCCATGCCAGCCGCGCACACTATTCTCTCTCGCTCTTTCTCTCTGTATAGTTGCTATATAGCGGGGTACACGCCCCGTCAGCCGCTCGCTTTTCCCTTGCCACCCAGCCCCCCGAACTTCTGCGCCCCTCTTCGTCCCCCGCTTCTTTCTAGTTATAGTATGGCTCTGTATATATATATGTCTCTCTGCTAGCATTACTCTATCTCTGTCTTTCCACCGCTGGAGAGTCGACCCATGACCGAATTACCGGAATGCTTTCGCTTGTCGTGCTGCACAAGGCGTACTACGCGGCAACGCAAAAAAGAGAGAAAGAGAGAGAGAGAGAGAGAGAGAGAGAGCGAAAGAGAACAACACAAAAAAAAAGATAACAACAACGGCTGCATCTTCGAGCGAAATTGTGTGCGAGCGAACGAGCGAGTGTTTCAGCAGTAGCGCAGATATATAAATCGATCGTGCGCGAATGAGACGCTTTTCTGAATTGAGACGGTGTGAGTGCGCAGTGCATGTCTCTGCTGCTGCTGCTGCGTGTATGTGCCACTGCGAGCGAGCGAGCGAGCGTGTGTATATGCGATGCTCCTTTTTGCAGGCGGCGCGCGATCGTGATGCATTGCCGTCGCGTGGACTAACTGCTGCTGCAGGAATGCAATTCGCTCTAATTGATTATAGTCCGGTGAGCCTCTCTCGCACGAGGTAGCAGCTATACAGCAGCGCAGTCCGGCACGTATTATATACACCCGGACGCTCGCGACGCGCGTTTATTACTCGATGCCATTTTTTTTTGTCCTGCTATTCTGCTATACTTCATTATCGTGTGCCCAGTCGCATGCGAGGCCCGTACCTCGTCTACGTGCGCGCGCGCGCGTGCGACTGTACCTATCCATTTTTCGTCCGTCTATCTATCGCGCGCGGCCGCGGATAAATGACACTGAAATGCGGATATGCAAATTATAATTGCACAGACACGGCGAGTATAGACATGTCCAAGTTTTTCCGACGACTCTCCGGCTCCGTTTGCTTATAATTTCGCCGTGGACGAGCGAACGCGGCCGATCCATTTCTCTCGAGATATGAGCCCCGTGCTTATCGTTTCGATAAGTGTACAACATCAGAACGTACCTTGAGCCATATAATACTCGCCAACTATCGCGATCTATGAAGTTTTTCATCATCGTATACACGAACATAAGCTGCGACCGCATGCATGTAATCATAAACACATACACACACACACACGCACACACTCCTTCCAACACACTGTCAGACATTCCGATATGAAGTTTCGCACTGATTGTCTCGTTATAACGACGCACTTGAAGCTTGCTCGAGGGCGATATCGCACGCGTATAGCACGAGAGTAAAGCGCGCGACGCCTTTCACGCTATCGCCTCCCAGTTGGGGGGTTCAATTCCTCAGCAAAGCGCGACCGAGTGATGTATTGCCCGAGATATGCATAAATACATGCACACGCGAGTTTTCAGCTGCCGCCTTATCGCGCGTGCTTTTCACCTACTGCTGAGCTAGTCTAGGCTTACGTGTGTGTGTATGTGTACCATGCATAAGCGCGAGTGCGCTTGTTGTATACGCATCGGGCTGATGTGTCCGCGTGCAAACGACGACGACGACGACGCCCCGTTGAGCGACTGACACTTGTATTCAAAGTATACGTATTCACCTTGTAGGAGTATAAAATATACATTCACTTGCATTGCTCGCGAAGAAGTGTGCACTCGCGCGCTGCCCAAGTTTTTTTTAACGTTTCCACCCTGACATAGGTGCGACTGCTTTGTTTTATTTGTCTATCATAATTCAGTGCTAGTATGACATTGCGAGAGTCTAGTTTTTGCCAAGTTGTTACATTTTTCAACAATATTATTTTTCTTTTATTTCGGAAGCGTCGACGATTATTCACGTTTTTCGGTTGCTCGCGAAACGTCACCTCGCGCTCACGCGGGCGGATCCAAGAAAAACCCCAAGCTACGAAGGAAGAAAAGAGCAACGTAGCTCGGGCGCGCGAGTACAACGGAGAAAGAGCGCGCTCGAAATGATAAATCGCCTCTACCTCGTCTCAAAGCTCTTCCCCCTTGAGATAAAAGGAAAAAAAGCAAAATAGAGAAGAGCGTGCAGATAGCGCATGTTCGAATAAAAATACGCATATATATATACGAGCTGTGCGTGCATGTGTGTGTGTGTGTGTGTCTGTGAATGTGTGTATACGTGAAGAGGGGGAGCTAGCTGCTAGAAGACGACTGTTGTTATAAACGCGAAAGAAGAAGGAAGCGATATAAGCTTGAAAACGACACACACACACACACATACACATATACATACAGAAAGAGAGAAAGAGAAAGAGAGAGAGACGCAATAAGAGTAGACAAAAAGACGAATGGCCTCCAGAAGTGCTGGGTGCGCGCAGGCACGTTGCACGTCTTCTACTCTCGAAAGCGAAACGCGCTAGACCGAGTCTGCTGCTGACTTATCTGTTTTACGGATCGGGCGCCGCTTGCACACGTTGCAGCAGCAGCAGCAGTAGAGCAGCAGCAACGGCGGCTCGACGCACTCCACCTCCGGAAAAGCCCAGAATATTCTTCGTGGAAAATTCTCTAGAGGCTGTTTCCACCGAGTTTCGTACAAAAAAGGAAAATAGAAAACCCAGAGAAGCGGAGAGAGGGACACAGAGAGAGAGAGAGAACGAGACGAATAACCCTGCAGAATTTATGTCTTGAAGATCGCGTAGATGCGAGAGCTTTCACTCGTTTGAATAATTATTTCAACTTTTATTTTTCAAAAAATAATGAAATAAGCTCGGTGCGCTCGATGATTCATAAGCATGAAATTTTATGGTTTGGTTTTTCTTGAGCTTGCAAAATCATTCATAAATTCATTATATGTAAAAATATTTGAAGCTGCTACTAACTCTCGTATCTACGTCATTAAACTTGACTCTAAAAAATTGTATCAAAATATTTTACAAGGAAAGAAGATCGAAAAAACAGACAATAAAGAAATAAGTAAAAAGCAAGCTTTGATAGAATTTTTTTTTTTAATTCTAGAACTTTTTTATGGCTATCACTATTTTTCTTAAAACAGATTTTTGGCATTAAACGAGAAAATCGTACCTCTTTTCTATTGTAAAATATGAATTTTCAAGTCGCCACGAGGTATAGAGTTAAATATAACCGATGTTTTTCTGTTGGATTAAGATGCTTTTTAATGCAATGCCAAACTAAACATAACCCATTTTCTAATTGAGTTCGTCTCCTCGTAATAAGTCGGAAGTCAAAGGAATCATCAAGAGACTTAGCTTGATAAACTATCTATGTATATATGTGTGTGTATTTCTATATTTTTCGAAAATCTCTAGGCAAATATATTTTCGGCAATGGACTTGAGCGCACCTCTGTTTACTCAATAAATCTCCAAGGGAGACGGATCGTTCCCTCGCGCTTGAAACTCACACTAACTTACCGACACCCGCACATATACACGCGCACACATACCAAAACACACATACACATATAAGAATGCAGGCACTCACACACATAGAAGCCCGGCGTCTCACTATAACGCCCTGCTGCACGCGTGTTCACAACACTGGCTGTTTTTCGCAAGCTATACTATTTCGCAGCCACACGGCTAGAGCATTGCTCCGTGTTCTACTTTGGGAAGATTTTTTTCGACCGAACCTAATAAATTATAGGTGCCAGAAGCTTGCTCGCCACAGGCTTAGTAATAGTTCGCGAATGCGACTTTCTGTTTGTGTGCGTGTGTTTGTGTCTGGTGCATACACATACATTACTCGGGCGAGCACAAGTTTTTAATGAAACGTGACATTTTTCTTTATCGAAAAAAAAGAATGATTATAAACGAGCAGGAGCGTTTGAAAAAGCGAAAAGAAAAAATGCAGTAGCAAAAGGGAGGGAAAAAGTGGGAAGTAGGTGTCGGCAATTCGTCAGGAAAGTAAATTACTGCGTCGTCGGAGAAAACAAGCGAGAGAAAGAGAAAGAAAGAACAGAAAGATCTGGGCTCTTTGGCTAACGTTTCTGATTGGTCTGGCGGCCCAGAGCGGATCATGGTATTAGAGCAAGAGACGCCAAAGAATCGCGAGAGATTAAAAGAAAACTTTATTGCTCCCGTAGGAGCAATGGTGAAGTTACGTGGAACATCCGCTAGCGACTTCATTTTGGTGGAGTGCAGAATGTAGAGAAAAAAAAACAACAAAAAGAGATTGGGAAAAAGAGACCGAGAGAGAAAGAGAGAGAGAGAGAGAGATGGTGCGTAGCAACCCCATGTGTGTACATGCAACACATGTGCAGCTTGCAGACTACAGAACTAGTCTATATGAAAAGAGAAGCTGAGGGAGTACGCAATTAATATGCAAATGACACGAGCCACCAAAAATAAGTTACGTGTACGGCTCAGATTGTGTCGCGCCTGTTGTTATCGCGTAATACGCTACCCCTCATTCGCCCGTGGCATTATTATTTATAGATAAGCAGAGCCGACAGCGAGCGAGTTTGAAACAGAGACGAATTGCGCGACCCAACAGTTGAATTTTCACGATTGTTTGCGCCAGGAGAAAAGAGATGTATCGAACGATCGACACCAGCAACGACCGGAGCTACGGCAGAATCTAGAAAATGACTTTTCTTTATTTTCATCAGTCGTCTCCTTGGTCATGCTTAATGCCTTTACGATCGCCAAGGGTGATATAAAGAAAATGAAAAAATCATACTGCAGCAATCCAGAGTTTTTCCCTCTTAACTAGGCTTTGTGCGCGCTCGTGTATATATATATTTAAGGTCAGAGTTTTTGTAGTGTGTATCTTGAACTAACTCCTTGGTTAATACAGGCGCGCAGCACGGTGGTGGCTGTAAGAGTAGCAGAGGTTCGAGTAAGTCACTCGAGGGTTGCTATATTATGCTATATTCTACATTTACATCGGCTATGTGTTAATGTCCGGTCCAACTCCCCAACGAGTGTATCACAATTAGGCGTTCTCGTGCGCCTGCCTGCCTGCTCCGCCATGCCTACACTGTACAGCACGCTATGTGTATACCTACACGGCACTGCAGCGGCGTTTCTGCTTGCGCGCTACACACCTTATCTCGAGGTGATATAGTACGCGCAACTATTCTACATGCACCTAATACGGACTAAATCAAGTCGACATTAAACACGATTTTAAACACACGGCCTGAAATCTTGCGTTTATTCGCCGAGGGAAAAATAAAGGAATACTCGCACGAGCGGTCGCGGAGCTTTCTCTCTCTCTCTCTCTCTCTCTTTCGCAATTGCATATCGTATAACGAAATCGTAGGGCAATTATTTGGCCATCGGGTAAGCAGGCAGGCAGTAAATTCGGCTCGAGTTGTCCGAAAGCAAAAGTCGAGAAAGATCCGGCCTATGTATATGAATGAAGTGCGATATGCGAGGCGCGAGTATTATAGCGTACATGCTATAGCGAGAAAAACGAGAGAAGAGATTCGGATGAGGTTGAACGCGTGTTAATTGCGTGTCGCGCGAGTAACTTAGTAGCTTCTGGGCAATAAATTTAAAACGAATTTATATTTATCGAGTGCGCGAGGCCCACGAGGAAGAGAGAGAGAGAAGCATTAAGCTCGCGTCGCTTAAGCCTAAGCACGAGCTAGGGCTCTGCGTATCATACGGGCTCTCGACTACGGGTGGTCCAGGCGGAATATAGCGAGAAACGTCTCGTGCCTACACCTACAAACGTATGTACGCGTGAGCTTTGTCTTTCTCTTTCTCTCGAGCTATGCGAATATAATCGTAGAAGATTGCAATTTGATAAGAAGCGCCGAGGCATGTTTCTCTACCTGTACGCTTACGAGACTTTAACTGATCTATGGACCTCTCGTTTGCTTGTTTGAACGAATGAAAAATTGTCCTTGTCGCGGCTCGAGAAAGTTTCAGCGCTAATATGCACATTTATTGCGTAGGAAGTGTAAATGAAGTTCACGAAAACATTGCGAACGCGACTTTTTTCCTTGAATATGCAAATTTTTTGACTCGCGCCGAACGATGACTTATGGAAATAATAGAAAGGTGAGGCGATAAATCCATCGCAAAATTCACGTCGATGTATTTATAAGATTGTCAAGTAGCTCTTCAAGGAAGCCTTGCGACATTAGAATTCATGGAAACTACATTTGATCGTCGTGGCACTCTCGTTTATGTACATTAGAACAAGGTCAGAATTATCACGACGTCTCGCTTGAATCCAGATGAGGAAAGAGCCTCGCAATCGCATCGAATCGAGAGAATTGAGTACGATAGATCGAGCCGATCACACATATATAAGTTTTTACAGCATAAAAAAAAATACATATATAGGTTCATTGCTTGGCGAGCGAATATAAAGTGCTTATAAACGAGCGAGATAATTTGGCAACGCCGCAGAGCAAGAACCGACATTTTTTTCTTCTCGGAATCTCACTATGTGGCTTACATGTACAAGCACATATACATATAGTCGGGAGTGAGGCACGGGCTCTCTTCTTCATCTTTCTTTCCTCCGCGGCGTGTATAGCCGAGTGTGTGTAGTTCGCAAAAGAAAGACCGTTGCTCCGACGGCAGCGGATTGTTTGAATGAGGGTCGGGCTATATTTTAAAAATATAAACGAGGGCTTATTCTCGCGTGTACACGCACGCACGCAAGCACGACCTATTTCGAATAACGAATCAAAAATCTCAAAATTCCCCGTGGATGAATTTGCGAGAGCAAAAGAGATAGAAAAAGAAAAGGCAATCGCAGGCTTCCCTGATCAAAAATCTTAACACTGTGCTAAACAAGCTAAATAAAGCGAAATTCCAGCTATACCATTTATATAGAAAGATTTGTTTCTTCATCTTGTCCTCGTGACTTGTAGTTTCTCTATTTTTTCCCGTTTTTTACTCCTTTCTATGCATTTTACATGCGTCGCGAGCTGCAGTCGTTTTTTCCTTCGTGTCTTTCTTTCTCTGCAGTAGCAAGAGCAGCAAGAACAGCAGTAGCAGCAGCAGTTGCTCGCCAAGGGATTCTGGGAGTTTTTAGAAACTCCGGCAGTAGTAGCAGCAGCAGCAGCAGCAGCTCGGTTCATTGTTGTGTAAATGTAGACCAATGGCGCGCGCTTTTAAATGCTAATACGGGCGAAGAGTATACACGCGAAAACCAAATTTCAGGAGGAATTTAGTATAGCCTCTACATTGTGCATGCGGCTCGATCTAGGCCGACTATAGAGCGAACAATTTTACGCGCGGGATGAACTTTCTGAAGCGAGTTTGCGAAAACGAACGATCCGTGCGCACGTTCGATGTATACGGAAGTTGAATGAATTTTGTTCGTTTTCTCTCGGCTCTTTCTCTGTCGAGGGGATGTTGCATGGAAAAATATGAGGCTAGCACGATTTTCGAGATTTTTTATGGAGATATTTTTTCCTCCCCGCGATGACACTTGCTGCGCAATCACTTTTACTATTTTTCAGCTATAAATAACTGCTTTAACGCACCAGTCACGTTCCAACCTCGATATTGCAATTTTATATAAATAAAATACTCGAAAAATAATTAAACGATGATTAATATTTCAAGTGGATAATTTAAATTGTATCGTTAATCGGATTGCAAGGTCCTCGAATGCGATGTAAATGAAACGAACGAGACATTCATTAGAGCGCGATCTGTCGGTCAATCGCTCAAGCTCATCAGCTCCGACTTCCCCACCTCTTACAGAAGCATCTCTCGGTCTCTCTTTCTCCCGCTCGTTCGCTCGCTCTTGGCAAGGTATCTTAGCCCGCCCCCGTAAGCTACGCTTTTGTGTACATGTGCTCCAGTCGTATGAGAGAATGTGTACGCAAAGGCGTAGGCCTTAACATGTTATGTGCTGTAGCACACTACGACGCTACTGCCGGTTGTATCACGCCCGATAATGACGCTCATAAACGTCAACGATAAAATCAACACGCCGACGCTGCACAAATTTACTGTCAGAGTCGTTAATGTCCTCTCTCTCTTTTCTCTCTCTTTCTCTCTTCCTCTCTCTTTTGCAGCAAAAGCCCGTGAAATGGTAATGAAGTGTAATCAAAACAAATCATAAAGCGGTCGATGTACTATAAGCGCGTTTGCAAATATTTTTGCGAGCAGCAGCACTAGTATCACTGAGTTGATGTAGTAGTGTATGCATGTATACATTCACGCACACAACCAGTGCTTCACGACGCCTGCGCATTCCGCTTTGAACGATTTATTGAGTGCGTATAGACGATCTTTATTCTTTATGACATTTTCATTTTTTTTTTTTCGTACATTATACGTTATGGAAGAGACTTTTTTTACAAAATGGGTTTAGCATTTAAGGAAATTTCCGCTTACTCTAATGCAAAAACGAAAAAAGCGATGAGGTGTATATTTAAAAACAATCGAATTTAAAGATAAATTTGACTGCTGAATTAAAATTCTGGACAAAAAAAGGTCGTTCTACCAAGGTGATCTATAAATCCTCACGCCATTAATGCGTCAGAGCTATGAACGAATTTACGAGTGTCAACAGAGAGTCAATGCCTTGCTGCAACATATGCGGCAACTTAATAAGCTCTGATATTCTAAAAATATAAACGTCTCTTGTTGTGAATGAATTGAAAGAATAAACCCGGATACATCGGTATGTCTGAAAGTTTCTAAAGTGCTCGCTCTAGTCTCGGAAAGATTAAAATTTGTAAGAAGCGAGACGTATCGCGACAGTGGCCCGGGTCGACGGTCAACGATCATCGAGCCTGAAACCACCACAGAGCAAATGATTTTTCGGTGAGATTGGCAGGTAACAGGATTGTGCGCGAGAAGGGCATTAAGAACGAGCGATCGAGAGAAAGAGAAAGGGAGTTCGCAAGATTCATATAGGGCAAACGGCGGGGTTCTGATTGCAGCAGGAAGGAAGCAGTTAGGCCCGGTTAGAGTCGTTAAGCCAAGTTTACGAGGTGTTACCGAGAGCGTAACCTGTAAATCTCCTACTATATAGTGTATATAGCAGCAGCAAGTCCTTTTCTCTTTCTCTCTCTCTCTCGCTCTCTCTTCTTGCCGCCACCGCTGCTTCTGCTGCTGCTATTACATGTGCAACAGACGCGTGCCAGTTGTAGTAGTAGTAGTCGCCCTTGAAAGTCGCTTACGCCCCGGTATATAGGAAAGGGTAATGGGTCGTAGGAGTGTGCGAAGTAAGAGAGAGTGAGAGAGAGAGAGAGAGAGAGAGAGTGAATGACTTCCATACGGTTATTCGCGCGCGCACACATACTCATGCAAGGAGAGGATCGCAACCGGGCCGGGCCGTAAGCAACGTCTTTATAGATCGTAAATGTCTTCCTTTACAGCCGATAAAGATCAGCTGCCGCGATTACGAACAAAATATATATTTCTCGATGAGCGAGTCCACGCGTTCACGCGTATTAATGGTCATTTTATACTTTCAAAGGCATTCTCTATCGGATGTCAACTCGGTGAAGCAAAAGCTCTGCTTTCCGACAGTGATAAAACCTGAACAATGAGCTTTCGAGGACTTAACCTTCAAATTATGAATTTAAAGCGATTCAGAGTAACAATAAATTGTTTAATGAATTAAGATAACATTTTCAAAAATATTTCCAAATTTTAGAGGCTTTGTTCTCAATGGTTTGGAATTAGAGTTAAAATTTATAGCCATATAGCTAGCGCGCAGTCGGGCTCGTTGTGAATTTCACTAGCGTGGAAGAGTTAAATAAATTAAATCAAGAATTACGGATAATTGAAGTTCAGAAAAGATTATTCGTTGCTGCGTAGCGAACAAAGCACGCGTAGTTTTGCTTTTCACGCGGTGTCCAGGACAAAATGCAAAGAGTGGGGTAGGGAGAGAGAGAGAAAGAGAGCGAAAGAGCGAGAGAAAAGCTTGCAGCGCACACCATTAGCGAATGACTGCATGCGCGTCTATGAGCGATAAATAACTCGGAGGCAATCGGCGCGCGCGCCTGCGACCGAGTCGCGTATCCCAATTTTGCCTGGACATAATTCAATTGCCGCTGCTCCGGTGGCATTCACCTATGGCCTTTGCGCAAGGTTTGAGAGCGTATAAATTCAAAGAGAGCGAGCGGCGCGCGATTTCATTGCACTGGGAGCGCACGAGTGAATAATCGTTGACCAGAGATGTTTTTTCGGGCACAAAAAGCCTCTCCCGCGCGTACGGGCGAATAGAGAAGCAAGTCCATGAGCCCGCTACAAAGTTCATAAAATTATTCGGTGAGTCAAGTAAATACAACGCAGAATACGACCAAACTATACTTTGATGGGGAAGTACGAAAATATCCGCTTGAGTCAGCAATGCCAGTGAGAATTTCGTGAAAAAAATCAGTCTAGCACGCACAAAGACGGAGCGAGGAAAAAAAGCGGGAATCCTCGGAGGACAAGTTGGAAAAATACGAAGAGCAGCGAGGAGGTATAAAGTAGCGAACGGGACGCGGAGCGACGAAGCGGAATAAGGGGAAGTGCGGCCGTATATATATAAAGGCGCGCGCGCAGGGCATCGTGTAAACGCGCGAGAGAGTCGATAAAAACAAACCATAAAGCGCATTAAGCGGACAATCATCGAACTACTACGAGTGGGAAACGGCCATCTCATAAGTCAAGCGCTTGGTGGGTACGGCGAGGAGACACAAAACTACCGTGACTGCAGCGGCGGCAGCGGGGAGCCGGCGATTTACCGATACTGGAGTCGGCAAGGTAGATAACTAGCCTGCTCAGTATAGCTATATATACCGACCGTGGAATGGGAGATAAGTAACAGCCGCCATCTGCTGGCAGAACGCCAAGGCCAATTAAGACTGCAGAACGAGAGCTACAGGGGCACGCGACGAGCAATGCATGTCTCATTTCCCTCGTCCACGGTCTTTTTGCGCCGAGGCACATTCTGGTCACGGCTTGGCGGCCGGAGCAGGCGAGTTCAGTGGTCGCTGCGGCGGCGGCAAACTTTTGAAGTTTCGCAAATTGTATCTCGTGGGATCGTGCGCGCGCGCGCGAGTACGCACATACGAGAGAGTACCGAGGCGTGCATTTTTCCGTGCCTGCCACCGCCGAGACTCGGCAAAAACAGGAAAAAGAAGTCTCCGAATCGGAGCAGGCCAGAGAAGAAAAGATATGTGTGTGTAGCTCTATATATAAACGAGAGACGACGATCTCGAGAATCACGCGATAATGAGGCTAAATATTTGTCGTTCGCGAGCTCTCTTATGGAGCAGCAGAAGCAGCAGCATCGCGACAGAAACGAGCCGCGAAGCAAACGGTGTCAAAGTGAGCTATACGTGTATATAAACGTAATAGAGAGAGAGAGAGGGAGAGAGAAAGAGAGAGAGAGAGATTATATAGTACCCGCCCACCCCACCGCGCGTCTCGTCGGGCATCGGATCGTAAAAGCCACGCCTACCGAAGGGGAGAGAGCGTCAGCCATAACTAAGCTGGCCGGTATACATTAATGTTCCGCTAGATGTCGCGTTGCGTGCCAACAATGAGCAATGGCCTGTGCAGCGCACCTATATCTACATACTGTGTATGCTATACCACCTACTCATCGTCATCGCCGGGACGTCATCGCTGTCGTCGTCGTCGTCGTCGTCGTCGTAAAACGTAAAGCGGCCTCGAGCAGCAAATCTTCACGGGCGCGACTTTTATGGTGTGTCGACTGATTTAGTTAAGAGCCCGTATGCACGTACGACAGCGGCAATAGAGCTTGCGTACGCTCGTGCGACTTGGCTACACGTTATAAAATGCTACGACTATAGGTGCTGGAGGTTCCGGGCGACCAAGTTAATTGATACATCGGACCTGTACGAATCAATTATACCCGCGCAAAAAGAAGAGAAAAAGAGAGAATAATATAAGGGCCAAGCTTAATACGCGCACGGCAGTCTTCCGACCGTGAAATTGGCTCGTTAATAACGCGAATGGCGAAAAAAAGCATTGGGCATAACGTATGGATATGCGAGAGGCTCTCTCTCTTTCTCTCTCTCTCACACACATACACACACACTCGCACGCATCCACGCCACTGCGAGAACATAAGTGTTTACTGCCGGCCGGAATCGGCTATGAAGTCAAGCGAGCACGTGCTAAAGCATAAGCCATAGTAACCTTTCTGTGAGTGGTGCGTATGTGTGTGCGTGATGCGTTTTACAATGACTTTTATGTACCTGTCGTTTGTTTGAGTACACGATAATTTTGAAAAATGATACTTAAGCTGCGGATTGAGCCGCGATTTCAACGCTGCAGCTCTGATGATATGATCTGCTTAACAGCCATCTTACTGTCCATTTATTTTTTACTAATTCCTGCGACAAATGTTGTTTTATTGCTTTCGCATGGATAATCTTCGAAAAAAGTGAATTTATAAAAGTCTAAATATTGAAATATTACGTGTGTTTGTTTACTTATTCTTTGTGTTTTGAAAAATAAATTTTAATAAACGTTCGATTCAGGTAATAGTCATTGCTTATTTTAAACAGGTACTTAATTGCGCTGCATAAGCGTTCATATCAGCATGTTTTTCATCGCGTAATTATTTTAAAACTGCAGTTGAATTCAATGAAGTTGAGACGGCAAGTGCGTGAAAAAGACACCCGTAAAGTCGAGACATACAAGACATCCGCACTTTCAATGCAGATACAATCTTAATTTTCTTCTGTCTAACTATTAATTCATGTGGAAGTATCTTTTTTGCATAATATTATAGTGCCATAATGAATAAACAGTCTATTTACATATGAAAAGAGAACTGAATTATTTTTTTATTATTCGCACCATAAAATTTTTAAAAATGATTGAACTTTTATCGAATTCAAATTCATTAATAATATAAAAAAATTAACATCGAAATTTGAAATATAATTTGAAAATTTGTCATTATCACTAATTTTATTGAAAAATAGAAAAATATAAAATACTAACTAAATTTAAAATATCAAAAAATTAGGAAAAACGAGTCTTAATGCCTTGAAAAATAAGATACGGTACTGCTACATAATAAATACTAGTCGGTGAGAGCGGCCATATAGATCAAGAAGCGACGGCTGCTGAGCTAGCCCACCTCTTCGTCCGTCGCTCGATGATCGCCATCAATTTGTAATTTAACTTTGCTGAATCGTTTTTTAAGCGAAATTCTTTTCAATGAAAAATGTATGTACTTTTTGATAAAAACAATATTTTTAACATATATTACTACCATTAATAAACAAACGACTGGTTTAATTGGTCGTTAATTTTAAGTATACAATTCATCATTTCAAAATGTTTTTCAATGTATCATTTTATAAAGTTATAAATATCAGGAAAGTCATATAAATGGTTTTTCGATTTTTGATTAAATTGGTTTTGTTGAAAGAGACATTTATAAGTTTAAAATAATCTCGAATCGTTATTCAAAGTTGACACTAAAAGCATTCCATGAATCATATCTGCGACGATGCACTAACTCGAAACCTTCTCAAATTTCAAATGATACTTTAATTTTACAGTGAAATGTCAAGTTTTAAAGAAAATAAAGTTCATTGAAAATTTAGATACTCAAAAACATCACTGAAAACAATAGAATAAATGCAACTCTCGGAAAACTTGTTAATAAATCAACAGTATCAATGCTATTTAATGAGTAAAAAATAACAGTTTTTTTGTGCAAAATTTTAATATTTAAAAAGTAACTTTAATTTAAATTAAATAAAAATTGTAAATTTTTGACAAAAACAGCTAACCGTCATGTGTTCTACTTCTCAGGATACATAAAAATCGCGATTTCCGCTATATTTCTCAAAATAAATTATTGCAGTAGCGCTGCAGCATGCAGAATTTCGTCAACTGTACAACTCATACAAGCTTTGATGTTTCAGGTGGTACGACGGCGAGATGCGCGACGTCAAATTTTTTTCTACATCTCACTTTGGTATAAAACTATCATCAACGTTGTTCACGTGATTCCAGAAAAAAAACATCTGTTAGCAGTATTGAACTTCCGACGGGGATTCAAGGACTCAAAAGTCTCGGAGCGCAGCGCTGAGCACATCATCGCGCAATAAAGTTGCTGTTGTGTATATGTATGTGCGCGTGTATGTGTATGTGCATGCGCGCGTGTTCATCCGAAGTCTCTCTTGTATGTGCGGCAAACATTGGCTTGAGATATAACCGGAATTATCGTCACTCATTTTACAACCTAATTAAACCCTCTTGGATATCGTATTTTAACGAAGCGATACGAGCGAGTAATATTTTGTCCAGTTGTGCTCTTTCTCTCTCTCTCTCTCCCTCTGCCGGCAGTATGAATAAGCGCAATAACTACAACTTGATTTTTCTTCCAAGACGTGTACGTATGCCACGGTGCACACAGACACGAGTCTCTCGGGTATATATGAAAGGTGACGATATGTTTATTGCGTTATTAAACGTTCGCATGTGCAAATATTAAAAATATCCAAGCCGACTTTATGACTACCAGCTATTTTTTAATAAAGATCGATTATTCTCGCATGTTTATCGGCCAGTTGAACAACTTTCTTACGTACATGTATATATGTATTCCCTTTTTGTGTTCGTGCATGTGTCGATGTCGATGCGTGTATGTATGTATAAACGCTACAAGATGATAATATTAATGCTCGAGTCGAAAGCTTTATTGCGCAAAGGAAAATATCGAGCGGCGTTCGTTTGCCACGGGATCGCCTCTCCCACGTACTTTGGGATAATAATCTTCCTATTATTTCAATGCGATTTACCTTGATACAGCTCTGCTACAGCATGAAATTTTCTCGAAAAGCACGTAGAGTCGAAGAAAAAATCTCAATGCTCGACCCATCAAATTAAACTATCAACCAACTCTGCTGAGGCTTTTTCAAATACTCGACATTTTTTTTAATGAATGCGGTGAATGAGTAGCAAGTGTGACGTGAATTATTTAGTCGACAGTCAATGACACGTTTTATGTATACATTGAGGCCATTACAATGAGGTAAACCACAAGATGAAGCAGCAAAAGCATGTAATCAAAAAACTTTCTACATTACGCTGTCTCGCGCGAGGCGGACACTTTTCACGAAGGTAAAACGTAATCCCCAAAAGATCGAAGAATCGAATGAATGAATCTTGAATTCTTTTCAATTTTTCTCCAAGGACTCGCGCGCCAGCAAAAGAGAACAAGTAGGATAGATTCGCGAGCGAAAATAGGAGAATGGTTATTTTTTCCCCTCGACGAAGCTAAAGCGTTAAACTTGTTTGTTTTAACGCGCAAAACGAGATTGGAATAATTTGGCAAATTACAAAAAACACACGCGTGCAAGCTCGCGGTTAGACTTCATTAGATATTCAGCGTAAAGCCATACATAAGTTTCGAGCGCGCAAAGTTTGCCCACGCGCGGCCGAAAAATTTACGAGTGAAAAGCGCCCGCGGCTATAGTTGCAGCTTTTATTTCCAACGATCATTGTTAACGAACAACTCGCGATATTCTCAACTGGCACGTAGAAATTTCATCCGCGCTCACGGACTTTTATCGTTAATTTGTAAGAGCGCCAGATAGGGCATATTATTTTTCACGCAATCGCATCATTCCAAACTTTCATCTTGCTTGGAATAATTCAAAATAACTTTCTTTGGTACAGAAAACGCAAGGAGTTGAATTTTGTATTATTACATAACTGACGTATTACAGAAGTGAGAATTAATTTTTTTTCGTGTGCTTCTAGTTTGTTATGGATAAATAAATATCC
The DNA here is from genome assembly GCA_034770305.1 of Trichogramma dendrolimi. NCBI lineage: Eukaryota > Metazoa > Arthropoda > Insecta > Hymenoptera > Trichogrammatidae > Trichogramma > Trichogramma dendrolimi. Next base: position 485,289 of record JAPMIB010000037.1, on the reverse strand, counting down.
GCGATGAGGAATTCTTTTTAAATAAAATCAAAACGTATTGTTTCTTGTAGAAAAATGTGAAAAAGCTTGAAATAAAAGACGACTTATCATACTTAATTACAGCCAGTACATGGTAAAAACTACTGGAGTTTATAAATAAGTGCCTAGTTCATTTAAAAGCACGTTGTTAAAGCGCCGCTGCGCAGGCACGTTTAGAAGAGAAAACAAAAAGTCGACAGCGGCGAGTAGACATAATTTGCTTCGCTCATACTCCGATGAGCTATTCGCCGCGCGCAAAAAAAAAGATACTGTTCAGCTGGTTATATTGTTGAACAACAGAAGAGGAGAGTGAGATATGTTTTATGTATACCTACGAGTTCCTTGCGTTTTCTTCGTTTCCGTTCTGTATTATGTATGTTATTCACATTGTAGCCTGCATTATAAACGCTTAATATTGGATCATTCTCACGCGGCCGCATATGTTTTTTCGATATAAGATATATTCCACTTGATGCACGCACCGTATTACTCCCCTTTTCTTTGGACGAAGTCAGTGCGAGAGAGAGAGAGAGAGAGAGAGAGAGAAGGAAAAAATCGAAGCCGTGACGAAGTTTCGTTTCCTCTTTTCATCGCGCGCGGGGCGTCGAAGTTAGTATTTTGTTAACGCACGCTCCGGCCTTATAATAACAATCGTTCGCGAAGCACGAAGGAGAGAGAAAAAGCGGCTACTTCTGCGAGCTTCAAGTCGTTGTACCGTGTAAGCGCTATTATTGCTATAACCTTCAGCCCTCTTTTATTTTTTCGCGCGGCCAGCGTGTCCTTAGAGAGATTAATAAGAGCGAGCTTTATCACGCAACGCTCATACTTATGGCCAACAATAATACCGAGACTTGATTAATTTTTCACCCTCCAGTGGCTTCTCTAAGCTTTTTGTCGTGCTACGGGTTCTTTGCTCTCGTTTTTAATCGAATCAAAAAGAGTGACAGACAGACAGTTATGAATAAATGAATTGGTGCGATGGACAGGTGTGACGTACCTTAATACAGCTGCGTACACTGGGCAGCGAGCAGAGAGTGATGCGGATTGGCCGTGTGATGAGGCTCGGGGGGGCTCCGCGAGTGCAGGGCGTACCCCTAGTTGGGCCCATCGGGTCCCCCCTGGCCTTGATGCGCCACTGCAGCCGCCGCCGCGGCTGCTGCTTTTTGCGCTTGTGCTTGCTTCTCTTGCTCGTTCAGCTCTTTAATTGCCTGTATTTCCTTCTTTAACTTCATCCGTCGATTTTGAAACCAGATTTTTATCTGTCGCTCTGTCAGGCACAGGGAGTGCGCCATTTCGATTCGCCTCCGCCTTGTTAGGTAATGATTCGTGTGAAATTCCTTCTCCAGCTCGAGCGTCTGATAACGGGTATACGTCTGTCGACCTCTTCTGCGAAGTCCGTTCGCTCCTGAAAATTATAAAAGCAAAAATATCTCGATTAGATTCGCTTACAATTTGACTCGACAACCACCAAAGGTTTTTCCGTTTAATTAAAATTTTAGTAGGTTAGTCGATTCCAACCGACGAGAGTAGATGTGTGCGCGTGTGCTCGATTATAGAATAAAAATGTCCAAGGTTAATGAGTCAGACATTGAATTTATAGCCGTGAGGTCGCGTAGTGCCTATATTAATAGGAACGGTAGCTATCCTCAAATTGTCCACATTGATCATTTCGTAATCAAATGTGATTTCGTTGTTCTTTCACGTTTGTAATTAATCATTTCAAGACATTATGGTTTATAGGGCGTGGCGTAGTTGCACACTCCCACTCCCAGGTCCCGAAATCACGCGGTCATCTGTCACATATTTCAAAAATGAACGAAATCATATGTTTTCTAATCCCAGCCATTACGAAAATCAGTGACCCATTGAATTCTTAATGGCGTTTTTAACATAAGTGATCAAAAAATGAAAAAGTATAATTTAGACAAAATTATGGATAATTTTCGAGTGTCTATTACCATATAATGACGATTCCGACTAGTTTCACTCTCACGCAAAGCGCCATTAACTGTTAAATAAAGTGCAAAACATTGAAGTACTGCATGCACCAAGGCAAAGCAGTAAGTGGCTGGAAAATAAAAAAAGCTCGCTGCAGTAGTTTTAAAAGTGCGAAAAAGACTCGATACATGGCCGTATGTATGTACGTACGTATGTAGTTCTCGAATGAGATGTGAGTGTACGAGTACGTACGTCTGCTAACATTTCGAGCAGCCACTTGGGTGCAGTAGTATAACGGAATAAGCCGGTGCTTATGGAGCTCACCTTATCGGCCGTTACTGCCTCGTAAAGCGCCTCGTTTCGCCTCTCTTTCGTTTTCGCACTGAACGGCACAGAAGGATTCAACTGCTGGACTCGATGAACGTATACGCGTATGTATAGATATATATACTCACACATCAGAATGAGAGTACGAGAAGCAGAGAGAGAATGAGATTGAGCAACGGCTTTTGGCTTGTACTTTCTGAGCGAGCATCGCAAATTGAATTTTTACTTTAATGCTCTAATGATATTTTTTGAGGTTTTATTTATTTATTTATTTATTTTTTTAACATTTGAAATGATTTGAATTTTTTATAAACATTTTATCGCAAAAATATAGCACTGTAGTTTCACTATAAATCATGGTACGTACTAATTTTTCGAAATAAATCAATTAGTCATCGCACAGACTAATCAAATTTCTTCAATGTATATAAATAAAGGAAATTAATCCTTCTATCGACGGAAATTAAAAAAGGAAATAAACATTCAAAAGATTATTTTATGAAACTCGAAGACGTATCTGTAAAAGTGTATTTTAGAGTGGTACTCTAGATGGGGCGTGTAGTCACCAAACCCACGATTACGAAAAAAAAGAAATGAATATGAGCTATATATATCGCATGAAACTTATAAATAATCGAGGGACTGTTTTTCTCTTCCCCTAATTAAGCCAAGCCCTCGTAGATTTTCGAACGAGCAGAAAATGTGACAGCTCACCGTATCAGCATAAAAACTCAATTCCGTCGAACGCGTCGACTCGCACGCGCATGCACCCCCTATGATATATCACTCATTCATTTCTATATACCATCGATATATTTATTTTTTACAGACACGTACACATTTTCAAGGTACTGATTAGAGATCTGCTTTAAATGAGAGGGTGGATAAAGTCAAATTTGACTCGATAGTCTAAAATGGAGGCGTAAAGTAAGTTCGGTAGCGGTAGAAAATGACTCTGCGCAACATTTTTTGCACATTACTGCAATTTTTTTTTAGAGCAACGTGTTTGAATAGAAAGAGAAAGTCGTAGATGCGTTTGGGAGAAATACATTATGCCTCCTGAACGCGAGGCATCCTCTGATGTAGTTTTACGTTTGGTCGTTTGCCATGAGTAGGGGTTGATACTGCGCGAACGATTACCGGAATATAGATAACTGCACTTGTGAGTGAATGGGTTGGTGTGTGTAAGCTACGAGTCAATGAGTAAGCGTTCAATTTTTAATTTATTGCATGCAAATTGATAAAGCGCTGCGCAACTGTTGTATCACTTTATCACGAACTTGAATTTGCATTTTTAGTAGTTACATAGATGTAGCTGTTATTATTGAGAATTTTCTTACGAAAAGTTTGAAAAGTTTGATCAATTATTCGGCAAATTTGACTTACAATACTGCTTTACTACGTGGATCGTTTACAACTACATTTATTACTGGGACCCCTTCAATGAAAATAACATTAAATGTAAAAACTAGGAACCGCACGCCTGCCAAGCTTATTCAGAGAAGAAGAAGGGAAACTAATCCCTACACTGCAAATAACCCCCGGAAAATTCATAGGCCGAGTCTAATGAACGAAAAACCAATAGTTTGATTGCTTATGGGAGACGTTAGCTGAACTAATACATAGAGCTAGCCACAAGCCTTAGATTTAGAAAATGTGCGACCAAATAAAGTAAGCATCGAGACGAAAACAGCCGCACATAAATGCCAAGTTTCCATTCTTATCACATTCGGCAGTGATCCCGAGGGAAAATTTTTCGGAATAAGGCGGATCATAGACAGTACAGTAGAGAGTAGTTGTCGGGGTATTGCAAGTCTACGGCGGCGTAAGAACCAATCAAATCAAAGTAAGTGAATTGGCCTGGGGCTAGCGCTGTACATGTACACGAGGGATTTGCTTGCTTTTTGCTCAAGGTCCTATAAATCGAGTGATCGACCAAGCTCACCGAGCTCTTCCTAGGCTAATGTCTTAGTCCTCTCTTATGCGGCTGCCTCTTTCCATGGCTTTGAATTAAGACAAGCCCAGGGACGAGGATGTTGCTGTAAGCAAGCCCCGACGATGCGCATATACATCGTCGAGCCGCGTCGGTTTTCATTATGTAAGACATATAACGTAGCGTGTGCGGCGCGGTGGCTGTGTTGCGTGTATTTTCACTGGCGCATGGAAAATTGATCGGTTTACATTGGCAATTACATTACTGCGTAATGTCCTCTGATAGAGCAGACGCCGAATAGCAGGTGGAGGTTACCGCTCGAGATTAATGGCTGCTCCAGTATCAATATTTAAATAATTTTCAGAACGGCGTATACGAGCGTTAAAGAGATTAAGCGTGGCAAATGACGATCGATTCGATTCGTCGAATATAAATTACTACTTCTATAATCCGATTTGAAGAAACTGTCGCGCGAAAAATTCATAAAATTACTCGCGCGAAAATTAACAATTTATTTAAAAAGTATCAAATTTAATGGAATGAAAATTTCCTTTTTTTTCTTAACCCTTTAATTTTACGTATACCTTAATACAATAGGTCAGATTTAGTCGCGCTTATTTTTGGTCTCACAAGCCTGAAGGATGTCAGCAAACTTGCTCTTGATCACTGGTTATTATATTATACTACCAGCTTACATGTCCTAAAGTCTAATATATTTGTTTCATGAAATATTGAATTGTTTCATTGAATATTTTTAATCAAAATGATTTGCATTGAAAAATTTGAAAGAAGTATACATAGAAAAAAAACAACTATCCGAGTGAAAAACTAACTCGAGTTGTATATATTATATACGAGTGTACGCGAGTAGTCTGTACGTGTACACGTGTATTGATGAATATATCTATAGATAGACATTGGCTATGGTAGAGGGGAAAACAGTATAGGAAGAATGTAGAAACGCTAGAGCCATAACTCACGCCCCCGAGAGGATTACCTAGCACAGCTAGTCCACGAGACGAAGAAGAAGCAGCAGCAGCGCTAAAAGGTGGAGTAGGAGAGAGAGAGAGAGAAAGATCCAAGGAGCAAGAGGCATAGTGAGAACCCGTGGGGAAGGAGGAAGGGGAAAGAAGCAGAAGAAAGACGGAAGAGGGGAAGACGCGTTGTGAGCTACGGGTTCACGAGCTATGTAGCTCTATACGCGTTTCTCATACCGACAACGACTACTGCGAGCTCCTACCTTCTTGAACAAACAAGACTTTGTAGCTATATAGGGACAGGCGCGCAAGAGAGAGAAGAAGAAGAGTGTGTTCTCCGGACACGACAACGAAGACGACGACGACGACGACGTCGAGGACGAGGACGTACGAGGCGAACGAGTTTCGTCTTGCAATGCGTGTCCTCGTAGCGGAGCATATCTTGTAAGGAGCGCTCGTCGAGCTATGAGCAGCTCTGTTGTAGCAGCGCCACACGGTGGGCTAAGCTCTTTATGCATGCGCAAGAGACTCTTGGCCCAGGATGTTGAGATGAATTATTATCGAGTTACTTAGCCGTGCGCATGGCTCTCTCGCTCTCTCTCTCTCTCTCTCTCTCTCTCCTTCTCTCTCGTCCAAACGTGTGCGTATACGGCGGACTTTGTGCAAGATACACAACGTATAACACGCGAGTAATTGCGTTGACGAAGTAATTTCGCACGACAACGAAAATCTCCCGGGAGCTCCTCGGGGCGGGATACATTGCTCGTATCCTTATTTAACGAGAAAATTCATTTGCACTGCGCAATGGCAAAGATGAAGAATGTGGACCGAGGGGCCCTCAGGTAGACCTCGACGCATGCCTCATTTTATCGCGCGGCAACGCTCGCGGATCTTTGGATCTCTCGAACCGAGGAAAAAAAATAATGTCCAAGTAAGCGCGCGCGCGATTAAACGATGTTCCCGCGCCCGTGTGCAGCAGCAGCAGCAACGTCGAACTATCGATACTAAGCATCTGCGAGAGCAGATGCTTTGTCATACAGTTGGGTATTGTGTGTAATATTGCGTGAACGTAGCCAAGGTAGAGAGAAAGAGAGACAGAGAGAAAAGCCAAACGGCAACAATAACAAAGCGGGTAGCTTCGGAGCGCGGTAGCGCCATAAAATACACCGAGGGCTGGAATATAAGACACAAGAAAGGCCCGGTGTAACACCTATTATATTTATATTCTGGATCGTGAATTTCTTTCGCGCCCGGGAGATCCGAATGTAAGATCGCTTTTCTGTGCGCGCTGCACATCGCGTGCGAGCCAACACAGCGAGTGGACGTACGCAACCAGAGAAAGAGAGAGAGCGAAGCAACATAGGGGCTTGTTAACCAAAGAACAAGAAAGCAAGAGAGTTTAAATTGAACAGAAAATTAAATCAATAGTGATTCATCGATAAAGCCTTCAGCTTTTAGAAACAGGATAAATATCGTTGCAATGGAAGGAGATTTTCTTTACAATTAACTGCGGAAGAACAACGAAAAGCTCATTCGTCATCTCTCTCCAGCTCTTACCGCGAAGGAACTGATAATAAAGTTCAGAAGAGCGGGCGAAAATTTTTTTCAGCGTCTACAGAACGAGCAACTTTTTCTCCTTCCCCGCTCTTGGATGTATAAAATCGAATATAAGCTACAGAGGCTTGCAGATAGTATATAATATTCATCGGAAGCATCGTGAAAAATTATGCGCGTATACGACGGTCCAGAAGAATGTAAATCCCAGAACGTAGCCTCCTCTCTTTCATTCGCTCTTTTCTTTCTCTCTTTCTCTCTCTCTCTCTCTCTCTCTCTCTCGAAGCATAATGTATAGAAAGAAAAAACGAATGGAGCTTTGGCTGAATAAGATATCTGCCGCTCTAAGGAGTGCAAGAGACTCTTTGTACACATTTTAGCAAGGGTAAAATCGGCGAGGTTCGCATATACGTGCATGACTTGAGCTGCTCTCCGTTTGTTCAAGTATATAATATAATGCATTTATAAAAGTGGGAGAGGAAGAAAAAAAAAAGTAAAAAAACAGAAAAAGAGAGAGTGAAAGAAGTTGAATATATACACTGCTTACACAGTCTTGGTCGTCGTTATATTTCGCTCATTGGCCGCGCGCCTCGTAATCTTGTGCTTTGCCGCGCGCTACTGGACAACGCGCACTACTGTTGCCGATGCATTTCGAACCGGTTATTCGCGCCACGAATCGTAACGCACAAACGCATGAGAAAGAAAGACCGTTTGTTTATTGACCAAAGACACTTATTGCTCTGAACTAGCATACTAGGTGTGCCTGTGCGAAAATGATGCTTCTGCTCCAATCGTGCCGAGCGATTGTTGCTATCCTTATACAAAATTATATTTTGCCTGTAAGAATGAAAAGACGTTTTTCTTAATATTTGAATTTTCATGTTTGCGTCTCTGGTTCAAATAGACATATGAATTAACATCGACGTGATGTAGTCAACTCGCTTCCTCCTATTTTTCACCCTTGACACAACTCTATATACGACGTGTACACACATATCCAAGACGGAAATTTCCCCAGAGAGCGCCGTAAATTTCAGAAAGTCTGGGCAACTAGAAGAAGTTTTGCCTCCTAGCACGTCACTTGTTCCGCAATGGCGCTTCGAGTCGTTACACAAATAAAAAATATATAAACTTCGCATAAATGTTGTACTTTTAGGTTACCATTGAGCCAATGCATGAAAGAAGCAGCTAACACGAGAGTAGTAAAATAATTAAAAAATAAAAATAAAATATTATTTATGATCGATCTCGGCAGTCGTGCGAATGATAAGTGTTTGTAAATTCGTCTTAATGGTTCATTTCGAGCACCATTCCCAAAGGACCAGATAAATCGAAGAAGCACGAAGAAAAAAGAATGAAAGGTAGATGGACCGAACGTTTTTGTATAGCAGCAGGCAGAGGAAGCAAAAAAAAAAGAATGAAAACAGCACTACACACAAGAGTAAAAAAAGAAAAAGAACGTAAAGGCTAGATGCCGAAGAAGTTGGCATGCAAAAGAGCCCGAACTCCTCGCTTTATAATATGAGAAAGAGAAAGAGAGCTGAGAGAGAAAGAAAGAGAGAGAGAGCCGGTTGTAAGGCGACACCTCGTTCCCTCCTTCTTTCCTCTCTTTCGTTACATTATCTTTTTTCTCTTTTACCTTCTCTCCCTTCTTCATCTAAGTATAAATACAAGCAATACGGCCATCTCTTTTCCTCGATGGCGTCTTGCCCATGTGCTTTCGCTTTTCATCTATGTTCTGCTCGCACTTGCTGCTCTCTTCTATAAAACTCTCGATTTTCTTTTAGTTTCATTCACATGCTAGTGAACTTTCATCGAAAGAGTAACGCACTCTGCTTGAGCACCACTTTCCTGTTGCAAAATTTTCATTTGTTCCTCAAACCGAAGCCGCGTCCTTTTCTTTGCTCAAAAAAAGTGGCTCAAAATACTGTTCTCGCAGCCACGAACAATTCGCAAAAGGGGGATCACGAACAGCTCGTATTTTGTATCGGGTTCCTTCCGCATCTTTCTTTCATCATGTAAGGTGAGCAAGAAAAAGAGAAAGAGAGAACGAGAGAGATAGAAGGAAATGTCGAAAACAGGTTGTTCGAATGTGGTTACGTTTTATATATAAAGGTACTTTGCGTTTCACACCGTTTCCAATGTAAATTGCACTTCTCCTGTAGATCTCATTGTACTTCGCGCACACGTCCACTGTATATTGAAAATTCGATACTCGTTGCAGGCCGTATTTCATTTTTATAAATCGAACGAAAGTTAATAACGAGAAATAGATTAAAAAAATAATCTTCAAATTCTTAAAGTGAATCACCAAGCAATAATTTAAGCAATGTCCAATAACGTTGGAAGCTAACTACGGCTATAAATTCGTCACATGCGCACAGCAGTATTCCGCATAAGTATTTGTATATAATACGATCTTTCACTGGGCCTACAAAATCTTTCCAACCATTTGGAATCTTAAAATATATCAAAAAATAAGTGTGCTCAATATATTTTTAGATTCGTAAAACCATACATAATTATTACGTATGGTTTATAGGGTACTTATACCAGTGATTGACCGCTTTCAACCAGTAAAATGACCGTTTTTTGATGTGCAATAATTATTGTTTTTACTTGTTAAATTATGATCGAAACGGAAAACAAGATGCATCGTTCACTAAAGAATTGATAACGTCTCATACAAATATATTTTAATTGTTTTTCATATGATATTTTCCAATGGTCATACACTGGTACCGGTATTGATTGGTCTGACTACACTATAAAAATTACAATATAATATAATTACGTATTCAATTGTAACTTTATTAAAAAGAAAATTTAAAATAAGTTTTCTAATGAGACCTCATGTATAAAAAATACGGCAAAAGTGCCGCAAATGTATGGCAAAAAATCTTTGACAAGAATGCAACTTTGACCAAGCTATAGCCGGAGATTTTTCGCCATACTTGCGGTACTTTTACCATATTTTTTTACATAGAATGAAGGTATTATGAAAATTTTAAATCAAATGTTTAGCTGTTAGTGAATTTTTATCGAAGCAAACTTTATTGAAAATTGAAAAGAAGTTGGTGATATTGAGAAGAACGAACTGCGTACCAGCCAGAACAACAAACAACGTAAAAAATATTTTTTACAGTAATTCAAGCACTTGAAGCGGCTTTCTCTCGAAAAATAAAATGAGCGCGTGTGCCCACGAGTTCAATGCCCAAAAAGAGTGTATACAGCAGAAGATCCAGAGTCTCAGTTTTAAAATGTAAGTGTGTGTGTGTGTGTGTGTGTATGTGTGTGTGTATATGTAGCGAAGGAAAAAAAGGTGCGGAGCGCGCGCGAAGTTCGGAAAAAAAAGTCGCGAACGAGACGAAGACGATGCAAAGTATGTGTACGGTGCATTCCGTGATGCAGGTGGAATGAAAAACTCGCGCAAATATATACGAGGAGAGATATATCCGGGAGATCGTTAGTCTTTTGTACGCGAGAAAGTACGCGTGTACATATTCGAATATACATACGCGCAAGGATAGCTGCTGCCTTTCAGAGGGTGTAGTAGTTGCCTCGACGTCGACGACGACAACGATGCACAACGATGCTATGAAGGTAGAAGTGAAAAAAAGACTAGAGTGTATGTTATAAATCTGCGTCCTAAAAGGAATTCCAGAATATATTTTATATATGCTTTACGACCACCTTATTTTCATCTCTTGTTATACTCGCGAGGATGTAACTTTGCGTCAACAAGCAACTAGTGCTTTTTTTGCTCTATCAAATAGAACGCAGGGTTATATTTAGAATACTGTCAAGATTTTGTCTAGAATATCTTGATGTGTGGGCATGGAAAATTGTATGTTTAGCTAGGGAAACATCAATCGTCTAATCGCGTGGCTAGGAGACTAATAAATAATAAAAACAAACTCATCAAAGTCAAACAATTTTGAACAACAAACGCTAATCCAGGCAATGTTTTATATTATTTTGGACGAATCTGTATAAGAAGAACATAAATTAGTCTTTCGTGGATAGCCGCTAATTTTATGACATTGAAAAACGAGTGGAAAAGAGAATAATAATAATCACGCCGCTGGTATCTTTTACCTCGTAAATCACACTCTCCACTTTCTGTTATATCTTTTTACGTTGAGGCACATACGCGTTTGGTTGCACGAGCAGAGCTACAGCGCCGAAGATGGAGAATGGGGTACAACGACGACCAACAGGCCGAAGCTGCTCGCCATAATACGAAACTTGTGCAGAGACAACGAAGAAGATTCCAGCTTGCTATCCCGCCAGGTATTGCGAATCGTGCCTACCCCACGCAGGGATACGCGCGCGGTCCGTGTCACTTGTTTCAAAAAGCAAGCCTCGCCATTGGCTTTTAATTTCTATGACACGTGCGTTTGGACGATTTTCTTGCATTTATCAAAATCCACGTGGGTGTCATTTTGGGACCTATATCATCGAAATCCAGCCAAATAATCCTTAACAGAAAAAGTGACTTGGAAAAAAAACCAAACAAAAGCACGAAGTTTAATGCCACGCGGTCGGTAAATTTCCTCGGTTTACTTATACATAAAACTTTTTGGCGCGTATTTTATTGCGAAATGGAGATTCCAGCTAGAGGACGAATGTTTTTTTACATGCTCTGTTTTATGATTTCGCAATGCGTAGTTTTATTTTCGGCGTTAGATTTTCTAAACCGTTCGTCTATAGGCGTCAAGGATTACGCACAGTCGACATTTCGAGTGAAATATTCACGTTATCAATCGTTTTTTTTTTCGACGAAAAAAGTCAACGAATGGGCCGATTGAAATTTTCGTAGGATTAATTTGGCAAAAATAGCCGAGTTTAATCGAAAAGTAATTGGTATTAAAATTCAAGATGACGTCTGTATCGGCTTGACACAGAATTATAATTACATCGGTGAGTAGGCAGACTCGCATGCGTTACAAGAGCGAGTATACGGCTGCATATATACAGCTATGGCAATTTACACCATGGGAAATAACGCCTATATATGTATAGCGGGCTCGTAAATTCTTGGCAGCGACTTGTTCCCTCTCGTTCGGTCGGCCGCGCGAATAAACATAGTCTGACTCATGTAATGCAGGCGAAAGCAGGAGGAACGCGTGCTGCGCTCTCGCCAACTTTATTTATGCATTGTCAATGATGATTTTTGCTTTTGGGGCTTGCTTTTGCATGCGAAACTTGACAATCGTTCGAGCGCATCGTCGCTCTGACATTTTCACGCGCAGATCTATTGCAGCCTAGGCTAGATAACACTTATTGTGCGATTCGGATAGCCGCTCAATTTCTACGATAAGAGAGAAAGACTCAACAACAAAATCGTAGAGCGCATGAAAAGGGCTGAACGTTCAGATTTTTGTATTACGACTTAACTTGAACCCGTTATATGTATAATGCACGTATAACAAGTATCTCTCTATCGCGTTGATTCTTTATGCATAAATAGATGATTCGATAATACACGACAGAGAAGGAGAAAGAGAGAGAGAGAGAGAAAAAAAGTCTGCGAGGGCGGAGGAACGAGCGGCCTGTTAGGGAGTCTTGCCACGGCTCGATATGTTTTATAACTAACTATATAAAGAGCAAAAGCGGCCGATCAAACGAAGCTCAGTCTCTTGTATATACTTGCATGTTCTATACGACCTCATGATTGAACACGACCCATAGAGATATAGACTTTTACCGTATAAATATGCACTGGTGAGAGAGAGAGAGAGAGAGAGAGAGAGAGAGAGAGAAAGAGAGGAATCGCTATATTGGCGCTTGCAAAAGTTACCAGCGCTGCTATAATAAACTCACCGTAAGAGCAATAATGTACGCGCGCGTGCTCTCGCGTATTTGCGTTCGCGAGTTTAAAGAAGAATACGGGAGCGCGTTTGAAATGTGTTGCTCGAGGAAATAAACTTTTATTCCGGCACACTTCTAACCTGTATGTGGCACGTGAAAACGTCAAAACAATCGCTTCAAAGCTGGAATACCCCAAGTTTGGAGCTGTACGATTTATCGATAGATAGATGTCAATCGGCGCAATTGAGAGATCGGAGGAGGATCGCGAGCACGAGGGGCGAGAGAGGGCGGCATCCAAGACGGCAGGAGAAAGATATTAAGAAGAGCAAAGAGTAATGAGTACCGCGGCGCAACGCGGCCCATACGTATCAAGAGGGAGAGAGAGTAAAGACCTAGTCTCGAGTCGGAGGGACTCGAACGAGCCGAACGCGCAAAAACGAGGAAAGATGGAGTTTGCGTGAGGCCCTCGCGAGCGTATGAGGACGATCGGGCCCCAGGGGGGCCTCCTCGCGTATAGACATATCGTGTCTCGATCATCTCTTGCACGTTCAAGCTCACACGTAGGCGCACACATACATGCAGAACCAACACACGCACAAGAGGCGAGAGCAAAAAGTAGTCCTGGTGGGGTGAGCCGGTTTTATTATATATAGCAGTACGAGCAACGACGCCATCACGCACGCCGCATGCTCATATAGTAACGCTGAAAACTATATGTGATTATGCGCTGTGTAGCGTGCTCGCGTCCATGCGCCGTGTTTTTGCGTAAACAATTTCAGCCGGCTCGTACCGAGCGCGCTCGATGCACTCTTTACTCGGAATTGACCATAATGATGGTCGATTATTGCAAGTCGGACTGTCCGAAAATCCAAAGAGCAAAAAACGTCCGTACGAACGGACAAACGGAGGGAGAGCGTAGGCTTTCTCGATTGAAACGTTCGCTCAGATTTTGACGGTATAATTGAAGGGATGTAAATTATATTGGGTGTTTCAGTATTTTGGGATCATGGCGAAGAATCAGGACTTTGCCTCGTATAAATAACCAAGAGATTGGGATCAAGATATTTTTGGAAAGACGATGATCCTCGGAATTCGGGATGCCTCGTATAAATCTTTCAAGCATATTTTACTCGACACTTAATAAATTTGATATTAAAAAACGAGCAAAATCAATGGAAGTGCAGGAAAGCGCGAGAACCCAGAATTATCAGTTTCCCAAAGGGCACTGGATCCCGTGGCCGATTGAAATGAGAAAAAAAAGGAAAAATGAGCGTATTTTTCTGTGGGTCGTCTCTTCTTCATCCCATTGTATTTCTCGAAGAAATTAGAATTGACTCTGCATTATTCAAGCCATAGCGCTGTGTGAGCTTTTGCCGAGAACGATTATTCCAGGAAAGCGCGAAAATAATAATGAACTCGCATAAATCAGAAAAGTTATGTGCGGCTAAAGTGTGCAGCGCGGCGGTGGTTGCTCTTTCTCTCTGTGCGAGTGCGCACAGTTCCCTCGGTTTACACACACACACACACAGCAGCACGATTCCGAGCTATCTGCCTCCAACTGAACTTGGCGCGCACTGCATACGCGGCTAAAAATGTTCTGCGCGCGACTAGCGCACCGGTAACTTTTCTCGCGCGACTCTCTGTGCAGCTCGCGCTCGCGTAAATAAAATTTCAAAGATATGAGTCCGCACGACGAATTTCATTTGAGCTTTTGTCTTCCACGCGCGCTGCTATTACGAATGATTCGTAAGGAAAATTAAATGCTTTCTTCCGAGTAGATTAAATTTATTCGATTAATTTAAAGCACATAATACGTTGATTGCATTATCCGACTTCGTTACATTGACCTTAGGGCTAGATAAATTAGCTTCCGGAGCCTGCATACGTATCAGCTGATATGTAATTTTAAATTTATTTCCACTCCAAACGAAATCCATGCGCATTGGCTGACTTCTATCTCGTTTGAAAGCTCACTGCATTCATCAACGGGCTCTCGAACATCAAAGTGGATCAAGTGTAAAGTATACAGCACATTTATTTAAGCGCTGGCTCTTAGGATCTCGGGAACAATCCAAGCAGCAGAGCGAATAAGCGTGCGCCGCACCGCCTTTGAACTCTATTTAAATTAAACACATGCTTCGATCGAATAGTTTGTCGAGGTAAACAGCCTGCAAAACAGAAAATACTCGCGCGACTCTCGCCCGTTCGAATATTGCATATACACACACAGTTTACACGCACACACATAATACATATATAAATATGTGTATGTGTACCAAACGAGAGGCAAAGTAAAGCCAAGAAGAGAAAACAAGAATGAGCCGGTGCATCTGCGTGTATACGCATTGAAGAACGAACCAGATTGCTGCTCTTTTTCTCTCTTGCCAATGCACAGGCTGAGAGAGGCAGCCAAGCGCATGCCTAGAGAGAGCAAGCAAAAGAGAAGTTTATACAAACGCAAGAAACACACACTTGCGTGTTTCTCTCCACAGCGAGGAAGGGACAAGACGAACGAGCCGCATACATACAGCCGCGCTCGCGCACACATGCACACGTACATTCACGTACTGGTATCCTCCAACCACGAGATCTTATCCAGAGAGGCCGTTGCTGCTTCCACAGCCACCACTGCCGACGCTGCTACTGCTGCAGCAGCTCCGACCTCCTGAATCATCTACTCTGAATAGGACCAAATTCTCCTTAGATCAGAGCCTACAATGATGGGCGATCAGAGCTAGTGTCCGACTAGTACTAAATTAGGTGCTTTTCCCACTGCTTTAGTGGCGCTGGTATTAGTGCCAGTAGTATGGAAAGTCTGACTGCTTGACTCTGGTCAGTCTACAATAAACTGCACTCGCACACGTGCACGTACAAACCCATCTAGATGTGTATGTGAATATATATATGTTCTCTAAGCACGCTAAGAGAGAGTCAAAACTTAATCAGCATAAATCATGATCCGACAATGCGAAAGGAGCTTAGGTGCGAGATCCAAGTGACCAAAGGAGTGAGCTTGATGTAAGTGTTCAGTTCAATCCCGATAAAGTTGAACAAATAGCTCTTTTGCGTTCGAGAAATAACGGAAATAATAGCACAGAAAAACTTTTGGTGACATACATTCCTATTGTGCACTAAAAAATATATAAGAAGTTTAAAATATTTAAAGTGGAAGCTACGAAAAAAATTATGATTGATTTTAACTTACGACTATAATTGACAGTTACTTGTTATTATTATAATCAAATTACATAAGTCAATGTATCAAACTTGATCAAAAAATTTTAAATATAATAAGCAATCAAACGCCAATGAAAATTTACGAATCGTGCAATCTTGTAGATTATTTTATCATATGGACGAAAAGAAGTAAAAAAAAAACACCTAATCTGGTCTTAAAAATGTTGCCTATATTTTTTTACAAGTTACAATTTAAAAAGCGGCAATAATAATCTAGCTTTAAAGATTGTTCTTGACCTTTTTACATTCTCTTTCACGAGAACTGAAATCCAGAGATGTTGATAGTTCATTGTCCTTCCTACTTCTTTTTTTAATAAAAGTATCATCTGGACTCTCTTTATCAAAAATCATACTATCATCATATACCTCAAAAGGAAATGTATCATCTACAACTTCTTCGGTAATCTCATTTTCGTAATAAGGAAGATCAAGAAAATCCTGACTTTGAAAATGTTCAATCACTTGTTCCTTTTCTTTCTCAGAAGAGCAAAGGAAAACATCATTAAAAAGAAAGTCAAACTTCTGAGTTTCAACTTTAGAGAATTTAAGAGGAGTCTTCTCAGCCGCAGATTGTTCGTCCATGTTCTTATTTTCTTTTCCGGGAGAAATAAGAGTAGTTTTCTGACTTTTCGATCGATCGTTTCCAACTTCTTGTTTATTTACAATATTAGACTCTTCTTTGAGAGAAGAAGGAAAAAAATCTAGACTCTCATCCTGTTCGTCGACCATATTATTTTCTTCTGATAGAATAAAAAAATCCTGGATCACTGGATAAGTAGATTTTTTACCAATTTCTTTAGATTCCTTTTCTTGTGAATAATTACGAGAAATATTTTGATGTATGGAGAACTGGACCATAATGTTACTTTCTTCTCGGGAAAAATTAGAACCTGGAGCTTCAGATTGTTCGTCAACTTTCTGAACTTTTTTTTCGGTAGAGGCATCTACCGTCGATATGAATTCATCATCACATTCTTTTTCTACTCTACATCTTTTATTATCATAATGCGATGTTAAACCTCGTTCAGATAAAAACTCTTTATCGCAGATATCACAAACATAATCATGAAAGCCAGCGATTTCCAATGCCAAATGGTACATCGGACATCGTGTTCTTCTCACATGCGTTATCACAGCTTTTTTTGAATGCAACACTGCACCGCATACGCATTCGTATTTTGACCGACGTGGACGCGGTGTATAGTGATTCCTCAACGCATTACCATCGGTAAATTCTTTCCCGCAAATGCTGCATAGTAGAACATTATAGTTTCCATGAGTACATCTTATGTGTTGTATTAATGGGACTCTTCCGGGAAATGGTAAAAAGCAGAATTCGCAAATGCAAGTGGACACTAATTTGCTTACACGTCTGGCTTCAGAGTGCAGATACTCAATCACTATAGGTAACACATCGTTACAATCCTCCATAGTACGGCCTTGTGCTGAATGCTGTAAAAATGGGAATTTTTCACGATATTGTTTGAAAATGTTGAAAACATACAAATAATTTGAAATTTTAAGAAAATTGAACCGTGAAAAAACACTCACTCGAGTATAGTCGTAGTTTCCTATAGGCAGTTGTCCGCGTACTGAATTTAGCCTTAGAATCTAAATCTAAGTATACACTGATATTTCAGTAGATATTATGGTTTGTACATTGTTTACACAAACTAAGTTATAGTGGTTATTCTATGATGGTATTGTTTGTTCTCTAAATTGACTCTTGGAACAGTATTCAAACAATTTAAAATATTATAGCGAATGAAATTTACAGAAATTCAAAATCGTAATACAAATGGAAAACTTTTTTTCAGCGCATCGATATGAAACAGAGTATGAAAAATTTTAAAATCATTATTTTTTTTTTGGTGCTTCAAAAATCCCATTCGCTAGATATAGTACTGTCCCTTGGATTACACGAGACTCGGTGAGAAATAAAAAAATTAGCTTCTGAATGATCAATAAGCGAGGATATTATAATATTGAAACGGTTAACTCAGACTTATACATATTTGATAGCGTGCGCAATATAATACGCTCGATGTTCGCGACCACCCACCAGACTTCATTGCTTTTGTACATCGCTCAACCTCAATCTTCCGTGTAAGTGTGTTCATATGTGTGCAATATAAATGCATATACCTATACAGATAATATTGCACCGCGGGCAACACGTGCTTACGATGTTTCCTCTCTCTCTCTCTCTCTCTCTTTTTCTCTGTCTTACCGATGCGGCATCGGGACACGCTCAAACGAACTTTGTCTCGACGACTGCGATGACAATGATAGAAAATCTTTGCAGTCGCAGTGTGCATTATATACGTCTGCTCGTCGAATACGATATAGGTGTCGTCGATAAATCAGGCTTAACATTTCTATTTCTCGGCTTATAGACAAGTGATAGCGCTTCGCAATGGGTAGTACGCGCGCGTCTACTTGTTACTCGGCGCTCGAGACAGCAAATGCATATAGGTAGGCCCTCCCTCTTTTTACCATCTTATCGAGTCTCCGCAGCCCTTGGCGCAGTCAAGAGACGCGCCCGAGTCGTCAGCAGCTACGGCAGCGACGACGCGCAGTTCTCAAGTTTTATCTTTATTGCGTCCGAGTGAGCGATCGCGACCACGGCGTCGACGACCCATGAGAGCTTCTACTATCCAGCACGCATACTTCGGCCAATTACGCTTGGAAGATCGAGTGAAGTTTAATTAAGCCGATACATTACGTAGCCGTACACACGTGCACACACACACACACATATACATATTATATACACACACAGTCGAATGGACTTTTTCTCGATGGACCCTTTTTGTTCTTTTTCTTGACCCCGTGGAAGACGCTGACCTTCGATGATCGTGGCATAGATACCCTCTTATTTTTCCTCTCTTTCTCTGCTTTTCGTGTGCACACTGAAGTGTGTGTACATGTACGCAAGCACCTTATTATTTTTACCAGCGTGCACGAACTCGTGCCTTGGCCGCGCTCTACCGAAGCTTTTATTTTATAACCTGTACGATGTGCAGCTATATAATATCTGCCTCTTACCTCAATCTTCCTATGCATTTTGTTTCAAACGCGTGCCCACATCTTCTTTTTCAACTGCAACTGCACGGCCAAAGACTGTTTCATGCACTCTCCAATCGGACGATATATCGAGCGAATTCGCGTTTGTACTACAGATACAGCTCTTGATTCGTGACAGACAGAGCTTTGACTTATTCACAGAGCATACGCTTCGAGTTCTATGGATTATTTTTCTGATTTTCAATAAATTTACAAAAATTATTTACGATCGATTTCAATGCAAGGGCGCCAGGAGCAGAGAATATAAAAAAAGGAGGATGTTACGAGAAAATCAGCTACTCCAGGTACAGTCCCTGCTCGTGCTATAATTGTAAACATTGGATTAATGCAAATGCGAGCTTAAAAGCTTAATTGCGTCGATAAAGCACGAAGCCGGTGAATTAAATTCAAATTCATGTAAATTCATTCAAATTTATGAGAAATAGGTGGACGACGACGTCGCCGTGTCGAGAGCACTTACACACATACTCGTGTGCTCACTTAGACTCAGTCGAAGCGAGAGGATACGAGAGAGAGAGAAAGAGAAAGAGAGCGAAAAAGTATTCCCTGTAGAGCTAGTCGATAGCAGTGCTACCTTTGCGTGACGAGCTTCTCTCTTTTGCTTTCACTCTCGTCTCTCTCTCTCTCTCTCTTGTTATCTCTCGCGATGTATTTTATATGTGGCCCCTCTCAGCATCTCGCATCTATTTTTTGCTCATTGATCGTTCAAGACGCCATTTTGAAATACGCCAACGTTAAAGGCGTTCGAAGAATTCTTTAACGACCCTGCGCACGTTCTATATTTTTAATGATACTTCATTAGTTCAGTCGCGAGGCGAAACTCTGCACATTATAAGTGTACCACGAGACTCCAGTTTTTCTCTAGTTGTATAAACTTTCTTTGTGTGTACAGCTCGACAGCAGCGCGTCTTGAAAAATAATGCACACTTATTGGTAAAAAAATGTACTGCTCGTCGTCGAGGAATGATCAATGAAACAGGGAGAAAGATACAGGACAAACATTCCAAACTAACGATTTTATGCGACGGATTAGCTGCAGGAAAATCTATGAATTTTCAGTGACGAAACAGTTTTTTTTAAATAAAAATTAAGACATTCTGTATGATACGAACTACGTAAAGCAAACGAAAAATGTGGAAGGATGAGCAGCAGTGCTTGTAAAGCAATATAATATATAAAGCTCAAGGATGCTCGTTTGATAGGTAGTTATTATATTATCCACGCCCAGTACATTTAGCGCTGCACCTTATAAAGATATTTCATGCTACTACGATCGAAGAGATACATTTTTTAATTGTTTCATTACAGCGTCGTATATATACGTATGTGATAAATAACATGCGCAGCTCCGGCGACTCATTTACTCTTTGCTGCCAACGAATCGCACGGGCATCGGTACAAGTTTATCGGGAGTGTGTACTGTACGAGTCTTTAAATCGCAAATTTTACAAACGCAATTCATTAAAGTTAAAGGCAATAACAAAATCTAAGCGATTTAAAAGAAAGCTCGATGCAGGATTTTAATGAAGCAATGCAAATACTAGTTGATGCATGTGCGCGCGCAAGCAACAGCAGCAACGGCTGAGCGTACATGAATCAATAATTCATTACACACGAATTCCGGAGTTCGCATTATACGCAGCCAGCGCTCGACTCGCTCTGCTCTTTTCCCGTCGTTATATTATATACTTTGATCTCTGAGAAGTGCGTAGCGAGCGGTGTATCTTGCTGCTTGTTTTTTTGTTGTTGTTGTCGTCGTCGTCGTTGCGAGCGTACGTGTGCGAGTGCGTGCAATCTTCCGTCCGCGCCGCTCATTATCAACGACGCCATGACGTCGCCATTGCTAACTTCTTTACCTTCCGTTTTCTTCCCGCGGTGGCGGCAGTATAGACTTTATACTTTGTCTTTATACATTTTGATATCAAAAGTACGCGAGGTATGCGCGCGCGAGCACATGTGCACCGAGCGAGCAAGAGAAAATTTTTTGCTCGAGCCGCGCGTGCTCTGGCTTTTCGCTTCGATGCTTAATACGCTCTCTTATTATTGTTACATAATAGGGTGTACGGCGGCGGCGTGGCGCAAGGTGTGCGCAGCGCGAAAGGGTACATTTAACGACGACTCGCGGCTGTACGCTCCACGATCGTGGCGCCTGCAACTCTCTATTTATAGCGGCTTGATTGTTATTGTTGCTTTTTTATCGGGTCCCTCAACAATAACGAGTGTCAGTCAGCTTCGAGACGCTCTCACGTACTGAGCAGAAAATAATTTAATGAAGGCTTAGCTTTATGCATTTCAAAAGAAAATATTTTCAAGAATGCGCAAAGTTGGCTTTTTTGAGGTTTTAGCTGTAGCGACGAAGTAAAGCGAAAATATATATATGGACTCGATTGTACGAAGCAGTGACTCACGCAAGTTTTATTTTCAACACCTTGAGCAATTCTTTTGACATGAACGTTTTGCAAAAAAATCGACCGACAAATTTATCACAAAAATTCGCACGCTTTATATCACAATTAATTTAAAAACTCTTTCCTTGCTCAAGCGCAATATCGTCGAGAAGTTGCGACAATCAGGTCACACCAAACGCGTTGGGATCGCTGTAAAAACAAACTTCCAAATTCGATCAAACGCGTAATTTTCGCGACTCATGCCGGTCGACAAGAAGTTGCCTCTCTTTTTCTTTTACTCTACTATCTATTGCTCATTAGAAACGAACAAGCGCGAAGAATTTTATACACTGCTAACGACCAATCACCGCGTGTGATCTTATATCGCCCTAGTGTATATCGTACGGAGCGGCTCGAGCTCGTGCAACGATTAATTTTTTCTTCATGTCCCGCAAAATAATTATACTTCTGTAATTTTGTGTTACATGCCCGCAACTCTTTAACTTCTGTGTTCGGCTATCGAGATAGTCATTTTTCTCCTTCTGGCGCGCAATTACGAGCTTACTCGCTCGCTCGTTCGCTCGCTCGCGCGCGAGAGACGTCCAATATCCGCGCGCGCAATCGGGAGGCGAAGCCTAACTAAAAGTCCACCTCGCAAATTGTCGGTTATTACGCGAATGTGCACGTTTATCGATGCACAGGGCGACCGCTTGACCCGCCCTTGCCTCTCTCTCTCTCTCGCTCGCTCGCTCGTGTGCATATTGTGGCTTATAGCGTGGCAACGCTGATGCACTACTACTGCTGCTGCTGCCGCTGCTACAACAGCCTTCATGTGCATCACATCAGAGAGATAATGCTATACTCGTGAGCATCGACGATGATCGATTCGTAATAGCGAATAAATTTACTCGCTATCGTGCACAGCCTCAGACGTACATTTTAAGTTTTACACGGAATTTCGCTGTTGAAACACACATTTTGAGCTGAAAAAATCGCTTGCCGACGTACATTTTTGACGATCAATTAGAGGTATACTTTGCTGTAATGATTATTTCGTTTTCACGCCGAACTACTTAACGATGTGTCGTGTAGGTGCAAATCATGTATTAAGACAATAATCTAACTTCGATTGTAAGTACTTTTCGATTGTAAAATACTGTACGAGTGAATGATCGTTTGACTCAACTTATTGATCTCATTAATACTTCAAGAATCGATCTTGATAACTTGCTTAATGCCTGCTTAGCATGGCCACTGCTCTTATCAATAATAGCAGTCCGAATCGAACTTGATTTTATTTTAATTTTTATGTTTTTCTCTATAGAGCAAGTTTATAAAGTATTCAGACTTTTTCGCAATTTTTCTTCGAAAAGTTTATACAATTTTCAATTAAGAAGTTTTGAAATACCTTTTTCCTAAAACCACTCTGTTGATGCTAGAGAGTTTTAAAATATTCACAATAAACATGAATTTCAGAAAAACACTAACTTTAAGTCTTTCAAAAAGGGTGATAGACAGTTCCAAAAATTCCAATAAAATTTGGTAACACGTATGATATATGAAAAATACCAAATTTTTAATACCATCAGAAAAAAAAATTTCGGACATTTTATTTCACAGATAATCGAGCATATATTCATAGACAAAAACACATGATAAATAATCTATATAGGCTGAAAAAAACGAACAAACAAGATTGCAAAACTTCGTAACTCCCACGAGAAAGGCTATGCGTGGTTTTCGAATGAGCATAGAAGTACATATGCTTATGAAAGAGACAAGGGACGAATAAAGACACAACCTACCGAGATGGATTGCGAAAAGTAAGTTCAGATAGAGGACGCAAGATACATAG
The DNA here is from genome assembly GCA_034770305.1 of Trichogramma dendrolimi. Classification (NCBI taxonomy): domain Eukaryota; kingdom Metazoa; phylum Arthropoda; class Insecta; order Hymenoptera; family Trichogrammatidae; genus Trichogramma; species Trichogramma dendrolimi. Next base: position 462,162 of record JAPMIB010000037.1, on the reverse strand, counting down.
GGTTGGTCTCTTTTTCTCAGTCCGACTGTTCTTCTGTCCCTCTCGTATAGGATATTTTATATAGATATACCTATATGAAGCGTATCCATAGTCGAGTGTGCGTCCTCGCGTCGGTATAAGAAGAATAGCAAGAGCGGATGATGAAAGAGAAAGAGGAGAGAGAAAATACTTACACACACACACACAAACACACATATAAATACGTATATATGACGGGAGGGCAGAAGAGGAATATAAAGAGCGGACCTCCCAAGTAGCAACTGAAATGGCGGTTCATCAGCGTTCACCATTTGCTGCCGCAGTTGCCGCGTGGAAAAGCTGTCAAGGAGTAACATTTATACTTTGAAACGAACCGATGAATTGCAAAGTTGATGTTGCTCCTTGCGAAGTTCGTTAAAAAATGATTACTCCGCAGCTCGTCTCCGAGTACGTGCGTATATCGCTTGTAAATTCACAAATAAACGAGCTGGCCATTATGTATACGGGGCTTTAGCGAGGAGACCTTAACCGTGCGGGCAAATTTAATCGATGCTCGAGTCCTCTAAGAGTTTACAAATTAGTAAATGGCCGTACAAGCAACGGAAGGCAAACGAGCAACGTAAGTGGCTCGCGTTTCAGCTACGGATGATTGTCAAAGGGAATGGATGGACTCGTACGGATGGGCAATGGATAAATAAACGCATGCACGGTGAGATTGCCATTGAGTGAACTGCATTGCCTTCATAGTGAAATTGGTTTTCTTTGCATAAACCAAAATCCAATATCTTATTTTCAATAAGCCGTAGATATACGTTACATAGAGAAGCAAGAGACTAGGAGGAGGAGGTTTTTTATCAGAGGCGATATTTCTTTCAGTCGTAGCTGGCCTCAAATAGCGCATTGTCTACTTCTGTCACTCGCGCGCGCACGCAATAAAGCTGAGATTATACCGCGCATAAAGTCATAAATTGCCGACCCTTTATATATAACGAAAAGATTCCGAATATCGCGGCAATCTTACACGTCGCCGATGGCGCTCGGGAGATAGGACGCGTGCACGCAAAGTATAAGCAGAATAAAGTCACGCTTACGTATACTCGCCGGCGCACATATCTATATTTGTGCATGTGTGCGCTGTATATGAGCGAATATGCGTGTATATGTACTCGTCGTCTAAGTCACACATAGTGTTGTATAGCGAGAGAGAAACAGAGAGAAAGAGAGAGAGAATGAGAGTATGAATTCCAGTCACGTCGTCTAATAAAGCTCGAGGCGCGCAGCCTTGGCGCATGAGGCGTGTACATAAACCGCCGACGTATACACGAGAGTAATTTGTTCCTTACGCAGCAGTATACGCATCTCGCGAGGAAGAAAAGCTCCTTTGCGGCTGCTGCTACTACTACTACCGCCTCTGCAGTATATATATGCGCGGCCCCTCTGTCTGCCCATTTGTCGCACGATAGAAAGACGAACGCCGAGGCGAAAATGCGATATTGGGAACTAACAGATATTAATTTTAGCCGTAAGTGCTGTGCGAATATTCGACGCGAGACTCGGGATTCGCGCGCAGCAGCAGCAGCAGCAGCAACAGCAGCAGCAGCCGAGTGTGCGACAGAGAGATAAGGCACACGCGCGCCCCAGAGAGGCTTTACGAGCAGCCGAGCCCACTCGCCTAATGCCTGCCTCTACGCGGACTGCGGAGGATCGATGATGTGTAATTGTACGACGAGCTTCGAGACGTATAATCGAGCCGATGCAGCCTACACGAGCGTCATCGCCTGGCCAAACATCCCAAAGCCTGTTTCAGTGGTTACGACTTGGCGCCCAATCTCCGCCCGCACTTGTATTCCTAGCCTTTTTTCGCATCGAAAAGCAAAATGGGTCCATGTTGTCTTTGCCATGAGTTTTCCGACTTCGGCAAAATTGCCTGCGTCGACTTTATTTGTTTTTCAAATTATAATTCATGTCCGACGCGATATAGGTGGTATGAAAAAAAATCCGATGAAAAATTCAATGATTCGGAAGAATTATGACCAATTATCCGTGTTTTCATTTGTTTTCATACGGAATCGAATAAATCTCGAACTCGAGCGTCGTTATTTCGGACAAGATGCGTAATAACATTTACAATTGGTAATAATCTCTATAACGAAGAGCGTCAAAGATTGATGATAATTAGCTTTATGCAATTAAAAGGTTTCTATACGCCTGCAAGCTAAGCTAAAACGATAATTCATGTTCCTCCGTGCTACGTACATACACGTACAAACGTGTACGCGTATTCCCATGTACACCTGAAGTACACACACATGCGGGGAGAGAGAATGAGTCGAAAATCATAACATCACACTCGTTAAGATTTCAACAAAAAGTTTTTCCCTCGTGTAAAAAGCTGACGAACGAATCACTCGTGTTTGGCTTTGAAAAATTAACGCGTACCTCTCGGCTGATGTACACACCGTACGAGCTGGTAATCAGCGGACAGCCCTCCTACGCTTTGGCGCGAGCGAGCAAGAGAGAGAGAGAAAGAGAAACGGAGCGAGTTTGCCCAGCCGCAGCAAATTAACACGAGATTATTGATGACCTAGGAACAGATTAATTTGGTTACGGAATTGCAATCGTGCCGCAAGCGCGCGTGTATAGACAGGCCAACGAAGCGCATGAATAGACGACCGATGACAAAAGAGCGCACGAGCCACGGCACGCACAGCCGCCGCAGCCGCCATTAGTATACACGACTCGTGCCTGGTATACACGAGTGTACGTGTATGAATTTGTGTATGTGTGTGCGCGCGAGAGGGATGAAAGTGCATCAGCGAATGCACGCATATGGCCGATATGAAAGTGTATTATACGCGCGGATCCACCCCATATACACGGGAGCGCGCGCCGACGACGGACTCGTATGCTTTACGACTTTTTGGGCAAATTGAACCAACTCCTCGTAACTCGTTGGGCTACATAGCAGAAAGCCCAAAGCGCGTATGCTTTGGTATGTATATGTAATATATAGAAATACATATGGAGAGGGAGCCGCCGATTCAAATTACAGGCAAGGATGGAAAATCGTCATCCATAATGCTTACTGTACGTAACTCGATATTCCGCAGCTATGTCTCAATTTTTTTTCGGACACTGTCGAGGGGATTCGCTGCGGCTCGACATCTGCTTTCCGAAAAAGAGGATAGTGCCCAGAAGCTGTACTCGCAGCTTATACGCGACTTGCGACTGCTTGCGACTTTTTAGGGGAGATGCGAACGTGAAAAGGCTCGGCAAAGCGTAAATCGAGCACGTATAGATCCAATAAAAGTAGAGAAGCTAGTCGCGTGCTGGCCATAATTAGAAAGAGAAAGACGCCTATATGGATGCGAGGGAGGCGCAAGAAGATTGAGTTATTGCGTCCTAATGCGACGGGATGTATAAAGCAGACTCGATCGAAACAACGTGATACACGCGCGCTACGAATTGTTGACTTGGCGGATTTTTCTGCCGCGCTCAGCAGCAGTAAATTGAAAATGAGATTATATAAAGTTAGACTTCGAGTTAGAGCACGCACGAATCTCCCAAGAATTAAAAATTTGTTAAATAATTCAATATTTAAAATTCGACTGCGCAAGTATTATCGACGTTTTCATATGGCTTTGCACGTCGAATGGAAGCGAGGTGCACAGGTTAGAGGAGGAAAACGAAAGGTAAATCAGCACGGCGGAGAAAAATCAGCGAGCGTGACAGAGAACTACTGGAGGTATAGAAAGAAACTCGCTCCCGCTCACAATATATAATACAAAAAGAGAGAGAAAGAGAGAAAACACGCGCGCATACAAAGCCTTGCGAGTAATACGATGGCTATCTAAATGAATACATCAAGGCTCATTATAAAAGTCACTGGGCTCGCACTCTACGCTGCTGGCAGCGCCGTGTAGCGCTATGGGCTTACATGCATCGCGTATATAAATATTGATGATTTTCAAGCGGCTTGTACTGTGCGCGCACTGCAAGCTCCAAGTCTTTTTTTATATAGTCGTGACGGTCTAATCTATACCCGAACGTGATTTCTCCCTCTATTTCTCGTCTCTCCTTCTCTCTTTCTCTCTCTGCACGGAGTAGAACACGATGCACTACTCGTTGTATATAATTCGTACGGCTCGCATACCTCTTTCCTCTTTGCATCTTGTGGCTCGTATAGCACTCGCGTGCAGTCGAGCTGCAGTCCGGCGAGCTGCTTCGCTCTGTCTCTGGCTGCGGCTCACGTGTGTATCGAGCGTTGCGCTTTTTAAATGCTGCCTACTGCAGTTGTATGGAATACTACCGCAATACAACACGGAGAGCCGCAGCCAGTCGGTCGAGCAGCAACGCAAATCTAGATATGCAACATGCAGCCAACGTCCGACGCTTATATTAATGTCTTTATTACAATGAGACTGCTCCATTTTCTTTTTACATCATACAAAGCGTCGGAGCGCGGAATTTTCGACTCCTCTCTTATCGACTCGAGACAACGTCCAAGAAATAAGAACATATTTTATTTTCTCGTTCAGTCACGCACAAAGTTAAAAGCTTTTGCGTGTATTTTATAATAAACCGAAGACCGCTTTAAATCAAAAAGTGCATTGAACCGCATCGGTAAACGCTAAGATCAGAGTTTATATATATGATACGAGGCAAAAAGTCAAGCCCGAGCAGTAGTTGCAACGTCTGCTTAGTCGAGGGTAGTCGTAGGCTCGATCGGCTCCAACTTCTTGCCCGAGGAGTCGTGGCTCGGCTGGCTCACGACTTCTCGACCCGTCGAACGGGTGTAGCGTGGGTGCACGTCGACTCTCTGCGAGTCGAGATATCGCTTCATCAACGCCGAGCTGCGATTCTATCTCGAGCGCAGCTCGCGGTATCGCCGCGCAGCATCGACTTTTCTCGGCGCGCGCGCGAATTCTATTGCCGAGTGCGAATAAAATATTCCGAACCGGATTTGCGATGCATAAGTCACGCCATTGCCATCGTGATGCTATACTTAGAGCTGCGGCGCATATGTATATAGGATGCAAATTAAAATGTCTGATTCGTCGCTGCGCCAACGGCCCCCGCGAGTCATACTTTACACTTTTCCGGTGTGAATCTCCAACGTATGCACACGCGTTGGCTCGTACACACATTCATATTCGGCGCTGACAGCTCGTATGACGAAGGGTTTCGCGATTTTCGGTTAAAATTACTCCGTTGCCGAGCCTATATACAAGCGGTATATATTTGTTGCGTCTAATGGCGTTAAGAGCTTTTCTCAAAATGAGCATACATTCACGTCCACATGCTAAAATGTAAACACGGACTTTTAGCTTTTTAAGCGCAATAATTCATCTCTCGATTCGAATTGAACAGCTTGCGGAATATATACTACGTATACATGTGCGTTTTTTGCCGAGCTGAAGCATTCCGCACACGTTGAAGGTGTCGACGACCAGACGGGACGAACGAAAAAAGAGCGAGAACGAATCGAGCAAGATCTTTTCTCTTTTTCTCTCCCTCTCTCTCTCTCTCTCTCTCATGCAGGAAAAAAAGAATATCGAAGCAAGTAGCAACAGCAGCGACAGCACTTCTTGGATCTCTTAATTGGTATGACTCTCTACGCTTGATTCTATCGTCGCGCGAATATACGACGGGACACGTCAGGTGCGTTCTCTCTGTCTCTCTTTGTCTTTCTTTCTTCGCGCGTACTTTATATGAATGTACGTTTGTACGATTCTCGCCGATGATAAAATGCTCGAGTAGCGAGTACAGGTCTGTCTCGCGCGAAAAAGAAGCAAATGCAAACGTAGCTTGTCTCGGTGCACACGTGCATGCATGACGTCTTAGCGACAACACAGACGTTGCCAACTATAAGCGAGGCATAGCGAGAAAAAGCATTAAAACGAGCCTCAGAGAGCGAAGGGAGCGAGAAGAGAAAGAGAGAGAGAGAGCGAGTAAGAGTAAAGTTGCGAGGAAAAGTTGTGCCTTGCAACCACCAATCCTTTAAGCCATGGCCGGGAACTTTGCCACTGATCCTCTTCTGATGCTCGCTCCGTGGTTCCGAAGGCGCAAAAGGCTTAGAACCACACCCGACTTCGAGCCATCCTCGACCCTCTGTCCAGCCGGTTATATCGACCAAAGTCTAGCCGACTGCTTATTACACTTATTAGTGCGTCTGATGATCGATCGGGCCGTTGTTAAAAAACAAAGTAAAATTGATACTTTGAACAATTGATACTCTCAACGATTCCGATCTGCACGCAAATGAGGTATTCTATAGTCAAATATAGACCAACCGTAGTAGTCGGGCCATTGCATTGGTATATACATTGGCGCAGAGTGCATCCCTCTTTACTTGTATATCGTGGCAACGATCGTTCGTCCCCACCGCGTGCATTTGCTCGACAATGTACACGAGATACGTATATATACAGTAGCACTTTAGCCCTCCCCTTTATACTCCTTTCTCTCTTTCTCTTACATTCATTCGGAGTATTTACGACCTATGCAGCGTCTGCGCTGAGGTAGTTAAATCGTTGATAATAAATGTTCTCGTGCGGTCATCGCGGCGTAGACAACTTGTGCATCTGCGCGCGATCTGCATCAAATTTCGAGGGCTGTACTTTTTATGTATTTTTCACGATATTACAACAGCAAGAGAGAGAGAGAGCCCAGCACGACGATTTCTTTCCAATTATACTCCACTCCGCAGGACTAAAGGATCGATTGTCTCGTCGGTCGTGCACGCCTGCATGCAGATAAATATATAGCAGCGCCATATGTCGAGGCAGACATTTTTGAAATAGGATGGAGTCGACTGCGCGTGTGTATACAGTGACCGTGCGTGCATGCACCTCGCGCCCAGGAATGTCCGGCTCTCTATATGCTATAGATATTGCGATATAGTATACTCGTCCAATGAAATTGGAAGTTCTTTCTTTTTTTTCTGTTGGGACAGTCAAGAACGAGATATCGATGAAAAGGGGGAAGTTTATGGTCAAAGTTGGTGTACCGAGTTCGGGTGAATTTGATGAAGTGCCTTTCACGCGCCCGGCCTGCGTATGAGGACCGAGTTGCACGTGAAAGGAAGCGCTGCTAGTTTGGAAAAGTGCTCGGACCCTTGAATTAGGGGCAAATCAATCGTTTCAACTTTATTTGTCTCTGTATAAAGTGTTTTGAAACAAACATAGAATTGCATGTATAGAGTACGGAGCACAAAGTAAAATTTGACGTTAGGCTATCATATTGCGGGTAAAGGCGCATTTGTTATTGCAAAGAAACACTTGAGCCGAGGCGGTTTACCGCACATATAAAACGGCTTAATAAAAATGTAACTCGTTTCTCACCACAAAGCTGTACAAAGGACACATAACATTTGTAAACATTCAACTGCCGCTTCCAACCGCGCATTATCTCTCGCTCGAGATCGACGTTACGTGTATAGTAGCACGTGCATTATAAATATAAGCACATAATGTATACGAGTGTCGGCCGACGAGTGACTGACTCGTTTCCCTCCTTTTGTGCCGCGTCGCGCGCAACGCGGTGACGTTTGATTTAGAATATCGTGGACTGCATGCGAACCAACACGACTTTTCAGCGCCTCGCGTTTATGCGGGTTTTACGGACTTCGCCAACTGACGTCGAGCACTGGAAAACTTTGCTGCGGTTTGTGCGCGAAACTCACTTGACGATTCATCATGCGACGGTGAATAAATACCCAAAAAAACGAAAGAACGAGTGGATATAATGTTGAAAAAATCAACAAGAAAGAACGTAAAAAAAGTTGCTAATAAACCAAGTTCTCGAGTTGGCATTGCTGTTTATGGAATTGTTATTTACAGATGTACATTATTGACTTGATAATAATTACACAGTATATTCTTAGCAACGATACAAATTCTTGAAATTTGGTTCTAAAAATACTAAAAGATATTATATTAAATAAAATAATTGTACGTTTTACACTGTATCTAGTCACGTGGACTTGACTCTGTGAACGACATGAACATTTGAGAATTTGCCATCAGCTCGATAAATTGTGGCGCATGTACTCTAAATTATTATTATAAGTATAAATTGAGCGTTGAAATTTTAATACGGCAAATAATGAGCTCGATAATCGGAAGATTATCGATCGGTAATAGAGGACATTTTCACGAAACAACCCTGATCACGAATCGATCGAGGTAGACGAACGTCGATCATGATAATGATGATGACGATAATGATGAAAGCCCAAAGACTTGTTTATGCCCTCTTATATATATATATATATATATACTCTCTCTTTCAAAATATATTCATTACTGCGACAGAATAATTTTTTGCCATTACAAGCGAGAAATACATATGTATTTATGCAAGAGAAGAAAATTCAACGATAAACGCCCGTTCGAGCGTATTATGTTCGGTAATTACAACCGATAATGCTTTTGTATTTATACAACTATTATATATAATTGCTCACCGGCTCATGTGTGCAGGCGTATTACCGCAGCAATTATGAAAAATTGCACTGGTAATATACACGTGTTAAAATTGGCTTTTATACAATGCGAGTACGAAAGAAAGGGAGGAGGAGGAGGAGGAGGAGGAGGGGGTAGGGGTTGCGCCGACATCAGACCGAAATGATCTTTCATCAAGGTTTTTCCGCAACGGGATCGATACTACGGCGATACAAGTCGTGATAAATCCTGACTTTTCGATAAAGCCGAGAAAAGCTTAATTTCGAGGTTTATCAGGCTGAAAATAAATCTATACGGTGCTTTGCGCTCTGCGCGGCGCAAGTCGTGGAGAAATTACGAGCGCTCCGTTAATCTAAGGCGCGCAAGGAAAAAGAATTTAAAAAAGCCGATAAAGCAGTAGCAGAAGTGGAGAGAGCGAGAGAGGGAGAGAATGTGGCTGACGAAGGCGTCGCGACGCCTAAAGGCACCCACGAAACGGAACTAGCGTCGCCGGCGTCGGGCGCGCGCTCGAGAAAGAAAGTCCGCATAGGCAGAAAGGCAAGTATATATTATAGACACACACACACACACACATACAACAGAGACGCGCACAACAAAACGAAAGAGAGCAAAAAACGTATATATTTTGTTGGCATATACATACACAAGCTGTTCCAAGAGTGCAAGGGAAGAAGAAAAAGGGGTTGGTTCGGCATACTAAGCTTCATGCAAGGCAAATAGCGTTTCGCTCCGCAGTCTATACTCTCGGTGCGCATACATACATACTTAGAGGGACGAGCGAGAAAGTGTGGAGCGCCTCAGCTCGTGCGTGTGTTTGCACGTTTTCGCAAACATAGAACTTTTACTTGTATATTTAAATTCGCACCGAAAGAGGCGTATACACATGCAGTATACGGCACAAAGGTACACCACTGTTTCTGCTGCTTCTGCTCCGCTCCTTTCTTTCTCTGTTTCTCCGCGCGCTGCTACTTTTCTTCTTCCTCTTTTTTTTTCTCTCTCGCAGCTCTTCTCCTTGCCTATACTGCTTCCTTTGAATCGAGTTAATACCTATTCCGCGCGCACATGCATTTACGTATCTTGGCTAAGTGGCTGCTACCGTTGTTAAATCGAGAGCGAAATACACTTAAACGAATTGCGCCCGAGGGATAAATCATTCGGCTCAGCTAAAGTAAATGCGTGCACTGCTCTACTCATGCCGATTGATTTGCATAGCGCACATTACGATTGCGAGGCAGAGGCATCGATTCGCGCGCTCTTTCTCTCCTTTCGCGTATGGCAAAAAGCGAATAAGAGAGAAGGGGGTTTAAAATCAGTGCTACTGCTGCTACCACTACTATTGCTGTACACCGAGCATTTTCGAAATTGGCCATATTTTAGAGACAAAATAAAAGTAATAGGACGATGCTTTAAGTAAAACGAGCCAAAAACATCGTTCACACACGCATTATACGTTTGCCGAAGCGAAAGTCCAAAGCCTGCGATTCGATTCTTGCAGGGACGTGCCATTTTATCGGCTATTCATCAGAAATTGATGTTTAATGCTTTCAGTGGAACTGAGAATGGATGATAAGAGAGATGCATTGCCTGTATGTTTATTGACGATTAGCCAAGCATTCGTACCTAGAAAATGAGTATCATCTTGTCTAGAGTTTCAAAACAAGTCACAACAGGGGTAGGTGAGAAATGCAGCAGCATCAGCAGCACGCACGTGTCTACGTCTAATGATTTTACTCTGCTTAAATATCGTCTGAATAAATTAGAATCAAAATTAAGCAGCAGCTCGCACAGTGAGGTTTACGTAATTGCTTGGCCCAAGGCAAATATATATACATTGGCCGCGCCAGAGTGATAATTATAAGAATCGTCCCCTCTGGTGCTCACAAAGTCACCCTATACATAATACAGACGATGTAGCAGCAGCAGCAGCAGCAGCAGCGGAGTGCAGAGCAAACTGTTAATTTCTCCGATGTTCCTTCTAAGCTGTTATTGTGACCATGCCCGAAGATCTCTGGCATCTCGGAATCTTTTCGCACACGCATTCGTTGCGGGGGTTCCTCGGCACGCAGCCTTCAAGGAGAGAAGGCGTAGAAGAAGAAGTAGAAGAACGCAGAGGCACGTATATTGTAATATATTAAAATGAGGAGCGAGTAAGACCGCAGCCGAGCTGCATCCGAATGAAGTATAGCTCGAGTTGAAACCGGCAGCAAGAACGCCTGGCAATAGTAATTATTGGACTGGCCAGTGACCCGCTCGACCGCCCGCCCCAGCCCGTATAGAGTATAGTACGGAGCGAGAGTCATTAGAGAGAAAGAGCGGCAGAGAGAGAGAGAGAGAGAGAGAGCGGCTCGCTACATGCACATACGCACGCGTACGGAAACGCAATAAATTGATTATTTGCGTCAAGTTTTACGAGCTCGGGCGCTGAAATACACGAGTCAAGCTACGCTGTGTACATAACGCGCGCAGAGCTATTTCGGATACCTATATGAGCCCATGCGCGAGGGACAATGAGCTATTGACATTCCGCAGTGAGGTGCGATATTGAATTTCGCATGAAGAATCGATAGCGCGTATGTCCCGCCGAGCGGTCCATGATAATTTTCACGGGAGGAAAAACTCAATGGTCGATTGCACCCACAAATTATTTCATCGTGAGAAAATGAGCTACGAGCTCGACGAGAGAACCATGCTAAATCTCGACCCTGTCTATTAGCTATGTATATTTATGCGTTATATCACGACTGCTTCGTGAATATGTATTTTTATCAAGCTCCGTTCGCCGAAGTAATTACCGAAAAATGCCAACGACCGATCTAAATGGCAATCTTATATACAAAAGAAAACGTTCACGAGCACAAAGAAAAGTGTCACCATTATATGTGGCCACGAAAAAGCCAATATAATTAGGTTTAGGTGAAAGGTCCACAGCTTCCGAAAAATATGGCTTTCTAAAAAATAATCCGTTATTGTCTCGGAGTGTGAAATCATTGTCCTCGAAGAACAACGGCAGCGGTAAAGTCAGCAGCCGCGGCGATAGCCATTAAAAATCTCAAAAGATTCCGACGACACGCGTTCGTCGTCGATGCAATCGGGATCATAAACTTTGAGCGGCGGTTCTCTCTCTCACTCTCTTCGTTGGACCAACGCGCGAGCCAGAGAAGCGGCTATATGCGCTTGGTATTTTATGATTATGTGAAAATAAACGCCGGCAGGAAATTTGCATGCGAAAGAGTAGAAGCTCTTTCGGCAATTAACGTTATGTTTCAACAAATGATTATTTCCCGCACGAATAGCTTTTATAGCATATACGCGTGTTCGTCAGCTCATTTGTCTGACAGTCGCGAGAGTGAGTATATGGACACAGAGTCGCACATTTGCTACGCCCATCTCTGTCTCTCATTAGCACTTGAGAATTTTTGACCGAATCGTCGTTTGAGCGCGCGAGGCGTTTCTGTACCGGTTTTTGGCCTTTTTGACTGGATCCTCTGCTGCTCGAGAAAAAAGAATCCAAGTCAAGAGAGCAAAAAGAAAGGAAAGGAAGCGACGGTACCGCGGAGAAAGAAGGTAGCCGACACATCGGTTGGTCTCGAGAAAGCCAATTAAAAAATGTTTTGTCCGCCGATGTGTGATTATATGTGACCGATACGTGGGCTCGCTTTGCAGTGCATCGCGATGCAAGCCAATAAAAAGGAAAAGGGTACCGATGTAGTCCAATTCCCGAGTCAAGTATTCGAAAATGAGAATCTCGGTAGGAAAGAGGAGGCACCACGGGCATACACGCGTGCACGCGAGCGAGCGAACCGGGAGAGAGAAAAAATCTGTGGTCGTGGAGGGCGCGCATTTATGCCTGCACACACACACTCCATACGTAGACAGTAAGCTGTAGGAGTGCAGCATTCGCAGCGCAAAAGGGAGAAGAAGTATATAAGTTTTGGTCATATAGCATAGCGCGCGCGGCGCAGTGCACCGAAACGGCAGCTGCTTCGGAGTCGGGCAAATTAGTAGCCGGCGCGTGATTGGTCTGTTGCCGCCCCGCGCGCCCTTGCTTATACACAAGTATTTTCTCTGGCAATTCGGCTTGTATTATTTTCGTTCCATTGCACGAGAGTGTATGCGCAACGGAACGAAAATGATGCTAGGCCCTTGCGGACGAGCGAGAAAGAGGAAGAGCGCCTGGACACTCGTTGGCAATTTGCTCGTGCGATATCTTTATACCAGGATTTACGATGAGATAATCATCAGGACAACTGCGCCACGCTGCACCGACCGAGGGATGTTCCGAGATCTGATTTTTTTTTCAAATCGAAATTATTATTATTATTATTAATGCGCGCGCGAATGCGTCGACCGAGGCCGGGACCCAGCTTATAATTAGAAAGTCCGAGGGGTAGGTCAGGCGTGTGCGAGCCTCGAAACTCTCGCACATTCAAAATGACTTTATTAAAGTTTCTTCCAGTCTCTCCTTTACGCACACCTCTTCCTTTTGCGTGCGCACAACAAGCATATGCAATATTCGCGTGATCACTTGAACGCACAGACGGATATGCGCTGCGAGCGGCGAATCTTAGAGCCGCGTGAGTAAAGTCCGAAAACGAGTTTCACTACCCCACTGCACTCAGGCGCACGCGCACGCGCAAAAATGGAAAAATCCCGTGTAGGCGATGTGATCAACGCGTTTGAGATCTATATTGACGATGTATGAGAAATTATCGCATGAGACGGTAAATTATACAAGCTAAGGTTGCCATTTCCCTGTAGTAAGTATACATGGTCTTTTGATACAAATTATGTATGGTTATATAAATATATACATGGGAACGTATATTTATGTACCTCTACAACAATTAAATTATTTAATAAATGATTAATCATATTTATTATGAAAATTGTGAATTGTAGTTTTTGATACTTTGGTTATTTATTGATAGTGAATATTGATCCAATTATTTACGGGAACACAATTATTACTACTGATAAAGAGTTGTCAGGCCGTTTAAGGGCAATCAATTGTCGTTCGAGTCTCGGAATCAAAAGGTAAAAAAAAAATCCTCACGAGCTCGCATTACGTATAACAAGCATCTGAGGGCACAAACACAAGACTAGGTCTAAGCCTGTATCGCCAAGTTTGAGAGAAAACGATCGCGTCACGAAACTTCATGCGGCACGATTACATTTTCCTTTTAGATTTCATTATGTATCTTTTGCTCGCAACGGCTGCTTTAATACGCTAAAAGAAATGGAGTATCTGTAGGTAGATATCTGCTGATACTGCGGCGCATGCTTACTTGTCTCTTTTTTGCGCGCTTATTCCCTTACCATTACTATTAAACAAGACCGCTAGCTGGCAGCTACTAGCAGCTCACCAGGTGTATAAATCTACACTAGAGATTTTCAGTCTCGCTGTGCGACGTTGGTACACAAGACCCTTAAAGTACGTCGTCCCAACGTCGAGCTCCGTTGATAGATTTACATTGAGATTGGACGACGGACTGCAGGAGCAGTGCAGCGAACGGACGGCGATTTACGAGGGTCTCTTAATGATCGATTCGTAAAACGACGTCGAGGGTAAATCAGCAGTGTATTCTGTGCACGCGCCTCTCTACGAGCGGAATATTCGAGAAAGCAGACGGAACGCCGAGCGATTTTAATGGGGTGGACGTGAGTTTATATGGCCAAAGACACTCGTTAACTCTTTCTGCGAGTGCGCGCGCTTTGATTCATTTCGTTCGCGAGATTTGCAATTCATCATGCGTCACCGAGCAACTACGCGACTGTATAACCGCCCGCTGGATACGGGGTCACCATTTGTTTTCCGCGAGACTTCGTTAATTCGGGATAAAAATTGCTCGCGTAATTGGAGATACGCAACGTCTTGCCTCGGTGCGCCACGGACGACGTATTGTACCTATTCGGCTTCGAGGCTCGTTTAATTTTTTTTTTCTTTTTTCGCGTATAAAGCAATGCAACTATAAGAATGTTCTCCGAGTAATTAAGCTGAGCCGAGCAGGATTTATTTATATGAGACAACAATAGTCGCGACAACAAGAGCGAAAAGCCCTTTTGTTTTCAAAAACGAAGTAGTTCATAATAAAAACAATAGCACACATCAGGATTACTTACTCCCACGTTGGAATCGATTACCTCGCAATGTGTAACGTTAAACTTTGAAGATGTAAAAATGTTCTTACCTGAAACAGAGAATAAAACGAGTGCGTTAGTCGGGCTTGCGAAATATAACTTCATGCAATGATTTATTATTTACGATATAAGCGTATAATAGCAAAAATAAAATAAAGGAGAATCCTAAAAGCTTATAAAGTGGGGATTGGTACGTGATATAAAGTAAAGAATATAGTAATGATAAAATAATAATGGCGCACTATAAACGTCAGTAAAAGCAATAATGCACTAATTTGATGCGTTCAAAAGAATAACGACAATCGCTCGGAAATTTCATCTTGTCAAATTTACACTTAATTATAATGAAGCGAGAATAGTTATTACGTACAATTAATCAAGCTGGTCAGCCTAAGCAGTATACTTGATGCGTGTATGCAAGACGTGAAGAAGTGTTTACCTCCTCAAATCAATCTACGTTTTATATATAAAAGCGTCTAGGTATAGAAAAATAAAAGAATAAACGGTAGCAATAACCATACACATAAGCATCCAATAAACATTCTCGTGAAGTGGTCGAAAGTAACCAAAAGAATTCGAACCAAAAGAAAGGCCAGCGAGAGAGATAGAGAGCGGAGTCGGCTCGCGCGCGCACGCGGAAAAAAGTTTAAACGAGTAGTCCTCATCTTTCGTCGGCCGCACCCCGTACATTTCGGCTTGGTCGGGGCTACTACTGCTGCATCGTACCTCGAAATTCCTTTTCGTACAATTTGAGCGTCGCCGCGGCACGTAATACTTTTTTCTCGGCCTCGCGACATGTGTTTTATAGAAAAAGGGCCAAGAGACAAGGACGCGCAAGAAAAGACGAGCTACGTGTTGCGAATTGGTGGCCGTTCGTCTTTTCTTCTCGGTCGCGCGAAGCATCCAAAAGAAAATAGCTCGACCGAGCCGCCATTCGACGAAGACGAAGACGACGACGACGAATACGGAGACCGAGTTTATTTGCGATCTCGTCAATCCAGCTGCTGCTGCTGCTACTGTTGCAGAAGAAACAAAGAACGAGCAACGGGGACCATTATAAAGTAAAAAGCCCTTGCCTCGTTGCCAATCAAGGTAGCTCCTCCTCGGTATTGGCTTAACTTTTTGGGAAGAAAAATATTTATACTCAGCCATTGGGACGCTCGTCACGTGTATGCAATACGTCGCGGCCAAAACGAGAGCAACAAAAGGAGCGAAAAAAGCCGTTCACGACGACGCGACGGCGAATCCACAGAAAAAGTTCAGTCGAGCTTCTGTCGCATACACGGGGGACCTTTTTCGTGCCGAGGAGAGATCGGCAAAGAGGAAGATAGTGAACGAGAGAGAGAGGGAAGGAAAGACGAGGCAGACAGTATAGTGGTAGCGAGCCACGCCAGCGAGGGATGGCTAATGGGACGCAATTAAATGATTCGAATCAAAGGGAATCGCCGCGCGGGAATGTGGCGTTGCTTGTTGCAGCAGCAGCAGCAGCACACACACACGCAGACCTAGGCCGTGCAAGGAGTTGCAAGCTCCTCTAGAAAAATCTCGCTAGTAGCAGCCTACGTCGCTTCTCCAATTCCATCTCATTAGCGAGCCACTGCAGAAGGCAGTAGCCAAGGATCGCAGTGGTGTATAAGCGACTCCACTGATGCTTGTCTTTTGCTCTTTCTCGGTCTTTCTAACTAGTCCGAAGTCGCGAGTGCGCGTCGAGCAAGAAGAAGCGAGAGTACATCGAGGCTATAGTAGCCATGTATGGAGAGCCGATCTCCTGATCTCTCGAGCGTACTACCCGCTATTCCGGTGGCGCGCGACATCACGAATCAGCCACCCGTACCTACATATATACGTAATATTAGTTGGGTGTCGCGACTATGTAAACATTTTCTCACGCTCTTCCGAGCCCTCGGCCCTTTTAAAACCTCCGATGAATCGCTACGTGGGCAGTTTTGCAGGGCACAGCTCTTTCGTTTTGCCAGAGCTGCTGACTAATGACGGGCGGCTTATTACGAATTACACATCGGGCAGCGGTAAGCGGTACTCGCGGCACCGATTAGGCTACGGAAACACGAAATTTTCAAGCCTTTTTCGGTCCTTTAGAGGAGCGAGTGAATTCATAACGGCATCGTGTGGTTGCCAACTTAATAATGTGCGACTGCAAGTAAACCTACGTGTGTGCATGTATATAAAGAGAAAGAGTGAGCGCGAGAGAGAGAAATGATTATAGGGCTCGATTTATGCTTTCATATAAGCTGTATCTCGAAATTACATCAACAAATATACTGCTGTTTATTGAGAGCTTATATAGATATATAAACATTGTGAATACGAGGGCTGCTGCGGGATGGAAGTTTTTTTTGCAGCGAGGCTGCGTAGCAGCATTGATTTATCACGCTTGAACAAGTCGTATGTGAAAATTAATAATTCACTCGGGCTCGCACGCGAATAGTTGCCATGGTGCGCGGATAAAGTTAAATATGTGATCCGATAAGATGGCGAATAAAGATCGAATGCGCAAATCCGCGCGTAAACGCTAGCAACGCGTATGACGCCATAAAAAAGCCCCCACTCAAATTAGATCGGTGGAAAAATGCTGATTTATCGATAATTAAGTGCGAGTACGATTGCGGGTTTGACGCAATCTGGCTCGAAGGTGACCCTGTCTCGGGTCAAATCGCCAGTCGGTGCAAAAGTAATAGCTAGGCAAAGTAGCGGAATCGCCATTTTAAACGAGCACCTCGTGTCGCTGCTTGACTAGAAATAGTAGTAGCGCAGCGTCAGTTTCCTTACATACATACACGTACCGAGTAAAGAGAGAGAAAGATAAAAAAAACAAAGTCTACACAGAGCGCTCGCATGTAGCTCTTTCTCGGGAGCTGCTGCTGCTGTTGCTGCATGTGCATGGCCTGCTTTCAGTGCAAAACCAAGCGAGCTCGTTAAAAGGTGCATTGCTGCTCCTGTTGCTGCTTGTTCCCTCCTCACATCCTGCTCCAAGCAAAGAGAGGGACTCGCCGTTTGTGTATGTCTCTCTCTCCCTCGAGATAATTGCCTCGACGACTCCCTACTAGTAGTCTCTCTCTCTTTCTCTCTCACTCTTTTGCAGCCAACATATATCGTTACTGTAGCATCGAACCCGGAAAGCTCGCAAAGACACGATAAGGTAGCCGGCCAGCCAGCCAGCCAGCAGCAGCAATGGCGATTCTCAGCTTTAAAGAAAGAGACAGAGCAAAAGAGCAGCAGCAGCAGGACAAAGCGAGTTTTTTGCGCGAAAACACGCGAAATCGTTAACGAATATCTTTGCCGCGCTCGTTGTGACGTTTTCTTTCTTTTTCGGGTGAGAGACCGAACGGAATTCCATACAAAGAACCAATGGTACGTACCAGCTGCAAAACATAGAAAAAAGGTCCGATGTACGGCGTTATTGATTTATGCTGCGGACGTTTGTATTATCGCGAATATAATTCCATCGAGCGTTCGAGTCAACGGAAACTCCCTCGTAAAAGTAAATTCTAAAATTCGATGATTCGACGTTTTTTTTATTTTCAAGCAAACTGTATTATATTATGAAAATCTAATATGTTTGAGAATGAAAGTATACAGATTATTTTTTAATTGCTGGGACGAGAGTTGCGCGTGGGACGCAGAAGTAAAGCAATGCCCATACTTTTATTTTGGAAGTTGTATTAACATATTTTATCATTACAGAATTGAATTTTCTCAAATTTAGAATAATTAAAAATTTCAGTCGAGTATATGAATAATCAGAGCCGCGGTAATGAGATTAACTTGAAAAAAGTGGGCGTTTTGTGTATAGAATGTCGCGGAGGCCGCAGCAACCTTAATTTGACCAAAATTTCTATGGGTCGCGTAATAGCAAATAAAATAACGTGAGAAGTTCGCGGCGAGCAATAGAATCTCCAAGTTTTTAATCGTACGTTTTCATCGTGTATACGTGTTTTTCGTATACGCGCGGATTCATCGAAAATCCAAGCGACAATATTATTTATTCGATGCGGTATTACCATAGCGCGATCTCTTTTTCTTTCTCGTGACTAGCATCGCGCGCATATACATATACCTGTATTCGTATACGAACGACTACACGTTATGTACGTGTGTAGTGGATTTTGCACAGGTCGTAAAGTATGTAGAGTTGGCGAAACAAGTTTCTTTCTATACCGCGCGCTACAAGATATAATACATACATACGTACACGAAGACTCGTGGCTTTATATTAATCTCGATCTCTTCATTACGCGGACTGAAGGGGGTTAGCCGCCGCCGCCGCCACCACCACCGCCACCGCTAGAGAGCACTCCCGCGGGGAATATATTTTTACGATACGGTAGCGGCGGCCTCAGCACTTGTAGCTTTCTCTGCACGAAAGAAAGACGATTGTACTTGCATATAAATTGCACCGAATGTACAGAGATAGATTTTTGCCTCGTTCAAAAGCAGGTAGAAAAAGGCGCGCGCATGCAGGGGCCATTTTCAGGCGATTTTTTTCACTCGAGTCGCGATTATTAGTAGCAGGTTTCGTGTACGCGACAACAGATGGACCGTCGGATCGAGAAACCCTCGATCGCGCGAGCCCAACGTATAAAGACATCGCGAGCAACGGGATGAATTCCTCCCGTTGTCCTCTTTTTTTCTCGGCTTCGCGCAGTCCTCGAGCGTGGTTTTTCTGCAATCTTCTCGATACATACTTGGCCTGGCTCTCTTTTTTTGAAGCACGCAGCCTCTTGCTTTCCCCTTCTCTCGTCGCCGCGCTCGCCGACTACTCGAGACTTTGAGCATACTCATCATCGTCCTCTTTTGCCACCATACTTGGCTCGCTGCAGAAGTCAAGTTCTCTTTCTCCCTTTTTCCCCGTATACAGCACCTCGTTCTTTTTGCTCCTGCTTCTCTCGGCCGAGTGTATATATATAATAAGAAAGATGAAAAAAGCAAGCAGCAAAAGGGCCTCGCCCATAACCGGTTCTTCATTACTCGCTTCTTTGCACCAAATACTGCACACACACCGTGTGCGCACGAATATGAGCGCGCATAAGCGTGCATAAAAGTGCAAGATATTTTTCCATGCCTACTGCGAGTTGGCGCAACGCGATCTCGTTAATTTTTCGCAATTTCACCTTATAAATACGATATTGAAGCGAGAGAAAGAGAGAGGTATACATCGGAGGCAGGTTGCAGCGTTGTTCACACACGATCGGACAGACACGTGCAGCACTACGTTTACTTTTATCCCAGGCAATAAAACTCGGGCCGCACCGCATTGCAGCGCCGAGATATATACGCAAGTGCAACGCGCTTGCGTGACGCCAGGATGCGAGTTGGTCCTATGTAGCGCTGAAATGTTTTTTTGCATGTGCCACGCTATTATTTAAGCTTTCGGAGTTGGAGGCACGAGGCATAGTGTGCATTAGTGTGTGTGTGTCTGTGTGCGCATTGCAAAGTTGAGAATCGATCATTAGAGTTTGGAGAGTAGCATGGCTTATTTTGATTAAACTGCTATCTAAAATGCATTTACGCGTTTTTAATGGGTCATCAACTATACAGACGCGGCCGTAATAGCAGTGGAGAAGTGATACGTTTGTGCCGTTGAAGCTTCTCGAGAAGACACGAACCTTTGTAGGAGCCAGGCAAAGAAACTATACACTTTGCATAATTGATCCGTGCGAGGGTATTTGCATTACGAAAGCTTATCTACCCGCGCTTCTAAACGTGTAGACACGAGAAGGCGCGCGCAACTGCATGCATATTCATTTGGATTTTTATGGGATTTTCAGTATTCGAGATCGATCATCGCCTTGATCACTATACAAATGAGAGATCAGTATGCGACATTGCTATCTCTATATAAATAACTTTGGGTATACCAAAGCCATTGAATTAACTTAAGCTGCCGGTGTCTGTTGCAAAATAGAGATGTAACGTAATACTCGCGCGGTCGGGAGCCACGAGCCCGAGTCCTTAAGTTTTCCTCACGGAAAAACAAACTTCGTGCTAAGGCCGATGTTTCAACGCGTTTAGTCGCGCTTGATGAACACGTTTCCAGAGATAAAGATGCTCGCTGCTCTAGTGTTGCAACACACGATGGAATAATTAATCGCTCGAGTTCGCAGTCGCACGTGGGTACATGAAAATAAAAGAGCCACATGCACCGCCAACGATGAATTTTATGGATATTCTCTCGCGGACAGTTAATACGCATTAAATTGAAGCTCGCCTGCGAGGACGAGGTACGTGTGCGCTCTTCAAGAGTCATTCCGAAGAGATATCGAGTTTCTTTTCGTAATTACCTGCACCGGCCGCATAATTATTGGAGGACTGCCAGTGCGCACGACTATAATACATGCATGAGTTTCAAAGACAGAAACATACATGCGATGCGCGGTGGCGATCGGTACTGGCCGCCACAGGACGGGACTCAGCCTGCTACTTCGATTACACCTATTCCTGCTGCAACTCTTCCAACGGAATTAATACAGCGGATCGTGATCTATTTAAAGGTTTTCGAAGGAAGTCGATAAATCACGCCACGTCATGCCTTTAAACGCAAAATGATGTTATAGCAAAAGCACTAGCCACGCGTGAATGTCTTTTTAAATTCACAAGAATTCTCAAATTCATGGAGGAATTATTGGCGAGTTAACACGGCTATCGAGCTACAATAGCTTAATTTTCAATACGCATCTCATTCTTGGCTTTTTTGCTCTCCGTCAAGGTATAGATAGATAAATAATACTCGAGATCGAGTTCGGCCACGTCGCTCGATATGCTCTGGGGAGAATTCGCCGGTCGACATCGGCGGCTATTCGCAGAAAAAAGCCTCCGACTCGGCGAATCCCTTATACACGCATTGTGTATAGGCGCGCGAGACGACGCAGGTAGTTCTGTGCCGAGAGCTGTAAAAAGCCGCACGGTGTAAGCCGTGAAGACGACGACATTCTTGCTGCGATGAAAACGGTAAGCACGTGTGACGCCACTGGAAAAACACGCAACGATGGAAAAAGAAGAGCTCTTATCCCCTCTCGTTGCGTCTCTCGCCCTCTGTCCTTATGCACGTACCTCTCTCTCTCTTTCTCTTCTCCGCATGGACGGTGCAGTCCTGAGTCTCTCGAGGTAAAACAAAAAAAAGAGCACGAAGACGAGGCGAGCCGGCCCGATGATTCCCTGAATCATGAAGCCGCGCGCAATCTAAAAACCGGACGCTCGCATTCCTCATTCGCGGAGCGACTGTCGTTGCTGCTGGCGTTGTCGCTGTCGCGAGGACAAAGAAAAAAAGTAGCAACGAATCAAGAGAGCGAAAGAAAGTCAGAGATGCAAGATGCATGTGTGCCTGCACACGTACACGCGCACGCAGACCATCGATGAACAAACTAGAGAGAGACCGAGAGAGTATATAAGAGAGAGAAAGAGAGAGAGGAAAGATCAGGGCAAGACACATAGGGAGCGCAGGATCTTTTCATCACGCGGCACGCTGCGTGCTTGCAATTTTGTGTGTGTGTATGCGCGGATCGTGTTTGCGTGCGCACACATACAGGTACGCTATATATACACCAAGAAGTCTTGGCTCGGCTTTTACAACTCAATGCAGCGAAGAGAGAGAGAGAGAGAGAGAGAAAGAGCGAGTCGCGAGAGAAGGCGGAGGAAGAGCGAACGGCGAGAGGCCTTGCAGGCATGTACGCTCTCCTGTATAATATACCCCTCCCCTCGGCTGAGCAGTCGTCGGGTGCGAGGTTTTTTCGCGGATGCATCTTTCTCTCTCTCTCTCTCTCTCTCTGTTTTTCTGTGCTGCTCGTCCGTACTTGTAAGAGATGCACACACATCCGTACAACCATCCTCGCATGATCTCTCTATCCTTGTCACAAGCAGACTTGCCAGTGTGAGAGGGAGACATTGTTCTCTCTTTTCGTGTGTGTGTGTGTGTGTGTGTGTGTGTGTGTGTGTGTGTGTGTTTATATGTATACATACACATACAGACGAGTGAGTTGAGCAGAGAATAGTATTTATAAGGCGCCCACGCTAAAAAAAAGAACAACTCGTGCATCATATTGTGTATGTGTACGTATAGCCAACGGCGAGCGCGCATGCGCGTCTGTGTGATTCCCGCTCGGTCACGTTGAATTATATATCGAGGATACGGGAGGTTCTTCATACAAAGTCCGTGAAGGATTTCTGCTCGTGTAAAAAGACTCGTTCCTACGTATAATACGCGCCGAGTCGATTCGCCTTGCTTTTTTACTTTTTTTGCTTTTCTTTCCAACGTACATGTGTGTATAATATGTGTTTGCAAAACGCCGAGAGCTCGCGAGTGATCGTTATTAGGTAATCGCACTTCGACGCTCCGCGCAGCAACACATATTATTCATTAAACGAACCTGAGAAACTGCAATTTATTTGTTTTAACCTGTGCACATGGTAGGATTTTCATCATTAGAATTAATGAGGGAATACGGTAATGAGCGGCTTGCTATTACATCCCCCAATGTTTATATGCACATGAATAATAAAATGAATACATTTTTATAAACATACTAGCAGCTCTATCAATTTCATCCGCTGTTAATTATCTATACCCTGTCTTGTATTCCGCTTATGTAGAAAACAATTTTACATTGTCTTAACATTTTTTTAGCCAAAAGACCAGCGGATTTTGGGCGCTCCAATCCATTTTTCGCACTGATCAAAAATAAAAAGGTTTGTTAAAATTATATTTTTACAAGCAAGTTCAGTGCGCGGCGCATCATGCGCGACTGCTTGCGATAATGGTGCCTCCGACTGCACCGAGCCACACACGTGCATGTTACAGTATAAAATAAAGCGCAATACAACAGCGAAGAGTTCATTATCTAGAGTTTAATTATATACACAACATGGTGTGGCAGTATGAATCTCGATTGCAAGAGCCCGCGAAAAGGGCCTCGCGTGCCTAGGTGTTAAGCTTATACTTTAATGCCCTATAAATTTTTTCTGCTACTCAGATACTAAGTTGACGCAGTAAATAAATTAACAATTCTTTTTTGAATGTTTTTTTGAAATATTTGTTCCAAATTTCTCCCTTGAATAGATTATATTGATATAACCAATTCAATAGTTTATTTTTAAAATACTTATGATTTGAACATGAATACGAGCGGGGAGATATAATAACTGTTGTGGGAAAAGGGCCCGAACCCTTTCATTATTTCTTAATAACTTAACCAACGCTGTTGAAATAATAGTAGCAGCCTCCAGAATAGTGGGTAAAAAAACTACATTTTCGTTTGATCTACACTTTTAATATCTCTATTAGCGTAAAATAGTTTGAAAATATTTCCTTCAGGGGCTTGTAGGAGGGTTTGAAATTGAAAAAAAAACATTTTATTCAATTATCAAAAAAAAAATTTTCATTCATTTTCCATTGGAATACAGCCGTTTCTGTGGGCCTTTTTTATACTTAACGTACTAAATTTATTCATTTTTTGAGTTAAATTGGTGGTGTATACTTCTTTAGAACATCAATGGCCACGGTCGTAAGCTTTGACAAGGTTATCGAGCCAAAAGGTCACCTTCAATTACTACTTTTACGATGAAAAAAAATAAAAAAATGCAAAATTAAAAAATAAATCATTTTTACTGTTTGTGCAGGTGAGATGAATTTTTGAAAACATGAATTACCAAAAAATGCAAAAAAAATGTTTACTCGAAAACGGCTGTGTATTAGAGAAAAAAATTGTTTAATTTTAAAAGGTGTAATGAGAAGGGAAGAAAAATAATTTTTAAAAGTTGAATAAAATTGTTTTCGATTTTAGCCTATAATTATTCGATAATTATAAAAAAAAATTAATTACTGAAATGATCAACGATATACTTGAAAAAATAAATGTAAACAAATTAGAATTCAGTCAGTTTAAATCAGTAAAATATCCTAAAGTATACAGTCACCGTCTGCTTATACGCAAGTCGCAACGCCTATCAGTGTAGCATCCGTCGGATAGCCGAAATGAGCGGGCGCCGAATGAAATGAGGATTTAAAATAGTCAAGTTTTTTATTGATCACTTATAAATAAAATAACATTTTTTACAAAAAGTATTAAAAAATCTTAATAACAAGCCTACTTGGAGGAAACGCGTCGTTAAAGTATAAGTCTATTATAGTCAATACATAATTACTGAGATATTATTACGTGGATTAATCGAGGACTGCTATTAACAATATTGCTTGGAATAGACAAGTCGATCGACTGTGTTAATCTCGGAGGTCGGAGCTGTTCGCAACGAGTCGAGGTAAAAAGTCACGTATTATTCGAATGTTTTATAAAATAGAGCAATTATCTACTCCCGCGCTGTCGCAGCAGAGGCCGACTATTTACGAGTCAGGCGGCTCAGAAAGCCGCGAGTCTCGCATAACGAACGTATCAATGTCGATAAGTGCAGACTCGAGGCAATTGTTACGCTTATAGATTCCTGAACAGTTATTCCCTATCGCGCGACAATGCGCACTATACACGGATAAGCGGAGGAGCTCCACATCTGCGTCCGTACGCGTGCATTGGCGTCTCGATAAACATGTCAGGCCGAGTCTTACTCAGCGCTGCGGCACGCGACTCTCCGCGATCGCAAAGGCTTGTGCAATTGCACAAACGCACGCACGGATATTTATATGCGATAGCAATTAAAACAATGGGCGAACTTTTCGAAACGCGAGGACGCCGCGTAAAGGATACATATACAGACGTGCAGACGCCGGATGCGCATGCCTAGCAAAAATCGCTGCGCGCTCGTTCGCGATTCGCTTCATAGAAAGCCAAGCGAGAAAACAGTCGATCGGCGCGAGAGGAATTTTTTACAAAGCAACCTATTGTGTTACGTGCTTTATTTGCGACCAAAGTCTTCAATTTTAATCACCTTATTGACAGAACAAATGAGTTGAGCAATGAAGCACTGCGATTTCCGTATTACATTTTTTGTCCTACTGCAGCGCGCGTCGTACAGCACATTTCATTTTTTATTTTCAATTCAACGTTTCTATAAAATGTATGCCAGAGCCAATATTCTTCTAAGTGACGAAAGTGACGTTGCTAAGTAATAATCGCGAGGCCCAAAAAGTCTCGATGTAAATTAAAACGACACGGCTTAATGAGCAATTGGCTTTGACAGTGACAATAGCAATAAGTTTTAATAGACGTGCACGCATAATTATGTACGTTGACGTCGTTGTAAAAACTCGTTTCGTAAGTGAGCTAGTGGCTTATCTACTGCCTCGTAACAGACCATTAACAACGTAACGTATGTGTGTGTGTGTAATACGCATCTGTGTGCGCTGCTGCTATAGTTAGCCGCGCTCGGCGTACGTACACATACACACAGCCAGCTGATTCAATTCACTTTTAATACAGAAGAATTTCAAGCATGCTTTTAACTATCAATCAAAATTAATCGTTCAAAAAATACTTCAAACTAAGAACATTTATTTGGTGCTGATATAAATATTCTACGTATACTTATGAGAGAAAAATTGTCAACTATACAAATAAATATGCTTAGAAACGTGAGTAATAACAAATAAGAAATTATTCACATTCATACGAACATTCGGATCTTGAAGAAAATCCGAATACAATAAGGAAAAAAATCTGCAAAATAATTGTTTACTCCCTGCAAAAACACATACGCACAGACACAGCTATCGCGCTAGGGATTATCTCGCCTTATTTTCTGACAGCTCGATAGAAAATTAATAAATTAATCTGAACACAAGCAAGACGTAACCTTTGAGTAAACAAATAAAACAAGGCGAGTAACAACCAGGTACATCTAGGCCTACGAGGCGAGTGAGACAGAGAGAAAACACACAGTTGATAATTCACACACGTACACGGAGGTTGGCGCAGCCACAGCATCATCGACGGCGTCGTCGTCAGCGGGCCCTCCCTCGTCGCGTCGAGCTCGCCCGTTCGAGGAAGCTCGTGGCCTCGAGCAAAGCTGCGTTTTTCGCTCATCCTCGAAAGAATTTACCGCCTGAACTCGATGGAGAAGTACAAAAAATCACGCGGAAAGTCGCGCTCGAACCGAGGCACCGGCAGCCATATTGCCTCACGACGCTACCGCCGCCGCCACAGCCGCCACCAGACCCGCCGCCCCGCTCGGCTTGTGCCGGCTCTGCGCCTGCGCCAACTTCATCGACCGGTTTTGCTCCTTTTCGAAGCGCGCCTTTCTCTCTCTCGCTTCTCTTTCGCCTCTCTCTCTCTCTCTCTCTTTCTCCTGTCCGTGTATATGCTCCGTCCTTGTCGGCATCGTGCGCGCAGGGCCACGCCATATTGTATGCTACAACGCAGTGTGTTGCTGTACCGGCCCGCCTACTATTGCGCACGCCAAGTTTACCTAATCGAACGACTTTTTCTCGGATGCTCCGATGACTTCCTCCATTCGTCTTGGTCATATGCATAGGTAAGAATGTTTCTAATCAAAAGTGTGCTAGTAATTAGAGAGTGATTTGATTTAATTGGCGTCTAAGATGAAATACATGATGTGCATTGCACGAGCACGAGCTATAGTCATGGCGGGGACGGCATGTGCGCGCGTCGCTTGTGTTTTTGCCACTATATATATATACCTATACATGTATCGTGTGGTGGGTGTGTGTGTGTGTGTGTGTGTGTGTGTGAGTATGTACGCATGCACACATAAATCCAGCAAAAATTTAATGGCAAACGTTGAAAATAATGCAACACTTTTCGCGAAGAGAACTTGAGATCTTGTATACGTATTCACTGCAGTATGTATGCGCTTCGAGTTCGCTGATCTGTCTTGGGCTTTTTTGCGATCAGATGCACCTGCACTCACACACGTGTGGGCATATACGCAGGCGACGCGCTCTGAACGACATCTGCCTCGATTGTTTTCTTTTTCTTTATCGGTGACTTTTTCTTTCCCTTTTTTTTCACCATCTTCCCGAGAATCTTGCGATGCCGATGTCTCTCTCTGACCGTCCAGTACATCTCTCACTATTTTTTTTTTCATTTTCTCTTTTTTTCTTATTGCCAAGTGCTTGCGAATATTTTTACATAAGCAACGAATGTGTTTAAATGCGTATTCGCGCAAATGTACAGAGCAAAAAATAATGAGACAACATGATACTCGAAAATGAATTATTTATTATTTGCCATAATTTCTTATTCAAAGGGTATGTAATATACAATATTAAAGATTATTTCAATATAATCGGTACGAAGTTGAAATTTTAAAAATTATTTAGTTGCACGGTAAATTTTTTTTGGAAAACTTGGCCCAATCGGTAAAATCTTAAAAGGACAATCTAAAAAATTATTCTGCTTGTGCGAATAAATCAAATTGAGAGACAATTCCCATGGCATAAATATTAATTACAAACGTGACAGATGTAATACATCATCGCCACCGCCATGAGTCGAGGTAGGCGAGCCATTTTTGAATTCGGGCACAATCACGGTAAAAGGCTCATCGCTCGTGAGTACGCCAAATCCGTGTATGAAATCATTACGGCGAACGAGCGCGTCCACGAGAGGCGCTCGAGCTCTTGAAAAGACTAAATAAAAAAGGCAGCGAGAGCTGGAAAAAAAGTCATTGAAGAGGTCGGAAACGCTTGGTAGATAATAAGGAAACGCAGGCAGGCCTTTGGCGAGCATTATAAATATACTCTTGGACTCGTCGTCACACGAGCCCGAAGATTAACGGCTGTGCGGACAAGACGATTTAATGGGGCCTCGAGATAAATGCTAAAAGCCTTTTCGTTGATATTAGACGCGGGCACGAGTATAATCACAACACCAGAAGGTCGCGAGCCCACAGTCAGAGATGCATGTGTATCCTAGGCCTCCTCCCTTTTTTCTTCATTCTCTCACGCATACCTCGCGCTACCGAAATACTTGAAAATATTATTCCTCTTCGAGACGATCGCGGAGCCACTTACCAAGCACCTAAAAGTCGATCGAAAACTCGAGAGAGCTCGAGGAGCAGGGGGCTTTCGTTTTATTTTTCCAGCATAAAATTTTTCATTTTCGCGACTCGCGTTATAGGTAGATACGCGCGTGTGCTGAGGGAGGGCTCGGTGGTGTCGGTGTGCGCACACGATCGCAGACTCGAGGCAGCGGTATACAGTATAGTATCGCGTAAGATCTTCCCGAGAATCGATCGTCTCGTGAACTCGTGGTGTGCCCGTGTGCTCGTGTGTGCGTGTCTACGTGTATGTGTGCATAATGCTGCGACTCCGAGAGCCCGCAGTTCTGCGCCCATAAATATTCCGCTCGTGCCCGAGACTCGCTCGTGTGTGCCACTGCTATACTACTACCAGCCAGGACAACTACCTACTACCTACTACCACTACTGTAGGCTGCAGACACAGAAGATGTCTGCTTGTTTCTTGAGCCTTTTCATCGGAGGTGTGTGTGCACCTCTGGCTGTCTCTGCTCTGCGTGTGTATGTGTGAATACAAGCTTGCAGCCCGAGAGAAAGAGAGAGAGAGAGAGAAGCGAAAAAGTGTGACACTTGCGAGACACGCGAGGACAACGACTACGACTGCAAAGCAATACAAACGAAGATTCGAGGCTCGATAAATCACTTCGCAAGCGCTCGAGCAGCGAGTCTATACCCGAATAATGTCCTGTTTTCGTGGCATCTGCCTTGCTTGCTTGCGTATACCTCTTGCTGCTATACGCCCGTTGGCTCGGCGTTGCGCTGCGGATAAAGATCGCCAAGGCAGAACCTTTGGAAATATTTCGAGCGTTTCTGAAGAGTTTGAGGCAGAAAAATACTTGCGTCGAAAGGAAGGGTGAAACGCTTCTTGCTTACGTGATGTCTGAATTGATGATTTTTTTTCGGCCTCGTAATAGATCATGTTAGATTCCTCCGCAGAAGGGTATAATTTTTAATTTGGCAGAGATTTATTGCACGTAGCGTGTGCGCATCAATGCCGAGAAGAAAAAAAAATCCCGATTGCAAGATGAATTATCTTTTTACGTGCGCTGATGTGGAGTAAAAAAAAGTTGATTACTTATTCTCGAAACATGTACGAAAGATCCAGCTTGCATTTCAGGAATTATTGTTTCTCAGCGCAGCCAAACGTCGCATAAATCAATCTCGTCCCAAGGCTGAGAAAAGCTTGGTAAGCCCAAAAAATCGTAAGCATCCGTTGATGCGATCAATGTCGAGTGCGAAGAAGAAGAAAATAAAAAATAAAAATGAACGAACGCGGTCATAAGTGCGTATGTAATCTCGGGTAATCTCTGCAGAGTATCTGACAAGCAGAGAAAGCGGTCATTCAGACTCTCTTTGCACTCCTTTAAAGCCACGGGGGAGAAAGAGCGAGAGAGAGAGAGAGAGAGTCAGGGCAGCTAGAGCTGGAACGAGAGGGAGATGCTGCTGCTGTGCTCTCTCGAGTTGGTATGGGCTCGCGCGCAAAAGTCACGGAGCTTACGAGATTAGCGACAGTATGCGCGACATTAAGCCCTATAGCGATCCAACTTGCTGCTGCGTGTGTACTTGCTCTCTCTCTCTCTCTCTCATTCCCTCTTTCTTTCAAATATGTGCGCCGGTGTGGGTGTATTATATACATGCAGCAGCAGCAGCTAGCTAGTACACGATAGAAGGTACAGAGGTGTATACGTAGCGAGCGCGCGAGAGAGTCGCGCAATCAACTTTCGTAATCCCACGCGACACGGAGAGCGGGGTGGGCTTTAGTTCCGCGCGCTCGCATAAGAGCAGCAGCATGAGCGTATGTATTTTGGCCCTGGCAAAACTGCAAAAGAGGGGGTGGTGCTGCTGGTAGCGTCGGCGGCGGCGGCGGTAGCGGCACTAGTAGTAGTACTTGCAGGCACGGAGTGTCGTGTCTCTTGGGCCGAACGAAAGCCGCACACGCACACCAGGATAGTTTCGCGGTGCAGGTTAATTTACGCCAAGTCCAACGATAAATATAAGAGCCGTGGCAGAACAGCGCGCCGAGCCAGCCAGAGACCGAGAGAGCACAGCTCTCTACGTGTACGTCTACCTATATATGCGCACGTATATATTGTTGCGAAGAGAGTAGCTTGTACCGAAGATTTTGCCCTATTGTACCCACGGGCGATTCTCCTTCATCCAGTGTATACTTAATTAGCCCGAGCGAGCTGTACTCGTGCTCTATGTCTTGCTGCGCTATACCTACGTATACTATACACCGTACCTACGTATACATATAGCGCGTGAAAAGAAGGGAAGCTGTTGCGGACTTTTGCCGGAGAAATTTACTTGGCTCGCAGTGGATGATTTGCGTTGCGAATTTTTATGCTCTTCCCGTTTATCGGAAACTCAAACAGGAGCGTTTCTCGCGCGTATAGCTCTCGATTCGGTAATAAGCCAAATGCCAAGCCCTAGAGAGAGTGAGATATCGCACTTTAGCCGGGGAAATAAAGTAAGAAGCTGCCGCTATGCTGGTGGTAGTAGCGTCGGCGGTGGCGGCAATAACAACAACAAACAACAAAGCACGCGTTCTCGGGGTATATTACGGCCGAAAGCATACGCGCGCGCCAGAGCAACACAGATATACTCGCAGGCGGCGCTGCAGCTTGTATTAGAGAACTGGAGAGAGAGAGAGAGAGAGAGAGAGAGAGAGAGAGAGAGAGAGAGAGAGAGAAAGCGAGAGCTTGGCGCGCATATATTTACAATAGCAGCAGCAGCACGCAAAGCAACAGTAGCGTAGCGCGCGTCGGGTTAATTAGGGGGGGTTCAAGTTTATGAGGTGCAGGCGCCCCTCTCTCTTACCCCCGAAGCTTTCTCTCTCTCTCCCTATACACAATACCTCTGTATTTGTGTAAGTGTGTGTGTGCTCGTGTCTGCCTGCTCCCGCGTGTACGAGTATATACGTATGCATGGATGCGCTATCAAAGTTCGCGTAGCAACGAACGTACACACCAGCGCAGACCAAAGCAGAGCAGAGAGCATCAATAAATACGCGGATTCGCACCGGCTCGGGCGCAAGCGCCCGCGAGAGCCGATTTACGATTGCGTAGTTACGATTTATGTCCCTTGCGACGGGAATAATATTATGCCTTATGGAGCGCGAGTGTGTGTGTGAGAGAGAGAGAAAATAGAAGCGCAAGAATGTCCTTTGCACGCCATATTTCAGCTTGTAGCAGAAGCCACGCTCGCGCAGCCGCCATGTGCGTCACGAGACGTTGACCTCCCGCTACTTTACCACCGAACGCTACGCTCTATAATACTACTGGCTCGTTTCAGATTTTTCTCAAATAAATTTATTTCCCGTAGATGATGTAAATTTTTTCCTATGCATATTTATACGTGGTTTATTTTCGAATAAAATTGCCAGTTCGGAGCAGCGGCAGAAATTATTAAGTGCGAAAATAAAACGACTCGCAGCAAGTCGTAAGCAAGCAACGGCGGACGACGCTTATTTCGGCCTTTCTTGTTCCTCTCTCTCTCGTTCGATACTATCCAACCAGCTCTCTCTCTTTTTTATATTACTTTTCGCGTCAGCTTGCCTTGGATTTCATCCAACATTGTAGCGTAGCTCACGCGATAAACAAACGAAAAAAAATTTTCGTTCTACGGCAGCACCTCGATGCGGTATCACAAAGCGTGACCAAAATTCTTATGAAAGGTATCCGCACTCGGCATGCCAATCGCGTTAATATTCCGCAGAGCGAATGAGCAGCGGAAGAAAGCGATTAAAACAATTTTTCAAACGCAAAGATTCCCACGTTACAAGTGTACATCGGTGCACATCAACACCTTGCTTAGGCAATATCACGAGCACGTAATACGTAAACTTCGACTCCCACCGGCGCTCCGGCGTAGGTTTGAAAAAGTGAGCCTTGATTTTTAGGTGCACTCGGATTCACCGGCGGTGTTGCTGCCGAGCCATTATTCATTATGTAATAATATCACGCGATACATTACGTGGCGTGTAATATCGATCCGTGCGAGCGCGTCGCGCGCCAAGTGCATATAGTCGGGCCAGGTTATCAGCGGCAAAGAATCTCTGTCGCCTCGAGTTGTACAAAAACCTATAGTTTCGCTGAGCGAAGTAGCAGCGCAAAAAGCTCTCATAGACCGAGAGAGAATAGAGTAAGAGAAATATAACGTCCAGTAGATAAGAGTGGAATAGGGGGTGCGCGTTCTTGCGAGAAAACTAACTGATTCGCACGCGCACATAGATGAACGAGCTCCGACTTTCATATTAAACCACTTTTGCAAAGAACGAGGTGAAGAAGAAGAGGAAGAAGAAGAAGGAGAGAAAAAAGAAGCATAAAAAATGTTTCTTACTGAGTTGGAAGAAAATTTTATCGGCTGTAATTATTTGCTGCTCCGCAGTGCGCATAGTTGTGTAATCCATTTCAACAGTGATCTTATGCTCATTGTTATTTATTGCTCTTTATTGTTTTTTAAAGCAATGTAAATACTACGGTAATCACTTTTAACGAAAGCTACATTCGGGTGAAACGATTTTTTTTGAGTCTATTCTTTTGTCGCAGCACGACCTCACTCGGTTCACCGATGGGCGGTATATAATTAAAAGATTGTAATTAAGATTAATGATTAGTCGGCAGAAATTTTCCACTGGCTTGCCAGTCTAGTCGATAGAAATTAGTTCGAGAGTTTGGTTTCTGTACTAAGCTGATAAATGAAAATTTTTTTATTTATAATAATGAGCGATGCTCACAAATAGAGCTCAAGCTCTTTATATAGTTCAAACAATAAACCCAAAATCGAAAATAATTAAAAAATTGTTTCATGGTGTAAATACACTAGTCCTGTCCGTCGCTCTGATATATTTATTAAAAGATGCGACGTAGGCTGGCAATACAAAGCTAATAAAGCAGTGCTACACCAGTCACAGGGTGGCGAACGTATTTTGCTTCGAAAACATAAAACACACGTGTATCGAAGGCAGAGGCGAGCACGCACTCGCGCACGCACAGAGTGGATCGAAAGTGGCGTTGTAAAAACAGCAAAAAGAAAAATTAACGAAGGAAGAAAACAAATTAACGCCAGGGTTTTTTTCTCTCTCTCTCTCTCTCTCGCACACGGCAGAGTTTGCGCGACGTTGGCGGCGCAGTACTTACTCAGCTGTTCGGCTATGGCAGAATTTATACATACGAAGCTGCAACAGCAGCAGCGCGTAATTAAATCATGCCAACGGTTTTGCAATTAAACTCGATTATTTGCTCGTCGTGCGCGCTCACTGCTCATAGCAGCAGCAGTGGTAGTAGCAGCAGCAGTGCACCCCTTTCGTACGAGCTGCTATACACATAGCGGCGCGCGGGCGCGTTATATAAAGCTTTAACTCTTTCGAGGTGCGCTTGTATGCTCTATAGCTCCTTTCAACCTCTTGCTTGCTTTTGCCCCGCCTCGCGCTCCGCAATATCTTTCGCAGTCGACGGTAATATTGCCGCTCGAACGAGTTCACCACCGCTGCTGCCGCCGGTGATTCGCGAAAGTAGACTTTGCTGCGCACGGACTCTAATTACGATCGGCCCAAGATAACCAAAGAGAGAGAGAAAGAGAACGTCCCGATGCCTCCACCGCCGCCGTCGGATTCCTCGTATGGAAATCCAATAGCCCCTGCGTGTTATATCGAGGCAATCCAGCGTGTATTAAGACTCAACCACTCGATATTGCTCACCTCCTTGTCCTCCTCCTCCTCGGCTGCGTTTTATTTTTCTTACACGACTGCATGTACACGTAAGATTCGGGTGATGAAACGACGTGTTACGAAGTTATGCTGCCGTTCGTACTGATAACGGGTTCTCTTCGGACGCCGCGCGCGGCCAGCAGGAATTTGCCGTCAGATGAATGAGATTATTTCGGAGACTTTTTAGCCGCGTCAATTTGTGGTTGCGCCCCGCAGCGGGTAAGCTCCAATCTTCCTCCAAGGTCTCAATTATCTTGCACGTGCTCGTGCATTTTTTAACGATGAGTCAAAAGATGACAAAGAATCTCCCAGTGATATTATTTACCAAAGTACGTATTACAAGCGAATAAAAAGAATACGAAGAGAAATTCTGATTCTTATCAGTACCTCTAGCAAGCATGGCTTTATATTTTCAAAAATACTACCCTTCGTTAAGCCTCATGGAGGAAGAATAAGATATTCGCGGGCGTATTGCGTGCCGTTGGGCGATATTCGCTGCGCGTTGTAATTGCGCGCGTCGCGTGACAACGGCGCGCATCGATCGAAGCTGATGGAATGCAGCGGCGGCGGCGGTACCCAGGCGCGGGGAAAAAAAATCTCAAGTGAGAGATTCATCGTAGCCCATCGAGTTTTATACGAATGCAGATTGGCGGGTGAGATCAGCACACGCGAAAAACTTGGTCATTCTCCTCCAGCGCGATTCTAGGCGCAGGGGCGCAGGCATGATTTACGCTATCGGCTCAGAGGCCCCTGAGCGCTCGTTCCGTCAGCCAGTCTTGTTGTATTTGTGTGTGTACTGTGTATGTTACCCAACCACCCAATGGACAAGAAAGTAGATGTACATCGCGAGCGCGTGCACCCTTGGGAATTGCGTGCAGAATAAAGCAACAAAAAATGGCTGCGAAAATGGCCTTCCTCTGCGTAAATAATACAAGTTGGATATTTTCTCTATATACGAACTAGCTACGCGTCTACGCGACTTTTCACAAGACTTATGGTAGCTGCGTAACTAAATTATACGTAGCTCAAAGATTTCTCACAAATATTTTTTTGCTCGTAGATAAGTTATTAGCATGGGCGAATAACACGATGAGCAGAAATTCAAACTTTGTGATGAATCGTCATTCATTTTTTGAACTATTTTTGGCACAAATTACTAGCAAATTGTGTGATTAAAAACACATGTTAATAGTTTGCAGAGTATATAAGTCATTGTGGGCACTATAACACTTTAACACAGGCGCGCACTATTAGCACTGCTAAGCGCGTTCACACTTTTTTGCATACATCATGACACATTCCCTTTGCTAAAAGCGCAGCAACATGTGACTTTACTCAAATGGAGAGCAAGAGATACTGCGTGTGTTGTCTCATCTTTAGATTCTAGTCGACTGCTGTACTAGATCGGCGTAACACAGTTTAAACTGTACTCACAGTAATTTTTCCAAAAAAAATGCCACCATTTAACGATAATATCACGTACTCCCGTTTAATACCCATAATGAGAGAAAGAACGACGCGCTTAAGTGAGAAAACAGTCGTTTGACTTTCTAATTTTACTTTTTCTATACGACTGAATCGTAATGCACAGTAGTGAATAGCTCGGCCTTTGCTCTATCAACCTCAAATTAACGCGTATTTATTATTCATGTGATTTAACATGAACATTTCTCTTACATTTTCCTTATATTACATTCTCTTTACACTTAACAACGAAAACCAAAAAAAGCGTCTTCCCGTGTATTGGAATAACTGAAAGCTGCGACCTACCGCCGAGCGTTTGATTGCTGAGATTTGACACGAGACGACGCGTGGCGCCTATGTATACATGTCAATAGCTCTAGATATACGAGCCTACTACTAATTTTTCCCAGCATCGATGCGTTGATTTGGCTTGCACAAGTGCGTACCGTCACTACGTACATCAAGAATTTGATGCGATGAAATTGCTCATCACATGAAATGCATAGAATCGTAATGTATGTTTATCGGAAGTACATTTCGTCGTCGATCCATATGTTGTACTTAATCGAGCTACAAATGTGAAATGCAACGAGGCTCCAAGATTTACGAGCAGAAACGTTTATTTCAGATTTAAGAGTAATTGCTAGTATCTTTAGATACTACGTACACATGTTACGGATCTGTTTACAAGCAAGTAACAGAGTGAGTAAGAAGAGTGATGAAGATCGATATCGTCTCGTGTCGTCACCAAAATAGCCGAAAAAAAATCAGAGGTCACGTGTATGCAATCGCTGGACTAAATTTCAAGAGAAAGACAAAATAAAAATAGATAAAAATAAACGCCCTATTCCATGCACACGTAAGTGTATATGATTCTAATATAGGCAAATAAAATTCATTCGGTAGTAGCTTTGCAATTTGGTTCGATCGAGATAAACGGGGTGCCATACCAAGTGGAAGTTGAGTCTTTTTACTGCAATGTTTGAGAACGTACAGTAGCGACCCCTCTTACCACGAAACAATTCAGCCAATGACACTTGGAATAATCTAAACATCTTTTTCATTTTCTTCTAGCGACTCATGTATGACTGTGCATCAGCAGAAAAAACCAGCAGCGATTATAAAAAACTATATGAATTTTTTATAGCTCTAAATAATCTAAAAAAATCCAAAAAAATTCTCTGTACATTTTTTTAGATTTTCAAAGTCAAATTGGTATCGAAAGTAAATAGATAATTTTCTAAAAATTTTAAAGGGACGTCTCAAGGAATTAGAAAAAAATTTGCAACTGTCAGCTCAATGCATTAATTGCATATAATATACGAGTAATAAGTCGGTGGCAAATGCAAACATGGAAACTCGCCCGAGCGAAAGTCGGAGAAAGCGAGGCAATGCGCGACAGAGAGAAAGAGACAGAAACGGAGGATGTGACAATATCCGGCGCCCCGGCGTCCGCCAAACTGATAACGCCAAGGCATGTTTATGCCCGCATTTATAATACATCTGGGGGTTATCCTACAACCCCTTCTGCTGCTACTGTTGCTGCAGCCCGAAAGAGAGAGAGAGAGAGCGGGCGAAGCCAATATAAGCTCATCTCTCATGCCGATTAATTGCTCTCCAGCCACCCTGGTGAGTGTATACAGCAGAGCGTATATTTGCTTCAAAAGCGAATCAGAGCAACTACCACGCAAACCCGCGCTTGGAAAGAAAGTCATTTTTCTAGCACGTTTCAAAGCGGGCTGGTAGAGGCCGAAAAAATGAAAGATTAGAATGCGGCGGCGGGCGGCAGCAGCTTGCGGAAATATGAGAGCAGTCCTGTAGCGCCATCACGCTGGATCGTCGCAATAATCCGTGATGTATTTTTATTGGCTGGACTGCGATCCTGTGCGCGCATGGAGAGACTGTATGCGAGTGTATGTATGTGCTATAAGTGTGTCTGTGTGTGTATTGCCCCGTGCGCCTGCAAAGAGGAGCACAGCAGCAGCGGCAGCAGTAGCAATTCTACACTGGATTGTAAATCCTCGCGTAATCTCCGTTAGATTTATAGCCCTTCAGAGTTGGAAATTCAGCACTTTTCCGAGACCTCTGAGATAAAAGACGAAGAGAGAGAAAGAGAGAAAAAGGCGGGTACATAGCGAGGATTGCACGCACGAGTGTGTAGGTATACGTGTGCGCTGCAGAATGAGAGAAACGAAGAGAGCTAGAAAGAGAGAGGTAGACTAGTTCTGGGAGTCGAAGCGCCGAATGTATATATATGCGATCGCATGTATAAGTACGCAAGTACGTTGCTTGACGAATTTTCCCTCGAGCAGCTTGTAGGTACGAGGTCGCTATATAGTCGAGCTTTGCCGAGCAGCAGCCGAGTCGTCATCATTTCCATATCCGAGGACTTTTAGGATCGATTCCGCTTAAACGCTTTAGAAGTTTCTCTTCGCTCGCGCCCAAGCTCGAGCAAAGCCCGAGCGAGCGTCGGTGGTCTGATTTATCGAGCAAAGTTTGAATTTCGTCATCGATCCTCGACTGTCTCGTGGCGCTCGCTTCTGCGCGAGCGTAATATCGGAGGAGAGCAAAAAAAAAATCCCTGATATGCGACTTCGCGCGCACAAGAAGAGAAACTGCGCGTAGGAGCCTTGCAAAACACGTATTTTCGCCTGAAAAGCAAGCTTTTTGCTGCTTTCGAATTGTACCGAATGTCGAGATTTTCGAGTATGATTAATGGCTAATTGTTCAAGGATTTTTTTCAATCTTTTTTTTTAACAAAGCTCGTACCAACGATTAACTATCGCAACGGCCGTCACGGCGGGCGCTAGTCGCTTGACTATCTCATTGTTTTTCATGTCGGTCCAGCAGTGCGTGCGCGACATTTATCCACGCACACACGCGATGCTGCATACGCCACAAAAATTACGTAATAACTATAAGGATAATAACAATGTCCT
Organism: Trichogramma dendrolimi; assembly: GCA_034770305.1. Taxonomy (NCBI): domain Eukaryota; kingdom Metazoa; phylum Arthropoda; class Insecta; order Hymenoptera; family Trichogrammatidae; genus Trichogramma; species Trichogramma dendrolimi. Next base: position 423,529 of record JAPMIB010000037.1, on the reverse strand, counting down.
TCGGCATGACACCACACCCTGTCATTGTCCTATTATTACGCCGGGCGCGTCAAAAGATCGTGTCGAAGATATTACCGATGAATGGAACATTTTCTCTACATCCACGATGCGGATTTTAGCCTGCACCAGCAAGATTTACATTGATGCATTCTCACACGTACCAACAAATTAGCGAAATATTGTAGGTACGGTCTGTGCGTCAACTCGCATACACGCCGTTAGAATCCACAATAAAACAAGTTCATATCTTAGAAACTCGCGATGCTTCATGATTCATGGGAGAAATATATGTTTGCAGCAATGTGTGCTCTACCGCGCCCCCTCGTCGAAATTATGCTGTTTTTTAGCTAGCGAGAACTTCCACGGCTGTTTTTGTGCGTTGTAGCTTAAGAAACTCGAGTAGAGTCCCGAAACATTCGCAGCAGAGGCTCTACGTAAACGAACAATATATGAGCAATAATTTAAAAAAATACGTATTTTATGCCCTGGTTTACACGGATGATCGTTGGTAAAATTATCTAAACAATTTTAACATTTTCTTCAAAATAAGAAGCAATAGGCATGAAAAATCGACTTATTCATTAAAATATTCATCTTCAGAATTTTCAAGTAAATTTGAATGATTCTAAGATTGAATAAATGAAAGCAGCAAGGTGAAAATATCTAATTCAACTGTCAACGACCTCTGTAAGGTGGGACACGAAATATGCATTTTTTGATAATTGTCTCGGGTATTGCTAAGTTTGCGTCAGACATTATAGATATAAAAAAGAAAGAGAGAAAGAGAGAGAGAGAGAGAGAGAGAGAGAAAAGAGAGGAGGCTGGCGCGCGAGAGCACACGTACGTCCCCGCAGACGTTCATCGGCTGATGTATGACTCCCTCGCGCCTGGCCTACGTAGCGCATAACTTTTATCTCTTACCTCACGAGATGTTCCCTCTCTTTCTCTTTGCGATACTCGTGCTGCGCGAGCGCGTGTATACGTGCGTTCGTATGCGCGCTCAAAAGGGAGAGAGAAAAGATCGAGGACGATATTACTACAAAGTATGTATACGGCTCTTCTCTCTTTCTCGCTCGCTCGCTGGCTCGAAACATTCGTACGTATACATATATTGCACTCGTGGTGTGTACGCAAGGGAAGGTATACGCAGAGTACGCCCCTTTCTCGGTGTAGCGAGATGTAGCGGCGGCAGCATCCAGCTCTTTCCATCTCGCGCGAATAAACAAGCAAGTGGTTAACGCGGCCATTTCACGCTTCGAGAGGCATCTTCCTACTTGCATATACTCTGTTTTCTCGTAGGTGTATACGCGCGAGCGACTTGTATACGCGGCCTCTGCACGAAAAGCGCCTCATTCGAATTCTAACCGAATTCCCGTTCTCCCTTTCTCGCAGCTCTAACCGCGCCTCGACGTATACCCATACACAGGCTTGCAAGCTCGAGACGAGCGTTAAGTGTTTGAAAGCGAGGATGTATGCGCGAGTGAGAATTGCACGGTACAACTGCAAGCGCGCGTACGTTGTGAAGGAGAAATTTTTTCCGACAAAGCTCGACTTTTTCTCTTACGTCTCTCGTGGACGATGAATTGAAAATAAAGACAAGAGAGGGGGATTTATTTATCCGGCGTCGGTTCGATTTAGGATGTGTTTTAAAAAACTCAGTCGACGGCTGCAGCTCGAGTCAAAGCGCAGCAGTAGATAGCATAAGCTCCCCGGCAGCTCGCAGATAATCCCTTTATTTCGCTCGCGCCGCGCGTATACGTTGCTGCCCGGCGCAAGAGAGAGAGAAAGCACGGAGCGCAGAGCACATCCACCAGAGAGCTTGCGAGCTTATAGAGCGCACGAGACCGAGGGACACGTTAAGGGGAAATAAACGATTTTTGGTAGACCGTTTACACGGATCAGCGCTTGCTCTTCAAGGCTGCCTGCTGCTACTGCTGCTATTCTATTCTATACACACAGGCTCCGTTGTGCAGATGCTTAGCTCGGTCATTTCACGCTCCAAGAGGCGCAACTCTCTCTTTCTCTCTCTTCCAGCGATGCTGACATTTTTCCCTTTCTACATAGTGGCAACTGAAAGTAACTTTTCAATACTCGCTTCAATTATATTCATTGTGAGTAACAAAATTTCGTCCATAACGAATGAGTGGAAAATTTAAACAGCCCTTAAAGTTCATCTGTCTATGCGACTCCAAGTACAGAGTACCATAATTCGCTTATCTTTCCATCTATTTAGCGGCAATGTTCAAATAACTTGGAATTTTTGCGTCGCATGGAGCAGCGACACATTTGTTCAGTATGAAAAGAACAATTTGTTATTTGAAACATGTGTGCACTCGCGTTTATATACACTGGCTGTGCAGAGGCAGCAGGTTCGAACAGGGCGGCAACCGCAACACATATACTGTCCTCTCGCTAGCTAGTCATGCGATACTTCACCTACCCTCTTCTCTCACGCACGTACAAACACATACACACACATACACAGAGAACCGTACCCTACCCCCGTTGAAGAACCAATGTTTATTGATCAGACCCTAAAGGCAAATACGAACGATCGCCACTTCTGCTACTGACGCTACGTCGCGCGATCTAACTCTACATATGAACGGCAAAAAAATACGAGTATAATAGCTGACGCGAAAAATCGTGGCTTGTGCTGTGACAGCAGCTGTTCTGCCACGTAACAGAGCTTTGTTTTTCCAACTGGAAGCTCTGGAAAGTGAGGGATGGAGAGAAATGGATATAGAATCTCCCTTTACGAAAAGAAAGAATTTTTCCATCGTCTTCGGTGGCGCGAGCGGCGTATACATTATTCCGAGCTTTCATTTTTTCGTCGATTTGCAAAAGTATTGCACTGGAGCGAGAGGGAGAGAAAAAGAGAAAAGTAAGAGTTTTTCTTTTTCTAAGGAATTATTGCCGGCAAGTCAAAAGAATAATATAATATTGTATTATATAAAAACGAGAACTACAATGCCACTACTCCGGCGCAGTACGGTGTACGTATATATACGCGTACCTAGTAACAGTAGCAAAGAAAAAACCGATAAATTTTCATTTGCCTCGGGCTAGAGATTAAAGTAACATTAAGCGCGTTTCGAAAAAGATAAAGTTTCGTGCTCGCGCTGGACAGCTTTTGCCGTATATGACGCAAGAGGATTTTTGTAAAGGACTACGGGCCAAGAGAAAAATGATGGAACGGACTTGGGGTACTATATAACATATACTTTTGGTGTCTGTGTGTTTGCAGGTTAAACAAAAAAAAATAAGCGAAACTCACCTTGCAACCAGGTCCAATGCGGCTTAGCCATATCTTCCTTACCTGCAACAAACGAGAAGAACAAAATTCATGAGTATACATTTGCGAATTGAGCAATTTTTACGAAACGAAATTAAAGGATATGAACAAGCGCCGGCGAAGAAAATATCGATACCAGAAACATTTATACTCGATAATTCAACGATTTCTGATCAGCACGGGCGATAGCACGGTACGGAGTAGCAAAAAATTGCAGCCACGGCGCGCGCACGTGCTGCGTATTGAACGATATTTAATTCCAGATTTACGAGTGGTCGCAAATATTTGTTTTTTATTAGAGAGGAAGGAGCGAGCAAAAGAGAAAGAGAGAGGGAGAGAACTGGAACTTGTGATTTTTATTGCGCGTTAAATCGCCGCTCTCTACTCTATGCGCAGCATCGCATAGATCAAAGCTTGTGAGGTAAAGCTAGAGTACGCCGGCAGCGCGAAATATTGGAAATCGCCCCCGGTACCGAGTCGAGCGCCATCGTTGAATGTTTAATCTCTTCTCTCGCTCTCTCGCTCTCTCTCTCTCTCTCTCTGAATGCATACATGCATACATACATGTAGGCATAAACTACCATAGTCCCTCGAGATTGGCTCTCGGTCATTACAAGGGGTAGCTGCAATCTTAAAAATGACGTTGTTATCAAAATCGCTGTTCATCGATACACAATTCGTGTGCCGTCCATAATTCCTGATACATTCAAAAAGATAATTACATACGCATAGAACAACCATCGTAATTCTCTTTTTTTTCCTTGAGTAAATTTAATGAGCAAGGGAAAAAAGGAGAAAGTTTTTCCAAGCCGAGACTAGCGGAAAACAATGCGATCGCAGGACTCTGTTAAGAGAGAGAAAAAGAACGCACGATATCGCTGCGCAATTAGCGCTTTCCGTGAATTCATCAACATAAAACGTTTCGCTCGTTAGCTTTTTCTGTTAATATACATGATAAACGCACTATATGTGCGTACAAAAACGTCGCCGGTACACATCGCTTAAAGCAGCTAAAGTCTTCTTTTTTTTTGACCCGGTAAATAATTTGCGTGATGCATTCGTTATTATATCGCTCTTATATGAGCTACAAGCTACGCGTACGTATAATGAAGTCCTTGGAGTCGAGGCTCGAAAATGGGCACGAGGCTCTTATTACATAAGCGAGGCCGGCGCCGATAAAGCTCGTCTTTATATTCACGTTAAGCGAGATAATGTGCGCGAGAAAAGCTCGAGCTTACGGCACTGCATCGGGGGGTTATAACTCCTACTTGGCTGATAATTAGTGCATCCATCAGACGCAGTGTGCGCCGCGCACCAGCAGCAGCAGCAGTCTAATGCCGATCGTACATTATCGTTATCACTCTTACTGCACGTCTCTGCGAGCTATACGTGTCTGCTCGTGTGCTAGTGTCGGTGCAGCCGGGTGTACACATTTTCTACTAATACAGCTGCATTATACCAGCGCTACTGCTAGCGTGTAGACACCCTCTCGCTCGGTGGCAAAATTTCACTCCGCGCATGCTGTGCTACTGCTCGCCAGCTCCCGCCGTACATTATGCTCTCGCGCTGCAGCCTGATATCGATATGCCGTAGATCAGGCCCATAATCTAATAACCGCAGTCATCCGACGACATCGAATACAGCCTCGTATAACATCGCTCGTATCATCGATCAGACGGCGATCCGCACATCGTGATGCTGCAGATTTTACGCGACGTTGATTTCCGCGTATTATATAGCCGTGCATTTGAAATCTGTATGTGTAATGCGAAAACCAACGCGCGCGCGCCCCTTGATTTGGACAACCAAGGGGAGGAGAGAGAGTTTGATGTATTTACATAGACGAAAGCATGAATCCTCGATACTCGCTCGTTTATGTTAATTTTGTCCGCGATTTCGATAGTTTTCGCGAGCAGACTGCATTCGACGTGTCGCTACAATAGTGGTCCATTGAAGAATGATGCGCTCCTCGTGACATCGCATTTTAATATCGTAATTATCGACGCGTATGATGCGCAAGGCAATGATGTACGCTCAAAATTGTGACAATAATAGATTTTTGTCGACGCTATCCTATGCACGTGAACATTTTAATTTAGCTGGGAAATTTATTCGCTTCTCTCGCTAGATACACAATAATACAAGATTTACACGATGGCAGATAAGAGAGCGCCGAGTAGAGCATTTATGTGTATTTAAGGTCGGTACAATCGAGCTAATATCATTCGCGTTAAAAAAAGCAACACTCGTGTGAGTGCAGCTAACGTATACGCAGCGAGTGCGCTGCAGCGCGTATAATGAAACTGGCAGTAAAATGCGTTAGCGCCACGCGATAAAATGAGGAGTATTTATCTGATTGCTCGCTGCTACACGTATACGCGAGCTGTGCACACACATACACACATACACACACAAACAAACATATACGTGCAAATGCAGGTAGATCATGCGCGCGAACGGACACTATTATCGAGAATATTCGGACTTTCTAGTGGGAACTCGCTTTACACGGATGTCGACACGAAGGAACAGCGTCGGCCTCTTGACAGAATTACGCTCTAGGGTCATAAGCGCGCGGGCTACGTTCTCTGGGTTTCGAGCCTCATATTAGTCTCATGCGTACATGCTGGTACGAGTATAAAATGCACTCGGTACGTGTAAGCGCGTATATCTGTGTGCGCATGTGCGAGTATAAATATACATTTCCCATAGGCTCTCGTTCTTTCCTCTTGCGCAGGTACATCTACTTATGCATGTTCTCGATGTTATCTCGGCGCATGCACAAAGAACTAACTGCAGGACGCGCGATGCCGCAGAGAGGTGTGCACAACCGGCCAAATACAAGCGAGAAATGAGAATTATAAGTATTATATGCATTCGCGTTGCAGGATGAAAGTAAAACTAGATTCCAGAGCGGGTACGCGAAGGAATTTTTCTCTAGTAAATTACTTTATTTATTTATTTTTTTTTTTAATGTAAAAAATCAATCGCAATTTTAAAATGTTTTTAAAGTTGGCAAAGAGCAGCGAAATGTAGTATTTAAACAAAAGAGCAAGATAGAAAGTACATCCAAGGCAAAGCATGCAGAGAGCGAGTCGAGCTAGGACTATTTGTCTCAAAATCCGCCCACAGGCACGCGTGCGCGCTACATCGAGCACAGACAGTAAACAATCGTGGGTAGGTTTAGAGGTAAGCGTACAGTGATAGAAGTGGGAGGAAGGTACACATACAAACGTACACAAACATACAAAGAGAGAGAGAGGAGGGAAAGAGAACGAGAGAGAGAGGATCAGAGCAGAGAGGGTTGAGCTCGTGCGCGTGTATTAGAGCATAGCGAGCTGGGAGCGCTGATATAGAACTACTAAACAGGCCGTACATCAGTCGGGTTAGTTATGGCTGTGCGACCCTCGGTACCCACTAGCACTACTACTACCACTACTGCTACTACTACTGCTGCTGCTGCTGGCTCGAGCGATTTCAGAGCTTGCAAGCTTCGCAGCTCGTACATATAGTCAGCCAGCCAGCTTTCTCCCGTTGTGTGTGTGAGGATTCGTGTGTATACTCAGGCGTGCACATGCACACATAGACACCGAGAGCTTTGAAGCAATTCCCACCGGTGTTCTGCATCATTTGCCGGCCCGCGGCCGAACGCGCTTTGCGCGCTCTCTCTCTCTCTTTCCCTCCTCCCGCTCTTCTTTCTACGTGTATACAATAGCGATGCATTGCCAGCTCACATGCGCTATCGGCTCAACAACAACAGCGCCATCGAGCTTCTACTAAGCCGCAACCCTGTGCTTTTCCTCTACCCTACAATACTGATTTTTCATTCAATCTATCAATTCAATGACCCAAGTACGTTATTTCTTACCATCGTGTTTAATGTAATGCCCTTCTAATTGGATTTTTTTTTATAATTAAATTTTTTGCAGCACTTTGGGACGCATTAATATATAAAAATCTACAGTTAAACTTTTTTGATTGTTTAGAAAAATGCTGAGTAGGTGTAACATATAGAGTGCTTTGAGTACAGGGAGTAAACGCAAAAATAAAAGAGTAACCAATTCAAGTTTTTCGTGCATAAACCGAGCGAGCGCGCAACGCAACACGACGAAACACTGCGTGACGTATCGCAAATGAAGCAGCTCGCGCTAGACCAGTGCAGACCAGGCATGCGTGTGCATGTGTGTATTCGAGTGCCAGCGCACCCTCGCGTATGTACACACTCATATACGCATTACACATAGCCGTTGGAGCAGACTCGGAGCCTCCGCACACGCGGCAATGATGTTTAATTTCGCATGCACGTATCGCGCACGGCACAGTGCCCGCGCCACCGTACACCCAGAGAGAGAGAGAGAGAGGCGCAAGAGTCAGCGACGACGATTACGCGCCTCCCTTATACACCAAGCCCACCCAATTGCTCGACGCTGCTACTCTGTATATATATATATTTGTGTGTAGCGACTTAATGCGCACGCATACACATGCAGCGGCCAACACAGTGTTAGCGAGGTAAATTTTGCTGGGGGATCCCTCTGCAGAGAAGCAAGAGCTGAAGGAGCTTTGTGATGTCGTGTACACCTACGCGATCGAGACTGCAGTGGCTGTTGTATGGCATAAAGCAGCGAGCAGCATCGGTGGCGCAGTAAAGACACACGGCTATAATGAACCCACGCGACCGAGAGAGACGCGAGCTCACTTAACTGAGGGAGCTACAGAAAGAAGAGCTTGTTTATTTAATGGGAAAATTCAGCGGGCTGATCCCATAAACTTTTCTTACTCAAAGAGAAGCCAACGAACGGGGGAATATAGCTCACCGAAGCTGTTGCTACTGCTCCTGTCCAACGATTTATGCTATTGGTTTACTCGCTCTGACGGATAGCAATGCCATGGCACTACATAGTGTCAGGCTCGACCCCCTCTCTGTCTCTCTCTCTGTCTCTCTCTCTAGCTTTGCTGTTGTACTGCACTGCGTAGCTTACAGTAATTCTCTCGCTGTGACAGTTCCAAAGAGAGACAGAGGGACCATAAGCAATGAGAATCGAATTCCTCTGGGAAAATCGAAATTATACCGACAGGGCGAGAAGCAGTAGCAAAACCCGAGAACGACCGTACTCATGCAGCCTTGATAGAGGTTTTCGCCTAGAAGAAGATTGCCTTTATATGGCCGCTTTTCTTGTACTACATGTACCCGGCGCAGTCTCTACGCTGCGAGGCACAACTCTCGTTTTCGGGATTTATTTTGCTCCCATGAGTTTCAAGCGAAAAAAAGTCTGACGATGCTCGATAATACCCTATACATTACGACATTTAATGCACGCAAAGAGAGCACAATTATGGCTCATCGCTCATTGTCCTAACATAAAAGTTCCATTTATTTCATTTGATTCTGATCTAAGCTTTTAGTAATAGAGGTATAAATTATTCATTTATTACAACTCATTACTGCAAATTACACTACATGTCATGAGATACTGCGACAATTGCGAGTTTTAAGAGCCGATGTCATTTGAAATTATTAGCTCTCTTGAATATTCACTTGAACGTTTGCTCCATCTATTCCGAGTTGTACGCTCGAATCGCAACAGCACTCGTAATCCAAACGGAGATGTACAACCTGCACAAAACAAGCCTGGATTTCGCTCGAGCGCAGAGGAAAAGCTGCGTACACATAAACACAGTGACGGACACCTAGTCTCGTCACACGGGCTCAGCTTGGCGTGCAGCGCAGTAACGGTGGAATATATTTATGCCCTATGTAAGCTGTGTGCTGCACGAGGGGTGAGTCTGGTGCAGTCGGTGCGACGACACGATCAATCGACAGCGTGAAACGGTGCACGACGCGTCGAAAAAAATGGCACATACATGCGAGTGAGAGAGAGAGAGAGAGAGTACGAGAGAGTGTGGGACTTGAAGGTAGAGAAACGGGATCGATGCAGCGCAGCAACCAATTTTGTCAGTAGTGCGCGAGTGGCAGCAGTTGCAATGTTTTTTTTCTTCTATTTTTTTACTTTCGTAAAAGAGGGAAGAGAGATTTAGAGTTGGCGCTGCTTCGATTGGGTGCTTCGTTAAAGCCACTCGATTTTGCTAGCCAAGCGAGACGCGCTACGATGCATAAAACATTGTTTTACTTATGTGGCTGACTTTAAAAGTTTCGTCAGAAGCTGGAGCCTTCAAACAAGAATACATAAATCAAGGAATTATTTTTATGATTAGCATAACAGTTGTTACAGATAAAAGTTATCTAACTTGTAAAAAAAAAGACAAATAGCGGTTATAAAGTTTTGTATGGATCTGTAGTTAGCTCGTAACTCAGCCTGGCAACTTGTATCAATAAATATGCATTATATCTCAAGTACGCCACAAGGTTGGGTGGGTGTAGGGATTGGTCGGGGAAAAAAGCAGGGCATCATAATGTATTATACTTTATCCATTTTGAATCCCCCTCCTAATTACCAAATTTTCCTCGCCCTTAATTCGGTGCTATAATTGCTGAAGCAGCACCCTTAAGGATAAATGGCGCGCGCCTTACACATCTTGTATATGTATAAGGTAGGAGCGATGTTGCAATATTCTTGCTGTGTGAAGCTCCTTAATCAGAAGCTCGGCTTCTTCTTCTTTTCCTTCTTGACACTATATATAACCATGCTCCACCTACCCCCTGAGAGAAACCCACGTCGCGAAAGAGAAAGAGAGAGGCACAATTTCCACGACCAAGCAGATCGTCGACGGCGATGGCTGCTGTCGGTTCCCCCTTTCGTTTCTCGTTATACGTCTTACATCAGGCTACTTTTTCCGAGCTAAGCGAGAGGGAGCATAAAATCGAAGGAAATGTTGCTTTAATGGCAATAATGTCGCCTGAATAATAATTCTTATCTCGCGCCTTGTCATTATACATGCATACTCACGTCGGATTCTCTAATTCTTTACTCGTATAGTGCAGCTAAACTCGCGAATTCCAACCCAATACATTAAATCTTAATTTTAGATTGGTCAAACAATCTTAAAAGTCACGAATGTTGTACAAAATTTCCAGCATCTAAACTATCCGCATTACATAATATTTGCTGGAAAAATTTTTCGTATTATATTTAACCGCTCGACCGCAATTGCGCCTCGATGCGGAAGAACGAAAATTTTGTTTTCCTCTCGATTTCCGGTCGCACGAATTGTCACGTTTTTGCAGCGTTGTTTTACTCCATTTTTACCTACCGCATTCGAAAATAGTTAGCTGACGAAAATCCAAACTGGCCGTTTGACGTTGTGAAAATGGCTAGGACGTGTTTTGGTCGCCGGTCACGTATCGCTCGCGATTTAAATGTATATGTATACAGTGCGTGTTTTACTTCGCGAGTTATTGTATATCGGTGCATTAGCAGCAGCGCGTAAGCACCGCAAAAACAGATGAATTGGCGCACTTGGTCACATGGAATCTATTTTTCTCCGAGTTTAATCGCGTATACGCAATGCCGTTTCGGTATCTATTTCAAGATCAGTTGACACGGATCGCGTACGCGACTCGAGGTCAATCGGAAAAGTAATCAAAAAGCGTCGTTCAGGCAAAACTACGTTTGAGCAAACCACGTAGATCGATTGCAAAGCAAAAACTTATTTTCAGCAAATAGAGCCGTGTGAAAATTGCCAAAAGCTGGAAAAATCGAATTTAATCTTGTATTTTATGGTAAATCGAGTGAAGCGAACATGAATATCAAATACGATATATTACACACTTGACCGCATAAAATATATGGTCAGCGCGAAGAAGCAAAGCATATATAAATTTGTGAAACGCAAAAATCCATGCAGACTCGAGGCTCGATACGAGCTCGTGGCGCGTATAGCAGCGGCATGAGGCAGCAGGAGCAGCAGAACGACGCGCACAAAAGGGCTTTCTGCCTCTTTGGGTAATATATCTGGCAAAAGTGCGGCATTAAGTCGTCGTGAATGTCTGGGCAGCGGCAGCAGCTCCTGTTCTAAATTCTTCTCTCTCTCCCTCCAGACTGAATAGAGCTTGTTTCATTCTCGATAATACTATACTCTCCTCCGCATACACAGGCCAGCTCGAGTATATATCTATTATAATATAAAAGAGAGAGAGGGAGAAAAGAAACGAAGAGGGCAGACGTTATATGTCAAAAGCTTTGCCGGTGTGTGTATATTATATGCATATACGTGGAATCGATAGGATTTTTGGCAACTCGCCGCACATACAAAAAGCTCGTCTGTTGCTGCTTCTGCGCTACGAGTGTACAGCAAATATAAAAGTCCAATGCTACTGTACACGCGCCAGTTGGCCTTCCGTATAAACATACTTGTATACACGCTTATCCAAGAGACTTATGTATCGGTGCCTATATATATAAGTACGAGTATACATACGCCGAGTGTGACGACGAGCGAGTTGACTCGGAAAAGTCGTTCGATGAGTCGTGTCTGTACAGGGTCTGTGTATGTACACGCACGCGGCATTATGTACTTCGAACCCGATAATGTCGCCTTTACTATTGCGATTCAAAACTTTCTCTCGACGCTCAACGACACTTTGCGGACTTGGGCGACGTGGCGCATTCGCTATTTCGAGACCATTGAAAATTGTTTACTCGCGAGTTCTGCTTTGTTGACTGCATGCTGAAATATACAAACTCAATTTATACGCGGCCTCAAGCCTCAACGACTCCGAGCACAAATGTTTGTTTCAATAGAAAAATTTGTCACGTCTTTTTTTTGCTTTATCTTTTCGCAACTTATTCAAAAATATGTATACGTAATTTATCGTGTAGCCCCGCGAGCGAGCAGAGACCAAAAATAGTCGTTGAATTCGTGAGCGCATTAATGTCCTGGCGCCATATATCCTTCTTGGGTACGACAAAAGCGGCAAAAAGTCGAATATATCTATCTCTATATATTAAGACGTGAGCAAGCATCTTACCGGTCCAACTTTGCAGTGTTTTATTTCTTCCCACATGGCTGGATGTAGCGTACAGCGACGGTGGAATCGACGAAAAAAAACGTAAGAGAAATTCTTTTTCCATCTCTTATTCGCGCTAGTGACATCGCCCTGAGGGTAAGAAAGGGAGACGCGCCCACAAACCACCCTTTTTCTTCTTCCTCTTTCGTTTTCTTTATATATACGTCCTCCATACTTCAAGCGAACCTTCTCTCTCTTTCTCTCTTTTGCTCTTTCTGTCTTTTTCACCCCCCTCGCGACGTTTCTTGCGCGCGTGCGAAGGGTTTGTCTAAGAGAGTTTGTCGGTCGCGGCTGCTTTATTTACGCGTTCTCGTAAAGCTGCTGCGTACCTCTCTCTCTCTCTCTTTCTCTTTCTTTTCCAACTTTGAGCCCGGAATTTTAAAGTCTTCATTTGCAATAGAAATTGATCGCCCTTAAATCGACAGACAAACGTTACGCGGCTCTTTGCTGAGCTATTTTTTGTTGAATTTCGCATAATTTTTTATCCCGAAAATATATAGGCAGCTCATGGCAAGGGAAAAGAGAAAAGGAGTGGAAAAACGCGGATGCCTAAACTACTTTCGTATACCGGAGCTTTGCCCAAGCCTAGAGTCGAGCACACGAGAAGGGAAAAAGAGAGCGCGGGCTATTTTACCTTCGATTGTTCGTTTGATAAAGCTGACACCAGCCTGAGACAAAGCACCTCAATTAACTTAGAAGAGCAGCTAAAATTTCTAAGAAATCCAATTAAGTGTCCCCTTTTCATTGCTCGCGCGCGCGCGCACAATGTTGTTATTCCTTTTGCGTGTTTTGTCTTGAAAAGGGTTGCAACATGGAAGGGCTCACGGTAAAACTACACTCGACTTTGTACACAACGCGCGCACACACACACCTACGTTGCTTGTGTCTGTATCAAAGGTACACGTACACACGTAAGAACACAATACGCAGCAAGTTATTTACGCGCGCCTCGTCGTAAAATGTGCCTTCTGCGGGACTAGTGCGCGCGACGCGCCTAAGGTCGTTCCTCGTACCAGCCTGCACCAGAGCGTCGCTTTTCGAATTCTTGAGGGGCATCGTCGTCGCAGCATCGAGTCTTTATCCGTTACTGATGGTGCAATTATGAGACATGAAAATATATGGTGAAAAATCAACGCTTGTTTCTCGCACTCAATTTGAGGATTCAGTGCTTACTCTCTTCATTACGCTTTCTAAGCGTGAAACATTATTTTTCTTTTCCAGCAGATAAAACATAAAATGTGATGAATTCGCGCAAGAAAATGTTGAAATAAAAATTGCTAAATAGACATTAAATTATTCGTTGCATTTTTTTAGTATTATCTTTGCATCTAATTTCAGTAAAATGTTCGTCTATGGATTAGTCGGTAGCAGCTAGAAACGTCAGCTATATAGCAACACACAATATACATTTAACGCGCGAGAGAAAACAACAACGAGGCTCTGCCTTACTGCTCTCGGTATTATGGCCTGAGAGAGCGGCTTGTATAGCTGCCTGGGCAAGTGCACACATGTATATACACTTATACACACACACACACACATACACATACACACGCAAACTGGGATGGCAATTAGCAATGTAAATGCCAGTTAGTTAGTTGGCGTGCTGCTGCTGTTGTTGTTTCGCGGTGCCGAGTCCACCACCGCGTGTTTGGTCCTCTCTCTCTCTCTTTCACTCACTCTATATGTATATGCGGGCAATAGTTAGCGGGGGTTAGATAACGGACCTCCCAAGCGAGCGATCGCCTCGAAGCCCACTACTGATAACGCCCGATCGAAATGTCGATTTCTCTGACGTTTTTCCTTACCCGTTCGGTCTGCGTGTATGAGCAGCCCCTGTGCATATATGCAGCACGAGCTGCTACTGCTGCTGCTGTTGCTGCTGCTGATGTCGCTGCCAGCATGGCCTATCGTTTCGCCAGACCTGCTTCTGCCCGGGTGTATACAGACCCTGATTGGATTAGGTGTTTGTTTAGCTCTTGACTGTGTAATGCGGTTCTCTGCGGCCAGCGTGTCCTCGGCTAGGAAACGTGTCGCGTAGTCGCGCTTTTGATTTATCAAACCATTGCTACGGTAACATTAATTTATAGTAATTAGGAAATTCAGCGATTTTTTAATTCTTTTTTCCCTTTGATTATGTGGTAGTTGGCAATCGTGCGCGCTGATAAGACACCTAGTTTATTTACTTCGTTTACTTTGCTCATTTCGTACATGTTGCTCCACTTCAACGAGAAACTAAACATTAACAATAAAAAACCACACAGTTTCACTTTTGATACGATGTATCAAATCACGAATGGAGGTTCGACAAAAAATCCAACCAAATCACTTAACACAGTGTTTCGGTGTAAGGGCGAACGAAGACTGAAATATCCAGGTAGAAAAATTAAATTGTAACCGACGAAATTTCTTAGTACAATTACACCATCTGTACCTGGGATTCTTTATTCTTCGAGCAGGAAGCGAGTCTTTATTTTCAAGAGAGCCAGCCATAATGCCCGAAGGGTGGACCCTAGGATGCTTAGACCAGCCCCTTGAACTTTCTCTACAGATATAATGAGTACGAGTCGGGATCCCAAAAGGCCCCGCATAATTCACTCTCCCCACCGTTAAATCTGTCTCAAGGTGTTTCTGTAGTAGAAAATGAATTGACCTTACGCTAGGAGTTGATATTTCAAGAATTTTTAATTACAAAAATTAAGTCATTTGTTATGTCCACAATTATAAATTCTCATTCTAAGCATTATAAATTAATATTTTAAAGTACTAAATCGATAGTTAATACAAAAACTAATACTAAGTTATCATCAATTGAATATTTCATTTGTATTTTTTAAATTCTATATTAACTTAATTTAAAATAGATCAAATTACATAAGATAGATGGTAAAAGGCATAAATAAGTGAATGAAAATGATTTTTAAAAAGACATAATAATCGTCTTAATGACAATCGTCTAATTTACAATATTCTCGTAAAGCAAAATCACCGAAAAATTCATTCACCTTTTTCACGGGTAAACCTGTTAAACAGCGAATAACTAACTCGAGTAGTGGCCCGGGTAGCCGTTCGTTTATTTTAGTTTATTTACGCGTTTCATTCGTGAATACTCATATGGAGTCGTGCGCAGGTCGCGCCCTCCACTAAGGTGTCCTTCGATCGAGCGTGAATTACCTTACCGTCCAACGGTAAGCCTGTTTCCGAACTATTTGGTTAGGTGGCGCTCAAGTAGTCTGGCCACACCCGAGACTGTTTTACACTAAGGCGGGCAGAAGCACGTGTTTCTTGTGTACGGATCGTGTATTAAAGCTTCTGACGTATATATAAGCGCTTTTATGTAGCGGTGAAGCAATTCATCGGTGAGATGTGCAGACAGATGATTCGTCTTATTCGAAATTTCAAGTTTGTGAATGCAATTCTCGAGTCACTTTTCAAGTACAAATCTGGGAAATATAATTTATTTATAATCAAACAAAACTAATTTATATCATTTTTATTTGAAAAAAGGCCAAAAAAGTGTCTCTGTTTATCTTCATAAAAAACATATTATATCTCCCGATGATTAAATCATATGATTTAAAGTATAATAAAAATAAGTGCATTACATCATTCGAGTGTATAAATGATGAATAATTCATTCATTTTTCAGTGCGAGACTGTCCGTATGATCGGCTGTCCTACATGCTTGGAAGTACAAAATTGTTATACATAGAGGCCGTTGACAAGACTACACAGACTGGACGGACTTGCCTATGTATTCGAGTAGCACACACATATATAAAAGAGCCAGCGAGAATCTGTCGCAACGCTGAGATACGAGTGCGCTATCATCGCTTTATTAATATCACTCGAAGAGAATGAAACTACTCGGCAAACACATAGGGTGAATGCATCGTTTTACATAATGTTTTCCTCTCTTCTGCCACTGCTACTGCTGCTATATAGTCACTGCTTATCTTTCGGTAACATTCCAGTTTGCTGTACTTGAACGTATCATTATTGTCTGCGTGCCTCTGTGTGTATGTATGTATGTGTGTGAGTGTGTGGATGCATAAGCGTGCCGTGTCGCCAAGAACCGCCCGCGTTATTGGGCCATTCGGTCATTCACAAATGGGCGTTAATATGCCTTTGTACAAACATACTCGCACACTTACACACATATAAAAGCACGACGGGAAAAAAGAAGCTTCTGCTGCTACAGCCTGCCGGGCCACTGCTTCTTTGTATCCCGCCCTTTGGAACGCACACCCGTAACGCATTCGCCCCTGCTGTTCGTTTGCTGTTCTCTCTCTCTCTCTCTCTCTCTCTCTCTGTACGCGTGTGCCGCTCTGAGCTTCTTCGTCCCCGTGACTCTAATAAGGCCGAGTGCGCGATCGCAGATTATACCAGTTTGCGAGATTCTACTCGCAATGTCTTCCGGTCGTTTAATCTAATGACTTCCATAAGGCCCGGAGGGTCAAAGTCGATACCATGGCCTGCATTTGAGCCGAACTAGACGTGTATAAATACAAGCAGCATTTGTTTGTGTGTGTCATATAAGTTGCAGTATTTACGTGTAGCTACTTAATTAAGATAGTTTGCCAAGAATTACTATATTGACTAATGTCAGATGCGTTATTTGAAGATTGCTAATAGCAATACCACACCTTCCTGATGCACATTTAAGTAGTTAATACATTTTACACCAATCATGTAAATATTTTATCTTTTTTTTTCTTTTTGATTGTGTAACATTCAATATTGAACTGGAGACTTTGTATTATCAAACGCCGTGACTGATGTCTTATTTACATTTTATTCATAGCCAGTAAGAGATACTCTAATTAGACTCTATTATGTGTGGAATTTCTTTTTGATACGAATGTGGGCAGAATAATATGTTCTGTTGTTTGCAAGAAATTGTAACGATTGATCTATTTTATTATAAGAAAACAGATCTCGTATTGCAACAGATTATTGGATTCGAAGGTGACGCGTTTAAACAAGCACAATGAAACGAGTATATATTCAACGTTTGTCATTGCAAAGTATTAAAAGCACTTTGAGTTAGGTGATTTTCTCCACTTGGCAATTGAGCGAAAAGAACGCTTAGTTTTTATGCACTTCATGTTCATAATCGTACGCGTTCAGTTTTTACTATAAAAATATTAGTGAATATTCCTTTTTTTTGTTAACAGCAACAAAACTCGGTTAACTTGTCCTTTATTTTATTAAAGTCTGGTGCACATGCTCTCCGAGTTTTGCTCTATTGCTTTTATCTTTCCTCGCAAACTCTTCATCTCTGCCTTATAATTCGCTCGGCGCTAACACGTTTGCTTGAGTTTCATTTATTTTCTCTCGTCTAGTCTCGTTATAATTCAAATGTTCTCTACTGTGTAGCGCACAAGCTATACTCTTTTAGAATTTTCATTACAAGCTCGTTAAAAAACAAAATTTCAACGTGGTTATTTTTATGAATTGTTACAAGAATTTGATGCAGGAAAAAAGAATAAAAGCTCGAATCGTAAGTTTGCGAATTAATTTGAAAATTTAGCAAGATAGAGAAACAAAATGGTCGAAATTGCAAGGAAAGCCTTGGCTTATACTATTTTTGCCGAGAAAATACTTCAGCTGAGAGTGATTCATTGCGCGAGCAGTATATATACAGCGGTGTAGAGCAAACTAACGCGCGCGCTCGAACTTCCTGCAAGGATGTGTCGAGCTCTGCAGCTAGTGCGCGCTGCATGTCGGCTAAAAGTGAACGCGCACAGAGGAGAGAGAGAGAGAGTCATGGATCGCATCCACACCAACACGGACAGTAGTAATAGCATTTGTATAGAGAGAGAGGAGTATAACCTGACCCCCTCGAGGGCATCTCAACAAGTTTCTAAGCTCGCAAATGCAGCAAGATACTCGAATATAATAACTCGTCATTAAGCCTCTTTCTCTATTTGTGTAAGCCTACGTACGCCTCGATACCTGAGTAGAGAAAATGAAGAGTAAGCCTCTTTCTCATTGTGATCCGCAGGAGTCGCGAGCCGCAAATCATTTCGATGCTAGGCTGTACTCTTTCTCTATCTCTCTCAGGCGTGCGCGGGCAATTACACGCCGTCACCCCTTGTGCTATACGTATACGCTCCTATATACCTG
The DNA here is from genome assembly GCA_034770305.1 of Trichogramma dendrolimi. Classification (NCBI taxonomy): domain Eukaryota; kingdom Metazoa; phylum Arthropoda; class Insecta; order Hymenoptera; family Trichogrammatidae; genus Trichogramma; species Trichogramma dendrolimi. Next base: position 405,137 of record JAPMIB010000037.1, on the reverse strand, counting down.
ACTGTCCATGTATGTATGGAAGTTTCATTTGATTGCCATAAATAATTCATGCAGTCTCACCGTACTTGAAGGATATCGAATCGATGCCGCTGCCGAAACGAATCGTCACCTAATTTTTATTGCATCGGAACGCATTTGTTTGCGATATAAGTATGCGAGAAATGACAAAAATTGTGGCACGCAGCCGGCAATGTATCAGAGCACGCAGCGCCGTTCGTGCATACTTAACAATAAATTTTCTTCTCTCGTGCACACGTCGGAAAATTTTGCACAGAAGAACAATATCCCAGGCGCGCCAACACAAAAAGGTCCTTACTCAGCGTTATGAATAATTTTTTGCTTAGACCATTACTCTGCCGTGTGCCAGAGAAAGAGAGCGAGCTAGAGAGAGAGAGAGAGAAAGAGCAGAAAAATTCATGCAACCTCGCCCCCTTGCACACCGCACCACGCACGATATATGTATTATATAATTCGTCGAGGGTTTGGTGCAGCGGAGTTGCGAAAGAGTAGGAGGAAGAGAGAGAGAGAGAGAGAGAGACAAGCCACTGCACGCGAAATAAAAGTATAAGGCAAGTACACACAGACGCCAGCGCAAGCGCGTTCTATAACCAGCCAGTGAGAAAGAAGAATAATTACTCGAGTTGCAGCAGCAGAAGCGAGGATGTAAATTAGCCCCGTTGTTAGCTTGAAAGGTCAGAGGGAGGCTATGTATTAAAAACGTGAGTCGCCAGAGCATATGTACGCACTTTAACCCAACGCCACTCCACCTTGGTTTCCATGCATGGGCTATACCACGCGTTCCATATATGCGTGAGGATATGGATACCGAGAGCAAAGATGGTTTGCAAGCAGAATAGGGCCTATATAGAAAGTCAACTTTGGTCGGATATGCATGCTCAAATACACACAAATGCCTTTGATGTCGCGCAGTGCCATCAGAACACACAACAAAGATGCGAACCCATAAAGCACGTCGTCGCGCACCCGCAACACACACACACACACACACACACACACACACAGAAAGAGATAGAGGATACCAAAAAAGACGTTGCAGAGAGCAATAATTTATATTATATGTATATAAGAAGACAAAAGGGAAAAAGAGCTGCACGCAGCAGCAGCCGCGGCATCCATGAGCTGCATATTCTCGGCTTTATGCGCACGAACGCTTGTGTGTATGTGCCCGCGCATTTATAATGCAGACCCAGAGCAAGCCGATGAATTGCTGTGATATCGACGTCGAAAAATTTTAGTTTGATTTTCAACTTATCTAAGCTAGTATTTAGCTCGATTGTATGTAGTCTTGACGACACTTGACTATAATATGTACTTATCGAAAACCTGTTAATATTCATATAAAAGGCTTGGTATTAACCTAAAATTGTTTCTTCTTAAGAATGAAAAACTACAAATTATTCACAAATGAATACTTGAATTCACACGTAATTTTCTTTCACTACACTAATATTTTATCAGGGACAGCATGATACAAAGTACACACTTATGCCCATAATCGCAACGTAATAAATTTAATGCGTTCACAACCGATCTACGTTGTAATGAACAAGCCACACACGTAAACTAAATAAAACAACTCATCGACGGAATAATAAGTGAGAAAGTATACATAATGAGCTTTTTGCAGCGGCTGTTCGTGTTAGAAGAATCGTATAATTCGAGTGCAGGCAGTTCTCATCGACACAAATTACAGAGCTAAAAACGTGTATTTTTCACCGTGTCGAGCACGCATGGTAAAAGGACGACTCGCGTTGAAATATGCAAATTTTTTTTTCTTAAGAATGCAGTTGCACTTGATGCCATCAACGATAATAGACAATCTCTCTTGGACCTAAATCTCTCGATAGCAATACAGCTCTAAAAATATAAAAGAGTGCGAATACGTTTCGGGTCGTGTATTCGAGGCACATATCGATGTATAATTATAAATAAACTCGTATGCGATACTCGAGTCGGTCGTGGCGAGTTTGCGCGCGCAACAAACCTTATAATGCCACGCGCGTATTATACACGTATATGTAAGTGTCGTATTCAAATGACTGAAATTACTAAGTGCACACGCGAGAGCGAGAAAGAGAGAGAAAGAAGAGAAAGAGAAAGAGAGAATACGAAGGGGCAGCCTTGCAAGTTTTACATTGGAAACGTACGCGCTTTATATACACCACCCAGGCAAGCAAGTCTATGTATATTAAACCCACTCACACACGCACTGTGTGTGCCGCAGCATATGTATATCCGTAGCTATCACGAAGAATCTTTACTTTTGCAGCGGCAGCAGCAGCAGCAGCGGCGAGCGAGTATTGTCGTGATCGTGTAGAGTCGCGAGTTATAAATAATACGAGACCGACGGCGACGAGGACGAGAAAGTCGGTGCGCGTACTGCAAGTGCAACAACAAAACGCCCCGTAAAGGGACAGCGCGCGGATCGCCGCTGCCGCGACTATATGCGGTACGAGACGCAGAAACGCCGCCGCGATCGCAGCAACACCGCGTCGGGGGGGATTTATCACGTGTAAAGGCCTGGCGTGGATTTATGGTAAGAGCAGTAGATTTGCTGTCCTCGCGCGACCATCGCTGCAGCCGTTCTAGATGCCGTTACGTTTCCGAGAAGCGCCCGACTTTTCCGATCCTGACTTATTGGAAAAATTCATTTGCCCGCGAGAAAAACGTGTAAACCTATCAGCAGCGTTTAGCCTGAAACTTTGTCTTTCCAGAAGTGAACATTAACGAGCAAATGACTTAATTCTACATCTCTCAGCCGAGTTGGAGAGGAAAAAAAATGGTCAAACGAGAAATTGTAAGATTGCTAAACGTATGAGTACGAGAACCGAACGAATATCGAGAGAGAAATGACTAGCTTGGCTTGTTTCCTTGCACGGATAAGCAATTAATTAGGCGTTTTTTGGAATCGATCCAAGCGCCGAGTTTTGGGCTAGCTCCAAGCTTTTCTTGGGGGTTGACACGGCTGCTGTCGCTGCCACAGTACTGGCTATGTTGTAGCTCCTGTATAATATCGGACTCATCTTTATTGCAGGCCACGCGTGTATCGCTTATAATGGCGAAAACCAATCGTCGCTATGTCCGCTTTTCCCTCTTTGAGGATAACGAACATCGAAAATTCTTAAGATAGCTATTTTTCCAATCGGAAAATAATCTAGGAGAAATTTAAAAGAAGAACATTTTATGAATTAACTAATCATTCATCTCAAATAATTTGATATTCGTAAAGTATGCAGTATGCAAGTATTGTGACAGGTATTCACGATCAATTCCGCTACAGTTTATTCCAGAAAATGAATAGACTCTGCAGGTATGATTATTCATTTCTCTCGTTACTACGCTTGGCTCGATCAGTCGCAATATCGCCAAGAGAAAGAAGAAGCGAGGAAGTCATATACCCTTGTGTTAGTGCGCACAGGCCATGCATCACTTTTCGAGAAATAAAAAGAACCAAGCACGAACGAAGGAAGAAAAAGAGAAGCAGCAAAGACCACCGCTGCGGATGCTGGGTCTCACCTTTGCCTCTTGCAAACTTTTTAAGTTTATGATTGCTTTAGTTCTCCTTTTTCTATCTTGTTAAATCGGGAAAAATTAATGCAAGAACAAAACGTTTATTGCAAAAAATTGTATTTCTATATAGCTAGGAATTCGTTATCAAGTTCTGGCACAAAAAGCAGAATCGTAGACGCACAAAAAGCTTCCTTTAAAAAACAGACGTACCCCAAAACTAGCACCAGCCTGGGTAGACTGTAAGGGTCTGGTAGGCGGCGGAGCTCCCGAAATAAAAGCAGAACATTAATGTCCCTCGTAATAAATCATTAAAATGCAGGTAGGTGGCGCGTTGCCCAAATGGCCGAACGATGTAGTCAATGAATTTTCCAGACACGGACGACTCAGCGCGCAGACGATACGACGCCGCAAATTTATAAGATACGACCTCGAGATCGAAGATTATATATACGGAATAAAGGATATCCATTGCGCTTTTCCAAAATCATAAGCGAGGATGTAACCCATTGAACACACTTATTCAATCTGATTTAAATTTGACCGGTTCAATTAAGGAGCCAAAAAGAGTTGAAATGAACTACACTACAAAGGATCGATGGAATTTTCAATGAAAAGCTGCTTTGTCCAGAAGCAGAGCCGTCGTGCGCACTTGTCGCCGTCATTAAAACAGGAAGGTAGAAAGTACAGGACTACGAAATTGCAGAGTGTATGTCGGCATGAACTCGAACGCCTATAGTGAATAATACCTATCATTCATCCCGCAGCAGCAACAGCACCATTTCATGAATTTCAAATTAACCCTTATTATACATCTGCTTTCCTAATTGTTTTCTTATCCACGTTGCTGCTCTCTCAACTATACCTTTTATTTCTTTTATAAAATAAAGAGAAAAAAATCCAAGGAAGAAAAGCCTGGGCTGAGTCGATTTTGTTTTGCTTTCACAGTGGCTGCTTTACATACAGTGCTAAAAGTGGTCGTTATGTACTGCCGCGCGCACTGTGACGACGTGCCACATGTATACCCACACACACGTACACTGCGCCTCACACGCACATACACACGCACTCTATAATCATTAATGATGACTGACTGAATTAAATTATCCATAATCTCTGAGGCTCGCGCTCGCATTCAGGAGATATGATCGACGAACGGACGTGACCTCGCACCGCGTGCGCTGCCGCTGCCGCCGCCACCACCGTTGCCTATGTCGGGCTCGCGCACGCATTCGAAGCTGCACGAAAAACTAGAAAACACGACTAATGCTGCACTGCAGCTTTGCGCATCGAATATTTAAGCCATTCGTTCAACGCGGCATTCATTACTCCTATCTTTATAATGTTGCCGAAAAGCCAGCTAGTGAATTACCTGGAGCCCAGCGCCTGCTACAGCTCTGGCGGGGGAAGAGGGGGAGGAGGAAGACTGAAAAAAGTGGCGCATAATCGCTTCTGAAACATGCGGCTGGGACCATAATTTGCGAATGGTTTTTTGCGAATATAAAAGGCCGCTCTTTCTCTTGCGGTTGGACGTGGCGCTCGCATTCTTCGAGCTTTCCGCAATATTCTATAACACACAACGAGTCATTCGTCATGGCATTATTGTTCCCTGCGAAAACATTTTTTCTTAATGTTTTCTCTTTAACACCCAAGCCCCTAATGATAATGTACCGCGGGTGAGTTGATGAAATACGAGTGCCAAAGAAACGTCAGGCTCGAGCCCTCGCTGGACTCGTGCGAAGTGTTTGCGCTCGACGCGACAAAAACTTTCTGTTCATATTGCTATTTGCACTATCGCATGCACACCTTTGCGCCACGCGAGAATAATTTTATTCCTCCTTATCATCGTCATCGTATAACGCTAAAACGTCGCATAATGATGGGATATTATGCGAGGGTAATGAACATTTGCAAAACACATATTATGAAAGTTAAAAAATATTCTACAAATTGTATACGTTTAAAGGTGTTTTGAAGGAATATGGCAGCATCGCGCGCCGCGTGCGATCGCCTCGGAGCACGTGAGCTGCAAACCTTGGTCTAGGATACGATCTCACGCTATTAGGAGCTCTCTTCGCTTAAAAAAAAAGCATTGTGAAACCGAGAAAATTCTGGGCACGAGTCGTTGCTCTGCTGCCGCTTTAACATGCTCGTCGCTAACGTGGAGAGTGAGAGAGAGATGAGCGCGAAAGAGAAAGAGGTTAATTTTTTCTGCTCTTTAGATGCACTTTACTCGAAGATGCGAGACGCTGTATGCATCTCGCAGGCAAGAGAAGACGAGAAAGCCGCCGGGATCGCGGCAATTTAAACGTTTAACCGCAAAAATTATTGTTATCCAGGACCCTTTTGGACTCTTTTTCTCGTACACAGTCTCTTTTCTCTCGGATGCATGTATACAACACACGTGTGGAGTGAAACGAGCATGAAAAATCATCGTCCACACGTAATGTTATCGTGGTTAATATGTGCCCTGATGCCCCGTACCTTGGACGAGATCACGACATCTGATACAAAAATCAGCGGTGCATTATTAGATAATGTCTCACGTTGAGAAACATCGAACGGTTTTGGACGTTCACTCGCTGTACGATGAAAAAAAATAAACAATTTTTCATGATAGAAGTGCGTGAACTCTAAGTTTCGTAATCTTCTCTTGGAGCGCTCGAAGCCAAAGGGAGAGGCAATAAGCCCTGCGCGACACATAAATTATAGAATGCGCCTAAAAAGCTCATCAATTGCCAAGTTACTTTGGCAATAAAGTAGAAGCAGGTCGTAAACTCATTGGCGTTTGCATGCGCGCGCGCTAGCGGTTCTCATTGAGGAATTGTGCTGAGCTGTGACCGTGTATTTATTTACGAACGCCAAGGCAATCGGCAGGAGCTGGATATAGCGGGCGAGCGCGAAAAATTTACTATAACGCGTGAGCCAATAACAACTTCCCGCGGCATAAATCGTGCGAGGGCAAGAAAGGCACGATTGAAGTTTGCTAGTACGCAGCGCGCCACCTTCGTCCTAATAAAGTCTATATCGACTGCGAAACGAATTTCGGAAGAGGTGACTCCCTCCTCTCTTGCGCCTGACTGCCTGACTGCCGAATGCTCGTGTACGATATAAATCCGTTTTTCCCAACCGTTCCGAGTGTACATCACTTAAATCTCTTCACGAACACAAATGCGGCCTCGCACGCATACACACACCAGCGCCGCGCACTGCAGCACTAGGAGAGGGGGTTCGAGACGCACTCGGTATCGTGGCCGAAACAGAGTAAAGCATCGAGTTTTTTTCTCCCGCTCTCCATCCTTCTTCATCCTGTTTTATATGCACTTGCCCCCTTTTACCTATTATGCGCGTCTATTGAATTTAATACCTTTTTCGACTCGCATACGTGCTTCAAGGTAAAATGCCCCTTTCCTCACTCCACGCGTAAATACACACCGCGCACCTTCTTTATGGCGCAGATAAATGGGACTCGAGTCACTCGGTTATAGCTCAACAAATGACGAAAATCAATTTTCCTTATACTTAAGTTGTCTCTTTATCGAAGGGTTAAAGCGCCGCGTTGTAATGAGAATTTTATTGCACCTCGTAAATCTCGCGAGTAGCTATAGATTTTCTTCAATGCTCATGTTGCTATAAAGCTACGTAATACATCGATTAAACAATCGCTCGATTGAGTTGTATTCATTCCTGTGCAGACATCACATTGCTTGCGGCGCACGCATTGATTTATACCTATGAAAAACTAGTATACTATGAAACAGCTGCGAATCGACACTATCAGTAGTGCAAAGTTGGAGAAAATACCCGTGTAAAGTAAATATTTTTTCCCGGTATGAATATTAGATTCAACCACGTAAGTGAATTAATAATTTTTAAATTTTTTATTCAATATTTAGCGAAATCCAGATTTTTTTCTTGATACATGAAAATATTATTTATTTCAAAGGGGTTTACTCATTAGTTTATATTTAGAACTGCTATTTCTTAATAGAATACTCAAACTACTTTTTTTACTCGCGTATTGCGATGAAACTACGGCGTGGAGATCAAGGGCATCAAACCCGTGAATTACCAGGCAGGCCTGTTCTTATTTGTACATATTTGCCAGAGAGCCCCCGGTCCTCAGAAACGAGCTTCAGTCTTGTTAATATTTCATAATAACACCTCGATCGACTCCTCACTTCGAATGCAGGCAAATAAATGCAAGTTTTTCAGGCTCATAAAACTTCAATTTTAACTGCTAGATTTTATAATTCAAATAAAAAAAAAGTTTTAATCGCTCGATTTTCTTTTAATGATACATCAAAGATTCTTAAAATCTCGTCGGTGAGTACTTGCAAGGATAATGTAGGCATAAATTGTCAGGTTTGAAAATTCTACGAAGCAATCGCGAAGGGCAGTCCAAAAACTACAAAACGACCAATGACACACTTCATTTTGAGAAAGTTGAAGTATAAAGCGAAGATCAGAGAGTGCACGCGCACGCAAAGAAGTAAAACATAGTCTTGATGAGTCGATGCACACGCATAGCTACTGCTGCTGCTCGCAATTATGCTAAGGCACTTCCTCGCCGGATTGAAGGATATGAGTTATAAGGTAACCTCACAGCTGTGTCTGCGTATGTGTGCGTATGTGAATGGGCGCGCGGATAATACTGCTATACTTTTCTTATCCTGTCCGATCGCGATTAGTTGCTGTTGCTGCTGCTGCGCGCGCTACTACTGCCACCGCCTCTTTTGCGCCGAGAAATATGATGTGCACGCCAGATAATCGGATGCGCGCGCCCATCATGCACGTTTTCAATTTTATATTTTTCGAGGAGCGACGAGTCTTTTTAGCTCATTTTTACGCTCGCACACGCAGCCGAGCTCTAATATTATATATACATAGAAAATCGACACCATATTCTATAATCGGAAATGATCAAGATTGTATGAGAATCTGCCACGCGGTGCAATCTATTGATACACCTGCGTATATGAATGCAGTCAACGACACTGTATTACAATAAGTAAAGCGGAAAAACTAAAAGTTAGATTGAGAGTTGTTAGCACATGGCATGACCAGTTATGCTTGGACATAGCAATTTTCCACAGCTCGCTGACTTTCATAATATTTCTTATACAAACATTATGTGCGCTAACCAGCTGTACTGTATGATTTTCTTATTCGCGCAGACATATTACAGTAAAAGAAGTACAGCAATTAGATAATACGTAGAACGAGATCTGTCAGTGCGGACGCGTCCTGATAAACGAGGAAATTATTTCATTGCGCGTCGCTCGCCTCGTTGTTCATGTACATCGTGATGGATTGCGAGAGCTGCCTATGCTCATACTCATGTGTAATTTTTATAAAATACAAGAAAAATTTTCATTTTCTAGTGCTAGCTCGACTAGCAGCTCAAATGTGCGCTTGGATAGAATAAACGTAATACGTAATCTTTCTGTAATTGACGCAGCAATTTCTTCAGAGAATAGTATTCTAATGTAGAAGGTTATTGTTGTTCAATAATCTTTCGTTACAGATGAAGTTTTTGTCACTTTTGGCGAAAAAAATGATGTACTTTGAATCATAAAATTTTCTATAAAGTTTAACGAACTAGGAATTGCGAGGTTCAACAGCGGAAAATGCGCAGCATGTTATTCCACGCTCGGCGCGTACATGTATACATACATACATATAGGTACAAAAGAACACAAGAAGTCGTGTTCGCATGCCATGTGTGCGATCGTAGCCACACGAGGCAGAAAACAGTTGTTTCAAAAATTGGATTCGCTTCCCGCGTATATGATGCAGCAAAGGCCGGGACTTGTTTGCCGATGCTGGTACGTTTGTGGCTGCATAACTGCAGCGAGCATGTGTGTGTGTGTGTGCGTGTGTTTCAACCTAAATAGATGGATGAGTTTTCTGACGAGTTTGGTAAAATTGAAACTGATACGCTTGTTACGTCGAGCGCTTGCTAGCGAGAGAAAAACTTTTGAATTTATCGCGCATTACGTGTTGGAGGAACATTACGACAAGTGATATCATTTATTTCTATCGTATGCTTGTGAACATTAAAAGAACTACTTTTATACTCTTTAACTAATACATTTTATTATGTTACGTTTACTTTGGAATGATAACTAATGAAAGTAAAAGTGATCGCTAACATTTTTCAACCAAGAAACGGATTTTCCATACTTTTATTTACCTCGAGACTAATTGCTTAATGCAGGAGGAAGTAATTGGCGTTAACTGATATCATTCTAGGAAGATCACGAGCAACGTTCTCCGGCTGTATACGTTATGCAGAATTTATTGATCGACGTTATCGAAGCAAGGGCCCAATGAATAACGATGAATTGAGACAACGCCATGCAGAGGCTAAATCACCGGTATGGCCTTGAAAATGACCTTCTCGTTCTAAAATCTGAGAGTTCCAAGCGTTGGTTACAATATATTAACTCATAATTGGGGACGAATAGAAGAAAGAGAATAAAGGATACAAGAAAATGGTGGATTTCAGGATTAATCTTTTAGAAAAAACGTCAGAGGTATTGTTTCAATTGTTTTAAAATAATGTAATTTCAGTAATATTTTTTCAAGCAAATTATTATTTAATTTGAACAAAGAAAATTATTTGTAGGGAAAACTTTCCATTGAAGAAATCTTCATGGTCAATGTAATTATTTTGCAAGACTGGGAAAGACTCGCAACGCCACAACTGCAAAACATCGAAGAGGCGATTACAAACGCAGCGCACGCGCAAACTGCATGTTAGCGCTAGTTGTACGCACGATTAACGCAAGGCACACGGTTCACAAATGCCGAATAACACGCGTACAGTTCATTACTAGCACTTCTTCAGGAGAGTATACTCAAGTTAAATATGCGATTCACAAGACTTGCAGAGACAAAGGTAAATCAAGTAGCGATATTATTTTTTATGTTTTTGCGTTATATTATAATATTAATTTTTAGAAAATGTTGGTATTATTTTTTAAATAGAATTAATCGGCTACGAACTGTTCTTCTATTCAAATATCTTGATCTAATTGATTAGTTATAAATATTTATCATGTAAATTATTTTTTACAACTTAAATTTTTTATTATGTTAAATTTGAAAATTAATAATCAAAATACTAGAAAAAGTTAAATTTAAATTGTCTACCGTACATCAAACGCAAGTCCTATCAATATCATATAATGAGTCTGAGTAAACTCTCTGTATAACTATATCACGTTCCGGTGAAACAACCCTCGCTTTAATGGTTCACTAGATACATAGGAAGGCAATATTTGTTTGAACTTCTCACACTAGTCTACTCGAGATCTTCTACAGATATATATTGACTGTACTTATTATCATTACTCGTAGAAAGGTAGACACATTTGAATCCCTTAGAAAACTTTTACACCACACTAGGCGTTATTCTTTTCATTTTTAATACGTGTCGGCATTGCATGGGGTTTGTTCACGCGCCTTTATTACCCTGTAGCAGCAGTAGCGGAGGCTTGAACTTCTTTGCGGCGTATAAAAGGGTCAGGCTCGTATTATGTCGAGTCACGAACTCGTTTTACTGCCGCAAGACAGATCGACTCCATAAAAGTGTGTTTGTGTATATGGGCTAAATGCGTTTTAGAGCAATTTCGACTTTGATTTGCATTATTGTCTATTGCGCGGGATACGCTTTAGGGCGCTGAGAACAGCTAAAAAGTAAAGGAAGAGATTGCACTAATAGGCTAAAACGAGGCGTTAAACGGGGGTGTGTGAAGACAAATAAAAATACAGATAGATGGAAATTGTATCTTTCATATGGTCAATTTATTTTCCCTAGCAGAATGATATTTAAAATCAAATGTTTTTTTATAAAAAATAAATCATAAGTAATTGATAACAAATTACACTATACAAAGCACATTAATTTCGTTGCGAACGCAATAACGTTAGTTTTTTTCAACTCCACTTACTATGTGCATTTAAATTCAATTTTCATCAGTGCAAGGTGAAATTACTAAAGCCACGCCATAGGCTCGCGCCGTTCAGCGAGTCTTTTTTTCATTCATTTCATTCCGGCCAAAATCCACGAGGCTATCATGTATATTATATACGAAACAGAGCGTCTAGCCCCAGTTTTGAAGCCACTTGCTCGCAAATTACTGGTTATACGAGAAACCCGTACAAATTAAAGAAGGGAAAAAGTAAAGCAAGTCTGTTGCTCTCTTTCTTTCTTTCTCTCTTTATTTTGGGTTTTACATGCTTTGGCGTTTAGTCTTACGGTCGCGCGTCCATAGTTCGTCGGCGTATTAGCCTATATGAATAGAAGCGTGAGACTCGAGTCGCCTCACGATTTGCGCACAGAAAAATCCAAGAGGTGCACACACATACTCGTATAATGAGTAATATTGCGCGCGATTTCGCGCGACGTGGGCGCCCGCGGAGATGCAGATGTGCCCGTTTACGGGGCTTTATATTATGCGCGAGGGGATTAAGAGGGGCTCGCGCTGAGAGATCGAGAACCGACGATTTATGGCGCGCGCGCGCATCGGCCCTGCAACTGCCAACTATGCGCGGCAAATATTTTTCCAAATTTCGCTACTTCAGCTCCAACTATTACGTATACAATATGAAGAGGGTAACGGTTCTTTTTTATTTTTACTCCTTTAAAGCTCATAAATTTCAAAACAAAAATGATGCAGCAAAAAACAATTATTACTCGACAAATAATGCGGGTTAATTTTAATTTCGCTTATAGGAAAGAAAAAAAATATTCCTCAATGTGCGCATGAAAAAAGTAATACAGCAGTTAGTCGAGGAGATTTACGAGACTGCGTATGTATTACAGCATTGGCGCGTGTATATACAATGTTTCAAATCAGTCGATTCGAATTTTGATTAATATCGCCGAACTCGATTGCCGCCTGCAGCTCATGTATCATCTTTACAACTGACTACCGCGTACACCGCTGCAACGCGCACGCACGCGGCCGAAAGCAATTTACGGCGGGCGAAAATTTTACTAAAATCAATTTCCGTTGGTCGTCATCGGTGTCAGGAAGAAAAGTCCAGCTCTCGCCGTTCCACATGTGAAATACAACGCGTTAATGGCGTTGGTCGAAGGTGTTGTGCTGCAGCAGCAGTAGCTGCCTTTATTGGACCACCCAGCCCGTTACATAGCGCTGCCCACCTTCGCTCTCGTTGGCAGAAGCAGAATAGCCGCACACAAGAAATAAGCGCGCGAAGGAGAGTACGCGATAGAAGCAAATGATGAACTGAACTGCGCGCGCTCCAAAGCAGAACGAGAGAGGATTGTCTGGCTTGAGAACCACGAGTCTTTTCACGCCACTCCATAGGCCCTGTAAAATGGATCGGAGGATTATGCAGAATAATTAATTTTTAAAATGCTTCGTACGATATCAAATGCAACTGATTAAATCAAGCAATCAATGGCACATTTTTGTCACTTCATCAGACAAAATATGTCTATATTTACGAAGTAGCGCTAAAAATTCAATGTAAATTATTGAATTTTTATTTATTATCCTTTGTTTTCTACATTGAAATGTTTATTTTCCTAAGTAACTCAAATTAAATATACGAAATATTAATTGAAAAGAAAATAATGATATATTTAAAGGTGTTGGAAATGAATATTGTATTCTCAATCAATAAATTAATCATTATACAATGATCAGTCACTCAAACCTCAAAACACGTCAAAAACTAAATTTGCACAACAAACTTCAAGTTCAGATGTAAACAAGCGCATGTACGGATTTATTAATCTAAAAATAAATTTAACCCGGAGGGGTTCTGTGATGTTGAGAGATTATCCTAGAGGACCCTAAATCGATTCAAAACCCGTTTCTTTCGTCGCTGCGATCGCGCGCGAGCCCGACTTGCCGCGCGCCACTCGTGAAAACCCCCACGCGTTATAAATCTTTCGTGGCTGCAGAGCTGCTCAACACACGTATTATAAATGTATTGATATACATACGCAACGGCAGGTTTTTGCATTTCGTCGACGTGCTTCACACGTATAATCGAACATTTTTTTTCTATTACATTCTCTTTTTTTGCTTGAATTCTTTTTTAATATTTTAATACACTAAAGATCAATAATTAACGGCTGAGTAGTCACGAGTAACATTTATTTGAAAAATTGCGCTTCAACATCTTTGGTAGAAATACTCAACATAAATATAGCCCAATGATGGAAAAATGACTGCTTAATCAATTGGCTTGTTTTTGGCGATGTTTTTATTACAATTGCTTCATAAAATATTGAGAAAATTTTAAACTACCTAACAATGACTATTTAACTGATTAAACAAAAATTAAATCCATTTTCAACTTTTTTAAATACGATAATACTACTATAAACTCCGCCGCTAGATGGCGAATACTTTAATCTATGAATCTGCAAGTGGCAAAGTAAAAATGATTTTATAAGTAGAAGCCCGGTTTAAAATAATGTTATATTTTAAAGCCATTATATAAAATATTATAAGTTAAAAAAATGTTTCACTTTTAGTTAGTACATGCCCAGTTGTAATGGTTCTTTTATGTCCAAGAAACTTTTTCCTCAACCAAAAAATAACCAGATGATGTTATGTATTAACCTCATCTGAAAATGATGAACGTGACATGAAAATGATTTTTTAATTTTGATTCTTTAAAAATATCGCCAATAGAATCAATTTTTTCAATTCATTATACAAGTGCAGAGCTAACTGCACATAAATTCTATTTCTGATCTAGCTCTAGCAGCCTCATTGAAATCTCTAAAACACTACATCGCAGTAAATTGAACGCGAATATTGTATGTGAATATAAACTGATGACCAATCACAAAATGTTCCATAGAACAGAAACACGAGGATAACTATGCACTTAGTCGGTCGTGAGTGCTGATGAAATAACAAATTGAAGTGTTGCTACAAGGATTTTGAAGATTTGATATATTATGTATAGGCTGCACTCTAGAATCTTATTTGAAACGTCGTCTCGCTGCGACAGTCGCGAAAGAACTGGTCTCCGACCTAACTAAGAGAAATAACACAGCCAGCATCGAGCTCAGATTTTTTAGACCCACCTCTTTTTTCTTAATGAAATCGCTTCATTTACTGTACGAGTAGTCTGTTTACATGGTTTTCACCTTCTGCTGCATAGCTATTTATATTAAGAATTTTTTAGTTGGATTTCAGAAACTTTTCATTCTAGTCTAATCTAGTTTAAAAAATAAATCAAAGCTTTTTGTGTAATTATGGTCACGAAATTTCACTACAGATTTTCTTTATTTTAGGTGAGCATCTAATTTTTCTAAATAAAATCAAATATGCCTCCTTTAAATGGATCAACTACTAATTATAGTTTAAATCAAAATACCTATGCTAATACATAAGAAGTGAACGATCGTCAGCGAAAGCGGCGTAATTACATTTACTTACTTGTGCTTATGTAATGAAGTTTGGATATGTAAGTGCACCTTCAAATTACCCGCACGTTTGTTTTTAATACGACTCTTCACATTTAGGAGACATGTGGCGAACTTGAAAGTGTGTGCACATATTTAAGCAGTTTTACGTCATATGCTTTGCTCACAATTAAATTGCAATTTCAAATAAATACAATTCCAATCCATATACATGCAACACAGACATAGTAGACGGACAAGGCAGAAGAGCGCTCATGTTTTTCGCATACATAATTTATGAAATTACCGCGCGCTCTCATTGAAGAAGGCAAAGTGTGCAGCGGGCACAGCACAACTGCCGTACAAGCTCGTAGTACCAGGCGCACGTGCTTTGCCGTAATGACTCGCTCGCTAATACGAAGAGTCCAAAGTCCCACTTGGGCACATCTTTGACTATGCTGGCTACTCTGGATCTATTTCCACCTACGCAATAGACAGTGAAGAGACATTTCAGCTTCCGTTTATAAGCAGTATAATAGTCCAAAGAATGGAAGGTAAATCGTCGAGCGAACAAACAACACTGGTCTGGCACTCGACGTGTGCAGCGCGCGAGTATTCCTAGAATAGAGAGAGAGGAGAACCTGATCGATGCAGTGCGTGCCAGGGTACAACAATGCATGTGCTCGAGTAGTATATATATCTATCGTGTATTTACTACGTTTATATGTGCATCTAATGAAGGTATTTGCGTATGCGATTGAGCGCATGACCAATGATAGATTCGCATGCACCACGATTTATGCTAATTTATCTCTTTATACTGTAAAATAAAGAGAATAGCCAAACATATACACGATATACAGCGGTACGCATCGACGATTAACGAATGCTCGGAATACCAATGTAGCATTTGCTTTCCACCTCCATATAGATACGTGTACCATATAGAAGCTCATGTCGACGAATGTTTATGTATGACTCAAACTGATAGACACGTGTTGGCTTTTGTTGTACTTACAGGTTAATTCGCTTGCAATAAAGGCAATATGTTATGAACATGCAAAATTTATGTGCCGCAACGTATGCAGGATCAGTATTACTATTAATTTTACCAAAAATGACGAACAAGGACTAGTCGGTGCGAATAGTTGAACAGTACCTGTAACAAACGAAGAAAATGACTTGGTTAATCGCTGCAATCTTTTCTTTTATATAATAATGCCACATCTAATTGAATAAAATAATGATTGCAAAGAGAGGACGGGGTAATCGGATTTTGGCACGTAAACGTTTTAACGGTACTCGCATATCTTACAACGAAAAATGACTCGAGCTTGATAGCAATAAAATTTGACCCTCGTTCCTCTTCTCCAAACAAATTTCTCTCTTGCTTCTCATGCCTCCTCCCACTACCATACTCGCGCGCGTACGTGCGTGTGTGCGAGTGTGTGTTTGTATGCGAGCGCGAAACCGCAGCCTCGTATCGTTGCAAGGAATCAAGGTGAGAGAGAGAGAGAGAGGGACCGAGCGAATCTGCACGAATCACACTGACGCGAGTAATGTGGAGCTACTTGAGATTACTTTGTTTCATCTCACGATGGATCTTGCAGATGTGATTGTCAGAAACGACATTTTCATTGTCGTAAGAGTTACTATCTTATTGATCATATGACTTCGATCAAGTTCAAAGTTTTAATTTTTTAAGTCAATCATGTACATTTTCCTAATTGTTTATCGCTTGATTTCAGATAGATTTAACGCGAGTTTCATGATACTACATTGAAGTCGATAATACATTAATGGAAAATTAAGATGTTCCACGAAATGGCAAGTGCGAGAGCTCATAATACATGAGGATTCGGCGCTTTATAAAATACAACCCACAGAAATATCCGCAGCAGCAGAGGCAGCGGCAGCATCAACGATGGGTCGATTACAAATCTGAGAAATTTCCGGCCTCTTTCGCCCTGGCAAAGGCCGCGGAGGTATCGTGGGCTTTGCAATTGCCTGTAATTCGGCTGTCAGCATTTTTGTTCTCTCTCGCACTCGCTCACCTCTCTCACTCACTTTCTTCTTTCCGCACGTCTCTCTAGAGACTTCTTATTATTTTCGCGTTCTACTTTAGAGTATTATTTTATTCATCGAATATATCATTCGGTTTTTTATGGGTTTTATCGTGTCTCTACGTGCGCTCATATATAGATATACACAAACGTAGAAGATGCGTGCGCTCGCGTGATATATTACTTCGATCGTCATAAATCAGTTTAGACGCAAAACTTCTTAATTATTCAAAAATGCTAATTCGCAATGTAAAAACGAAGTTGCGGAAAAAAATTCGTGATATTATTTCGCAACTAGCAATAAAGTGCACGATATCGCGCATGCTATTTTATTTTGAATTTGAATTAATTAGAAAAAAAATAAAGTACTTGGCCAGCGATGTATACGATAAGTCATCTGCGAATTGATAGTCAATCGTTTATTAGCTGATCTAATGGACGCTTCTGTTTCGTCTGTATTAATATTCGTCAAAGTTGGCGTCAAACTTTGCATGCACTCACAACATTGCGCATGATATAGTGGTAAACTATGGCGCCAAGCTCCACGGCGTTTTATCAATATGCGCGAGACCATGGCAGGCGCATTGTATCGCGATTAAAGCTCGGGAGAGCTGCGTAACTCAGGCGGCCAGGCGTTAAGTTATACGGATTGCAAAAGTTACGACTCTAACAACGCCGGAACGTCCGCGTACAATGATGCGCCGACGTATTTATTATCGCAAAGCTCGCGCGCGCACACGAGCATATCCCAGTGCTCCAACGATATTAGACCGGCCAACTGACGAGCGAGAGGGAGAGAGAGAGAGAGAGAGAGAGAGAGAGAGAGAGAGAGACAGAGAAAGACGAACAGACAACTCGTACGCTCGTCCATCCTGTATCATTAACAGTGCCCGTTGTAATTTAAAGCTGTTGCCACTAGTTCTGCTGCCGTTGTCCAGCAGCAAACGCTAGTCACTGAGATGTACTTGCGTACGTATAAAGAGACTTTCGTCATCAAACTAGACTTTTTCTGCCATTGTTTTTGTTCAAATGCATTTTAACGTTTTACATCGAATAATTTCTGATTGTTGTGTCTTTTAGATACAACGCTGATAAAGCTATTTTTTAGAATTTAAAATATTATTAAAATTATTAATTCAATAGTAAATAAAAAAAGTTAATTCTTATGAATTATTTCTTACAAAAATAATAAAAATAATTTTAAAAATTCACTTTTCACATCTTTAATCTTGATTTCTTGCCAAATCGCAAGCACGAGTCAACGCACACTTTAACTCTTCATAAATTACGCGCAACTTTACGACATTATAATAGACCAAAAGGCAGAAAAAGAAATTTCGTATTATATACCGTGTATCCCATGCATTAGAGTGTTTCATTATTACGAGGGTCTGGGTTGCTTCTGCACTCGGCACGCTGCTGGGCCTCATTACGACTGACAAGGGATAGGGGAAGGGAGAGAGGAGCGAGCGTGCGAGCAAGACAGAGAAAGGCACGCAGAAAAAATGGAGTGCAAAGATGAGTCGCTTCGCTTTGCAACGGACGAACTGGCTTATAATAAGAAAGAGAAAGAAAGCGAATATGCATCGAGGCAGGCAAAGAACAAGGAAGACGAATGTGCATTATATGCGGTGAGGTCGCACGCGCGCACTCCGACAGCTAGTCCGAGTAGTTGTAGAGGCAGGTGCTATAGCGGGTAATGGCTGCCTCTATCTTATGACTGAGTATAAATGTAAACTGTTGACTTGACTTTATGAGTTCCAGGGTTCGTGTTGCACCGAATATTATAATTTAATGCAAAAAATTAATAGATGGATCTCCTAATTAAATTACACGCCTTTAATGGAAAACTTTCCGAATTTTCTTATCGGATCTCGTTTGTATTTGCAATTAAATTGTTTACTAAAAACTGTAGAATTTATTTTTAATTTTATTACCTTCTCAATTAAAGTTTGATTTATTTTCTCTAAAAGCGCAATATTTTATTAATTAAATTAAGTGGCAAGCAAAGTTATTTTTATCATACCTACAAAACTTGACCTAAAGTTGCTCGAATCAATCATACCAATCATCAATCAATCAGAGTGTACTAATAGTGGCACAAATATTTATTGCCGTGAGGAAGCACTTCAAAAACAATACACATCTAACGTACACAAGTCTGTACATTATATCAACGATAACGAGTGGATTACTGCTATCGCTCATCACATCGATACTTGGAAAGTGTTACGCATTAAAACAGATTGCATAATTTGTACAAAAATTTAAATTAACAAAAGGAATTCTATAAAATCTAAGGTTATTTCTTTCTCAAAAGAGTATAAGAAACTAAACCTTAAATTTTGATATATTAAAAATATATAATTCAAAACAAATTAAGAATGGATTTAATTTTCTAATCATTAAAGAGAGAGAAAAATTCAGATAGAGTTTGGGCGGTAAATAAGACTGAAAGATATGAAACGAGTTTTTAGATTCATAAATATCATGAGACGCATGGGGTGGAGATGTAAATAAAGAATTTTCAAGGATTCAAATTTTTTCTTTCATTTTCGCTGATACTCTTTATTTCATAATCATGTATATGTTTGTTCTGCTGCCATAAAACAAGGTATGTGAGACTGAGAGGGCACTCGTTGAAACGGGTAAAAAATTACGCATGGTGACTTTTATTCGTTGTTTCAGCGAGCTTTCCTGCTGCTGTTACTTTTTTCCCTCGAGCCGTGTTCGTTTGTTTTTTGAAACATGTAAACGTTTATTGCTTTATGCAAATTTTTCATTTACACGGGTGTGTATGTAGAGGCATAGAAAAAGAATGTATAATACGTTATACTTTTAATTAGGGTATTATTTGCTTGGTCGAAATGCTTGGTAATGAGTATTTGATGACAATACTAAGATTTAATAAGCCGAGGTGCATATTTTATTAATAAAAACCATGAACTCAGAATTCAACGTCACACTGGTTAAATTGTTTCTTTTTCTTTACAGCCTGCGTAAAACTTTCCTACAAAAAATACTTCAAGGAAGCGATTGGTCAAATTAACTTTTTACCAGTCAAAATTTAAGTTCTCATTCGTTCGTTATAAGAAAATGCTTGTAATTCAAAAGTAATTACGCCTTGAAGCAGAAAAACACGTTCTACTTCGCACTGCATATCAAAAATGCAGTATCCCACACCGATTTCACCGCGATCTCCTCTCATCGAAAGCATTGACTTCGTATTATGTGTTGCGCATCACAAGAAAGAATTGAAAAAAAATCACTTTATTAATAATTTTCACGTGAAACAAATTGTCACGTGAAACTGAAAATTTAAGTTATTTTGATTATTGTTCCAGTTTGGTACAAAAACAAAATGAAAGAAATAAAGAAAATATGGAAAATTGAACATTTTTTATTAACTAAAAGCAGTTCTCAAGGAATTTTGCAGATCGCAAAAACAGATAATTCTAATATCGAGTTTAAGTAATAGAATGCCCGCTGAAATATATTCTAAGAAGGACCCGAGGAGCTCTTACCCGGAGGGCCAAGATATCATATACTTTTTCCCTCTCTTTCATATCTCCCAACACGTAGTATATATGGAAGCCGGTCATGTTTTTTGGACGGTCAGTAGGTGGTCAAAATAGCCTGTAGTAAGTATCAAAAACGTGTGGACTGCGTGCATACAAGTAGCAGCATAAATATTTGCCAGCTAAGTTTCTACACTTTGCAAAAAAAAAAAAAAATAACACGCACATGCGCGGGCGTGCCACACGTACGCCTATATTGCACACCCGATATTGCAAGCAAGAAGAAGCATACGGGTGTTTACGAAGATCAAGAGCTACTGCAAAAACGTAAACACATAAAGCATTATTTTTTATAGAGGGTAAATTTTTTAAATTTAAACTGTTCATACATAAAAACTCAATTACAGAACAATAGTTTACAAACACGAATATACAAATTTTTCAAAAAAATATAATCAAGTTTTTGTATATTATTAACGACATTAATGATGGGGTAAATTAATTTTGCAATACACGGTAAACTTAAAAAATAATAAAAAATAACTACTAAAATCAAAAGTGTACTATCAACAGTTTGATATTACAAAAAATTGTTTTATAATATATGAATATTTTGAGCACTACAATTATTTAGTTAATAAAAATATAGGATCAAGTAAAAAAATGTCTAATTATAATCGAAATTATAAACATTTTCAACTTTTTTTAATTTTTGATACTTCAAAATCTTTCGAAAGATCAAAATTCATCCACATAACAGCGTAAATATTTTTCGCGAAGTGTAATCGTCTTGAATTATCAATAAGGAAAGTATACGCGCGTCGAGGCGAGGGTATCGAATGGTCGTACAGCCAATTAGTCGATGGCCAGGTGTGTGTGTGAGTGCACGCATATCACGAGACCGTACAAAACGTGTGCGAGTATTGCGCAACAAGGATACAAAATATGCATATGCACCTCGCCCGTGCTATTGTTATACTGATTACAGTAGAAAAGGCAACTTTAATATTGCAGCAAAATTGCAGTTTCACATGCAAGGCTGTCGATTCTAAAAATGGTTTGCTTTCAAACTCTCCCAAACAGTCACTTTCAATTACTACGATTGAAATGCACAGGCTTATTCAGTATAAATCGATGTTCTCATTTACCTGCGCAAAATCATGATGTATAAATCAATTGAAAGTTAGTTGAGATTAGTATAGAAGAGCAATGCCGATGATTGTTGTTACTCAGCCTGAATTTTCTAATAAAATTTCGATTTCATTATTTCCCAAATCGATTTTGAAAGAATTGAATAGTGAAATGTCGAAATTTTTACTCAACAAACTTCAAATATTTTATTATTTAATTTACAGATCATCAACGGTTCAGCGATTTAAATCAACGCAAACTGGCCAGAAGACATATAATTCATGAATTGCACACGGAGACGAAAAAAGAAGTCCGTTGCAACTAAAAGGTAGTAGAAATGTATACCAAAAGCTGTAAGTAAGAAAATGTCGGAAAAAAGAGAAAAGCAGAGTTTGAGCGTATAAAAAAAAAGTCCGTAACATTTAGCAGGGAAGATGCTGCTTCACGAGGCTCTCTGCATTATCGGCCGACGGGATACACCTGCTATAGTATCTCGGGCGGGCGCCGTGAGGAAGCCAGGGGCTCTGGTAATATCATACGCACGAGGACGAGGTAAAGAGAGGAGAAGCCAGGAGAGAGAGAAGCAGAGAAAAAGAGAGGAGGGGAGCGGCAGCGATACAGCGAAACGAGCAGCAAGCTGCGATTTCATCGTCGTAAACGTCAGCGTTACTGTTACAAGGTGCCGTTTCATACATGCTATGGCACACGGTATAGCTGACTTTATATTGAGCCGAGTTACTCCCCAAGGTACGTAACATTTGCTATAACGTGCCTGTAGCACGTGCATATAAGCCGCAGATACATGTATGGACACACACACACACACACAGGCTAGCACTGCTCCTTTTCCCTTCAAAACACGTGGCCTTTTACGCGGGAAAAAGTACTCTTTTGCACAATCGTACTCTCTTTTCGTACGCCAAAGTCACCTAGTTATACAGCTACGCACTTAATGCATGTACAGATTGCACACCCATAAGAGCGTGGAGCATAAAGTACGGGGAATCTCGCACGCCCGGGGTAATTACCCCCGCCGCTTCCTCCACTCTCGCTCGATGCTTGGGCGCAAACTATCGTAAATATCTCGCTTATGATGGCCTAAAGAGCTGGTCTCTTAATAAAGAGAGAGAGAGTAATGTATATTGACCCGAAAAAACCAATGAATTTAATTTATTTTTCATATTCAATGGTAACAATCTGTTTTGGACATTGATGAAAAAAATGTATATGAAAACAAATTATACGAATTACAATGCACGTTGATGTAAAAACCAGAGAAATAAAATGAGTTGTATTTAACATATAAAAAATATTCTTTATGCATAGGAAGGGCCAGTGCTCATAATTTAGACGCGATAACAATGTGGACTTGGAGCATCATTATCAAGCAATAGGAATAGATTCATCGATACGTTCTATCGTTTCTTCATCAGGTACAATAAATCTACAAGTAATATGCAAGTTTATTCGAATAAATATTTTTTGAAAGTTAAATGATTATAAAAGAAAAGTCATAAATTAAAAAATGCATAGTTACATGACACAATCGGAGAAAAAATGTTGGCAATAGCAAGAAAAAAATGAAATAGCTTCCGTGACTCATTAGCAGAGACATGCGAATTCACGAATCTCTGCGCCGAGCTTCCGTTATCATCATCAGACTAGCCTGCCCTGGGATCAGAGCAAGTGAGGGAGAGCTGCTTGAGATTTAATAGCCAAACAAACCATAAAGAGTTTGGCTACGCGCGAACGTCGTATATAATGACTCAGTCGATCCGTCGCTCGGAACTTTTATGTGCGTTGTATAGCGTGGCGCTGCAGTGGAGTCGGTAGTATAAGAAAGTATATCGATCCGCGTCGTCGTTGCCAGTTCCTCTGGCCTCGGGCGCGCGTTCGCGATAGATATAGCAGCACTTCCATAGCCCCCGTGTATCCCGAGAGCCCGAGCTACTCGAAAGCGCACGCGTAATGCGAGCATTCGCCATTCATCTTATATACATCACACCCGCACACTACGACTCTACGATTCTACGCTAGCTAGCTAGCTAGCTGCCATGGCAGCCCTGGAACAACCATTTTTTCCCCGGATTTTTCGCCTATATCGGTTGCGCCTGTCGACCTGTATATTTATAGACACACACGCAGGCAGCTCGTTAACTTTATCGCGTGAGAATCGTAGGGACAAAAGGACGCATTGCGCGAATTCATAAGCGCTCGGTCAATGACTCGGAACTATGCACACACAGAGACGCATCGAGGCAGCCAAGGACTGCGAGCGAACAGGTTCCGCGAACGGCACTCCGAGGCTCCGCAGATCGATAATTCAGTCTTTCTGTCTATATTAGCGTCCACGTGTATATGAATATTATTTTCGTTCGACGCTTGCCGAGCATTCGCAGAGCGCAACAGCCGCAGCGCACCGATTTAACCGCTTGATTTATTAATTTCACCCTCTCTTTTTTTTACACACGCTCTCGCGCGCGCACGACTGCCGAGCAAGTATACGCGGTAAAGAGTAATTAGTCCTTATCGCACCTGTGTGATGTTGAGGCTTGCGCGCGCGCAACATAATCGCAATAAGTCCAAATAAGAATAGAATTTCTGTAGCTTCTGCTGCTAGGTGCGCATAAATTTTGGTTCTAATGGATATAAATTGGATTTATTGCGACGCGCCACTGCTGCTGCTGCTGCTGCTGCTGCTGCTGCTACCGCCGCTATATAGCCAGCAACGAACGAGAAGAAGAAGTAGAAGAAGTTTGCTGTATCGGAATGTTGCTGCTACTCTACCAATATTATTTACTCCGAGGAATCGTAAATATTGAAATAACATATAAGCGTACGCAAATGCACTACATTATGGCATTTTAATACGAGTTTAATTGAAAATAGCAGGACTGCAGCCGGTGCTTTCGAGCTGTTATTCATTCTTAACCGCGCTATACGCACTTGCTCGCGTCGATTATTCGAAAGACGCAAAAAAAGAAAAAAACAACAACAAAATATTGTACAAACGCTACAAGAATTAGTTGTACGCGACTCGTAACAGGTTGAGCGTGTAGGAGGAAAAGTCCGTAAGTTAAACGCGTGTTCGAGGAGATAAAGACTTAAACTACGCGTTTATAAATGTGGGCGTGAAGGCCCTATACAAGTATACAGGCCGTCGTCTCGGTGACCAGAGAGCGTTTATCGCTTGTATATTATTCGCGTATACCACACAGACGTGCTCGAGTACATGTATGTAGCGTTCGAACGTAACAGGCCGAGAGTCAAAAGTGCGTGTACGTGTATATAGACTATAGAGTAGGCCTGAAACGAATGAACCGTTGATTCATGTGGGTAATACGCACAGCAACAAAATTCGTATACTATAAGCCGAAGACGAGAACAGCTGACTTGTACAGTTTAGAAATGGAATTTGGGTTCCGGAGGGGTGATCTACTCGTTCTGTGTGTTTCTCTCTCTCTCTCTCTCTCTCTCTCTCTCTCTGCATACACGTGCGTGTGTATTATTAAACTCAATGTATGTCAAAGGGAACGAATGCGAGAAAGAGAACCACTTGAACCCTAATCGTGCAAATCCTCTTCTCTTTCTCCTTTCTCTCTCTCTTTCACTGGTGCGTTAGCTCACTGTGCGCAACGATTTTACACGCACTTGACTCTATTCCTGTACGTCATTCTCTCTCCTTCTCTCTATCCCTCAACTTCTCTTCTCTTATGTAATATATAATATATAAAATACAGCTCCTCCTTTTTCGCGCCTGTATGAATTTCGGAGGCTGTTTATGGGTGACATTTATAACAGCCTCATTGTGCAGCTTTATTGCATGGGAATGACTTTGCCGGGCGAGGATTTGTCGATCGATTGAAGCTATTAACGATCATTGAGACATTATAAAAGAATGAGATATCGATGCGTTATTGAAAAGTTACGTAAGAGCGAGGAGTTCGAGGAGAGAGAGAGAGAGAGAGAGAGAGAGCATTATTGAAGCAACAAAGGTCAGATGCAAGCGGTACACGCACATACTGAAGCTGAAACAATTTACAGGCAGCTCGCGCTCCGAGTAGTAAAGATGATAGATTGCATTCATCGTAAATTAAAAAGGTAAAGGAAAGAAAGAGGAGCTAGCGAGTTGTAAATTGAATTTTGCAGTCACGCTTCGGAGCAATGAATATGTATTCAAGCGCATACTTAACCCATTCAAGCGAACTCTGAAAAAAGGTTCATTCTCTCGACGCGGGCTTGATTGGTCCCGCAAGGCGCGAAGGCGTTACTGCGAGACGAAAGGCTGGACTCTCCATAATACAGTACAGGCTCTGATTTTCCCGCAGATAAAGACTCTCTTTCTCTCTCTCTCTTTCTTAGTCTCTCTCTCTCTCTCTCTCTCTCTATGCGCTGTATGTGCTACGCGCGCTAGCAAAAGAGAGCGAGATATGTAGAACGCTAATAAATCCTATACACGGCTGCCTAGCGATTTCCATGTGTCTCGCGCGCGCGCGAGCCTGCTCGTTTGTGTGTGTGTGTGTGTGTGTGTGTGTGTTACTATACATACGCTTTCGATTCGCCATTCTATTCATATTGAGCGAGCACGCGCGAGTGTGTGTGCACGTATGAACGAATAAATCTCGACGTCTCGTGCGCGATCCGCCAATACAGTCTCTTTCTCCGCTCGCGCTCGCATTTCTAATTTTTTTTTCGTGCGGGCTCCAGCTTAGGGCCAAATTTTCGCGTGTTCGCGTATTCGTTCGTGCGCTGTGCATTGCGATGTACATCTTGAAAGAGCCAATCATAATGAGCTGGTGCATTAGAAATGATTTTCCCTTCTTTGCGAACGTCTGGTATTCAATAGTCTTTACGTGACCAAAAAAACCACTTTTTTTTTGGTCGTAGCAAACAAAGTTATGCGGCTCTCAATTTTTATTCTTATAAAAGAATTGGCTAATCAACCTCAAATTGAGCCACCAAGTTTTTCACTTTCAAAGAATATCATTAGAAAGTAAAAACTGTCGCCAGGCACGGCTCGAGGCAAAAAGCTCGGGCAATATAGCTACTTAACTTTTTGTCACATTATCTTCTTTCTTTTTCGCAGGCTGACTTGGCTATAGCGAAGCAGTGGAGGTGCTATATCGACCTTTATGCCGCTTCTGACGACTCACCGAGGAAGTGGGTATCCTCGACTTTTGCGCACGCTTGGCTTTATCGGTGCGACTACGTCGACGTGTACCCACCATTTGCCATTAACAAGACTTGCACGAGCTGCGCATGCTACATGCATATAATGTATGTGCAGGCGCGTTGGACAAAAACCACAGTGCCAGCAACAACAGCGGCAGCAGCAGCAGCAACGACGACGAAACAAACGAAAGCAGTGCACTTTTCAAGAGGATTTCAATACTTTATTGGTCTCTCTCCACAATCTACATTCATTCGAAAAGTGCGGGAGCTGGCTTTATACGTTTACTTTTGGGACGGCGATAAATCTACGTTAAATTTCGACGCGCGCGAAAGAGACGAAGCGAAAATTTAGCCAGCTATATGAGCTTGTGTGTACGTAGCGCGCGTCCGGGTGCGTATTTCAATCGAGCTGCAATCCGTACGTTGGCAGGCGCGAATGTAACTCTGCAGAGCCGGTGTGAGCATAAATGTACGTGCGACCGACCGATTCTCTATGTGTGTGCGTGCGTGAGTGTATATTTTGTATACATGTGTGAGTGTATCACATGCATACGAGGCTTCACGTAAAATCACGGGGCGGTGCGCGCAAAAGCGCCTAGACTGATGTTTGTATTATGATGGCGAACGGCCTATAGACTCGTAGGGAGCTATTATATTGCGTCCAGAAATAATGTAATTTATCATTGTTCGAGTCCGTGTGTATTTGCCTACGTACAGCCCTCAACGCGGAGGGTCCTGTATTTTTGCAAGCAATGTTTTGTCCACGACTCAAAGGCCTACCGATTGATAGGAAAATGTTGCTAGCTGTTCCTATACAGGAAGACTATAAATAATGAATTGCTATGAGAAGTGTAAGAAATAAATTTTTAAGACGGTAAAATCCGAAGATGATTCAACTAATCAGGCCCTTGGTGAAGGTCCTGCACTATGAATCAAATCTCGCTGTCGAGCAAGCAGAGTCAAACGTTTTATTAGCAATAACCGCAAGCCGTCAATTAAAAGGGCAAACGAGGCAATCCCGACGTTCTCTCCGTCTCTTTTTTTTCGCACGATTGTTATCCCTTCTGCAGCGCAGGCCAAAAAAAGAGCTACTGTACGTGTGTGTGGGTAAAAATGGTCGTGGCCGCCTCTCGATTTAACACTTCATCGTGTCACCCCTCGGATAAACAATTCGGCATCCGCAAACATTCGTCCTCGCCTCCCTATCATCGGTACTAAAAAACTCATTACAAAATGCAACACACACACACAGACACAGCGTGACCCTTGTTGGGTATTATATTCGCTACTCGAAGACACAATGAGCGGAACATCGGACTGCACGCGAGGCCCAGCAGCGCGTGTACATTGTGCGTATATGTATATGTAAACGAACGAGGACAAGCAGCACAGACACACACACACGCGCGCACGCCAGCGAATGCACAAGAGAAAGAGAGAGAAAAGCGGAGGCCACGTGTTCTTGGCTTTAGTTGTAACCGCAAGACCAGACGAGTATGTGCGTATGCGGCGACCAATGTCAATGGTTATTAACGTCGTCAGCGAATAACCTATACGGCGTTCATTGATATCGAGGCACCAGACGGTACTTTACGATAAGACGAGAGAGAGGAGGAAAAAAGCTTACCTGCTATGGCCATCCAGGGATAGAAGGTGTGGTTGGCGCTTGACTGTTGATGCAGTTGCGTCGCCACGGGCTGACTAGCCGCTGAACTGTTAAGACCGCATGTGTTCCAGGACGACGTGAGGGACCGACTCGAGCCGTTGTTACCGGGACTTGAGGCCGCGTCGCCGCTTACGAGGCCGGAATAGCTGCCAACGCGCGAGCCTTCGGGCGTACAGGCCGACGGACGCACGACCGAGTTATTGGCCGAACTCTGTGAACTCGCGGCCACGGCCGAGGCGCTCTGCCAGACATCCTTGACAGCCGCGGCCGCCATGACCGCCGCGTAGCCGTTCTGGTGGGCCGCCGCGGCCGCCGCCACGGCCTGCTCCTGCTGTTTGCAGTCTTTGCTGGCCGTGCTGGTGTACGAGCTGGTGGTGTGGGCCGTGGCCTCGGGCGTCGACGAGTAGAGCTTGCAGGCCGTGGCCACGCTCGCGTCGTACGGCGAGTCCTGGGGAGGTCGCGTGTTCGTCCCGCTGCCCGGGTGGCCGATCCCGAGGCTCGAGGCCGCCGAGCTGTGGTGATGGTGCTGCGACGAGGCGTACGGCGACATGCCCAGACCCAGTGGAAAGCTGCGATAGGCCGCGGCCGCCGCCGGGTCGTGGTGCTGAGCCGCGGCCGCGGCACTGCTCTGGTGATGATGGCTCCCGTAGAAGCCACTACTCTGCTCGAAATACGAGTTCATCGTCAGGCCGGCTATTTTGGCGGTTTTTAGTAACGACTGTCAATGGACGAAAATTATCAACCCAACTGCTCACCACTACACGCGACTACGCGTTTATACGCACTTCCGAATCGCGCACTATTTTTCCGTCACTAACAAATTTCTATTCTCGTGGCTGTTTCTTATCTTTCTTTACTGGCCGATGTACGAGTCACCGGACCTGTTTATAATTCGTCCGACGTTTACCAAGTTTTGCACACTTACACAAAAATTGATGCAGGTAATTTCTCAAAGAACACTTGGCACCCACGATTACTCGGACATGCACTGACGAGACTGCAGCAGCTTTGTGCGGCAGACTAGTAGCGGCATCGGCGCTAGTAGCTATGTAAACACTGCAAACTAATTGTTGCGCTGTCCCTTCAGTATTTCAATTGCGCTAATGTATGCCACCTATTGCGAGGATACACTTCTTGCTCAACATCTTGTAGCAATGAGTCGCCTTAATTTCTTCCAATTAATTCTTTAATGAAGTCACACTGTATTTCGATGCCACAGATTATCACCGGATCACGTTACTTCTGCTACGGTCACTCTCGGCAATACTGAAGAAATCACCTCCCAATGCAAATGTCAAACGGAACGGCGCTACCGTTTCCAAGAACGTCGAGACCACTCGCTGTCACAAGTCTGTTGTTAGAGAGATTAGGTGAAAAGCGAGAGCGAACAGTACTGAGAGTGACAATAACAATAACGAGGAAGCTCGCTCGGCTGGTAGTCAGAGTCAACGATTTCGAAATCAGAAGATTAATAATTGCTGCATTAATCGATGGTAATAATCGTTGAAGGTCGGAAGAAACGAGCAACGAGTTCAATAAAAGGTCGTTAAAGTAGTACGAGCAGCAGCAGCAGCAGCAGAAGTAGCAAGTAGTGTCAACAACGGCAGCAATGTCAGAATTAGTAGAAATAGGAGTAGTAGCGATAATAGTGGCAGTAGCAAGTAGCGGTGTAGGCTAAGCAGTAATACTCGAGCGCGCGAGATATCGTGTGTAAAATGCGCGCGAGTTTTTCACAGACTGTCGTCGTATTCGCGCGTAAGTACGTATACACGGGTGCGTTATAGTAAAACGTAGTAGTAGTAGTAGTAGTAGTAGAGGTATATGTCGTATACGTATGACGATGTGTATAAATGGATACACAATATCGCGAGTAGCGAGAGAGAGGCTAGCTAGGCTGCGGCGAAAAGTGAGCGAACGCGCGAGCGAGCGAGCGAGCTCTCGAGAGGCGTGTGTGCTCTCGGTAATGGTTTACGTACGGAATGATCGCGGGCGACGTAGAGAGAGGCGAAGCAGGCGGCTGGCAAGCAGAGGCAGGCGAGCACACACCACCGGCCTCAATCGCCGTGCGTCGACTGAAGCGCGCGCGCGGGGCGGCTCGAGGTAGGAGAGAATATCAGCGCAGCAAAAGCGGAGCTGCCGAGCATTGCCAGTCGCGATTCGCACGCCAGCCCGACTGCACCGTGCGTCGTCCTCTGTGCCGATACTTTCGGTCGCTTGCCGCTATCAGTGCTCTGCTCCCGGCTCGCTGCTGCTTACACTCTTATATAGATGTGAAGCTTTGCCCCAAACTTGCACGCTTTGCCGAGTCTATGTTTGTCTGCACAACTTGCTCTATGCCGGCTCTCTCGCTTATTCCGAAAATGCAGCCCCTCTCCACCGCTCTATACATTCGTCTTTCTCTCTCTCTCTCTCTCGCTCTTTGCACTTGCTACGAATGCACACAATACCCCTGGCGAGCGAATAAAGCCTCGATAACGCGTGCGCACTCGATCTGCGGTACTACAGAAGTCTGCAACTTCGATCTTTGGCGCCCAATCTGCTTGCTATTCTCTCTATTCTCTGTTCTGTCGAGCCTTTGCAGTCGCCTCGTCCTATTTCTCTCTCTCTCTCTCTCTTTTGCTCGCGTGCACGTGAGCATTGTGTATAATCGCCAAAAGTTCGGCAAGTAGAGCCCCCTGCAGAGAACTCGGCCAACTCAACGCGTTGCAACACTCACTGTATTAAATCCGCCGGGCGATAAGACGAATAATAGAGTGTGTGTATGTGTATGCGCCTATACGTATGCCCATGAGCGAGAAAAGGACGAATGCTCCGATAAGTCAGGGTAGGGAGAGCGGCATTCGCGACGCTAAGGGGGAGGTCATGCTTGAGAACCAATTGGAATTGAATTCGTCACGAGCGCTTGGCAATTATGCGCTATCCCTACTGCGCCTCGCGACTCCGTCTATCCCCACCCGCTGAAGCGAGGGCGGAGCTCCCCGAGCAGCGCGCACGGATCGAGCTCGCGCTTGATTTCCTTCTTACTGGAGAGCAGCGACACCTCTCGGCCGAACGCTCAACACTCGCATTAAAATCTTTCAAAACTCTGCCACAGCGGTTCTCATTTCGAAAAAGTGTAAAGACTATTTCGGGAGATTGTACAGCTCAGCTGATCTAGGGTTTTTTGTCACTAGAATATTCGGATTTGAAAAAACTGAATAGCTACAAGACCA
Source organism: Trichogramma dendrolimi (assembly GCA_034770305.1). Classification (NCBI taxonomy): domain Eukaryota; kingdom Metazoa; phylum Arthropoda; class Insecta; order Hymenoptera; family Trichogrammatidae; genus Trichogramma; species Trichogramma dendrolimi. Next base: position 373,443 of record JAPMIB010000037.1, on the reverse strand, counting down.
TTGATTATGCCATGCTCATATGTACTAAATACTAAAAATTTATCAATATTTTTGGCAAACGAATTATTAAATATCCGATGCAATGCATACAAATAAATGCAGTGAGTAATAGTGCTCTACATTATTATCGGACAATTAATTGTGTGAAAAGTAAGTGGCAAGCGCCAAAGAATAACAGAAGAGTGTATCGTCGAGTGTGCGAGGAAGAAACGAATGAATAATTGACTTCGGTTGGCTGCAGTGAAAACAAATCATTAAGCTAAAATAATTATCGCTATCAGAAGCGCCAGTACTGCACTTTTTCACGAGCTCAATGAAATCAATTATCACGCGAGTTCTCACATCGAGAGTCGTAAATCAACGAGACCTCTCTTGCACGCACATAAGTAGCGCATATAATCGCCCAATGCACTGAGTCAAAGTTCATTCATGCAATATAAAACTGCGAAAATAAACTTTCAGTCCGAGTCTCCTAGTTGTCGATATTTGTGTCGCGAGGAAAATGCACAAGGCAGCATCGGAGCCGATATCTGTCGCTTCTTGCGCAAACGTCTCGTCGTCGTCGTCTTCGATGCACGTACCTATCGCATGCCGTCTGAACGTTTGCGCTTTTATAAACATGTGACCTTTCCAATGCATAACACAATTAAAATAAGATGAATGCGATCGCGCTCCGAATGCGCAAAAGCTCATTGCCCTCTCTTTTTCTCTCTCACTCATAATATGTACGGCTGGCGTTTATTGGCATATAAATGTCACTGCGCGAGATTATCGCCCTTGCGCGATTTCTCACCTCATAAATTATTCCATAATAACGTGCCAAGTAATACCCACCGTTTCAACCTCGTGAAAGAGGCGCGCTCCACCGTTTGTATGTGTATGTTTTGCTAAACTCTTGACGCTCGTAAACAGACACGCACACGGATGGGCGCATAGGCAGGCAGTAGTATAGTGCTACCTCTCTCTCTCTCTCTCTCTCTTTCTCTTAATCGTTGCTTCAGAATGTTTAACGATCGCCCCGCTCTCTATTCAGTGGCACTCGACGTTCAACGGATGATGGCTCATTGACTTTTTATAAAGTGGCAGTAAAGTGACACGAGCATACACATAGTTAGATCGATTTCGAGTAGCCACAATCTGCAGCCTTTACGTATAAACACACACATACACACACATACAGCAGCTACGTGCATGTGTACATAATGTGCTCAACGAGAGAAAGGAGATTTTACGATTTTTTTATGGTGCTTCTATATATAAAGAGTCGTCGTCGCGGTTAAAGCCGACGGAGTGCCTTCGAGATTAAAGTCGTGTTCTTTTATTATATATACCTGAGAACGATTATTGCTTTGGCGCGTGCCACATTTGTTTACGCACACATGATTTTTCAATGAAACGATCGATAAAAATTCTTCTGACCGATACGCTTCTACTTTTCGCTGCTCGAGAGAAAGAGATTCATTTTATCTCTCAATAATCTTGTCCATTACGAGTTTTACACTTTATTAATAACATTAAGAGGCTATTAACGCTTTTTATTGACACATTCATGCTAATCGATTTAACGAGATATATTTTCATTTTTTATGACTGCAGATTTCCATTTTATGAGCCCATCCAGCTCTATCGATGACATTTATGCTCTGCTATAAACTTAATACTCTATAACTCTTTAATTAATTCGCCATTAGATTTTCTGTAAGATGACCGCAATTATGATGGCTTTCTAATTTTCACACCTCCAAGGCTATTCGGCTCTTGCTTGAATTCGAGTAATTAATGATAGTTTTGACAGTTGACCAGTCTTGCATCGCTATACATGGAGGATGTGGCAGACCACTCCCATACGAGTGTGGTATATGAATCACCATCATATCACATCATCAAAAAGATTAACGTCATTATGCGTCGAAAAATATTTGATGATTGATGGCTGAACAAAATGGAGTTTTGAAACTCTTTCAAACCAATCAATATAAAGTTTCGTATGTCACACGTAGGAGATCGCCGAACTGTTTGATGTCGCTCACTCGAGTAGCTGAGAGTATGTACAGTACGCGAGGGTAGGAGTCAGACAATAAGTAGGTAGTCATTGCAGCTATACGCTATTGCGCTGAATCCTATTGAGTGGGGCTAGCAACTCCGACAGGTGGCAGGGACCGTTTGTTGAAAATCATGACGGCCGTAAAGCCAAGTTTTACGAGCACTTCAGCCGGAATCATAAAAGTCCGTACCGGTGGTGGCGACAGGCAGCCATCTACTAGCCGAGGCGTGATAGGCTGCAAAGAAGACGGATAAGTAATAAGTGCACCCAAAAGGCTTCGGCCTTGCGGGAGAGAGAGAAAGAGAGAAAAAAGAGAAGGAGCAGTGCTGCAACGTTTCTCGGGCTACTCGGGATAAGCGCGCAAGAGTCTTTTATGCACCAATCCAATTTGGTGATGATGGTCTCTAACCACAAAACGACTTATGCTCGTGTAGTCGACGCACACCTATCCCCGGGTTCGCTTCTATCCCTCCTCCTTGTCTTTGCTCCCTTGAATATACGGTAGCGCGCGACTCCGTGTTATTTACCTGTTGAAAATTAAGATTTTGATTCTCCAGACGAAAGAGCCACTTATTACGGCTCTATTACTTAAAGCGATTAAGATGATTACGATATGGTTTCGAGTTCGTTATAAGTATACGCGTATTACCTTGCTTTATTAAAAGAATTGAATTTATCCTCCCAACGAAGCGTCTCGTTTGCTATATGTACTTTCACACATCCGTTTTCACGACTCCGAGGGATCGCACAAACTCCACAAATTGAAAACTTTTGTTCGTAATTTCGCAGCTCGATATTGGTAGACAAATTTTTATCAAATTGTTTTCTTTTCCTCAGACTCAAAGCTCACCAAGCTGAAACTACGAAATAACTTTTCGAGATGTGTGCCAAAGAAAGCAGTGGGCTCGCTTCGCGATTGCTCGATATCTAGATCGTTAAAGTTAATGCACCGTAAAGAAAACGATCGGAGAGCCGTACCTCTCGGCGCAACTTTGCGACGTCCCTCGATTGTATCTGGATTTCAAAAAGTTGTTGCGGAACATTTCAATCGGTTTATGCGAGCTCTGTAATGAATTTCCAATGCCATGGATTTTTATAGATACGCCGTACTAAATCTACCTACAACTATAACTTTCATAATTTTAAACGCGTTAGCAATTTCAAATCGCCCTTTCATTGCGTTGACTCGCGTTGCAAGGGTTTTTTTTCTCACCGGCATAAGTCAATAATAACGAGTGTGTTTTTATAGTTTAATTCTGACGAAACATAGAATAGTACTTTTACTTGGTATGACATGTTACCGAGAAATTAACGTTAATTAAATGTTTTTTTTCAGAACGATGATTCAAGCCAATGACCAGAATTGGATGTGGTCGATCGAGAACCACCAAGGTTACACGAGTACGAGCATGGATGTAAAAAAAGCTCGTATTGACAAGTAGCATCGACTTGTACATGTATTCGCCATAGTTATAAGATCATATGGGAGAAAAAGAGCATAAAAAGCTTCGACGAACAAGAGATGGATGGCGGACGTCTCCTTGGTTTGTTTCAAACAAGACCAAAACGAAAGGGGCAAAAAGAGGACTCACAGCGGTATCGAGAAATGAAGCGGGGCTTCGAGAGAGATCCCTTGAGGCAGCGCATACGTAGCCACCAAAAGGCAAATATGTGAAAGTCAAAAAGGCCAATGCACTCCACAAACCAGCAATCATCTTTCTTTGGTGATGGCGGTACTCGTGGATAAAAAATATTTCAAGGAATACTTTTCATTCGATTAACAGAGTTTTTTTTATTTTCGCCTAAAAGGCAATGAATGATTACAGCAAGTACATTTTTCAATTTCATCAATCAAAATTGTTCTATTGCTGTAATAATTTTTAAATTGGTATTATTTCAGACAGTTAATAGATAAAAGTTGTGCAGTTAATCTCTTTGATGATTTATAAAAATGTATGAGACGCAGTTGAGGCAAAACTGTTATGATAAAATATAACTAGAGTATTAATAATATTTATTTTATAATATTCAGTGACTGACAACAGACAAGTTCAATTTGATAATATTTATTGTAATGTACATTTGTGATAAATAATTATGTAGGTATTAATTAAAGGCTGGAAATCTATACCAAAATTTGTAATCGAACATTTGCTCATAAAGAGTATTTGCTTTTTATACTTTATGCTGAACAGCATAATTTCAATTTTTATAACGATATAAAAATCGATTGTTCATTTTCTTAGAGCCTAAAAGTAAAAACGATGAGACAGAGCTATGCTTCAAACAACATTATCCCAACTACACAGCTGTTGTTTTAGATGCCATCTGTTGGAGTCACCTTGAACTCGGTTTACCTTACGGACGGTATAGCAATAATTGCAGTTTTCACTGTCGATACTGAGATACCATGGCCGTTCAATCGACGTATATGACTGAAAATTCGCAATTCTTCTACAGATAAAGCTAATCAGGACCTTGTTTGACCGAGCAACATAACGCAAGGAGACACTTCAAAAAACAAAGATGAATTCAAACTCAAAGAATTTTCTCTACGGCTCAAAGACTTACAAAGTATATGAATCAAGACAAGAAAAGAAAAATTTATCTCTCACACTCGTTCGTATTTTCTTGTTGTAAATTTATATTTGTATGATATACAAGCGAATTTGTACATATAATGTAAGAACTACAGAGTTTTATTAACGAGTGGTTTAAGGTGTACGCGTGTAATACTTCAACATGTTGCATGACCAAAGAGCATCCGACCACACTAAACTTAACACCGCAGGAATCTGAACGTGAACCGCTTTGTATTGAAAAGAGCTAAAGAAATTATAATTCGAAAGTACACGTATTGCAATCGGGGGATTTTATTGATCAGTGTAGAGACCTGTTTTACCGATCGAATTGGCTAGCAAGTACGCTCATATTTATGGTGAAACCACAATCGTATAAAAAACTTGTTATGCCTCTCTGATTGCTAGACAGATTATCTTTGATCGAGAGTTAATCATCTTGAGGAGACTATCTCGACTTTTTTTAGGAAACGTCATTTTTTTTTAAATTGAGAATTTAATATTTACGGATAAAATGTCCTATTCTTATTCAATAAAAAAATGCACGAATATACTAATAGTTCAAAATAATCTTTTTAGTATAAAGCATTTATTTTAATGTGATAAAAAACTAAAGTTGAAATACAAATTTTCAAACCCGTTTTTTGGGATTTCCACAGAATATTTTTCGTAAAAAGCTTAATTTTGGTGGTATTCTATAAATTTAAATAGTTTTTTGAAAAATATCTAGTAGAAATCACGTATAACACGTTCGAAAATTTGAATTTCAACCTTAGCTTCAGTATTTCTTTAAGAGTATTTCAATCGCGTTCAATGTTATGTCAAATATTAAACTCAAATAGATTAATATAAAAAATATATCAAGGACAAACAAGATCTCAATTTTATTTTATAACCAAGCTTTGGCCTTCAATGAACAGTTATGTCAAAGATATTATTTATTCTTTAGGAATTATGTCAAACAAACAAAAATAAAAAATTCCATAAATTCTAAAATAGTAAAGATCTTTCAAAAAAGACCCGTTAAAAACAATTAATTAGATAAAAGTTTTTTTTTCATCGTGATATAAAATTCAAATCAAATATACATAGGTACCTTATCTTATAAAACACTGACAAAAATTTGTTAAATTTTTCTTAGGATAAAATTAATATCATAAAAATTCGAAATTTATTGACGTATTACGTCAATTTATTAACACAAGGGTAATTTTTATCTCCCCCAAACTGTCGCCACGTAGAAGATGTGGCATGTAAATATGTCCATTAAATTAAATTCTAATAAGCCATATAGATTTAAATCAAATGAAAAATTGCAAAAGTTATAGGTATGGCAATAAAAAAAGTACCTTTCTGTAGTTGTTTACCCCCATTGTTTCTTGGAGGTTTCTCCAAACAGTTGGATAGTGTTTTCGAAATCTGAAACAATTAAAAGATAAAAAGTTAAAATTTTTATTGTTAAAAAAGGAGTTATATATCAAGTTTAATATTTTAATCGAGTACGTTAAATCAATTTCAATATTTATTTATTAAGTAAATACCTAATAAAAAATTATTCATAAAGTATTTATCTGACGGGTAGGCGCAAATAAGCTAGCAGTTCGTGGCTCGAGGAAGACAAGTGCCGAGAACACCGAAAGCAGCATCAGAAGCGCTGGCAAATTTGCGCGTCGATACACGCCAGGGTCATTACGCAAAATTTATCGCGCATCAACTTTCCCGCTGGCTGTTCATTATCGATGATTTGTTCGAACGCACAACATAACGGTGAATTTTAGCCTGACTTCTGTATTCATATAATCTGAAAAAATTGTATTCATGAAGCGAGAGATTCATCGAGCCCGAGCGGCGCTTACAGTGCATTTTCTGTTCGAGCAAAATGGACAACGTGCCTCTTTGTGGAACGCCAGTATAATCATTAATCTTTATAACCTAACAAGTTTCGATATGGCCAGCAAATCGAAAGAAAAACGAGATTCATTATTACTTGTATACACTATTGAGTTCAATACAACACACAGATATATTTTTTAAACGGTTAGCTTGATAAATGGAAGTCAACGCTATTTTGTTTCTCCGAGAATATGACTCAGATAAAATATTTTTTTTAAATTTGTACACTTGATGACTGAAGTAAGCACTGTTAAAATAAGTATAATTTGTATTTTCATTTTTTTCGCACAGAATTTTGTAGAACGGAATGAATTATTTTCAATATATTTATAATATTTATAAAATGTTAAATTTCGTAATGTGGTTTTCGAATGTTGGATACGAGTACATTTTTGAATAATTCATCTATTCGCAAATATCAAAGCGTTTGGTAAATATTTATTTCGCAATCAATGCGCAAGCTTAAAAAAACGAAAAAGTATGCAAATAATTCCCATTTACGTAGCTGTTTCTCTGAAAGAAATAGAAATATTTTTGTATATTCACAGTAAAAACGAGTATTAGAATATGAAATGGCAAGGGACGATACAATTGTTGTACGGTATCGTAACTATCCCTACGTCAATTAGAAGCTTATTTTTCATGAGTATAGCTCAAATAATTTGCTGTATAAAGCCACATTTTCTCATAAAAATGCCAAACAAATATCATGAAACAGCCGTTATACGAATCGTTCAGTTTCCTCGACACACACCTCGTGTGCCGTCTATCAAGTACTTCATTGTCCCCGGCTGGAGAGAAAAATTCAAAAGCTCGTAATTCTCACGTGGAGTATAAGGTGCGCACGAGGCAATAATCTCTCGCTAATGTAATGTAAAAGCTCTGGCCTATTGCCGTGAGCGGCTGTTTCCCTCGCCTGATTCCAATGAGACTCTTATATCATTTTGAAATAAAAGGATGAACCTACATAGGCAGTCTAACACGAAGACTTTGCGTGCAAGCGCAATCCATACTAACAAATGTTCCGTGCGCAGTACAGTAAGTCGTAGTTCATATCATATACGTATATAAAGCCTCAAGTAATTAGAACATTTGTTCCATCTGGTGAAAGAGCTGCTACGGACCAGCTGCGCAGCGTAGCCGCGGTCGTCGTAACTCACAGAATTCCACGAGGGAAAAAGAGACGGAAAACTAGATATGGACTCCTCTTCCTCGTGATGAGCAAGTAGTATCTCTTACGATGCAAAAAGGGGCGCCAGAAAATAATAATACATCTACGAACGAACGAATGAGCTGCAGAGTCAATTTCAAAGACTGTCTTCTTTTCTTTGACTTCTCGCTTTTCAACCCTGATCGTGCACAGACACATGCACTCACACATATAATGTGCACAATGCGAATGAAGAATGTCTCTATTAGACAAGGACCCGAGACGAATTTTTGCTCTTCTCTCTCGCTCGCTCACTCGCCATGGCTCTCTGCTGTGTACATAATGGTGTTCCCAGCGTGGCGTTGCGTGCTGAGCAGTAACGCGTACAACCGCCATCATCGTTTCTTTTTTCACGGTGGTTGCACGAGGCACATTTTTTATTCTTCGCTTGAGCTACGAGCGAGATGACTTGAGATATGGAATTTATTTATGTGCTCTATCTGTGCCTCGCGCGTATATACGTACGCATTTCTACCTGATGACGCCCGGCACGAGGAAACCAGAAAAAAAAAGAAGAGAAGGAGTGACCTCTTCTTCGAGTAGGTGAATTACAAGCGCGACACCCCTTGCAACGACCAGCGGCAACAGGCGGTTACGCTTGTCTCCGAATATTTTTCATCGCTACCCTTGCCGGAGATTTTTTTATTCAGTCATTGAGCGACAGGGATTTGTACATGACAATAATACTGAGAAAAGTCCCGACCAGACGCAGCTCATATGTAAACTCAAGTCAGGTTCAATTTATTTTTTATTTTTGTCTTCGTGCGAGCTCAAGACCGAAAGTAACTCGACTGCGCGGCGTGATTTTTTCGTTTTAAATGCATGCAATATATGTATCAAGACATGCAAGTCTTATTAAGGCGAAATAAAATAAGAAAAAGTCAGGCGCATGAGAATGTGCGAAACATCCGACCTCTTCGATGCCAAAGTCTATCTCTCTCGGCTCACGTTTTATGCGGCGTAAATCTTGAAACGGACTCTTTTAGTTTCGAAATTCATTTTATCTCGTATAGATAATATTTTGCACTAAAAACATTTAATCTAGCGTTAAAATTACCTTTGTTTCAATCAAAAGAATCAATATTGCTTTCGCTCTATTATGTAGAAAAAGTAATGATCAGATCGTAAAAACGATTGAGAAAATCACCCACCAATCACTAAACAATCTGCTTCAAATACGTGTTTATGGTAAAAAGAAAGTAGCCATGTATTAGTGAACGAAGAAAAAGATAAAATAACAATTTGCTACTTCCCCAACGACGATAAAAACGATCATCATCGCGCGAGAGAATGAATGAGTATCAACGATCTCGTTAATGAAAATCAGCATTTATTCTCAAGTCGATGGATAACAAATTGTGTCAAAGAGAGTAAAAATATATCGACGATTAATAATGGATGAACTCGCAGACGAGAGATGCACTTCAGCCGGCGAGTACGCATTCGTGTGAGATTTCGCCAGCGATGCTTAGCGATTTGCCTGATCGCAGGAGCAGCAACGAAAATTGCCTTGGCACCAGTATATCTATATAAAGCTCCGAGCCTGAACGAAACGCCATTATGTGTTTCTTTTGCCTCGATTACTCAGCTCAGTAATATCGTGTCATGACTAAACCACATTCACCTTAAACATGAAATCACCTTGGCGTAAAATACATTAAAATCGAGGAAAAAGGCAATCGAGTGGTTTAAAATCAACGAATATCCTAAGAATTTATAAAAACGCGTAAAAAAAGCCGTAGTTCTAAATACATACTTGTACTCACAAACGAAAAAGTATTTGATTTTTCTTATATTCGTTCGATCTCTCGGTGTATGAACATTGTTGAAAATAGCTGTAATGTGAGTGGGTAAAATATTTTCTCATGATCGTAAATAATCTCAATAACAGCAACAACGACTGGAAAAACGAAAACGAATGGATTTAGCAAAACCACCATAATTACGATTTATATTCGTTTATGCATTGAGATAGTGCAGCTCAGATAGAAAATACTCGTATTTCTAATTTATTGCGCGAACAATACACCACTTTTGCCAAAAGACATTGCATATATAATAAATGTCTCGAGCTCTCTCTTTCTCTTTTTCTCTAACACCTTGAGAATATCTGCACAGCAAATTTGTTCCTTTCAATACGATACACGGGATCAATGATCATAAATTCAGTCGCGAATAAATCGCTGTAGTTGGAGTAGTAGTAAGCTTAAGCAAATAATTTGTTGCTTATCGGCTGTCTTTTTTCTTTTAGTCAGTAAAATATAAGGCATGTAAATAATGACATCGATGAAAAAAAGTTTAAAAGAAGGAGGAAAATTGATAAAAAGTTTAAAAGCATTGGTTTGATAAAATTAGTATGCTATATGAAAAACGTACTAACTATATCAAAATATAGCTCGTGTTAAACATTTGATCATAAACATTTTTCAAGTAAGGTAAGGAAGTTTAAATAATTAAAAACTTAAGTTAAACTTTTAAATTATAATGTTTACTTTACACTTATGATTAAAATGTATACATAAATAATTATTTAACATTCTTCATAATAAAAAGTTCAAGATGTCGAGTTAAATAATTTAATTATTTTATTTAATTGTTGATTTCAATTTCATTATTTTTAACATTACAATTGTAACGTGACCACAGTAGGTCCATTGCCACTTTCTTATTCGTTCCGCATGAAAGGTGGGCGGAGTTTATTTCATACCTGAATGACTCGGTTGAATTATTTGGTCATTTATTATGTAGAGTTACGTTCTAAATTTATTCACACACTACTTTCTCGGTAACTAGAAAACGAAAATATTGTCTTCTCCACACAAATCACATGATCTATACTGATCCTGATTTTGTATTTTATCAAGATTATGATTATTTTTTCATTGATAATCCACTCCGTTAAAAATATTTACAAAGTGAACTCATCAATGAATTTAATTAAATTGAAATGTGCTTAAGATACTTTTTCGAGTCTTTTTATATATTAAAAATTATTTTACAGATATTATAACTATGACCAAGTTCATATTTAAAGTGACTGGGAACTTTTGATAATTTTCGTTGGCTTTGACTTCATAGGAGTACAGTCATATTAACTTGTAGGCGTTTACGAAACGGTTCACTGACCCACGAGAAAGAAACAAAAGATTTGTCAAAAAATACCATCCATAAACTGATAACGAGAGACTAATCGAAAGTGTATATAGGAAAGGTCTGACTATTCAGGGGAAATTCGTATATGAAATTTTTCATTGTTGTGTATGAAATTCTAAAATTGGTAAACAAAACTCCAAACAACCCGAGATAACCCTAGTTATACCTGAAAAATTTTCATTTTTGTATACGAAAATCAAAAATTTCGTGCACGAATTTTCCCTGAATAGCCACTTCGATTTAGGAAATAATATGTGATTATACAGGTAAAACTATAAAGGCTAATAAGCGAAATAATATTTTCATGAAAATCCTATATATTACGCAGTGAAGCTGAAAAAAGTGCTTGGATCCCCAAAATTTCTGATTTCGAATTCTAAAAAAAAGTACTTTGATAGTACTATAATAGTACTATTAGTATATACTATATAGTACATCGATATATACTATATACTATATACTATATACGATGGTATATACTATATACTATATCGATGCTGTTAAGGAAAACTAGCAAGTTTATATTTAAAAATGTAGAATCACCTCCCCAGTGATTGAAAACGCACCAGTGAATGAAACTTTATTTATAAATTAATATAATTTAATTATACTGAACTAATTCATCGGTAGTGAAATTTTATAATATAATTGAGCATTAATACTAAATATTTCAATAGTTTTTAACAACTTTTTGAATATATTATCATTAATTATAATGATTTCATTTACTGGTAAAAATGTTTCAGTAAAAATTCTGAAAAAATTCTATTCAGTAGAGAAAGACATTTACTATTATAATCCATCTGAATAATAGCCTTTAATTTATTAAAAACGTTGATTTGAGGTAAATTGAAGCAAACTTTTTTGAAACCTTTCATTCCCTGGGTAGGTGACTCTATATAAACATGCTACTTTTCCTTAATAGTGTCGGTATATATACTATTATAGTACTATATAGTGCTATTAAAGTACTACTGTTTTTTTTATTTCTAATTGAGAAATTTCCATGAACTCCAATCGTTTTACCGTAAAAATTATAGGAAAACAAAACGTTTTTAAAAAAACTTTATTTAATAGACTCTACAACGAATGTTGAATCAGTACTAGTAAAAACATCTTTTAAAATATCTGCATCCTCCCAAAATTTCTGATAAATAATCTGAAAACCGAACGAGCGCGAGCAAGTGAGGTAAAGCGCTAGTAGCAATTACGTCACGCAAATACGTCAAGTTGATTCGGGTCACTTTCTTGATTAATACATAAATATCTCATACGGACATTTCTAATTAAATTACATTCAACTGTGCGCGTACGTGAACGGGACGTTGTCAGCGACGCTTGCCAACTGACTACAGCAGAAGTCCAGGATTTAATTTTCCAAATTTGAACTCATGAATAAATGAGACAGAAGCGTAGAAAGGGCCATCATCGTGGCCGCTCTCTCATTGCCATCACTTGGTCGCACAGAAAGCTAGCAAAGACACAGAGATAGACAAGTGAGTAGAGTCAAGCGTGCGACAAGGTGACATGTGAGGACAATTAACGTATTCTTCGGCACTTGTTTTTTCATTTTATACGTACAACGCCTCCGAAAAGTCCAGACAGTTTGACATAATAGCTTCAATTAGTTTAATAGTACGCTCGGAGAATATAATAGTATGCAAGGTCGTAAATCGTTTTAAGCTAATTTACGTAATTATCATTATTTGTGCTTCAGCACCAAGTGAGCTACCTAAGACGATGATTTTTCAATACGAGCACGCGTCGTGCGAGCGAATAAAATACCAGAAAAATCAAATTTTTCCATAGCACCAGTATTTACTGGCCAGTCTGTAAAATATACTTACAGAAACGCGCGTACAGAAGAAAGTATACAGAGAAGCAACAAAAAAAAAACTTTTGACAAAAAGTAAAGAAGGAGCTGAGCAAGATACACCACGCGAACGGCTCTGACTACAGAGTTTGTGAGGCAGTACTCGCAAGGTATATAAGTAACTATATACGTAGGCCGGTATAAGGTACATGTTCTGGTATAAGACGCGTAATTATTCTCCCTCGTTTGCGTCAGCTCGCGCATACACTTACTTAATGTAGATACGTGGCGCGCATTAACGACACACACTGCAGCAAAGCAACAGCAGCGTCGGTACGATAACCTCGCGTATTTCTCTTACCCTCTATTATATACAAGGCGTGCACGTACGAACCCTGGCTATGTAACAAGTGAAAAGCCGAAACTTGGCTTTAGATCGCGAGCGCTAAATTATATAGGCCGCGCCGTGTGCGTGCACGAACGCGAGCGAGCAAGGCACGCCGAGGCCCGAAGAAATCCACGATTACAGAGAGAAGCGGCAATATTACAAAAACGTCGCCGGACGTTTCATTTTTTCAATTTGGACAATTTGGATAATTCATAAGCTTACGATGTATAAGCAAAATATCATTACGCTTCAGCCAATCGCTTATTTCCTGAACTGTATCAGTGCTTGAACAAAAATATACCGCAATAAATTTCCGAAAGATGTTCACTTTACAATGCATCCCGCTGAGTTGTCGGCCCAATGATGAGTGACGAATGAAAGCCACATTACACGGCTGTCGCAGTTTGATTCAAACTATTTCAATTTCAAAACTATTTCTTCAAGTTTTTAAGGCTAAAATAAAAATTATAATCCATTATTCCATTCCTTTATGTGCATTCCTATTTTTTTCTCAACGCAACACGTTCAGCTGCAGAGATGAAACTATCGATAGGACGAAGCAAAGCTTGAAATATTTTTGCACTGAAAACACATACGTATACACACGCGTACATGCATACATAGTGTAGAACGTTGCATTGGTTAGATTAAAGCGATATGTAAATAGATTCGTGTACACTGGGTAATACAATTCATGCAGGTAAATCATGTGCGCTTATGATTATGATCTATGCGCGCAATTTATAATGTCCATAAAGTTACGTAACTTTTTGCGGATTTATTTAAATGCACGAGATCGTTTTCAGCACGAGAATTGCAAAATGCTGATTTATGCTATGCAAATTCAAATAATGAAAAACGTACATGATGATAAAATTAACTTTACGCGGCACAAGCGATAAAAAATATCTCGTTACTTGGATGATCTACACGTTCTCGCAGGGGCGTTGATTCACTTTTCATCGCGATAAATTTTAACGAATTTCCCAAGAAATGCGCGAGATTAACAAATGAAGTCATGTTTAAATATACTTCTTCAGAGAGATTCTCAGGAGTCTTCAAAGCACGACTCCATCAACGCTCAAGTTCACACGTTAGCGAAATAAAAAGGTAAGAATAGAGCGCCAGAAAGCGCATATAATATGTGAACGACCGACGCGACTATATAGCGAGAAAAGCTATGATTTATTTCTCACTTTATGCATAATATCAAGTTCAAAAGCTCCTCTCCGGTGCTTTATATGCAAGCTGCAGTCGGGGGGCAAGTGCGCCAGCGCCAACAACAGTGCTCCGGCTCGTGCACAAGAGCCGCACTGCAGCCCGTGGCGGCGCATGTAGAGCTTAATAAATAACGTCGAAAGTCCCAGTCGCTCGCGCGCTTCTAATACTCATAAATCGCCGCCGATGTAATCAGAGCATAACGAATTGTGTGTCGCGCGCGCACCGCACTACGCCTTTTTTCATTTACTAGAGGAAGCAAAGTATTCGAATTTTTCATTTTTGTCTGTGTGCGATACGCCGCTCACGTACTAAGCTCTTTATGGAAGCTTTAGTAGTATATTTTGCGCATGTAACCTACAAACATGTAGGCAGAGCCAGAGACGCGGAGTTGGCGCCGTTCACTCGATGACGAGAAGTAAAATGAAGCGTCGGAACGTCGACTGGTTTATATTTAGGCTAAACGTCGAATAAAAGCTATGAAATTTACGAGACTGGAATGCGCGTGCTGCTCTGCTTATAATTTTTCGGGTGACACACGCTCGAATATACGTGTGCGAAGGCAGGGGTCTCCAGCGAAAAAGCAGATGAGTTACGCGAGCGAATGAGCGAACGAGCGAGCTTCGGCGCGCGAGAGCTTTAAAATATAATTGAAGCGACGTTTCCTTGTAGTGGCTTGCGAGGGATTCACCGCTTCTTTGCGCATTCAGCCCTGAGATATTATATACGACGAGTATACATAACGCGTATAAGCGCGTTCATGGGATTCTTGAAAAATACGCGCGTCACTGCAATAATTCATAATGGTCGAGAATTACTTCACCGGCAGGCAAATATATTGCCATTTTCTTCACGACAAATCTGACCCTATTTCAAGCTCTCGCACGAGCTGAATTTCTCCTTGCGTAAATTAGCCGACGAGCAAGAGTCAACAACTATTGCGCGTTTTTTATAACCTCTTGACGCACTTGAAAATAAAATTCAAATGATCCCGTTGAGGCTTTCAATGTACAAAAGCAATGCAAGTATATAAAAGCAAGCACGAGAAGAAGGAAGGCCCACGGGCGTCGATAATACTTTCAACAATCGCTGCGCACGGCCGAGTTCAATAGACTCGCGGCTCACGAGCGCACGGCTCCGGGTGGAGGCACGAATCGGGTTGGTTACACTCTCGGGCTCGCGGAGAGTGAATATCGTGTGGGCAGTGCGAAACGTTTCATCAAGCGGCCTCATCGGCAGAGTAACACGAGTCTCGGGGAATGTAAGCCGAACACGCGTCCGTCGGCTCGGAGAAGTGCTATATTATGTAGCTTTGCGTGGACAAGCCTCTTGTAAAAACACGTTTCTTCTCTCTCTTTCTCTCCTGCAACCCACTCTCCTTTATCTCTTTCTCTCTCTCTCTCTCTCTCTCTCTCTCTCTCTCTCTCTCTCTCTCTTCCATTTATTTCTTCCTCCGTGTATGTATGCAGCAGTGCACGCATGTGTGCAAGCCACGCTGCTTTTCTTTACTCGGACACGTTTGGCCTCGTATTTTTATATACGCAGCCGAGCGCGCAGCTCGCTGATTAATATCCAGATTCTCCAGCCGAGATAGTTCTTGTTTGCGAATGAAGCAATTCGAGACGCGCTTTTGTCGCACACGCCTTTCACCGTCGTCCTGGCTTTTTTTTTACTCTTGACTTTGCAAGTATATTTTATCTGCATTTTTTTATACGCGTTCCAAGGGGGTAACGGCATGCGGAATATTCGGACGAAGCTCAATTTTTTTTCCACTAATTTAATCCACTCGAAAGCTTGTCTCTCATGGTCATTCGTTGGCCGACGTACAGCTCTCGCGCGTTAAAGACAATTGCGATACGCCAATAAGTAACTTTACTCTCCGTATTCACGTTCAGATCGAGAAAGAAGAAAGATCGCGAGGTTTATTGATTTACGTTTGAATGGCAAGAAAATGTTAGTCACGAACCATTGAAGATGCTTCTCACGCGATATCGTTTTATGTACACTGGCCGGTATGAAGCTTCTTTACTGCCTTAAATGTTTAAAAAAGCATATATCTTTTGACTTTTATTGATTTGTTAATATTTCTAATTAAATAATTATCAAACTCTGTGTCAGTTATCCAAGAAAGGCGCACTCAAAATACTTTTAACTTTTACAACTACAAGAAAATAATTCCATAATAAATAAAAAAGCCACCTTCAGGAGGAAGCAAAATGGCTGTGAATTGGAAACTAATGGGAAATAAAACATTAAAGGATTCATTTAAACTAAAGTCTGACTTTTTCGGTTCAAATATTTTATGAGTAGAAAAATTAATTCATTAACCTACGATTAGAGTCACCTTAAATGCATTTATTTATTTCTTAATTTATTTTGTGATTAAAAAAATGCAATCATTTTATTCAATAATTTACCAAAGCCACTATTTATCGGTGTACTAAATACTTACTTTCTCTCCATTTCAGGCCTATCTTTCTCTCACATGTATACCCAAATAGTATAGTTATATACTTATGGAGGAGATATTTCAGTCAGCAATCGGGCAGAATATAAATAAATTGTATCAAGTATGTGTAAAACGGTTCAATGTGATTTTCCATAAATACATTATGTGTCATAGAGTTGTGCAACTTTTCTTAAGAGCTATATACATGAAATTTCAACTACTTTATGATGGAAGTGAGGAAGTACCCAGGAAAAAGACATCTGAAAACCGAGTCATTTATTATGTATTTCATCATTAGATATTCGGGATGTGTTTGTAAGTCGATTGAAAAAAGTCGTGAATTTTCGTGGCGACTTCCAAGTGCCATAGGCGGGGACAAAATATTTCTGAGGATATGTGGAAGGGAATAACATGGCCGGGTATAAGATTTATAATCGAAACCTTTCAAACCGGTTTTTTCTCTTGGCGAGCGGCCGCGAGGAGTGCACGCGCAAGCGTGTTAAAAAATTCAACAATGGCGTACGGGGGCTGCTGATGTGCAATCGAAGAGCCAACAAATCCTGTAAAATCGTTTTAGCACCACTTAAAGTTGAATGTTTATGATTCTTTTAGCGCAGCAGCAGCAGCGATATCAACGGGGTGGTCAATATAATCCGGCTTTTTTCTTATGCGCGCGTGAATGCATTATGAGATCATAACGAGCTTGTAAACAAGTGCGAGGAATTTTCAAAGCTTCTGAAAAGACATTCTTATTAAATTGCTCATTTCTTTCTTGCCTCTTTTCATCTTCTCTTTTATGATTTTCTCTCGAGACTTTTTTCATTGAAAAATAATTTCATTCTCTTACCGAGTCAGTGACTATCTCATCGCTACATGTACAACTCGACGAGCAATAGTTAACCCTACTATAGAGCACATCGAAGAGATCTTTAGCTGAAGCGAATATTTCTAGTAGAAAAAGAGCTGCCCAGTACTAAAAAAGAAATATTATTGTCAAATCGTAATCGACGATCTTCATAGGAACGTTTGCCTCGAAGCTATGCTCAGCCATATCCAGCATTATGGTATCGCACATAAAGCGCCTTATCGTCACTCCATCCGGCGTCGTCGCCGCCGTCGTGATTAAGCGAGCGTCGGCGTACTCGCTCACTTGCACACGTACTTGGGCGCTCGCTCACGCATACGCTTACACATACACGCACACACACATATCTTCAGAATAATTCACGCTTAAAATAATTGCAAATCGGCGTGAAAATGCATGCAAAACGCGTACGTTGTGAAAAATGGCTATGTTTTGCAGGCAACGATGTATGTCTCACCTGGGCGTGTCGCCTCTCTCGTTGCGTCGATGCTCTCGGCTCGGCGTGGCTTTTTTCGTGTCCTTTTGCATCGTCGCTCGAGGCTGCAGCACGGCAACGACCAAGACGACGATCGACGAGGATCCAAAGATTTTTATCTGCTGCTCGTTATCACTCGCGTCGATCGCGTTGCTTTTTGCACACTTTCTCTCTCTGTTTCGCGCGAACAAGTTAGGTTAGCTACGCGGCGTGGCGACCACAGCCTGCGAACGCTCGAGACGCGCAACGGCCATCTTGCTACAAGGATATAGGCGCACACTAGTCCACATTTTTCATTGTGTGCGTGTTTCCGTGTAGAAGCGAAAAATCCTTGTTCCCTTCGTCGTCTTGCCCTGATGCGGTCCATGTCTATTTCGTACGCCTACGCATTTTTTGGCCTTTTTAATATATCTACGAATACTCGCTCGTTTTTTGTTCTAGGCCAATTAGTCGGAATTGATAACCAATCACACGATGAATAATCATATTTTATTTGATTATTCAGGTTTGAATAATTTTTTGTATGGTAATTGATAAATAAATATAAACACATACGTTTACTTATATCGATCGAGGTATGCATGGGTTGCTTAAAAGTAAAAATACTGCCAGTAGAATAATCACATTAATTATTTTTAAAAAGTTTACGCAATCGCACAATGTGAACAAAAAATTAAAAGCTAGATCTTTTTTCTCAGTATACACGCTTACATTCAATAGGTAAAAAAAATATAAATTAAAAAAAAACATATTTTAGACGAGTTCGAGGCCATAAATTGGATGCTAGAGTCAGATTTAGGAGGAGACAAGGATTTCAGTTTCTAGAATGAAGTGTCTGTAGAGGGAGTTATGAAGCCCCGCACATGGCACATATTATACACAGTGAGTCTACGGCCGCGCAAACCAAGAAATCAATACCAAAACGTTTTTCCGGTTGTGTCACTGACCTACAGCTATAAAATCATATGTGAAGCTCATAAAATTCGGTGCTTTATACATGCGAGCGCCAGCAACTTTTTATCAATTTATGCATTCACTATTAATGGGGCAGCGTTTGATGTAAAGACAATCCATTGACAAGCTTTCGATTCTATCTCTTACTTGCCTCAGCTGCATTTGTTTACATCGTAAATAATTTTTATGTCCAGAAATGGCCAATAAAACTCGAACCGCATTCGCGCTAATACAAGAAAACAAACAAAACTCTCAGACGTGTTGTCGAGTTTATAACCCAAGCTACTCACGAGCGAATATTATTATCTATTTGCGAGAATTTACGACTCCTTAATGTTGCATAACTGTCACGGCAAGCACACCAAACAGCGATAGTCTGTATTTATTGAATTTCTTGGAAGAAAAAATTATTTTTGTCCTCGAATGTATTACAACTTCGTACATCGTGTTCGGGGCGTTATCAGTAACTATTAGGTAACTCGAAGTTACTCTAAAAATTATTTTATTTCAAGCATCAAAAAATTAGACAAGTGGATATGAAATTTGCATTAGGACCCTATTCCTTCGGTCCTTTCTCCTTATAGGTATATACACCCCTGGTCCAATTTCCCCTCCTTAGGCCGAGCCGAAAGTTAAACAGCCTGCGAAGCCGGCCATAACGCATAGGCAGACAGCATCGCAGCAGTACGCTTAAGCATCCAGCGGCAAAGCCTACGCGCATCCGTCAGACTCGTCTCCTCGAATTAGGAAAAATTCTCTCCGCTGGCCTCTCAAGTTGTTTGAAAAGTCAAACTGTTAGGTGTGCGACTTCCTTCCAGTCGAGTTGCTCACTCGTTTTCTCTTGCTCAGTGCTCTTATCTCAGCCAAGAAAGGCTAAAAATACTCATTGGTAAGTGCAAACGGCTTGTCTGTGTGTGTGTGTGCGCGCGCGTGACTCAACGTTGGTGTGCGATTCCGCGACTGTGTGCGTGCTGTACGCGAGTATTGTTGTGTCTGTGTATGCATGTATGTGTTTCGTATACGGCAGTCCTGCTCTCCAGCGGCGTCGCTGAGCCGAGAATATTCGTGAGCTGCGCGCGTGGATTATACGGCTAGGGGCAGTCTCGGGCTCGAGAGAAAGGGCGGAGAAGCGGCCATCTTGCGCTTGCGCGCCTCGCTACAGCCGCAGCGACGCGCTACCTGGGCTCGCAGGCAGGCGTACCGCTGCTCCCTTCTTTACCCCCTCCAATGAGCCCCCGAGCACGCTACAGCACTGAAACTCCAAGCCAGTGAGAAGTAATCGATGAATGGTGCTTTTTATCGTTGTTTACACTATTATAATTAGGATATTTCCAATCAACTCCGGATCTGACTATCGCAAAACTTCAGCAATGATTAATATTTATTTACAAGTTTAAATACATTTTTTTTAAAATAAATTTGCTGGTCAACAAGCTTATAGTTAATGATTTAACAATAAATAATTTTTTCAAGTTTTGATTTGTGATAGATTCAAATTGCAGATATTATGATGTACAAAATAAAATTTAAAATATTATTTAAAAATTAAATTGAGCGATTATCTTTAGAATTCTTATACTTTACATTGATTTAATTTTTAAATAATATTTTTTTAAATAAATAAATTACTTTTCACGGACTTTTAAAACTTTTTAAAATTCTATCTGATATAGTTGATGCAATAAAATTGCTTCGACTGACGAAAACAAATTTATTGTTAACCAAACAAAGATATAAATCCAAGTGTTAGGGAGTACGTTTATCCTCGGAACACAATCAAATTCAATCAGAGAGAAAAAACATTTTTTACTGGGAATGTCGTACAATGTATTGTACAATTAAAAATGAAAACACTGTGGAACATGTGCCACAAGCAATATGCTGTTCGTTACAGTTAAACAAGTATCAAGCGCGATAGAAACTAGCCTCGACGTATACGGACGCGGCGTACAAGCCTGCGACATGTCCGATTTATACCGTCGCAAACAGGACAGGCGAACTTTGCGCATGAATCAAGAGCCTGTATATCGTGCATATGTATACGTGTAACTGCACTGCACTCTACGTATACACGAGTAAGTCCGAACTTCGGGCTAATTTGATGTACGTTTCGTGCGATTAATAAACAATACATTGGACGCTCTGGTGCGGCGCAGTGTACAGTATAAATCTGTCGAATTCGGAGCGTCGGACCGCCATGATATTTCGCGCGTGATGCTCGAAATGTGATTTTTATGGCTCGCTCCGAACTGCAGTCGATAATTTACGATCCCGTTGTTGAATATCGCACTCGCTCTCGACGCAACCGAAGGAAATATATATATATTTAGTTTTCCGTATCGACCGTAAACTTTGTACGAAAAACAAAACTTTTGCAGACTAAAGCAAACTATTTCGATGATTTGTGCTATCGAGATGTACAGTATATATCGTTCTTTTTATCTGCAATCCTTGAGAAAGAGAAGTAAGAGGCGATTCAATACGTCACATGAATATCTCCTTCCGATAGTAAAGTCGCGATAACGACTCGCGATAAGCTGCATCAGTCGACGAAGCTCCCATGTGAGAAGTGCTCAAAAGTGTCTATGCCAGCAGTGGTGGACAACATGCAGAGGAGCTAGAAGCAAGACACACTCATACGCTCGACGTTATACAATGTAAACTCATAAGCCGAAAATAACGTGGCGATTTAGACATCAAGTAAATGTAAGCACACTCTTAAACAGTCGTAAAAACGCAGGCGTGCGCAGCAGCTCTTGGTCTCGGGCAAGGTCATTCAATTTATTTTTCGTCGTCGACGCTAATCGGCCACTGTGCAGTAATGATACCGCCACCAGCGACAGAATTGCAATAATATGCGCCTACATTGCTTGATTAATTTTTTCCCAATATCCTCGAGAAATTCGTTGCCCACTTCTGCAACAAATCCACACTCGACCAGGAGAATCAAAGGAATAGCGCGGGTCTCAACCGGTTTCATTGCTCGGGTGGCAGTACTTTACTGGCGCATTATCGTCGCGAGCTATCTGTGCGCAAAGAAACCACGACAAAAAGCAGCGAATAAAAGGAAAAAAAGAAGCGGGCATACAATATGTTGCAGTGTGTGTGTGTTCTTGCGCGTACGTATACGTATGCATCGTTATGTGGCCTGCGGCGGAGCCGGGAATAAAATGTAGAATCTCGTGCGCGCGTGCGAGGCCGAAAGGGATACTTTTTAGCCGCGGAGATATTGTTCCCCGCGATGAATGTATAATAATATTTTCGCAAAACAGGAGCAAAAATGTTTCAACACCGCGAGGCACTTTACGAGATGCTTTTACGCAACTCGTTCTATTGTCTTGCGAGCGAAGAGGCTGCATGCGCAGGGCACGCTTAGAAGAGCCTATTGGATTTTCTCGTGCAATACTATACTCGCGCATTGAAGAGTCGAGAGTTTTGCCGACGGCTAACCGTAGCTCTTCGTGTTACTGAAACGAGCCTCACTAGATGGGATATATTTTCATTCAATGAAATAGCAAAATTGTGCTGTTTAAATAAAACTACACAATTCTTTGCAATAAAATGAATTGTATCGAGGAAAATTGTGAAATTGTCACCTACATAAAGGGTAGTTTACATTCCAAGCGTGCCTGAAATAAAAGTAACTATGCCTCGAACAAATATCAGCACCTTATACAATTAGCATCGTATATCAGTCACGAGGCTGCAGAGTTATGCGCAATATACACCACGGTCGGATAATACATAATAAATAGCAGAAGACGCGAACTTGCCATTCTGGCACTATACGCACTTGCACACTTACACACGTAGGCAAGGGCGATAAAGCATAAAAAGCTCCCTCTTAGCTGGTAAAAAGGCCACATCTCATCAAAGAGCAATACGCAAGCACACAATATCACCATTCATATAAATAAACGCGCAAGCGAAAAAGCAGCGGCGGCGGCGGCAGCATCATCTAGCAGTATTGCGGCAACGCGCACATAAAGGGTCGACTGCACGGGCAAAAGCCAGCGTATATTCGCGCGCGTGCGTATACACATAAATATATAATGCGTGTGTGTATATGTACGTTGCGAGCTGTAGAGGGACGCGAGCAGCTCGCAGACGTGCGGCAAATAGATACTCGCGAGCTCTTGACTTTCTGTACGTGCGTGTGCGAGTGAGCTTGGCATTCGGAACGCGTATCTCACACCTATATAAAACGCATAAAACGCCCGGCTACAGCGGCCACTACACGCTGCCGCCGTCGCTTCTCTGCATCGAGGGTTGAACGCCGCCTCGGCTACATTAGCCTCAGACACCTTCGACTTTTTTTCTTTCTCTCTCGTTCTCTCGTCAAGTGCTATGTACTAGCTTCAATCTCGCTCTCGGGTTCTCTCTTTCTCTCTCTCTCTCTATTTCTTTTATACATGTTGGCGGGCTATGTAATAAAAGCTGCCTTTGTTTGATGGCTCAGCTGATCGTGCTCGGAGCTAGTGCAGCGGTATATAGGCGAACTCTCAGCTAAATCGGGCCGTAGTTGCGCCCCTAATGCGTCATTACTGTCGAGCTTTACGGGCGACTCGTATCATTTCACTTAGGTATATTGATATGGCAACGAGCTCTCAGTTTCGCTCTCGTCGAAATCTCTCTTCTAGCGGCCATATCATAGCTGCCCGCCCGCCCGCGCATACGCCAACTGCCGCTCTGCGACTTCATTGCGATTATCCTGACGATTCTCTCGTTCGAGATTATTGTATGGTCTTTATTAAATTCGACTTTGCACTTAGTTTTCTTTTAGCACAGATCGCTGCCGCTGCAGCCGCGCGGCAAAATGTAACAAGCAGCCGATAACTGCGATGCTCATTGCACCCGACCGAGCGAGCATCTTTCGATTTTCCTCGAGATGGATAGTTATGTGCTCTGCAAGATTCAATGTCTGTTGGGCTATCATTTTGTTGCACACAAAAACTCACAGTTTCAAGTGCGCACGATACTAATTTGTTAAATTGTTCTCATAGTTCAATTTTACAAAAACAAGAGATTTATAATGTGAGTTTCTAGAAAAACAATAATCACTATAGATACATAAAAATCTGCTATTTTTATTTAAAAATCTCATTCTACTGTAATAAGGTGAAATTGATATAAATGAAATTCTAAAATGAGTACGAGTTCGTTTAAAAAAATTATCTTTTTCGTATACAAAAAAGGAACAATTTTGTGTATAAATTTCCTCTGAATAGTAACTTCGTTCTTTGTTATTGAAAAAAACATTGTAAAATAAATTTGTAAAAAACAAAAGAATATTTTATTTGTAAGTAAAAAGTAAAGCTATATAGAAAAATACTAATTTTATAATTTCAATTATGCAATCAATGTTTATTTAAAGAATTTTAACTTGCAGTGCAATAGAAATATTCAAAAACATTCTCGATAATTTTATATTGATTTTTGTTTAAAAGAATCTACGTGGACCCTAAATATATTTTTTTTTTAAATTTCACCACTATACCTTTGAAGTAGTCAGTCTGTGAACATTCAAGAAAAACGATTTATTATTATTATTTTTACTCAGGCTAAAAGTTTATCTCAAGACAGTTTTATTATCTATTTATTTTTTAAATCAATTTTTGTCAGTAAATCCAAGCAAACACATATGCGAGTTCACGCAGCTTTTAGAATCTCAATTTTCATCAATAGTTAGCTTGTTGAAAAAAATTTAGTTTAATAAAAGCTGTGTCAATTTACACACAAATATATTGTAATGTATGATAATAAATTATTATGCAACATTAAAATATGCATTAACTTTAAACAATACTGTACAATTTATGAATATGAAAATCACTTTTTCTATTCTTGTAAAAAGTAAAAATAGTGGTTGTTTTTTAAATCGTTTTTACACTTTTGTAAAAAAAACTAAAAGAACTTATTATTCACATTCACAAGTTTTAACGCACAATAAAATCACAGATTTTTGTTGTAAATTTGTAGAGCAACAATTACACTGTACGCGAAAGCGATCCGACGGACGCAGTTTTGCCGGCGAACATGCTACGAGTAGTACAGCCAGGCAAACCTTGATCCGACGGCAAGTACCGAATTTGTTCCGAGTGAGCAAAGGCGCTTACTTGGTAAACACGATTGAAAAAAAATTTTTATCATTTATGATACAGAACTTTTTTGGTCGTTGCGGAGAAAAATCAGTAGATGTTGGCTTGACGAAATGTCGAAATCAACTGAGTGAATGCTGTCACGCGAGAGTAGTCGAGCTTGATCTGGCCACGTGAAGCAAATTCATCCTACAACGGCCTTCAAAAACTAGTCAATAAAAAAACAATAAAATCTAATAGCTCGGAGAAATAGCGTCCATAAAAAAAAGTCCCGCTGTATATGCTCAGCATTGACGATTCAAGACCCATCGGATCTTCTCGTATAAGCTACAATTACACATTGCTCGTTTTTCCTGCTGCGAGTCTGCGGTGAATATTTGGCCGTAAGTCCTGATGGCGGTTTCAATAACATATGTATGCACATTGCAGTATTTTCCCTTAACCCTTGGATTTTGCTGTTAAAGTCGAACCACAGTTCAACTTGACCTGCAGGAAGTATCGGATTCGACCCAGCTGGTAGTCTCTTTAAAACTGTACGAATATTCAAATGTTCGAAGAAGCTCTAGTTCGAGATTTTTAGATTTCCTTAATGAAAGTGTAATGATCGCCTTGTCAGCGGAGATGAGATGTCCGCGCGCGTACACGTCACTCACAGCAGTGCAGACACCGATACTTGTGAGCTTGGCACTGATTTTTAACAGGCGTCAAGAGAGAAAAGAGAGCGACACATAGTAATGGAAATGAGTTGGAGTAGAAAACGTACATGAGCTCAAATATTTTTGGAAAGTCTCATTAAAGTATGTAGTATACTGAACGTCAAAGATAAAATGTTGAGTCCCAATTTACTTTTTAAGTAATTTATCGAATAGTCAAAATTTTATAAAAAATATATAATATAGGCAGAAATAATACAATATTTTTAGCAAAAGTCGTAAAACCCGCTCAAAACATGTTTTAATATACGTTATTGCAAATGAGACAATCGCATGAATGACGAACATTGTCTTGAGGTTCGATTCAAATGTATTCATTTATTCAATCCAAGTAATACTAGCTGGTGCATGATGAGACTAACACAAACTACCATGTGATGGGTTTAATATGAGGCTTTAATAGTTGCAGGTGCTCTTTTACTGTCCCTTTAATAGCGACACTTTCCGCGTGTTGAATGTATAATTTGCTACTCGTGCTCTCCTCTCTGTCGCTCTGTCTCTCTCTTAATTCAGTTTTAATTAACCCTCTAAAGAGTTGAGTGTACTCCACAAAAACATCGCTATAACGCCAAGATATAACTGCCTCGTTTAGTCACACATAGAGGAGCAAGCGTGTATCAAGGCACTTGGCCAATGCTCGAGCCGATAAAAAAGAAACGGCAGGCAAAATGCATATAAACACACATACACGTTTGGCGCAGATCAAAGCGATCCGAATACGATATTTTGACTATGTACGAGCACGAGGGCGCGTAAAGGCACATAGGACGGCGAGAGAAAAGAATAATAACCATCAGTTATGATTGCAGTCGCTCAAGGCAGCTATAATGCAGTTGGGGGTATTTTTTTTTGCTCGTCCTCGCTTCTCGCATAATCGCTTCATCCCGAGACACATCGCGGCTCTCGCTCGAGCGCGAGGCAATCCCGTGTCTTCTGAAAATGCGTCGCGCTCTCGCTTACTCGCTCGGCCGAGACATTACCGCAAATCAGCACAAGCAGCAGCGAATCTGCTTGTGTATACCTACGCCACGAGGCATTATAAATCCATATAATGGCATAACTTGTATTTGTATATACGTATACAAGAGGCAACTCGCGCGCAAGATAAAAAAGGGACATTTTTACGGGTCGGAAAAATCGCGCGAAAATAACTGCTTTTTCAGCCGAGAGATCGAGAGTGGGAGGTATATCAACTAGCTGGTAAGAATAATCTCACATGGCGCTGCTAAATTATGCACGTGTGTGTGTGTGTAAAATTTGCGTCGAGTGTGCGCGAAAGACTCGGCTCGAAGAGTGACTATATGTATGAATACAGCGGAGCCGAGTGATGAATTTAATTATTCCCATCGCGTGTGTGCACTCTCGCACACGAGCCTCGCGTGTACTCGTATTTACGAGCTAGATAAAAGTTCGAGCGTCTAAGTTTTATCGCGAGACCTCATCGCGCCCCGTACAGGGCACTTTTTCTCCACGCGTCAAATACAAACGACGAGGATTCGTTCGAGTACAACGATTCAGCCCGTTTGCAACGCCTTTTCGCGCTGCATTTTTGCATTTGCCTTCGTCGAATAGATAATGTTCTTTGCTTGCATAGCTTCTGTCCTTTGTCATGTTATGCAAAAATGCAAAATTAATTTATTGCCTTTTTCGTTAATTGAACAGTTTATCAAGAGACAAAAAGGTTACGATAACTCAAGAAGCTATATAAGCCATTTAGAATAATTAAAAAAGGATAGACGGCTTTTGAGATATACGATATGTTCTACAAAGTTACTCTTCTTCGATTTGCGTGTTCAACTGTTAGACCAGAATGGTGCTGAATTTATGGCGCAGATGGCTGTACGTGCAGGTTTTATAATTTAATTTTCTCATCGATCCGGCCTGATTAGGCTATTCGGTTAATTCATTCGATTTACTGCGACTCGAGCGCGCGTAATAATTATAATTTTGTGCAAGCTCAGCGTTGGAGAAAAAAAGACGAATCACACATGCAAGCGCGGCTAATCTAGATAAGAAACTGATTGATAACTGCGATAAAACTTTATAGCAGTTAAGTTAAGCGAGATTCTCCGGAGATTATTTGCGGCGCGGCAACGAGTTTACTTTTTTCGGCGGCTAAACGCGAATGTGTACACTGTATACGTACATGCAGATAGTGGGATGTATTTTTCCCGTTCACTGCAGCCGTGCTGCAGCACATTGAGAAATCATGATTCCCGCGAGATGTAGATTCATGCGAGTAGCCGGGCACGAATTATTATGCACGTGCGCGCTCCACGCTCGTATATTCCTACGTAAGTCATGATGAATCGCGCGCACAGGAAACGAGGTTAAAAGTTGCATTTCGAGAACTGTTTTGCGAGTGCAGCACGAGGCTGCTGCATAAGTTTTATTGCATTATTAATTGCCGCCGACGCTGCCGCTGCTACTCGACTCGTAAATTTTTTGAGAGAGCCCTTTGCTTCACTATACTTATCTAATACGATGAATTATGTCAGTCAATTCTATTTTTTCTTTATAGTGTTTTAAAAGTTCAAAATAAAAATTGGTTAAAAATGTGGTTAGCCTTAATTTCTTATTTGTCGGTAAAACGAATAATTTCCTTAATTCGTAAACTAAAGCGACAAAGTGCAAGTTTTGCAACATACCTCCGTATGCCTCATTCATAATGACTAAACAATACTGCAGTCGCGCGCATGCGTACTTCATTCTTGTAAAATTAGTTAGCAAGTATTCGCGCGCATTTATTCGGCAACATTACGCGCGATTTAACATGCTCTTTCGCTCTCGTACGTATAATATATTATTGTGCGTGTGTATTTACGCGGAGCTTTTCCATTTAGAGGATGGCACGAAGCGAGAGAGGACGTTAATTAGCCCGCTCAGAGCAAATAACGCAAAGGTCGCAATGTTAGTCTCCTCCTAACAGCCTCATATGTTTTTGCTCTCGCGTAAATCAATACAAGCGTATGTATATGTGTACACAAGAGAGCAAAAGAGAGAGAGAGAGAGAGCGTATAGGTGTACAAAGTTGCAGTGCAGCACGTAGTACGGAAAGGGTGAGAGCTGCGAGGGCGGAGCTTTTGGATCCATAACGACGGGTTGTAACTAACCGGATTCCACTCGGTCGCTCTCTCTCTCGGCTGCGACGCTGTGTATATAGTGAATCTATGGGCTCTATACGTTGCTGTAGAAGCAGCAGCCAAATGGACGCAGCAATAACGGCCCATTAACGCTAATTCGCGGAATTCTGATTGACGGCTTGCGTGGCGTAGGAGTATGCGGCCGCACCGGCGCTGCTGTACGCTCTTTGCTGGAACGTATTGTAACGCACTAAAGCTCGGCTACATGCACAGCCACCCTCGACATGCTACTGCAGCTGCGGCTATTGGAAAATCCCGAAAATTTGTGGCCGAGTCACCGCACGGAGTCAGAGGACACGCAGAGGTACTGTGAGTATCGAGACTTTCGATTGACCTCTCTCGAATGTAGTGCTAGAAACAAAACGCTTTTCAAAAATCTCATTTAAGACAAAGCTTTACAAGGCCAAAGTATCGATAGGACGCTATAATTCTGTAAATAAATTGATATCCCTTGAGTTCTATCGGCAAAGCAAAAGATTCGTTACTTCCTGATTAAGCTCGCAGAAAATGTCTGTGCTCAATCTAAAGCATAGCTCTGAAGAAAAGACAAAGCGAGTTACAATAACAGAATCTGTCTCTTTTACTCCCCCTCTATCGTGAGGTGAGGAAAAATCGAGACATCGAGAGCAAGAAACTAATACAGTGTTCCTTCCACGAGCTATGTGTCTCTTCCAGCACAACAAACACGTCCAGGTTTCCTTCTTGAACTATGTGCGCACAGACTCACACACGCGCACGTATAATGGGGTGACGATCGAGGAGGTAAAGCCCTTTGGACTGCAATGGCCATTTCCCCGAAAGCTGCGACATTTTGATTTAGCGAACATCCAGGAATTGATCCTAGCACACGAGCCTGGCATCCTCGCTTTCTCAGAAGCCAACTGCGCCACTTACTCCACAGAGGCATAATAGATCGAATTTTACCAAGGGGACAGTAAAGAGTACTGGAGCAAGTTTTTTTCCCTTGCACAGGCCGACAAAATACGTATCTCGATATATTATATTATGAGCAATACGAGCTTCCACCTACATTATCTAACGTTCATTATCGCAACTCAAACAAGCTACCTTATGGCCATGAAATTCGCGTTATCGATGAGGTTTTTCTTTGCTTTTCTCGCATGATTGAGCAAATCACCAATTTTTTCCCCATTACCACAAATATGGATATTGCAAAATCCAAATATTTCTCATTTTGGGTAAAAAAATGCTTCTGTTAAATGTTGCATCCAATAATAAATGAAGTCGTAAAATTCCTAGGTGGTCTTGTACGTTTTTAGACTATTTGAAATAATTTTCTAGAAAATACAATTATTAATATATTCCAAGAAAATCTTTTTAGGACACGTGCTGAGAAAATGCATATAAAATTTACTTACAGTTCTCGCTGTTTTAGAATGGGAAAATATTTGAAGTGCTGAAACTAGTAGTTTCTTCTTGAAATGTGCATTATAAACCATAAATTATAATAATTTATTTTTTCAGTTTGTGATTTAAATTGGTTTACAATGAATCATAAAAAAACATGTAAAGCAGACAATGTACAGATAAAAAATTAAAGTCTTAAATGAGTGGATATGTTCTCCTAAAAAACTGAACACATACTCATCATTAGCTGTTAAATTAACTCGCTTCTTATTAGATTCACCTTTTGCTCCTCTTCAATATTCGATAAGGCGGAACATCGAGGATGATCGCAACGAGACTTGTCGTAATTTTCTCTTTCAATTGATGATTTCACATGCACGTAAACACTTGTGTATATACAGAACGTTCACTTTCTTTGAACGAGACACGCGCGTCTTTAATAGCCGTGAATGACGATGATGATGATCCCAGTCGCCGACATCATCGACGTCGTCAGGAGCTTTAATGTGCAGGATGTTAGTATTCACGGAAAGGATTATCGCTCTTGATCAAAAAGATGAAAACGGTTGGAATATTGCACGATAAATTGGATAAAATGAGTTTTAAAAGCAATTCACTGCGTATGAAGGAGCTGGTTGAGGCATGTAATTGTTTACAGTTTTTTTAATTTAAAATTTTAATTTTTCGTTGTATATTCCTCATGACCATGATTAAATTTCATATAATTGACATGAAATTACAAGCAAAATGAAAAATATCACGATTAATAAATATTAAACTTTTTCACTTGAATCAGACTAAATAGTAGCAATTTTTGAAGGGATGATGCATTTTAATTTCAAAAATTGAATTACGTATGAAAATTGATAATGCAATGTATTTGAGACAAAAATGCACGGCTAATTCGGTAAATAGTTAAAATTGAAATCAGCAATGATATCTTAATTGAAAATATTTATCTATTTTAGAGCATTAATTTTTCTTAAATATATGAAGGAAATTTGAATTTCTTTCATATAATGAAAGAAACAACACTTACTTAAATAAAAATATTTGTGTCCTTTTCTAAGCATGCTGAAACTTCACGTTATTTTTATTTCGATTATTATTATAGAATATGAAAACGAAAACAAAACAAAAATAGGACAATCTTCAGTACGACACATAGTCTTGTACATGATCTGATCTTTGCCGACAAGCTTGCAATTTTTTTGTTCTTTGCCTGTTTGCACGACTTGTGACGAAGACAAATGTATTGTCGTCATGAGTGTATCTTCGCAAGAATCGTTTAATGTAGCGAGATGCTTTTTGTAGACATCAAAAGTTATGCAAGCAAGGAACGAAAGACTGAGACTTAAAGAGAAAGAGAAGGAAATGAAACAAAAATTAGAACTCTAGGATATGGTAAAAGATGAAGGAATATTCTTGTTAAACTTGTGTAAGTTTGTTGAAAGACTATACTAATAATAACAAATACTGAACCACGAGTGTCAGAATGTAAAATCAGAATGTAAAGTCAGAATGTAAACGATATTGTATATTTTTCATCTATTTATCATAGAAATATGCGCGCTTTTAAATGCAGTGCAAACCCTTGATTCATTTGTAATAATTATGCTAATTTAACTCTGATAGTCAAAAAATTACTAAAGACGTTGAATTAAAAAAATAATAGCTGGCTAAACTCACCATAAAATTTTGCCTTCTCCGCATGAATTTGTAAATACGAACATCTCAAGGCTTTCAAAAATATCCCTAGTGTGAATTTCAGAAAATGAGTTTTCCTGAAACAATAAATTAGATTCATTAAAATATAATTTTTTTTTGTTTAATGAAATTATCAAAAACTCGGTGGACAATAAATTGGAAAAAAGTTTCCGTATGATTATAGTTCAAAAATAAATTAATAATAACTACATAAATGCATTTTGGTTTATCATAACGCTACCTAATGTATTTATTTTTATACAAACGTGTGACATCGAAATCGATTTTATTTGATTTTATCGAGATAATATTGATATTGGATCTCCATAATTAGAGATTTAGATATTTTTTGAATGAAATCAAAATTTTTTAAATCGAAAATTTTATCTTTTACTATTCTTTCGTAAGTATTTGAATAGAAAACTTGCCCTGAAGAAAATCAAATATCATAGAATTTTTCTGAAAATCTAACGAAAAAACTAATAAAGTTACATTTGCTAAACAACTTTTTAAAACCTTATTCTTAATGAAATAAACAAAAAATGTAACTTGTACGATGAAGGTAAATCGAACCATTCTCATGAACCTGCTCTGCACGCACGTGCACACCTTCAAATTCTTCAAATTTTTACTCTATATTCCAAATATGTTAATGAAATTTTCCTGCGATATTTGGTTTCAAAAATCGGTGTTAAAAGCAACACAGAGATTCTATAAATGGAAGTAAAACACTAATAATAATAGCTTAATTTTTCTATTAACATTTATATGGAAAAATTTTTAAAGATCAATTGAATAATTCTCTCAGAAGGATTTCTGAAACATTATCTAGATGCAGCGTGCACTGAAATTCTTTGAAAGCGGGTAAAGGTGAGCATCTCAAGAAAGTGAGTAGAGGGAGGAGCTAAAGAAAAAGGATCAGAGAGAGATAAACGCGAAGAGGAAAAAGCCGCGCTAACGAAAAAAGCGAGCTCTCGTTCCTGCAAAGAGAGCCACTGCCCCGCGAGCCACTGATGTATCTTGCATTCGCTCCCGCGTGGGTTTATGTTACTTCGTTGAAGTGCAGATATCACTTTCCTGTTCGGTTGTATACCTTTTCGAGCCGCTGGTAATTGCGCGCAGTAAAATCGTGGAAATCGGAGCTGCAAGTATAGAGCACAGCGTGTAAATTTTAACGCGATACCATACAGCGTTCGCAAGGACTTTCTTGTGAAATATCCGTCGAGACGGCTTTAGATTTGAATTTGAGGCGTTGGTTGCGCTTGTGTTTTTCTCCAAGCTCAAAAATATAAATCTCAAGCCCTACGCCTTAATGGAACCATGCGAGCTCACATCGTTTTTCTCAATGTTCCAGTTCGGCCTATGATTTTTCGCACGCGCAACGCAATAACACGGGGAAAGTTGGCCTTTTTGGGATTTGCTGTTTTTCGTACTTTTTCATCTGGTTTTCTTGTGGAAGCAACGGATTCTATAATTAATGAGCCTTGTTTTTTATGAGGTACTTTGTCGTCGTCGTCGTTCATAAAATATCGCTTGATTGATCGTATCAGTGCTACGTTCACGTTACGCTATAATATTCAATTCGACCGCGTAATATTCTCGCGAGCGAAGATTCTCGTAAAAATGTTTTCCAAGAAGTATGAGTGTATTCAGGTGATGGATCAAAAGACATTCCTTGATCATAATGAAGCAACTAACGTATTTTACACGCGAAATCCTCGCGAATTATGGCTCATAAATTAACTAGACATTATGGTACAGGAGTTTTTGCTTTTTTTCTCTTGGTTCTATGGAAAAAAAAACAAATGAGAAAAAATAAGAAAACTGTTTCATCATGCGTATGAGCTTCTCGCTGAATCGGCAGCCGTCTCTAGCGTTGATTTTGATTTCTACGCAAAATGCATATGATTTAAATTTTATTCCACATTATTTTTGCTCGAGAATATTTTATACGAGCTTCTACGTATAAACAGGATAAAAATCTTGGAGATCAATTTTTTTGTCCGCCTCAGAGCAAAGAGACAAGGAGCGAGCAGCGTGCACGGCATCTTCCGCATCTCGGCAGGGTGCACTTTTGCGATCCTTTTGCGTGTTCCGTTGGACTCTCACGCCGCGTTCCAAAAGCAAAACCTAGGCACAGATGCTCACCAGACTTTGACGTTATCCTCTTGAGAGCGCCACTTCTCGCTTGCAGGGGCCCGTTTTACGAGGCAATAAAACCGACGTCGTTCGGTATCGTCGTCCCGGCAGTAGCTAATCCGCAACCCGCAACATCTACACACATACAGTACAAGCGCACACTCACGTATACGTAAACACGCGTACAATCGCAAAAACACACGAGTTCGCGCGCGTCAGTCATTGGACTCGAACGTGCGAAGTTGCTACCACTTGGCATAATGGTCTGTACGGTCGTAAAATTTGAAGGCGCGAACAAATTTGATATATAAACTTTGCGCGCGTACGCAGTTATGCATGGCGCGGGGCATGACGTTTCCACTTCAAATGACTGCAAAGGTCAATTCTTTCATTTTCAATGAAACTCCTTTATTCGCCTGTTCGGCGCGACTTTTATGTAATTCCGAACGTGCATTTTGGATTTTTATCGGCAAAATAGAAAGAATCATCGATCAGAGC
Organism: Trichogramma dendrolimi; assembly: GCA_034770305.1. Classification (NCBI taxonomy): domain Eukaryota; kingdom Metazoa; phylum Arthropoda; class Insecta; order Hymenoptera; family Trichogrammatidae; genus Trichogramma; species Trichogramma dendrolimi. The sequence continues at coordinate 338,736 of JAPMIB010000037.1, read as the reverse complement.
AGAGACTCCAAATGTTTTTGTGCGAAGTTTACGACTCCTTAGTCAAAGTTCAATGACAAAATTTGGGGCGTGTAAGCAGTCGGTTTTTATGGATTTATAAGTAACGATCCGCGTCTATTGCTATTTGAATCTCACCTCTCATTGTAGAGACGACGTTTTATTTATTTTTGACAGTGAGAAAAAGGTGATAATCCTGTCGGAGAGTAGCATTCTCTTGCTCAATAATCTCGTCGATGCCATGTGTTTGCCAAATCCGTAAAATTTGAACAAGCGAATAGTGAAATAGATTTCTTTCGGCACAAAAAGTACGCAGCGATCAGCTGTTGCATTAGCATATTGATTCGTACGAAAATTTTTAAAAGTGCATCAAATCGACCCGTAAAAGATGTTCTAAAAAGCCGAGTAGATGATTTTCATTGCAAGTACTAATAAAGTTAGCGTATGAGTAAAAAAAGGATTACTATAGAGAAAGTTGCATTTCGTTGGCGAAATAAAGGAATAATTTTCATACACGGACTTTATTTCGCATGCGGAAAAGCTTTTGCTACAGTGTGCGTGCGCAAGTGAATGTACGACAACGTTCCACACTTATTTGAAGGCAGTATCGTACGTTTTGCGCACGCTTTACTCGTCGAGCGCGCCATTATGATAATAAGGGCGTCGTTCCGAGGATTAGAATGAAGCGCCGTGGCTTATTAAGACTTAAATTGGAAGTGCTGCGTACTTTAAGAAAACGCGTAAGACGTGTATTATGCATGAACTGCTGGCAGCGACTCGAGCGCGCGTGTATGCCTGCGTAGGTGTGTGAGCACGCGCACGCGTGTGCGAATGCGTACTCGTAGTTGTACTCGAAAAGGGGTGCGCCCTGATGCGGATGGTGCATTCGTAGCATTATGGCCGCCGCCGCCGCCGTCGCTGTCGTGGCTGAGCTCGTACCAAGGATATTCATCTTGTGCCTTCTCCCTTGCTCGCGCGAGCTTATCTCGAGTGCGCCGTCCTCCCAGGCCGAGCTCGCTCCAGCGTCTCTCGCGCTACTGCAGCCACGCCGCATCGTCGTCTTTGCCGTCTTTGCTTTTTTTTTCTTATTCTCTTTCTCTCATCGCGCCTTTACTTTAAATCTGCTCGAGTCTCTTGCTTTCGAAGGGGAAAGGAGCACGAGAGAGATAGATAGATAGAAAGAGAGTCCCTCTCCGCGCATCGCTTTGTGCGCGCCCTTTTTTTCCTCCACGTTTTTGTGCTCGCATCTACAGCCTCTACGCTGCTTTTCAAATCCACTTTTATACGAAAAAATAAAGCTGCACAATGCCCTTTGCGCTGGCTTTTTGTGATCCGACTCTCTTTCTCTTTCTCCATATATAATGTATTTATAATTCATATAAACACGCAAGCTGCGCATACGCAGGGGTTTTCAGCTGAGATTACAGTCAAACGGGATATCCTCTCTCCCTACAGTCTCTTGACTTTCTCGAGCTTATAGTGTGCATAGCAGCCATGGTTTTTTTCAATGATGGAGGGATCATGTACGTTGAGAATTATGGTTTCGCGTATAGAAAAATTTTAATGGATGCTCGAGCGCGACGATGTTTTTTAGTATGACACGGTATAAATGAGCCATTTTCATCATTGATCGTTTTTTACTCCACTGCGAACTGAACATCAGCAAAATATATCTATTACGCGCTATATAAGAGACTTTATTATAGATCTTACAAAATTGAAAACTAGTACTTCACTTGATCGAATGGAGTACAAATGGGTCGTTACATTACTGTGATATCTCGATATATTATATGGTTTACCACGCAACTCTCTCTTCGTAAACAATATCGAGTCGGAAACGCGTCCCAAATATCGGATACTAGCATGAAATCTCGGAAAAAGCTCTCACAGCCGCGCAGCGAATTTTACAATTGCAGAATTTATCAACCTTCAGCGCTATTCGCCTCGGTTCTTACGGATATTTCAGTTCTAACAATGAAAAAGCGACTTTCAAGAAAAGAATGATGGTGTGCGCATATCAGTGCAACAAAGTTAGGCATTATGATACGGCACGGTGTATGCCAGTGAGATCTACGAGCTTGGGTACATAGAGAAGCGGAGGCACGCGAGCGAGCTCAAACGTAATCCTGATGTGCAGCGGCTTGGCTCGGCAACGCAATGCAGTCGTATCGTAGATTCAGATTATCTTCCGTCATCTGCATGTTTATGGAGCGTCTGCCTTACCTTGATTGCGCTTCACGCGCTCGCGATGATATGCCGTGCGCGTGACGTCAGTACTGTACGCCCTGAACTCGCTCGCGTTAAGTCAAATCAGTTTTCAGGGCTTTAACTCTCTCGTTCCCTCGCGATCTTCGAATCCATTCCAGGGGCATTTTGTACTTGTGAATTTCGGAGTAGCGGATCAAAGGGGAATATATCATCAACGACCAATATGCCGACGTGTATATTTTTTTATTCAACTCGAGTATTTTGCGCAGGGTGTATTGCACTCGATCTCATACTTTTTATTCGTGTATACACCCTTTTTGCTCACGCACTAACGGCCACTCGTACTCGATGTAATTTTGCACCGTGAATCGGTACATTTTTTTTCTCCACTTTCGTTCTGGTTTTTCAAGATGAGCGCGTCCACCTGCAGCGGCGGCTGCAATGATGATACGTCACTGATTAATTCACTGATCGAGGCCAATCCAAAAATTGCCCACTCTTCGCGTAATAGCGTGGACGTGCAGCCCGAGACCGAGCGAAAATATCGTCTTTTAGATGCGTGCACGAGATTGCTAGGAGTCGCCGACTTGACTTGATGCATAGCGTAAGATGGAAAGTAGCCGCGAGCTAATTAAGCCCAACTGGCTGGATTATTTAGTTATAAATAAGAGGATGCAAGTAACACACGTGCATTTATGAATGCCCTTCGAATCTCTCGGAATGACAATGCACGCACCAAAGAAGGGTTCGCATTGGTGCGTTTTTCTACCTCCAATGTAAAAGAATCTCGAACGGGCATAATTATTCATTTCAAGCGAAGTTCGGTATCTCAGCTTGTGTCCCCCGTGATTCGGAGGAACCTGTAATCTTTTCTCCGTAATCGTCGTGAATGGCAAGCCAAATCTCCGTAATTTGAACGAATTAAATGTAATGAATTTGAAAGATGCTAAATTGCAGTACTAAACTCGCGTTCTGAGCTTGCATTTTAATAATGTACATTTTCTAACTATTTTCATTTTAAATGGTAATTATTTTTTTATTCGTAATTATAACGGTAAACTCGCTAAACTAGTATTTATTCTCTCTCAAAATTTTTCGAGTATGATTTCTGTAGCAACTTTTAAACTTTGCAACTTGCGTGTGAGGCGTATTTTTTTTCTTTCCCAAAAAGTAATTTTCTACCAACAATGTACTGCGAGATAGGATCATAAAAGTAAATTACCCTCTGAGCTATATTGCGTGAAAGGCTTTTACCTATATATTCCTTATATTGAAAAACATGATAATTCTAAAATTATATTAAAACTCGAAACTATGTTTATAACTTGAAAATTATATGCGCATGCATTAAGTTTCTAGCAATTTTCTATAATTTCGACGAGTAAATATCGTGCTGAAAATAGACTTTTGAAAGATTTTTCATTGCACGCACTTAAAACCACATTATGGATCATCGTCGCCCGAGAGCAGTAATGTAAACTCGAATACGTCAGTAATAAATAATCCGAGAATTCAATTAATGTACATCAAATTCCATCAATATTCGAAAATTGTATGAAGGCTTTCCTAAATGCTTTCAAAAACATAATGCTTTCTGTGTTTATAATGTTGTATAGTACTCGTCTACTTATCAATAAATAATACAATAATAGGAATAATTATACAAAAAACAATTATTGATCAAGAATTAGCTCGAGCGTGAAAACAAAAACAGGGTGGCTTCTGTTGCTGGAAGAGTATCCGAAGATTGTGTGCTACCGTCGGATCCCTTATATCCTCACTCAGGTGAGCAAGATCGAATATAAAAAATATTAGCAATTATGTAATTCTATCTCAAGCATTTGAAGGACGATTTCAGATTAAATGTTTCTGAGGCAAATGTGAAAAACGAGCGCATCATCACGATTATGCGCGTCTACATAATTATGCTCACTTAAAGACAAGCGTTTGTGGTTATACGGCGCTATAGAGTAAGAGTAGAGAATTGTTATGTTTTTCCATAATACTAGTGTATGCGTTGAGAAATATTTTCCCGCGCGTAGCTATAGTGACTGTAATTTGCAGCTTTCGCAGTGCTTCGGCTTCCTTAATAATTTAAGTTTGTGCACACTCAACACATACTCGCATACAAAAGAGAAGATAAGAATAGCCATAACACAAGAATAAGGAGTTGTTTTGGAAATTTAGTATCCCGCTTTGATGGCCATTTCCACTTCGTAAAAACGTCGCGTCGCTTATTTATTTCGCCGAACGCGACGCACCAAGTCCCGAAATTCGTAGTCGCGCAGTGTGTGCAAAGTCGAATTTATAGTATTGATGCATGCCCCTCCCACTACAGAAAGTCGTCCCAAGCATGCTTGGTTAGCATGCCTGATATAGACATAACTCAGTCGCGTCTTTGGCTAAATATAGGTAATATGAGAATCGCCATGAGCGGCCACGTAAATTTCTTTAATGGTATCCTATGGATTTCTGTATTCATAGAGCACAATAAAAGTTCGTTTTCCCTCTCTCTCTCTCTCTATCTCTCTCTCTTTCGGAGCGGTGAGGATGCGCGCGCATTTCACAGAACTCGTGCGCGTACGTGAACCGTCGAAATAATTTCTAATGACAACGAAGAAGGCAACATCAACGACAACTGCAAAGATTCCAAACGACCATTGAAATACTTAATTTCCTGAGATGGCCCATTGAAAATCAAAAAAATAAAAGAACGGGTGTAAATGATGAAATAAAAGAAGCGAGAATAGCTTTCACAGCCATAACGCTCCTGGCATTTGTGAGCGCGAACGAGTGTGTGCCGCCACGACAAGTAAGAGAAAAAGGAAGCGAATATACCTGCCGCCAGGATAGGAGCCAGCGAATAGGGGAACGGACCACGTTCAAGGCCAAGAGCGCGCCTTGTGGGCCTGAGCGTAGCGTGGAGGGGACTTGGCTGCGCGATCATACGTTGAAAATCGTGGGTCCCAAGCAATGCGCACGGCAGACACAATAAAGAGGGGATGCACGACAATACACAAAAGAGGCCGTCAGAGATACTCGAATCAAGAAATGCTTTTACATACATCGAAAATAACTGGCTTTAATTGATCGTTAGTAAAATTGACCGTTTCGATATAGACATTTTTAGAAATGAAATGGCTTTCAGTGTGAATGATATTATCGCTTTTACCGCTTATACATGATTTATGCAAAGACATGTATAATAAAATAGATCCGTTTTTACAAATGTTGGTTGGTTGTATATTTAAAAATAAATTTCACGAAATTTTATTATAATATACACTTGAATTCGTTGATTAAACATTGAATTAGGTTATGTAAAAGTTATGCTTCCATTATTGGTAATTTTACGATGCCGCATAATGTCAACTGTACTTGTGGATAACATGGATGAAAACTCATTGTTTTTTTATTTGAAGAAATTATTAGTGTTACGTTGTTATGATTTCTGTACTTTTCATAAAACAAAACATGAATACCACAACTATATTTGACGAATCATTAACAATCAAAAGTCACGGGCTGGTTTTCAAAAAGTAGAAGAATTATCTTTGATAGAAATTCACAACAATAATAAGAGTAATATGGAAGTTATTCAATGTACAGTGACAACGAAAATTAACTTTGCACCATACAGAACGAAATTATACATTTCATGAACGAGGTGGCATTTGTGTGATGTAGTGTTTATTTTTTGTCAGAGTATCCTAGCCTGTTCATAAAAATTAGAAACTAACGTAAAAAAAAAGAAATGTAACTAAACTATTGATCATGTTTGACAATATTATAACTTTATTCAAAAATATTATATCATGTGCTTTTATTAAAATATTTATTGTTAAAAGTTATCTAAGGAATTTTCTCATATATTCTGGGTGCACGCTATTGTACTATTGTATCAATATAACAACCGTAATATTTCACACTTTGGGATCTTTAAACAACATTATAAGAGAAAGTATTTTCCTTTATTTGAAACAATTTACGTCATTTTCTTTTGAGATTTTTAGATTCAAGTCATCAAGTATAAGGGTACTCTTGAAAATCAAGAGAAAGCAGCTTTTGTATCGCTTCACTAATGCAAGAATTACGATTTGTGTACGCAAAATGCCCAGAAAATCGTGAAAACCTTCAAATCGACTTACAGGGCGTTCAAAAAATCGTAGAGAGCTCTGTTTTTTTTAAATTACTCGTTGAAAAGAGTACTTTGCGGTGGTGTATGTTAGATTTCAATAAAAAAATTACTGTGGTACTGGTACACTTTCAAAGCATCAATTTTTTTCAGTAATTTTTAGTGTTGCGCTCAAATACTACTGGTAACTCGATATTGATTCGAATCTAATCATAGTATATATGGATTCAAAGAAGACAAAATTTCCAAGAAATCAAAAAAAAATCGGTGTCGATACGATAAATATAACCCAAGATAGAAGCATTTGAAAATCGACAAAATTTCGATGAAATTTTTCGTTGCGATAATTTTGTTGCCGAGTGTATTTCAAGTAACTGTAGTTTTTAGTGTATATGTTTTCCAGGCTTATAAAAGCCATTGAATATATATATCTATTTTATTTTGGGCAAAAGCATTCGCTCGAAAATCTCCCTGTGGCCATTGTCTTTATTTTATTTTCTCACTCTCCCACAAATAGCAGTATCATATATCGCGAGAAAACATGCAACGTGCAATCAATGTAAAAGCGGTTCTCTTTCTTTTTCCCTCTGAATCTTTGGCTACAACGGGCTGGCATGCGCCAGTATACATTTGTATTTGTTTGTGTATGCGAATAGAGAAAAAGGGAACTTTTATGCGCAATTTTATAAAACATATAACTATAGACAAGTGGGTGGTGGCTATTTGACAAGGTAACGACAAAGAATTCAGTTTCTTTGTCTCTTCTACTCGTACGATTTTATAGAGAGAAGTATAGCTGAGTGGAAAAATGGAAAATTGAGAACATTTTCGTGGATAACTAAAAGAACAAATCTTATAATATCTCTGGATAAAAATGCACTTTTGCGAAATTAAACGAAATAAATGTGTATACAGTATATGTCAATCGAGAAAGACGTACACTATGTCCGAGTACTCCGATGGCAGCATTACTGCAGGGACTGATAGGGGGTTAAGTAAAAAAAGATGAAAGAAATTGATGTCGTTACGAAGAAATGAGGTGGAAATCTAGGATACTGACACACACGGTTGTTGCACACTACTCAGTTTCACTGTGATACTATGTACACAACTAGATGAAATTCATTTACTCGTTTCCAATGTTCATAACATTAATTAAACATGCAAAACATGCTGGATAAACATGCAAAATGTCCCCTCCGTGACCTGTCCTGAACTCAGAATCGATTGTTTTCACTCATTTAACCCATTTTTACAAATATCCAGCAATATTGTGGAACATGGGCCCTATTCTAGACATCCTAAATAAAGTTTTTTTACGTCACTCGTCATCTTAAATATTATAGTCTGAAAACAATTGTACAACAACGTGCTAGACAGTCATTTTGACCTCTCTAACTATGTGAGGGTCATCTTTTAGAACTAAGGTACTCGATTTTTACCCGTAGAATATTCAAATCTTAATTGCAACTTCGCTATAAAAATAGTTGCACACAAAAATCCTAATAGTAAAATAAAGTGTCCCGTCCGTGATCGATGAATTTTTGAGCTAGCACTTTTTGTTTCTGACTCTGGTGGCAAAAAAACGTTCGTTTTTACAAACAATTTTTGTGGGTGATCGTAAAAAAATTTTTCAACTTTGTTGTCATAAAACTTGATAAAAGTGCGATTTGTCCCCTCCGTGACAAAATTTTCATGTTTGCAACAAGAAAATAAACGAATTAGATGATGGCCGATAAAAAGTAAATATTCCATGACAAAACAAAGAATCAAGTGTCAGAAACTACGGAAAAATTAAACTCAAAATAGAAGAAAGAAAGTTTTTCGGTTTTTCTAATATTGTCCATTTTACCCACTCCAAATATCACACTTTTGAAATAATGGACCATATTAGGAAAGTAATGAATATTTTCTGAACATGCTTTCTAACGATCGCTTAGAAAAACGCGAAAAAACCACATTCTCGATTTTTTTAAATCTTACAGAAATCTTTAATTATTTCTTTAATGAGAATACATTTCAAGTATTGTTTCATTGTTAAAAAATGTATAACAAAAACTATCAGCAGCATGAAGTGGAGTAGTTTATATTGCCCTAAAAGTGAAGATTAGATGGTAATGACAAACTGTGCTGTGATTCAATACTTTTTAAATGGGCTTATCGAATTTGCAGACTATAAATTATATAATGAAAATAATATTTTAATTAAAAAGAAAAAAATTTTTTATAAATGCTCACAGTACAATAAAATATTTTGATGAAAATCTGATTTGAAAAAAGCTGAATTACCACTGCTTGAGGCCAATAAACTATCACTAACACCCTACAGGTTTTTTATTAGTTATGCAATAAATATTTTCAATGCAATAATTATACTTAAGTGGATGCGGGACATAAATAGTAAACTTTAATTGTTAATGTAGTTCAATGTAGTTTTTAATGATGTGCACTAAAAGTAGGGCCACAGTTTCTACTCGTAAAAAGTGATGCCTTGAATATGACATCAAAATAAACGTGCTTTTTCTCTCAGGTTACGAGTATGTTTTGTACACTGAGAGAAACTCTTTGAAAGGTGCTAGTGTCAACTTCAAAACCAAAATAACAAAACACGGTCGAGTAACGAATCAAATATGGAACTGTAATTATTCATTAGATACATAGAGATATAGTGGAAAACGAAATTCGGTTTATAGAGCAGATGCACATATACTAGTGCATATAGTAATGTAGCGACACTCTAATCTAACTGCATTTTAGTACGTGCCTCGATTCGAGGCTCGCGTATTTCCGTACTGCGTGCGTGATTGAAATTGCAGCCATACTTAAACAATGTGAGCATTGCAACATCATTTCGCACAAACGCGATATCTTTCATGGGGCACGCTCACGAGAGCATTGAGCACCTGTACGCTTATAAACGTATCGTATCATTAGTCTTGTTATGGTCGAGTTGTCGCCTTATTATTAAATCGAGTCAGGCAGAAATTTCACTACATGCCGCATCGAAGCCTATGGGAGTATTATCAAAACATGCCAATCGAAATTCGTTCAATTTTTACCTAAAAATTGTGAAATATCGCATTTGATTATATGCCTTATATATCTGGTAAAATCCATAGCAACTAGTCCGGTTATCTTCTTATGCCAATTTTAGTCACGTGATAAACTTCTGGTTAATACTTCAAAAATCGAAAATGTATACTTATTTCTTGACTAGATTTTGATTAAAAACTGTGTTGCATTGTGTATAAAGTTTTCGTAAAAAAAAGATACTCCGTACATTTGAAATTTCTAGCTGTGCAGGTTTCTTGTCACCAGTACTATAGACATACTTGAATTGTAAATTTATACAGATTTAAAAAGAATATTTTTTTTGAAAATATCTTTACGGAAGAGAATGATCCTGAAAATACACTCTTAAAAGACATCGGCTTAAATATAAACCAATATCGAAGTATAACGGCATTTTTAGGAATGATTAGTTGATACCGTTATGGTATTGTTCTCTGCTGTCGTTGATGCTGTTTTTACCTTTCTTCTCCTCACATGTTTGTCTCAATATTTTTCTCAAAAAAGAAAAAAGTACTTACTGTAAATTAAATTATTGAGTGAAGAATTATTAAAATTATGCAGTTTAGTGGTGTGAGAGTTTCTCAACATCTCAAATTAATTTTAATTCTTTAATAATTCGAATACCTGTCTTATTTGTACAGGGCGTTGACACGTACTTGAGCGTTAAAATCACATTGTTTCTATTATATAATCAAAATTTGTTGTATCGAAATAAATGTCTTACGAATTTGTTGACGTGACGAGAGATGATTAGATTAACATTTAGCAGTTGATTCAATCTACATATGAACGATTCTTACTAAGCGTTAAATTTCAAAAAATTGCTATAGACATCGAAATTAAAGTCTTCACCAGGATTGAAGGGTATGTATTTTATTCTATAGAGTTCTGAAAGTCATCATGCAGTTATCGCTTAGTTTATAGTATTTATACATAGAGAATTTTTAAAGAAGACTATCGTACTTAAAAATTTTCTTAAAGCTTCTGAGCAAATAGTAATCTTCAACCTGTTCCGAAATTTGTTTGGAGATAATTCTGAAGCTATATTTTTTGAAAAAATAAGTTTAGTTGATGTCAGCACTTTTGAAAAGGGCCTACCCTTAATATGCTAAGAGGGACTAGCTTTTTGTTAAATCAGGTTTATAGTATATTACTGCCCTAGGCCGCGAAAAACAGAAAAGTCCCAGAGTACGTGTAATTAGTGGCCGAGGCCGATAAACACGTGCTCTGGGGCTTTCTTTTTTCGCGGCATAGGCCTGTATACTATTTTTCATACACCGTGGCCCGAAAATCGCTCTTCCCGCTTTGCGCAGTGGCAGGGAAGTAGTCACTTTCGGGCCGCTGGTATGAAAAAATATTTAAACGAGTATAGCAAAAAGGGGTGTTTGTTAATCTGCACCAAACTTTAGCAGTTTGAAGTATTAGCTTCAACGAATCTTCAGTTGAAGAATATACATGCAATTGAATCCCGCGTGTAAGCTGCGCCATTTGCTAAGAGAATACGGTTTTTTTAATATTACACCTATAAAATCATTCGAATGTTCCTAAAACTATTTGCCATTTTTAATATTGATAGTACTCAACCTAAAAATGCGTATCTTGTACCCTAATTTATATTTCAATAGCGGGGAAACGCTTAAGAAAATCGAGTAAAAAATTAGAATTGCAATGAATTCGTTGAATGTTATCAAATTCGATTCAAAGCATAATTTTAACAATAAACGAACTAGATTATTGTTTAAACAACAATAATTATTGTTTAAGCATTGTTTTTTAAATATTTATTGCAAAATTATGCATTAAAAAATTATTATAATTAAAAGAGTTAAGTATAAAAATAATTAAAACAAATCATGAAAAAATTTCAAAAATATAAATAATATTTTTATACTTTATAAATTTATTTATAATTTACTATTATTAATTATTATTAATAATAATTATTAAAAATTATTAAAATATTTATATTTATAAATAATAAAAAATAATTTTATACGTGAACTATTACTCAGAATTGTTCAAAAAACCCCTCTGAATTTTTTCAGAATTTTTAGAGCGACTTTTGGATTTTTGGATGTGACCATTTTGTTGAAAAATCAAAAAATTGATCCAAAAATTCTGAAAAAATTTAGGGGTATTCCTTGAACAATTCTAAAAACTTTTTCTGCAGACAATTTTTTTCCTAGTTGCGTCCTTGTCATATAAAATTCACTTCAAAGTTTTTTCAAAAATGAGTGGCAACATTATTTTATTGATTTATACACCTGAATGTTCAAAAAAAATGTTTTTCATGTGTGTACTACTATAAAAAAATCATAATATTTTTACACTTCAATTTTTAACGCTTATTGAGAATCGTTCATATATTGTTCTAATGATGGCTGAGAGCATATCAAATTTTGCTCGGTGCGTATTATAGGAATAATTAAATTGCATGATCCCAAAAGCCTCATTTTAAATGTGAAGATGTATTAAATTATACTAACAAAAAGAACTCAATTTTAAAAATAAATAAGTTTTTAAAAATAATATAGTTATATCAGGGAACAGCCAAGTACATAAATACGTGCATGCAGGCAAACAGACATGGGCAAAAACGCTTGGCGCGGACTGGCTTGCCTATACATGCACATACCAGGTTGCTCGCATATAGCGAGTGTAGAGAGCCATGTCCGAGATGTATAGGCAATCTTGTAAATGAGAATCGTGAATAACGAGAAACGTTAGCGCCCCCGCACGCGTTGTAATATTCCCGAGCCCTATATCTCGCTGTCTATTTCCCGACTCTCTCGCTCTCTAGCTACGCCATGGTACGCCGAAAGCTAGAGCAAGAGAGAAGCAGAGGAAGAGAGAGAGATACCGAGAGGGAGAGAAGAGCAATGTATATGTACATGCCTGCGCTTAGATGGAAAAAGTGTTGGGATGTATAGTTATACGAAGTACGAAAGGAGCAACGAAGCCGGGCAGACTCTATTTTATTTTGCTTTTTCGTGCAACAGCTCGCTTGCTGTTAAAGCAATGAAAATGTATTAAAAATTATGGTAAAAATTTTTATTAGAACTTAAAAGTTAAACTGAAGAGATCTTCTTATTATGAAATTATATAAAGAAACGCTGGAATTGTTCTGCAATACAATAGACTTTTTTTTATAAAATGCTCATGACTAGCATTCTAAATTGCATTAGTCTAAGAATATTTTTCTAAATTCCATGATAGCAGAAAGTAGGCAGATAAACTGTACAAAGTAGTTGACAAGTCAAGGTAGATACACAAAGAAATAAAAGCCTATAGATACGCGGACGCCGCATGTTAGACGCTAGTCAAGCCCTTTTTTATATATTTTTATGACAGCACAGCCAAGGCTTAGAGAAAAATCAAGTGATATAAAAAAGTATAAAAACATCTCTATAGAACACGAAAGAGAAAAAAGTGGAAGCTCTCTCGGTTATGTTTGAAAGCTTTGCAAGACCGATATCCTATACGACAACTGCATCGGCTATTGCCTGATTCACGCTATAGCCTATTTTGCTCTCTAGAAAAAGAGGACGAGCCATTCCGGGTGCTCGTATGAGAGATCGTATTTTATTTCACCTACACGTACGGTTCAGCAGCCCGTGTATTTCTGTATGTATCATATACTTGGTTATATGCTGAGTATAGGTATGCACATAGAAAAGATTCCACCAGTCTTATGTGTGTAAAATGCAGCTATAATACGTGTGTGAGAGACACATTCTTGTATATACAAGTATAGATACGCTTTCTGAGAGTAGGATAAGACTTAGCTCTGGCCCTAAGCGCTCAATGCATTCCACGTGATGCTGCCTTTCGTCTATTGTATGCATAGAGTCACGTTTCGTCATAAGAGTCTGCACTGTATTATAAGAATAGTTGGCAGTTATAAGCTGTGAAATTTAAGCCAGCGGTACCATTGACTGCCAATAAGATAAAGACGGCTAACATGTCATATATTGTATCAAAATGATATTCTGTTTGCGATGATAACAGAAAAATTTAATATAAGAAATATCAAAAATGGTTTAATGGTTATAAATGGTTATAAGTTAGATTTATTGTATGAAAAATATTGAAAGCCAGCTATATTAGATCAATATCTTTATTAAAATTAATTATTATCTATCTTTAATAACTTATAGTTTTTCAGTATTTTTTTTTTATTTGTAATTATCAAGTAAAAAACATTTTTTATATTTTATACTAATATCTATGAATGATTTCCTCGCGAATAGATCAAATTATGATACCTACTGGTACAACATCGTATTTACACTGGATGTTGTAATCAACAAGCCCTTCAAAGATCAATCACGAAAAGAAATAAATATTTATATAGAAAATAGCATGAAAAAAATGAACGCGGAAATTTGGTTAAGCCCGATGATTTATAAAATGTTAACATCTTATTCAGAAAAATATTGTATGGATTAAGCTTGTGTTATTTTTGAAAATAATCAATATTAATTGAAAATTGTTTATCAAAAATGTTTATTAATAACCATTTTTACATGAAAAATGTATACTGCTTATTATTAACAAAGCTAAAAATTGTATTTCGCTCCTCTTTATTCAGAGATCAAATGGTATTCTTTCCTATTGCAGCCAGAGTCACCACAACTTTAAAGAAAAAATCCTCGGATGTCACCGTTCACGACTCATTCCCTTTTTGTGTGCCAGTCCCGAAAAAGATGATGAAAAGCAAGAAGAGGCGTCGAGAGCGATCATCATCATCTAGGAGAAGTGCGTCTTTATCGCGCTGGTCATGTCATACTCGTCAAGGAACGCAAGGTCTCGATCAAGGAGTTATTCGCGGGAAACGAGCTACGAAGGACGCACTTTTATATAATTGTCTCTCGACAAATTTATGTTTAATTATACACCGTGTGAATGAGAACTTAAAAAGGCTATGTGGTTGATATCCTAAGTTGGCCTATAACCTAACTCTTAGCCAAACTAAAGAACCATACACCAGGGCTCTATTCCCGTGATTATTTCTAAGATTTTCTCGTATCTGTTGTTATCCGGAATAGACAAACGATGAATTCAACTGTACTCTGGCTCTTTCCCGAGGTTGATTATACTCTGTTTTACATCTGTTTTAATAGGTAGTCCTTCTCGGGAGATGTCAATAAGCTAAAACGGTGGACGCTCGAATATAACCTCAAATAAAGCGACGAGCTCTAAGAGTAAAGCTGCACCCAAAATCAAACAAAATCAATAAAATCAATTGTCACCAAACAGGTGACACCGACTCTTACCGGAAAACATTTTTAACGCGTTAGCATAGCGTATAACTAATGGCAACAACGTTGGTCAGATATAATTACAGTTAGGTTGCTCAAAAACGACAAGGCAAATATTGTTAAAAAATATCCTATACCAAAAAACTGTACATTTTTGTACCTTTCGATTTGAGTTTAAAGGCTCATCAGTAAAATTTGAAGTGTTTAAATATTCTACTGAGCAATAGTGAAATACAATGTAAGCTGTATTTGGCGTACCAGCTGTTGGGTAGCTGGCTGGTTAGTTATCAGTTAATGGATAATGCATCACTTTTTATACATATTGACAGTCTTCTTGAACATAATCAAGCCATCATCCGAGCCAGGACAATGATTTTAGCTCTCAATGTGCTGAAACACCGTAGATAAGTCCCTTTTTAATTGTTATAAGATTTGAAATGACGTTATTTTCTATTAGCTTTTGTCTTTAGCTTTGCAAGTCCAACTATCACCAAAATTTAATAGAAGTTGTATTTTGCTCTTTGAAAAAACATACTACAATACTGACCTAATCGAAGGAGACGAACAACTGTATTTTTGAAATTTTATGCTATTTCTTCATTTTTAAGGGGTATAGAGGGTACGGTCACTTTTGCTAGTCACAAATTTGAATTTCTCATCGAAAAACACATCAGAGACCCATCTTTCCTTTTTTCCAGAGTCACTTCGGACTTCGATTTAAATATTGAGTTTTTAAGATTCTGACTTTGAGCCCCTGTAAAATTTCGTATTTCGATGTACTCTTCAAAAGTACATACTTACTAGACCGGGCCGTTTTTGCAACAATGTTTTGTAACGCCTGGGCTCATGGCTGATCTGAAAGTTCAAGGTTTCGGGTGAAAAAAGCCGTGCTCAAGAAGTCCAAAAAGTGATGGAAACCGGTGTCGATAGGCTCTTGAAGTTTAAAAACTTGCTTCGAAAATTTAGCAAATTCGCTCTCAAAATTGCAATCATATTAGATTGCTAACTTTACTCTGAGGGTAAAATCTATATTGACAAGACGTTTTCGTACCTAATTTTGTGTGTAGAATCGTATTCTGCCGTCAGTTTTAATCTAGGAGTACGATTTCATTGAAAAAAATACACTTTTTTCGATATATTTTTTATTCGAGCCACTTCATTTATCAAAAAACAAACTGACAGAATTATTGAATTTTAAGCTAAAAAATTTTCGGATCCTTCGATATAGACTATTTAAAGAAATCTTAAAAATAGTTTTCCCAGCGAATTTCCCGAGAAAAATTGGAAAATTCAGGAAATTCAACCTCACCCTCGGAAAATGAAGTACCACATATACCTTGACCTTTTTTAATAATAAATAAAAACATTCTTCGATATTTTTTTAATCAAACGAACATCAGGAAAACAAATTAACATAAGAAAATCAAATGAACATCAAAAAATAAAAGAAAAATGTATAAATTTTCTGAACAGGCTGCAGCAGCGGCGATATTATTTTTATAAAATTTATTATTATAGAAAGAAACCTATACACATTAAATTTGAATAGTCTGACTACTTCTCTATGCTACTGCGTTCATAGACAAGCGAATGTATGTATTCGGTTGGCCACGCTCAAGTAGCTGCAGTTTATGCGAGACATTATGCGTGCATTACCTGCCAACCCCACACCGTCGACCAAAAGACTAGTTGTAATAGTACTATTAGTACACATCCCACAGAAAACTTGGGTTTGTTTACCATCAAGAGCTGATGTTTGTTAGCTACTGTTATGGAAGTGCACGAGCAGCACGTTCCAAACCAACATAGATGATGAATAGCCCTACTTGCATTGCCTTTACGCATACATACTGTAGGTTAATGACCGCAACATGTAGTATACATATGCACATATGGGAATACTGTTATTGTTTAACTGGTGCTGTGCGAGGCTTCATTAATCAGATATCCGTGAGAAATTAGCGATGCCCAGCGACCTCGATCAAATTGCCCTTGCCGCCGGTACACTATTCCTAACGTGTACTAGCCAAATGACCGAGCGAGGATTGCGATAAAATTAGGTATTAGTATGGATATGCTCGATCATCCGAATACCAACAAGTTTATGTTTTTAGCACGTACTTCCAATCAAGCGTACTACATGTACCAATTGGCATATAACAGTCGCAACGAGCTTGAGTGTTTGATGTGGATATACTCGATAATGTACGATTTATAAAATAAGCAAGTTGTGTGATGGAGAAATCTTGCGATAAGTATGATTTAAATTTTCCTCAAAGAGAGTTCAAGGATTTAGCGAGCGCGCTATGACTCGGGCACTTGATAAAGCTATTTTAAACAAATCTCTATGACTTCCGGAACTTTTCTCAAATACTATCGTTTATAAAAAGTCTCGTATAGTAAAAACTATTTGAGAAGCGATAAAAAACACTTTAGCAAACTTAAGTGCCATTTAAAAAAGTACATAAGAACTCATTGAGCGTTTGAAGGAAGAGAGAGAAAAAGCAAAAAAGTTCATCTAAAGAATCTTTCGTACAGGGCACACAAGCCGTTTTTATGCACGTTCAAGTACACACAGAGATAGACATGCAAGCCAGACGCATGTGTAGGTGTACACGTTGAGTACTCGATACAGTGCTATGGCTCTTGTATAGTTTTAGGGTGTAGTTTCGTGGACGCTTATACGTGCAAGGGGAAAGAAGTCGGGAGCGCGTTTTGCGCCATTCAACGCGTACTTGCCAACGCAGGCTCCACTGTGGCGCTCCGGCGGTGGGGAAAGCACGGCGGGCATCGCGTCAGAATTCAGATTCTCCCTTAAGTCGACCTGCGCATACACCTATGTGGATGCCTTGGCTCGTCGCTGCGAGCGCACAAACACATACACCTACGAACGGGGACTGCAGCGGCAGCAGCGGAGGCGATGGTGGTGGGATGGAACGCGCCACGACTACGCAACGGCAGTTAAAGCGCATGAGCACGACTTTTATTGATTTCGTAACTGCCGCCATGATAGTCGGGCGATGGTAGGGGCACTTGGAGCTCCGACGAGTCAGCGCCGGGGTTGAGCATGTACGTGTGCCAGCGTGTGCTAGCGAGCGCGCGCTCATGTGTGCGCGCGAGTGTATGTTAGGCTAGGCTATATAGGGTGAGACTGATGGGGTGGAAACTCAGCGGAGATAAAAAGAAACGAGGCTACCTTGCTCCGCTGGAAGAGAGGACTTGATGAGGAGGAAAGAGATTCGAGCAAAAAGAAGAAAGCTGCGCGTTATACGACGAGGTTTTTCTTTACCCGTGCGTACTAGCTATTTGTGTTATGCTTTGCTTACGTATGGCGCGTAATATTATATGCTTGGCGAATAAAAATATAAAAAGTGTATTTCGTACGGGAAAAAACGAGCCGAGCACTTTTTTTCTGTGGCTACCTTAGATCACTATTGCAATCAAAATCAGGATTAATATCGAATAAAAATTTGTATGATTTTTATTGGAAGAATCGGCAAATGGCCAAAAGTGATTTAAAAAACAAAACGCCAAGCTTAACAACTTTATTAACCTAACGAAACTGAACATCTCATTTGCATAGCTAAGTCATTAAACAGATTTATTTTACTGGCTTTATCATCGAAAAATTGTTGATTCCCATGAAACACGCTTAATATGATTCATCAGCTCTTCTTCATAATCATCATTGGGCCAAGCGGGAGAAAGAGAGAGAGAGAGAGATACGGTGAATTACCAAAATTGTAATTTGCAATTTTGGCGAGGCAACACCCTCTATACACACACTTCCAATGCAAGTATTTTATTTGCCCAAGATATTTATCACCTACTAGAACAAACCCTCGCTTCTTTATATTCACGCATATACACACACAATAATCTCTCTTGGGATATGTCAAGCGAAGATCGGATTAAAAAAAGTTAAAAAAAGGACCCTGGCCAAAAGTAGAATGGCGTAGCGCATTGGAGTCAACACACTTGGCATATAGTGTATGCAGAGCTACAGCCATCGCGCGTACAGAATGCAAAAGGAATCCTTTGGGGCTAAAGGCTTAACGAACGGCCGAATCAGCTTAGCTATCTGCGAGTCTCGCTCCGGAGGCATCTAATGGAGACCACTCGCATATAGATATAGAGACACGGGACAGTGCGAGCGAGATAATTAAGCCGCTTGATCTATGGTTGTTTCGCGAGTTCGCTCGTTATCTCCTCTCTCTCTCTCTCTCTCGCAAAGTCCTCGCTCCCCTGCTGCTTTTTCTCATTCTCTTTATTTCTCGTTCTCTCTCTCTCTCTCTCTCCCGCTCGCTCTTTGTATTTGGTTCGGTTTCAAATAACTCGGCTATGTATATAGACACACGAACGTAGCCAGCGAGACCGGATAGAAATTTAGGAGGGTAGGAGAGGGTTGGCTGAAAGCTTGTGCGCATCGAATCGGGCAGAGAGAAAAGGGATAACGCCGCAGCAACGGTCAAGATAGAGATGGAACGAGAACGCGCGGCGGTAGGCAGAGGTCGACGTTCAATGGCCCAACATTTTCTATCTTCATCCCTTTATCGCGCCTATCGCTTTCTCTTTTGCTCGCTCGCTACGAGCCCCTTCAAATGCTGCTGTATATTCAACCAAGTAGACTTGGCTCACTCACTCGCTCGCTTGCTCACTCTCCTCTTTCTACTCTTTTCGTATTGCTCTCGCGCTCGCTAGCCAAAAGCTATTCGACTGCTTTATTGCCCGGAGCCGCTCCATCGAGGGTGCATTCTATTCCGAAACCTTTAATTGAGACATAAATAAGGTTTGTTTGGCTTTGCTGTTAACCGGGGCAGGGGTAATAGTGAAACCCATCCCTGGGAATTGGGATCGAGCCTGGCCAAGCATCGGTAGCGCTAGAAGCGGCGGCACAATCGAATGCGCAGCTCGTTCTGCGAAATGGTTGCGTTAAATTTTCGATCCTCTCGAGTGAGAGGATCGCAAGCGTTGCTACATTTTTCTAAGCAATTATTGCACATATGGGTATCTGTAAAAGAATATATTTTTCAGAGAAAAAACGTTAACAGGGACGACTCGCGGATGTTTTTTACCGCGTACATATTTATGTGCTGCATTTGCGAACTCGTTTATCTTTAGAGATAATAGCAAATGTAGCGAACCTTGGGCGCAAGCGCGAATTATTACGGTCATTCGGCAACAAAGAACGGCGTTAACGAACCTGTTTCTGCCATAAATGGTAAAGAAGCAGTGGGCGCAAAGCTAGTGGCGTGGGTGCGCACAGCAAACGCGCGTATAAGGTCCGTCGAGACTCTTTGATAGAAAGGAGATTCGATGTCGCAAACGCCAAAAATTTACGAGATGCGCTTGTTAAGTAGAAATCGTTAGGGTTATTGGCTGTAGTTTTCATGATACGAGTGCGAGATAAATTTACGGGATTGCTGAATATTGAGTGTATATAATGAAGTGATTGAGTTGAAAACAATTTTTTTAATTATTTTTAAGGTGATACCAACTTTGTTTGATAATGCATGGTAGCTCGGTCAAAAATTTAAAAGAAATTAGATAGATTAGAACAAAATAGATACATTGTCATCCAATTAATATAATGAAAAATTGTTCGATCTAAGCCTTTAGAACTAAAGGGTACTTAGAACGATAATATTTACTTTATTCACCATTTAATGATGATTTAAAAATATTCGACTCTAAAATGTTCCAATAACATCTATTCTTCTTATTCAAATCAAATTTTCAAAATAAACATATAATGCATGTTTATGGTATCTTTACCTTGTATTTCACGCAGTATAACATGACCATAGGGTTATTAGTATTAAAGATGATTGAAATAACATTTTATTTTTGGCAAAGGAAGAAGTTAGAAACTCAATAGTCTGCTATGCGATCATGGTATGCATTTCAACCAACTCTTTGAAAAATTTGAAATTAATTTAACGCAGCCATTAAAACTTTAAGCAAATAAAGTCTTTTCGGAAGTATATTCCATCTAATTATTTTTTTGCGCTATAAAAATCATCATTTTTATATTTTCAAGGTATGTATATGAATTAGTTGCAGAGTATGTGTGCATTGTAGGCGGAACGGACGTCACATAGTAATAAGGCGGCCGCGCATCCGAGGCACGAAGCTCATATTACGTTCCACTTGTGCTGCTCGCGTTGGAAGCACAAATACGTATATGAAGCCGTGCCAACCCCGCGGGAGTCTCTTCCGTTAATGAAAACGCCCGGTGAGCTACCGTTGCCGCGTGCCTCAACGTCTGCGCCACCACCAATGCGAAGAAGGGCCAAGAAAATCGCGACTCGCTAGCACGTGGGCGGCACATACGAAGTTGCGCGCCGAGGGCCATTTTGAATATCATATGAATTTTCTTTCGCTCCGAAGGCGCACACGCGCACATTCGCATCTTACGTAAGGAACGTATAAATATGCAGGCCCGCACCGGGACGCGAGGCGTAATATGCTCCAAGAGCGAAAGATACTACTGTGCTTTGTCACGCTTTCGAATGTCGAGTCGACGTGCGCGCGAGCACAAGCTCGCAGTTATGATAGTCGTTCATTATGCCGACAGACATGATTTACTCGAGCTGTGCGCACTGCTGTGCACAGGCCTTCTTTACGAGCTTTCGGTATATACATGAATTACTCGGCGCAAAGAAAAAAATTCTATTTGTATAAATCCTGGGGGCAAGTGTAGAAGTTTTATATTCTTTGAAAATTAATAAGCAGATTTTCTCAAACCGAGGTTGAGAGGATGAATCAAAGAATTCATCATTTTCTGTTAGGAAAACAGTGGTCCAGTAGCAATTATAAAAAAAAAAAAATTCATAAGCACCGAGCAGTACTGAGGGGTCATACTTCACTCGCTCGCGCTGATATATAATGTCCTTTCTGCTGGTCGTGCATTTACACACGCAACCACGTACTGGCACGTATAACGAGATGAAGCGCGTAATAGGCGCGTATAGTGTGTCGGTCGACGAGATGCCTGCAACCTGTGTAATTCGATCGGAGTCTCACTCAGTCTGGCGAGTGAGCGGGGTAGGCGTGTTCGTCCGTATACACACACAAACACACACACACACACACACACACACACACACACACACACACACACACACACACGGACGCGTTAGCCCGTCATGCAACTGGATTTGATCACGCATATCGAGCGAGCATACATACATATTGCACATCGGCAAGATGAATGGATCGACTCGTTGCACATTATACACACCGTCGAGAGATTTATAGCTACGGCTGACTAAAGTAGCACGCGCGTATAGCGCCAAGATGCTAATCGATGCATCCGCGCACAGCTCGTTGCTGGGTAGCGAGAAAAATGCAATTTCGACGTTGCGCGCACGCACGAGCGTAGACACGCGCACTTTTTGTTGTTTGCCTTTTCTTTCCGATACGCGAGCTCGAGAACATTCCATCAGCCCATGCTCGGCTGTTCTTCCATTTGCATTTTCCATTATCTTTAATGACCTGCTCGAGAGTCATTTGTCACGATTCGAATCAATTCTACTCTAAATAGATTACATTTTTCCGCTGCACGAATAGCGCCAGTTTTTTTCCGATTCAAATTTATCGCTGCAGTACTTTTTATCAATTCCAATTACAAAATTGTCAGTAGCAATTGCTTTTTTCTTACCTCTTAAAAGTTCAACACCCGCCAGTACTTTGATAATATGCTTAAAAATGAGTCTTTATCGTCAGAAAATCAGTAATAACTTTGCGTCGAGTCTCGGTATAAAAGCTTTTCTTGAGATATACGCGTACTGAAGACCTCGGGGACTACGTCTTCATTAAAGGCCGTAGGGGAGAATATGCTGCGTGCCGAGCCATGCGTTGTTCTGTCACGCAATAGGCAAGAACACAGGTGCTATGCGTATGCGTACACGTCGAGGGTAAAGTATTAGTGAAAAAGGTCGTAACTACGAATCTGTAGCTAATATACCAATTTGAGAACAGCTACATATCACCTATATGTAATGCCCGTAATCGTATCTTCGTTAAAATAGCTTTAAGGGTATTTTCCTAACGTTTATAAACTACAACCCAGCAGTCAAGTTTCCAACGTACTTTGCGAAAATTCCAAGGCGAGGCCTTCGTTTACTGCGTCTTTGCTTCATGCCAGAAAATAGGGATATCAGTCTAATGGTTTTCTAGTAACTTTCCTTATTTCCGATCGAGTGAGAAAATTCGCTCCATCTTCTTTCCTACGATTTTTTTTGTACATCTATTTATTACGTCGAGTTTTAAGAAGAAAAGGGAGTCACGTCTGCGGCAACCTATAAATAAATGTGGAAACTCGTAAATTAGTTCGATTTAATACCCGATCGTAAGAAATTACCATGTATTGGGCAGCTCTGAATTGCTTTAAATAAATTAAATCAGTTGTTACCAGAGTAAATTGAGTTTTAGTAATACTGAAAACCTAATCGATTATTTTTGTTAAAGAACCCTAAATGTAAATAGAAATCATGATGACATTAATTGACATTTTTTTCAATTCATTGCATCGACCCCTGTAATTACATGTATGGCACACGTAGAAATACTTTATTGAGCACACTCCTGTGAAACTTTCTAATTAGACTCGTTCAACACGTTTTAAAAAATTATCTACATGCGTTCTTTACTTTTTTGAACAACGAAGAGTTGAGATTAATATTAAAGGTTTCAGTCCGTTAGCACGATCGAGAAATAACTCGTTGAATTTCGCAAGATCTTCAAATTAGCTGAATTTCTGTAACTTCAATTACAAAGTTCCTAGGCAATGGGGAAACTGTCTACAATAAATGTTGTATAAGAAAGAAGTCGAGATATATATGCGAGTGCGAAGCAAAGAGAGAGAATAAGAAGAGGAACAGCTTAAGCATTTGGGCATTGAATGTATGTCGAGCACGTAGCCACGGGGATTGCCTTAGATGTGCCATAGAGGCAATCATGTTGGTAATACCGTCGTCGCTGCCTTGTGTGCTTTTTTACTTCTTTTTATCTCTCACACGTAGCGCCACTTTTCTCCCGGCAGTCCTACGCAGCATACTGTCTAGAAAAGGCTTCGCCCACGCTTGTGCTAGCTCGATATGCGACGCGCGCGCTGTACACTTATTTTTCCTTTGCAGTCTTAAGCTTTGTAAAATCTAGAAATTCTCTCGAGTTTTGTCTCGAGGCCCTTTCTTTGTCTCGTTATAAGGTGCGTGCGCAACTTCAGAACCCAGTGCCGAGCATGAAACTTTAGATAACTTTCCTACAACTGCCAAACAGTCGTTTCCTTTCATTCACACAAATCCTTATTAGACTTTAATCCATTCTAATGGCGCTCTTGAAAACTTGTCAAAGCCCTATAATTCAAGATTACGTTTACAGTAGTGATTTTAATAATTTTTTCACGCTTCAAGCTAATTATGATTTCCGAGATTAGTGTCTTAGAAAAATGTTTTGATTGATTCGGGATGTGTTATGCAACATTTTCAAATCTAATTTAACTCTATTTTTTGTATTAACCTATCTTTTGCGCCTCATGCAAAGATCTTTTACATAAAATCGAATTGGCGAAATAGCAAAACCTTAGGTAGATCAGCATCGAGAGGCCAACACGTTAGTGAATTGAATTCTACACACAGTGCAGTAACAAACTATCCTTCGAGCTCGAATATCCCTGAGCATATAGTTAGGACAATATTCATAAATCGCATTTCTTAACAAAGCAAACTGAGAGTTAGATAAAGCGAGTCGAGGCAGAAACAAGTATAGGACGTTGGACGTCGAGTCGAATCTCCGGCTGGCTGGATGCGCGTGTTGGCCATTTGGAGCATCACATCAGCATTCAAAGTGGTTCCGAGAGGGCGCGGCTTTGCTACTGCCACTGCTCCGTAATGGCAAAAAGCGACGGCAGCAGCAACATGCAGGCGCGGAGGATGTTGCATTGATATTTATACAGGCGGTTAAGAACGAGAGGTGGAGACAACTATTGTACATCGTCGTTATATATGAAGAGAGGCAGCTCCAGCTCAGCGAAATTAAATGCAAATGTCTTAACGAGCCACTGAGGGACTGTCGTGCGCGAAACATACTAGAGCGAAGCTGGTCATAATTGTACTTTCGTCCCATCATTAACGACTGTCTTTCTATGGCTGATAATAAGACCGGTGACGCGCTTGTGAAGCCTACGCTCGCTTCAGCCATTATCATACGTATGGGTAAATTGCTACTGCTGCTGCTTTACATTCTTCGGCTCGTGAATCATTTAATTTTTTTATACTATTAGCTTATTAAGATATTTAATCATTTTTCCATGCTACAATAAGTCATTATAAGCTTATTTACATTTGTTTAAAAACCATGTCTAATCTACTAAACAACCGTAATTATATTGTAAAAATTATAATTATGCAAAGCTGATGAACTATCATGAGTTAATTGAAATTTTGAATTGTTTTTGCACTCATGTAATTGAAAAGTTTAAAAGCGATAGATTTATTATATTGACTTTTTGAAAGTTTCGATGAAACTCAATTCATCTTCTTTGTGAATTTAATTTCATTCCTGCAATTAAAATTTACCTCTCAATACAAATAAGTCTTAAAGTTTTCCCTGTGACAACCTAATTAGCCGCTGACAGTTGGTAGATGAATAAAAAATAGCTAGTTTAATTGCAGCCGTACAGCATCTGTGTACATAGTCGACTAAACGATATAGCGCCTAGGCACAAAGAGTGAGCGTACAAGTGTGAACAAACTAAGAAGCTACGCGCTCTAGCCTGTCGAACGCCGAGACTGACCTATAATTACGCTTGTTTTGTTCTGTCATTAAGTCTATAATTGAAGCGAGGACCCTATAAACATAAAAGTTGATAATCCATACAACACCGAGGAGAAGGAGAAAAAAAAGAATTTCAGGAAAGAAACGAGGCCAAATTAGCCTTACGTCCGCTTCTCAGCGGACATATCGAGTAGCCGTTGCTCAGGAGCGCACCAATATGGATGCATAACGCAAAATAATAATCTACATCCTAATTCGATCGCAGCACGATAGCGTGGCATTTTCAATTACAAAGTGCGTGGAGGCGAAAAAGAAAATTTTCGACTTGATCCATCAGCGGAGTAGAGGCAAATGTGTCTACAGCGCAGCTCTCGCCGAGCCATTTAACAGATCACGCGCGAAGATTGGATTTCTCTCTGTGGAGTGATTATCCTCAAGAATGGAGGCAGGCAGCACGGTAGAGTATTATCCTCTCGGAAATATAGGAAATTTTGCCTAAGGCTCACTTTCATTATAAATCCAGCCATCCTGGCGCTATTGGATGGTATCTTACCCCCGGCCGCGCCAGCACGTCGTATAAGGAAAGAGAAGCAGCAGCCCCAAGTTCCAAGCTCAATTCTCCACGATTCATTACATCGTTTCTACAACGTTACCATCCCTTGGAGCTTTTGCGTCCGTGGCGCGTTTGCCGCTAGATATATAATGTACTCGCTAGAGCGAGAGAGAAAGAGCAAAGAAAACATCGCGAATGTGCTTTTCAATTTGGAAAACTGCCAGAAACGAGTCGTTCTTTTGGAAATGATTTCTTGTACTTTTGTCGTTCAGCTTCCATGCCACGCGCACACCCCTTCTCCTATACATTTTGCACAGCTTGCGGACGAAAATTCAGGTGCAAGTTTCAAAAAACTATTGTAACCTGATTGTATAAACCTTATCAAGGGCGAGATATCTAAGCATACGATAAAAAAAAAATAAAGATACCATATTAAATATAATATACAATCGCGATATTTTGTGTAAATACATTAAGTTCGGATATCAAGCTCAAGTGCGTTCAGAGAATCTCTGTAAGCGAGCAAAAAAAAGAGAGGTAAAAATTTTGTGGTAATAGGCTGATGCTGCAGGAAAAACCGATCTTTTCGATTTGGTCGTCTGCCAATCGACTGCGCAAAACTGCGTCACGTGTTGGATACCGCGGCTGCTGCCCCTTTTTAATATAACATCGCGTAGTCATCCCACAGGATTATTTAAAATGAGATTTTTTTCGCTTAGCATTGGATTGTATTACGACGTGAAGAAAAAATTAAGGAACAATAGCCGTGGGGGCCGAATACAAAAATCATGTCGAGAAGTTTAAATTCGAAGCATAGGTCCAAGCACCAGATGCTCGCAACGACGTCTTAGCTCGCGCTATTTTTCTTTTGCGCTGGGCTGCGCGCGTGTGTGTATGATATCTTAGATTCGAGTAACGCGCGTATAAGGAGACACTTGAACACGTGTTCCGCTCTCCACTAATCTTGCAGAAGTTGCCCCTGTACGAACCCTTGGATGTTACTTGCCTCTACAGAACATATAAGAGCTGGTAGCAGATGCTGAAGCTGTGCTGCTTCCACCTTATGCTGCGCTCGTCGCTGTTGCAGTCGACCTCAACTTTGCTGTGGTACATCTACTTCTTGTCCTTCGGGTAGGTACGCAAGAAATGCCAACAGTCATATTCCATGCACGTAACTTTGACTTCGGACTGAAGTAAAAAGAGACTTTGGTATCGCAATCTAGCGAGGTATGAATAATTTCCAAGTTACGAAAGTTGAAATTGAGTTTGAAACGACTCGGTACTTGAGATAAGGTTTTCCATTATTTACTTGTTACGCTCTAATGGCTCATGATTAGCTAATTCACAATCGAAAGTCGATCGGCCTTAATATCATTTTTTTGTCATACTAAAGAAATAGCAAAGCCAGTCTAAAATTATCATTTTCGAACACATTTTTTTATAGATTTGCACTTAATATGACCAAAATGAAAGAATTCACGAATAAGCTTCTTAAGAAAAAGTGGAAATTACAAAAAACTTGTTAAAAAATTATTACTTTGCCCTGTTTATAAAAATGCTTTTATTATTTTAGTTAAATTTTTTGTATCT
Organism: Trichogramma dendrolimi; assembly: GCA_034770305.1. Classification (NCBI taxonomy): domain Eukaryota; kingdom Metazoa; phylum Arthropoda; class Insecta; order Hymenoptera; family Trichogrammatidae; genus Trichogramma; species Trichogramma dendrolimi. The sequence continues at coordinate 311,138 of JAPMIB010000037.1, read as the reverse complement.
ATTCATTCATTATCTAATTAAAAGCCTATATATTTAAATACTTATTGATTTCAGAAATTATTTGTAAATAATTTTATTTTTCAGCAATTCTATATCTGTGTTGTAACACATTTTAAAATATATAAAATATGTCAAGGGATTTTCAAGAAATACTCGAAATCTTTCGAGAAAGATAAAACGTCCTTCTCGTTACATACGCGCAGGGGATCTTCGCGCGCGATATACTGGAAAGATAACATTGGCCTTTTTCCTTATCATCGCACACAATCGCAATTCGACCGCGAAAAATATCCCTCGGTCTCTCTTGCAACTCGGCAAAGCTGTTAATTGGACCGTCGCGAGGTAGAATCAGGCAGTAGTCAGCTTATCTAATACCTACGCGAAGCTAGGTAACCTCGAGACAAAACGTGCACACCTTGTACAAGCAGACGATCGCTTACATGTACCAGTATTGCTATCGCTCTCACTCTCTCTCTCGCAAAAGCCCAGCGGCGAGATTTTCTATCTGTGGGCGAAAATGGCGACTCGGATGGCTGCTGTATACGGGGGTATTATAAAGGCTAAAATGGGCCGTTTGATTACGAAGCGATAGCTCGCCCGACGCACACATGCGCGGCAGCAGCAGCAGCAGCGCCGGAGGCTATATATTCGAGCGAAAAGCCCGCCGTGTAATGCTGCAAGTGCGCGACAATCCGGCGAAATATATGCAACGACCAATATGAGAAGAATTATTGGCCGAGTAGAGCGCGGAGGGTGCACGAGCACTAACCGGATGATTCCGTATGGGCGCGTGCGACAGCCTATACGTGTACGAGAGCGAGACTTCGTTATCACTGGGCGAATATTGTGCGTTAAATATGTACACAGTACAGCCCACTAGTTCGGGTTGAGCTCGCTGCATCGCGACCCCGTCGGCTACCAATATTACTCGTGTAATTTCGTAACGTGCAGACTCGTTATATTACAAAACTTCTTTTTCGATCCTTTGCAGCGGCTAAAGGTCGATCTTTCTCGATTATCGCTTGATCTACGCTCGATTAGTTTAGAAATGTGAATTTGAGCTCTTTGATTTATCTGCGGTCTTGAATAACATGCCTATACGAGTATATACGATAGATTTCCAGCATAAAGCCGGACTTGGAGCTGAATAGCTGTGATGTGCTGTTTATCGGAGACCCTCCGTGTTCCTTTATTATTGTCGATTTCAGAGCCTAGGGCGTTGCAGATATAATACACTCGTAATCCTGCAGTTCGCTTGAAGCTCTTGAAGCTCTTGAAGCTTCTGATTATTCCTCTGATTCAGTGTCAATGCCACCGTTTAATACCCTTTGGTCATTCAAATGTTAATCTGTGTGATAAATGAGTCGTTAACGGCCTTATACCTAGAGCAAGTGACTTCTTTACAATACATATGCAAAGAAAAGCTCTATTTTAGATATGTGTTATTTTATATTTTCAGTTATATTAGCATTAAATATGAAAAAACTTGAATGAAAAAATATTTTAAATAACAAAAGTAAAACGCATTTTTTACCGTGATTATTTATTTGCCGAAAGTCATATACTCCGCGAATGTATACACTGTGGGAGTGAGTTTCACGGAAGGAAAAGTCTCATGATCTCTGAGCCCGCCTGTACGACTCCCAGGGTGCTCTTTTGAAACGAGCCAAAGCGAGTTGGGTCCGGAACGCATAACACGTGCATTTTTATCAAACGTTACGACCTCTGAAACGACCCGGATGAAAACCAATATCTCACCATCCCTGGAGAATTTATTTTTTTTCTCTCGCTTTCAAACTCCATTATACGCTCTCGCATTTTTCAAGTTGAATTTTTTCTCGCTCGCAAAAATTCTTCTAACACCACGCAAAAAAAATATCATGAGCTGTTTTTAATTTTATAGAAGCAATAATAATGTCAGTTTATAGGCGCCAACGAAAATAAGGTCAATAATGAGTCCAAATAATTATGAGGTTTTCACCAAACAAAGGGCAGTTAAAAGTGGTTGGTTTTATTTTGCGAGCATTTATGCGCAAAATCCATTGGACAGACTATCAGAGGTACTCGCGAGCCCGCCTATACGTGCGTAAAATCTAGTCTCTTGCTTCTGCAGTACAAGGATTTGAACTCGAGCGTGGAAAGCTTAAACAAAGCTCCGAATTTATCGGATGAAAATCCTCTGGGCATAGCCCAAGCCAATGTGCGTATGTAGATGCGAAGTTGCTGGCCAGGATTAACACTTTCCTATCTCTTTACATTTTAACGAGTAAGTAGGTAAAGTTTCTCAACTCATCGTCTGAATTTGACTTTAGAGCTTTATGAAAATATGAATATAAAATCAAGTCAATTTTTTTTATAAAATTATAAAACAAAATGATTTAATCATAATAGCCAAAATACCATTAAAGATTTTTATATGGCCCAAACTTCCATGCACACATTATTTCAAAGCCATAGATTGTACTTTAGATACGCACTTACGGCGTAGAAAAACTCGTGCAGACAATAAACAAGATTTTTGCAAAGTATCGGTAGCACTCGGCACATACAATTATCGTTATAACCGTATATTTCGCAAACACCGCTTTGAGGGAACTTTTCTTTACCTAAAGATTTGGAAAAAAAGTGCGCGTGTATATATGTACGTCGTACGAGCTTTTCTCGTGAAATAATACGAAAAACGATGGCTTCTAAAAATAGAAGCGAAAAAACAGGAAGAGAGAACGTTTGGAGGGACCTGATACTTTACGACGATTACGGTGCGGCTGACTTACGTGTAAAAGCATTTTTTCTAAATCTTATTGATTTAACTATCCCCCCCGTAGCTTTAGAAAAAAATTTATTATAAAAGCTTTTCACAACTATTTTCGATGAAAATTGTTTCATTCTCCAATTCATTTTCAGTTTTAAATGGTTCAAAAATACCATTGACAACATTCAAATCAGAATCAGATTTACATTAGTCAGAAAATAAAAAGTTGAGTTTTTTTGAAAAATTGAAAGAGCTCTCCATACGCCCTTGCAAGAACAATCACCTAAATTGCGCACAACACATTCCAATCATTCTATAATTGCTTAGACTGAAAAAGCCTCGGCTCGCACCATTACCATACTTTTCCAACTTTCCTCGAATTTCTTTATCGCTCAACCCTTGCCATTAATTTCTACCGCCTCAGCGGCTCAGCCTCGCTCTCTTTCTCTCTCTTTTCTGGTATATAGTAGCTAGTCCTCGCATTTTTTAACTGCACCCCTAACTGCTTGGCTTGGCATTTATGGAGTTAACATTTCTGAAACTCGCTTGGACTCTATATATACCAGTCAAGCTCCGTAGAGCAGCAGAAAAGGAAGGAGCGAGCGAGAGAAAACGATAGCGAGAGAGAGAGAGAGAGAGAGAGAGCGAGAGCGAGTTGCTGCCGGGAGCAAAAAGATAGTAGCTCGCGCGCTCGCACTACTCTCTCAGGGGGATGGTAGTCGGGGTAATGGCAGTCTTGGAATTGCGTTATCAATCTCCGCATCCCCTCCTGCTTGTTCTCTTTCTCGCGCGCGTTCCAGCAGCAACTCTATTCCCACCCATTCTAGAATAGAGAGAAAGAGAGAAAGTGAGAGAGAAAGCTCCACCTCCGCAGCAGTGTATACTATCACATCGAGCTAACGCCGGCAAGCTTGCAGCTGGGTGAAAAGCAAAAATACCTAGTCGACGGAAAATACGCCGCTGCCGCTGCTGTTTTCCAGACGGCCCTCTTTTGTTTCTCTTTGCGCCTCCCGCGTCTCTCTCTCTCTCTCCTCTTCCTTCGTATCTTGCATAATACTGCAGTCTCCTCGGGCGCATGTATGTGTTTTTCTCATTCGGTGCGAGCAATTGTTCCTTGACTTGTTTTATTATGCGTCTATTCATCCACGGGGCGGCAACCCTTGCTCGGAGCATGTGAATACGATACACGCAGAGCACCACCGCCATACGCTATTGTCGTTTTTACATTTTGCACGCGCGATATCTATATCCTTGCGTCGGAGTATTTCCTTGGGGAGTCGCTCAACTTTTCGATTGAGTTTCAAAGGGTTGTTGGCGAGGAAGTACGAGTACGAGGAAGCACGGTAAATCGCCTTGGCAACCTAAGTTCAAGCCTGTAAACTCGTTTTAAACATCATTACCATTTTCTTCGTTATTAGTTTGATAGCAATAAAATCGATTTCAAGAATACGGCGTAAAAAGTACGTATGAACTGGCAAAATTTCTGAAATACTTATTTGTGATGCAATTATAAAGCAACTATTTCATTGTAATTGCTAAAAGTCACATTAAATTACTCGAAAAGCCCGAGGTAAAACTTGCATTTAATTATCGCTAGAAAAATCATTATTTTAACCTTCTCATAACTGTCCAAAAACTCATTTGAAATAAACTTTAACGATAATGGGAAAAAAAGAATCAAAAGAAGCCCCCAATGAGAAAATGGAAAAAAGTAGCAGTAGCATACTAGCTGAAAGGCAGCTCCGCAAGATTGCCTTGGAAGAAAAAGCAGAAGAAGAAGAGGAAGAAAGAAATACAACGGCATCGCTCGGAAAAAGGTTACGTATAACGATCCTGTGTATGTGTGTGTGTGGGTGCGTTTGTTGGGAGAGAGAAAGAGACTGAGAGCAAAAAAAATGAGATAGAGAGAAAAGTATTGTACACGAAAATGCCAGGACTAGTCTATAGCATAGATCGTATATGTATCGTTTTCGGAGGCCCGAAAGGTTACCGAATCGTTCCGAGACTATCTTAATGGCTGGATAGATCGTTCGATACTATGACTCAGTCGTAAAAGCTATTGCGACTCGCCCTCCTACTTTTCCACCTTATTCTACCCTCCGAGCCTCGAGACCGTATTACCTTCTGCAGTACTGTTGACGGTACCCGCATGAAGTTATTTTTACGAAAAAAAAAAAAACACAAGCCTTAATCCTATAGGCTTAATCACGAAATGAACCCCCTCAATGGCTACGGTAACACCCAATTTATTTAGCTCTTAATACATATATTTTTTTAATCGCACTTTTTCGGTCAATTCACATGATCGACGATAACGTCCTCGTATGAAGTTGGAATGTATGCAGAAATATTCTGTACGAGACTTGAAATTTCCATACGAATTTGAAAAAAGACAATTTCTCAATAAAATTACAATACCGAGTGCGAGCTCATGTATAAGTAAAGCACAATCGTAGGTACATTGTCGAAACAGTGAAGCGACGTTTTTCACCCTATAGCACAGCAAGTGTGGGTTTTATAACAAAGAAATACGATATTGCATTTATCCTCGTTCCACGAGCGGTAATGTATGTATTGTGAGTATCCGTATATCTTTTGAATTAGCGTAGAAAAATTCATGAAGACATGAGTACGTACTGGGGTGGCTCGAAATATACCGATCATAGTTATGTCTATGACTCCGTTAGTTACTTTGTTCCGTGCCGACACGCGCATGGCTGAGTTTTTTTCTGCAAAGTATCACTGAATCATTTTATTTTTATTTATTTCACAACGTTAGTTCATTTCAAAAGGCTACACTGTAGTATGATTCACATATTATGCATTTGCTACGAAAATCGTGCATTCGGTTCAAGTCCTCATCCAATGAGGATATTAAAAGTAATTAATATAACTTTCTTGGCAATGCGGCAGTCATGCAGCTCAAAATGGGTATGGGTATAGAGCAGGGGCGCGTTGTTGGGCATGTATAACTTAATTAAGAGGCAACAACGCGTGCAGCAGCCAAAACCACGACTTTGCGGTCCAAAGCTCGTTTCTATAATAGCTCCTCGCGAGTAATATTATCTAGTCGCTGTGTTTGCTCCGAGGGCTGCTGTTCGCGACGCCGTAAATAGCCGAGCCGCAATAGCTTTGGCTTTTGCATGCGAAATGGTGCGAGCTGTATCCTCGTTGCTATACCCTGAAAGCAGCAACGAACTTTGCGACAAGATACACAATCCCAATAAGCCTCGCTAAGCAGTATGAGAGTTTTAAAATAATAATTATTGATGAAAAATAACGGTCAATGGCTTGTATTTTTTCAGAGTTGTGAAATTTCACGAGGTGTAACTTTCACGTATCAGAGGAGACCATGGATTTATTTAAAAAGAATTTAAAGCGTCATGTAGAAATGGATGAATTGTAAAATATATATTCTCACGAGAGCGCGCACGACATTGAAAACGATATCGCGCAAGATAAAATAAGACTGCTGACCAGAGTGAATCTACGAGTAACGATATGAAACTCTTGCCTTTGGTCGGTCACGGAATTAATAAAACCGGTGACCTTGTGCGAGTATCAAATCCACCGCGTTCAAACATCAGAGCCGCCTACTCACAAAAGTAGCACTATAAAACTCAGCTCTCGAGATTATCGCCAGTTCCTTTATTGCGCAACATCCTCGCGAAGTTTGGTACAGCTGAAATTTTGCACCGATTGCTGCAGTGATAATAAAAAAACTGTTGACGATGATTTACGAGTCGCCGTCCACTCAAAGTAACGACGAATTTGCGCGAGATTAAAAGTAACGTTCAACGGGGATGTAAACAACATTTACGGTCAATCTTGCCTCTAATTTTTAAGAATTCGCTTCCGTTCTTGGCATTGCAGTTTTGATATTTTTCTTCTAAGCAAGCCCTTTTTGAATGGGAAGGCGCGCAAAAATACATCAGTCAAAAGCTCGTACTTGTTATAATACAGAGAGCGTATATACATGTATATAAGAGGTGTCGACAAGCAATCGCTTTTACGAGATACTTATTAATTGTTACTGCTCTTTTACGATGGCATAAAAGCGCACGCGCGCTCCTACGAGCATTTGAGTGTCTGATGATGGTGTTGTATAGTAGCGAAGTAGTATAACGCGGTCGGCGGCCTACAGTAGGAGGAGACTCCACGCTGCTCTCCACAGCCAAAGTTATATGCCATTTTATCCATGTAAAAGTAGAACAACTCGCTTGTATATGTAAGCATAGTCGACGGATAAGGTATCATGCGCCGCATAGATACACAGGGGTGGCTTGCCAGTAGATTATTGTCACGTGAATGTAATCGAAAAGAATCGACCCCAGTATTCGCGAGACAGAAAAAAGAGAGAGTAAAAAACGCCGACGAATGCGGGAGTCTATGGAGAAAGACGAGAATCGACCATTAATGTGATCCATTCAAGGAAAGAGGGGGGACCCTTATGACGACCCGGCATATACGACAACCTTACACGCACGTGTGTCTGCCGGGTTGTCTCCCCGTAGGAGCTCATGCTTTCACGTCGAAACTGATTTTTATGTGTAAAGAAGATATTGGAATTACATTTGAACATCTAATTCATTATCTATTTTTTAATCAAGTCCAGTAATCATTTTTTATTTTTTAAACCAAAAAACTTCTTTTCAATCGTTCAATGAACAATATTAATAATTTTGCCAAAATCATATAACAATTTACGAATAAGTAATAGCAATACAATCTTGTACAAACATAATTTTTTAAATAAATGAATTGACTTATAACAATATCACCAAGTTTACTCAGCCTCGCAATAATGGCAAAAACTGCCGTTTTTTAGCCCTCATTCTTGCTATCTTGCTTTCTTCAACTGTTTTTTTTCTCTCGATTTATCTCAACGATAAATCCGGAAATTTTAATACGCGCTCGGAAGGCAATTTCCAAGCAGCATCCCGACCCTCTCGCATGATATTTTATTCTTATATGCATAAGGCACCCTTTTTTTCTTTCAACGCACCGTGACTCTGGGTGGAGAAGTTTTTTCTTACTTCAAAACAAAGAAAGAGGGCTTTCATTTTTGTAGCGTAAGTTAAAACAATTTCTGATTTGGAATTTCATTCATATAGAGGTCGTGACATTTTATACAGCGGTCAATTAATTCAAGTCACCCTTCACGCACCTCACAACATGCTTGGAATACGAATTATCAATCGAAAACCTTGAGAGAATCATTGTTCAGATGTTTTGACACTATCTCATTCTTTGAATACGAAAATAATGAAAAATATCAGCCGTTTCCGTACAAGACGCTGTGTGAATCATCAATTACGCGTCGGCATGAAACCAACAAATATTTCAGAGTAACTCCAACGAATACACAAACATCCCCTCGAAAACAAAGCGGCGTCGCTCGCGCACATTCAGCGATCCAATCGAGCTTAAAGCATGGGCTTAATAAAGCGCGCACTTTCATACTTGGAATTGCTATCATAATGTAGAAGCAATGGCGACGTCAGCAGCCCACTGCTTCTGTCTGCACGTGTATACTTTATGGGCGTCGTGCAACAACAACGATGATAGTAGCAACCCCCTATAGCTGCTGCCCGAAAACCTCTCCGGACACGGGCAAACTTTCTTCTCGGAAAATTGAGCCCGATTTGAGTTATTGAACGACGAAGCGACGCGGAGACTTTCGTCAACGTTGCGATGAGTGTACCGTGCGGAAACATACACGCGCGCACTCACGCGAGGACCAGAAATGTAATACATTTATCTTTTTGAGACAGGGCCGCCTGCGAAAAGGAACCTTGTGAATTAACCAATGGAAACGTGAGAATATTTTGGCCGAGTGTATCAACCAATACATGAAAAAAAACGATGGGTAAACATACCTTCCTGATCCGGGAAACGCATATTCCTGACTCAAAATAGTATGTTTTCCTCGACCCTACCACGGTTTACTTACACAGTAGTGAAGGCACAATTTTTGACGTTTTGTTTGTTCGAGCTTTCGAGTAGTAAAACTATACAAAACAAGAATTAGGATAATATTCCTTTTTTCTATAGAATGGCGTGTTTATGAAAAAAGGCCGAAGTCAGGGTGAAACAGAACATTTTTACAAACATTTTTTGAGACTCTATACCTTTGTTTTAAAATTGTCCGTACAATCGAATACAATTTCACAAAAATATTTAAACATATTATTTATAATACAATTAAGTGTTATTTCCAAATAAAAAATAAAAAATTGAATATGTATTCAAACACTACGTTACCCTTCTCACTTTAAATAAATTGTCTAAATACTCTTATATCTACATAAACAGCGGTATCCCCTTCAAATAATCATTAGGGTACTTGGACCAGCGATTGACCGCTTTTGACCAGTAAATGACTATTTTTGGATGTGCAATAATTATTATTTTTTCTTGTTATATGATAATTGGACATAGAAAGCAAGATACTTCGTTCGCTAAAGAATTCAATAACGACCATACAAATATGTTTTTAATTGTTTTTATATATTTTATTATATTTTCCTAAATTGTTCATTCACTGGTACCCGTCATTGATTGGTCAGACTACCCTACTTATATTAGAGTTATACTTAAAACTAATATCGATTAGTTTGAATTATATATTTGTAATGTATAGATATACAAAAAAGTGGTAGCAAATCAATTCGGTACAAATTAGTACAATCTTCAACTTTTTTATTGTTTATATTTGGTGTTTATGATTCTCCAGCTAATATCTGATTAAAATGTAAATGCGAATGAAATAAAAGAAGAAAATAAAAACGTCCAGAAAGACAATGTAAATACATATCTCCTATAACTGCAATCAAGCGTTATAAATTTGATCTATTTTTTAGACATCATGATTGACTAATAGTAATTTTATACGTATGAGCTAACTTCTTTTGTTTTTGTTATTATAAAGTATCTGTCATTTAAATTAAATTTTATCGATAAAACTCGAAAATGTTTGCTCGTTTATTAAATCTAATCTCCAAGTTATGTTGTCAAATAAATTTCTGCCCACGGTAAATAAATTGGAATAACTAAATAAGTTTTAATGAATAAATAGTGCGGTAGCATTGATTGTGAACCATCGAACTTCAGCTTCAAAGAATTTCACCGCTTGGCGAATAAAGGACGATTTATTATGACAAAGAACATGAGCAATTCGTTTATTTATATTATCAAAGAATCGCTAATTTTCTTACTCTTCGATTTTTTGATCTCGGCCGATATCGTTAATTTCTTAATTTCTAGTTCAGAGAATCAGTGGATTAACACATCATTTTTTAATATATGTATTCTCCACGATTGACTAGTTTTATTAAAACCTATTTCAGGCGGTTTATACTCTTTTATACTGTTAAAAAATTAGCTTTTTTCAATATTAATGATGAAATAAAAGTAAGAATAAACAATTAGTCTATTCTCTTGTTTAATCTGTAAATTTTCTTAAAAATTAGTGTTGTTTATAATCAATGTCGAAAATAATTACACAAACACCTTAACCAAAATCAACTTTTGTACAACCTGTACAGTAGAATGGAAAAAAGAAGAAAGGAGAGAAGAAAAAAAGACAACGATCTTAACGACCGTCAGACTCTTTATGTCTATTGGCGATCAAGGGAACTTCTATCGCTTGAGCTAGAGATACGAGAGACGATCGTCGTCAAGGCTGTTGAGCTGGAATTTTTTATGAGCTCGAATTTTCTTTGAGTACACACTATCGAGATCTACGCTGGTTAAGCAGTGACACCTAAGAATGGCGTATTGATGATCGTCGTTACGATCTCGTTCATGGAAGGAAGCGCACCATCGGTGTGTTTCTGTCGTCGCTATGACTTCAACGTCCGATAAAGGATTTCCGTTGTGGGGTTGATCGTCTTCTGCTTTCATTAATTCAAGCTGAATATGTGTGTCTTAATTTTCATGGAGAAATGAGTTAATGTTTTGAAATCTACATGAATTATATGTTGAAACAATTATTTCGAATAGTAATTTCAAAAAAACTACATAGCATTGCGAATGAAATAAATTACAAACATATTCAAAGCAAATATTTTATAAAAACCATATAAACCAAAAAAGACAATATGATTAAATTTCAATTATTATTATCGAGTTTGTGGCTCAAATGTACTCAAGTTTAAACTTACTTTATTTTGAAGGTACATAATAAGGGAACTTACCTGAAAATGCAAAAATTTGAAAATTAATCACTACTTTATTGGTAAAAATTATTAAAAATTCATAAATGAATATGCATTTATTTATAAATATTCAAAAACTATAATAATAAACAGAAATTAATTAACTGGTAAATGACTGACAGAGTTGCGTAACAATCGACTCACAATTTCAAAATTTGAACGTACTGTTTTGAATGAACAGATCAAACACGCGCCTTGCACAATTTACAAACATTTTTATCACCTTTTGTTTTTAGTTGAGTACAATAAATACGGCACGTGGGGTGATACTACGTAATAGATATGCTAATGGTGGTAAACAATGATTTATTACAGATATAAATACATTTAAAAAGATAAAGATTTGATAATGATGTGAATGAAACAATTGCTTGAAAAAAATAACAAATATTTAAATTAATTAGTCAACTCAGACGATATTTTAAAAAAATGTATAGTGTTGCATTAGTAACGATAATTCTACACCGAAAGTACGGTTCTAGAAAAAATATTTGAATTTTAAATGATCGATTATACCAAAAAACAACATCAAATCAGAGTAATTACTCAAGTTTGACTAAATTGCAAAACTCTCCATGTGCCGCAAAATATGTTTACTTGATGGTGCAAATTTCGCACGCTTATCGATAGACGTTTCAATAGACGCTATAATTATAAGCAAACAAAAGTACAGGTGGGATTTGAAGAGAAAATGTTGGTATATAAATGCGGTAGATCTCAATGATAATTATGCAGTAATCCAGTATGATTTCTAAAGTACTAAGTTTGTTTGTTGTAGTCGTGCTAGCTTGTGAGTTACATTAGAAGTTAAAGTGCAAGATTATCGATTTTACTAAAAAGTATTTTTCTTAAAGGTCTAGCATCGGCAGCAGAGGAGACAGAAAACAAAAAAAATGTGGGGGATCGTGTCGTTGGAGGAGAATACGTTGACATTGTCGACTACCCTTACCAAGTATCGCTTCGTAAGTACGGCGAACACTACTGTGGAGGCTCAATCATCTCCAAACGTCACATTCTCACTGCCGCCCATTGCATATCTGGCCTGGCCCAGTACCCATACAATGACATTACCGTATTCACGGGTACGAGCCAATCTTATGGTTACTCTGGACAGTCGCACAGAGTCGTAAACACATGGGTTCACCCATATTTCCGTGGTGACCAAGATTCTGCTTTTGCCTACGACATCGGTATAATGATGGTACGATTTCTTATCATGAATCATCAATTTAAATCGAAACTTAAAATAAAAGTCCATGAATTGTGCCGTTAACAATTTTCAGCTTGCCGATGAGATACAATTTAACGCCTACCAACAACCAATTCAATTGCCTACCCGTGATGTTCGATATGGTGAAATAGCAACGACTACTGGATGGGGAATTCAGCACTATCCATCAAACGATGTATCACCAATTTTAAAAAGGGCCTACATGGCAACTTTGCCCGCATCCGAATGTAATTCGGCCTTACCTGAAGTGAGAAACATTCAAGTTTGTGCTCTCAACAAATACGGAGTTGGTGTCTGCTCTGTACGTACATTATTCTATTATTTGCGAACTATTATTTAAAAAATAATATTTTAATAATTTTTTATTCCAGGGTGACAGTGGCGGTCCTTTGGTAGTTGATGGTCAAGTTTTCGGTATCACATCTTGGGTCGTACCTTGTGCTCGCGGTGTTCCGGATGTTTATACCAAAGTCTACTCGTTCGTTGATTGGATCAGAAATATTGTCAATCAATATTAATTTATGACTTTTAATTCGTAGTTTTTTTACCAATAAAAATTTGTATCAATATTATTTGGCTTTGTAAATATGGTTATTTTAATCACTTACGATCTCGACCATCGAACCCTCAATCTATTAAAAAAATTATAGTCTCAGATAACGAGTTTTCGGTTCATGTTAGTTCTTCACTTCAACATATACTCAAAATATCATCTAATATTTCCTAAGCATCACTATCTTAGCTATTTGTACCATTTATTCGTATATAGATAACCTTGCATCACTGATGCAGGGATAAAATGTATCAGAAGAATCAGTTGAAAACATCTCATTATAGCTATGCATATACTTATAGATAAAGAAGAGAATTTTGCAGTCCTGGTAATGCGGCGCAGTTGGACGTATCAGTATAAAGCAGGAATAGAAGCAGTCAGACGAAATAAACAAGCCTCGGGGTATAATGGTGATCGTACATCGCCACTAGAAAGATTAAACAGTTAATAAGAATAAGAGTCCCTAGCAAAATGCGAGGGAAAGAGAAGAACGAGGGAAGATACGCGAGGTGAGGTCCTTGCGCGCAAGCAGACTCCTCCGTCCTATACACACAGTGCGAGCGAACGCAGGAAGAAAGAGAGAGAGAGAGGAAGACGCAAGGAAAGGAAGAAGCCTCTTTCTTCGCTGCAGAGGGAGAGAACGTAGTTAGAGAGGCTTGTGCGCTGCAACAAGAGGAGCTTTAAAGGCGGGGGTAACGGAGGCAACGAACATTTCCCTGGCTTGTTGCTTGGAGGGAAATGTCAGCCATCTTTTCCGCGGTGTACGCGGGAGAACCAATCGCAGCCGGGGTCCGACAGTTAAGGCGGCAACTCCGCTTGAAGAATTGCTTAGCTCGCTTCTGCTTTTTGCTCTTTTTTCGCCAAGCTACCACGTTAGACACATTTTTCTTACTTTTCCCTTTATATTCCTTACACATAGTATCCCAAGAGCAGCCCAACTCCATACCTCGTTGCCTCTTCTTTTGAGCGAACAGCAGTAGCTCGCTTCGCTTCGCTACTTTGGATTTCTTTCTTTCTTTCTTTCTTTCTTTCTTTCTTTTTTTCTTTCTATTTTTCTTCTTTCCACTTCGCCAAGTTCATCTTCGCTTTTTCGTATTTTTTCACATCCATCGAATCGAATTTTCTTTTTCTTTTATTCAACGCGTTATATCTCACCTACAACCACGTTGAACTACGACTAAGCCCTTGAATTATTTGAGGTGAACAATTCAATTCAGGATTTACATCTAAATTTAATGTGGCATTTCGACAAATATAAAAAAGCGAAGTAACAAATTAAAATTAATAATGCAGCGATTAAAATATTTAAAAAAATAAGAATCAAAAATTTTTATTTTATATTCATTTCCAGTAATGAAAATAGTTTAATAAAAGATAAACGTAAAAAATATTTGTTGGAGTAACAGTTGATTTAAATATGTGACATGTACTGCAAACTTTAACACGTACGAATAGACTGGAAAAAAATAAATTACTAGTCATTGTCCGTTAACTGAAGTAAAATAACGGTCTAAACTTATCTTTTACACTCGTGAGTACGAACTTTATGCGCGGGCACAAATATACAAGGGTCTACAAGACACACCCTTAAAGCTTGTCTTGGGTTGGTACATACATGCGACTGGATCTCGAGTAAGACGATTTACGTTCGACAACTCATCCGTGAGTTAGACTATTGATGTTGATACACGCACCCGAGCTCTTACTGTCTCTAGTGGGGCCATTGTGGGAAACGAACTAGCCATAACTCTAAGCTGCGACTAATGCGACCATAGCTATTGTAACCGATGTAATATCTGTCGTAGGTGTACATAAAGACATACGACTGAACAGTAGCGCAACGATGTCACAATGTATGACAAACGAAAAACCAATGGGCTACGATGCTTCGAGGGCTGCCCGATCATAATATTATTTGCAAATGGATCGCAGGCAAAACACACTATGCTTATTTTCACTCTTATAAAATTCGAGAACTATTATTTCTAATTTAGGGCTATTACTTTTTTAGAAAGCTTTTTAAGCTGACTTGAGCTTTCGTATACAGTAATATAAAAATATTAGCCAGTAAACACTAAATTAAAACACGATAATCCTATTAGTACTTCTATAATTACAGAAATAACATTTTTATAATCCAAATGTTAAGGTATTGATTACAAAAGAAATCTTATTTGATTTTTTCGACAGAAAGTTTTGATGCATCCTTTAGTTAGTTTCAAACTGTTAAGTCCTGTAATGAAATGACGGACCTTTTTATTTCTCATTAAATTATGCGTTAATGAGCATCAAGCTAATAATGCCATATTTCAATTTCAATTGAGGTTTTTATGATAATTTATCACTTAAATAAAGAAGAGCTTAGGCAGAATGGGAGCAATAAAAGCAAAAAATAAATAAAACGATGGTTTTAGGCACGTCATGAGTTTTAATTGGATACTGATCACACGCATAAACGAAGAGGAATTTTAAATCCCAAAAACCGGTTACCTTTGCCGACGTCGAAAACTCACAAGATGGAATTTTTTTCAGCTTTTTTTATTCAAGTCACCTCCTTTGTATTTCTTTTTTTTCGGGCATTTATGGGAAAAAATGCCATTCGAGTCACGCGTTTGCAGATATATAGTGGCACGCGCTTCCACCTTCTTCAACTCGAATTATACGCAATGAAAGGACCTTTAGCCATCGTGCTTTTGTCTATATAGACCGACATTATAAAGTTAGTTAGAAACTAAACAAATGCTTTCGAATTAGCATGCAAATCACATTTTGATTTTCAGAATTGGAAAGTCGGAGGTAGCCAGAAAGTTAAATTTTACAAAATTAAGTTCCACATTTTTTTTTATTTCAATCGTACACAGAATTTTAACGATGACTTAATACAACATAAACCAACAGTGGAAAATTCATATATTCGATTCCAATAATGTCCTCGCGACAAGTTTACGATCACTTAATAAACAGTAAAATTTGATTGAACAAGAGTATGAAACCTCAAATGGCCGTATGGCTGTAAATGTTAAATGATTTTATCATTACAATTATCAGACGATCGTAGAACAGTTCATAAATGTTTCCTATAAAACATCGAATCACCTCGTAACAGCTTGACTTGACAATATACGCTGTCTTTATCGTTTTCGGCACGAATCCTTGACTAATTTATAACTGTGCCAATGACCATCATATCGCATCGTGAGACATGATCTTAAAATACAGTGAATGAATGTCGCGAGATTAGTTTTAAGAGCTATAACATTATAGGCATAACCAAGGTGCGTGTATAAAACATTTATACTACCCTATATATATACAGCATGTACTGCAAAAGAAAGTAAGGCGCAGAGGGCTGTTGCGCGTACCTATGTACTCAAACTAACCAGACAAAGTCGTCAAAGACTTTTACGAGCTTTGTTACGAGATTTAAAGTGACAATGATGTAACCTCGAGGGTTCGGAGTTGCCTCGCGCTATACTTGACGATCTCGTAAATGTAACCGATGTCACTGTCAGATACCCATATGAAGTGCCTTCGACAGTGTAGCATGCGTAAACGTAATATGTCATTTTGCCCCCTTTGCATAGATTTCACTCGTACACCAGTACCCTTACTACGCCAAAAATGCGCGAATACTTGAGCTAATATTTACAGTTGTCGGAGTCCGTTCGGTTTTTTCCAGAATACGAGCTGCTACCGAACGGACATCACGTTTCAACGAGTCATAAATGTTCATCATACATATTGCAAGAATTTCGACTGCTTCACGAAAATAGAATTGTTATGCGTCACATAAACAAGACAAGTGAATGAGACATAAAATTTTTAGAGCTATTTTTATGATTCATATGTTTAGTTGTACAACAGATCACGATTGACGCATTCGATAATACATTTATTTTCGCTTATTAAGTCTATTTCAAGTAATTTATGGAGCTCGTAATAACGGCTATAAAAGAGGTTTGATTTGTAATTTAACGACACTTTTAGAGGTTTTTATTTGTTACTACACTAACGCACCCTAGTACCCAACGGACAAACTAGTACAAGAATTCTGGCTGAGAAGGTAAGGTGAGCACATTGGACACTTGTATGTACCGATTATAGATTTTATCTATGAATGGTAATTTTTTGTTTTTGCAAACAAATGCAAAATGAATTTATAAACTACATATACTACTAAATAATAAAAGATAAGGTTGTTCACATTAGTGAAACTGTTTTTACAAAATTATCAACTTTTACTGACTATTATGATAAAATATTAAAAAATCGATTGGGATATTTACATTATTATACGTAAAAAATCTTTAACAAATTCAAAAGTTTTATAAAAAATATAAATCTTTACGTCTTTTATTGAGCAAATAGTCGATTTCATTCAGCCTTGTATTTTGGTATATGTAATATATCATGCTCTATTTAAGGGATTGTAAATACAGTTCTGGAATAACCTATGGTCGGTTTATGAATTTCGAACCTCCTAGAGGAGGCTTTAACTCATATTGATGCAATTGAATATTTATAATTACATCTACTTAAATATATTTAATTTACAATATATTCACATAAATTATCTTTGCTAATGAAAATGAATTAAAAATATGAAATCTCAGTTGAAACCCATCTCTACCGTTCAATGTCAAGAATAATTGCATGTAATTGTTGAGCTCAAAACACAATTTATAAAAAATTCCAATCGCCATTATAAACTTAATAATCGATGTTACATGTAGACTTTTGCACATTTTTGAACTTCTTAACAGTTTTTACTAAACAAGTTAGAGAACACAGCGTAAGATGAATGGCCATTTAGATAAATGTAAGAAATGTAAAAATTTGGAAGCGAAAGTGTCAATGCATATAAAAATTAGTATTCGACATCAGTAAAATTAGGAAAAAAAGAAAATTTTGGATTCTGAGCTATACGGACGAACATTAATACGAGAGATGATAGATTTGAACAGTTTTCAAGAAAAGTTACGTTCAATTTTAACTCGATCTACAGAAATATTTTTCAAGACTTTAACCGAATTTAGTTATGACTATATTCATGCGTTTTAGGTCGTTCAATTTGACCATTTAATTTAATGGATGCAAGGTCAATTTTTTTGAATTCACTTATTGGCGTTCACAGATACTGCATGTCGTTCTCTAGTATCTTAAAAATATTAATTTAGGACTAAATCCGCACAGTGCAGTACTAATAAATTGTATTCAACAATCATTAAGTTTTAACAAATTAAAAATAATAATAATAATAATAACTATACTCCAAACATAATATTTCACCATACTTATCTAACTTATATTATCCTATGTTAGATAGTAAGCTCAAGAATAATAAACTATAAGACTGTTCGAAAAAATTGTTTTGGAAATTTTAATTCGGATTTTGATTCCAAGAGTTATTTTATTTAACCTCGAACGACTGATTGTCATGTAGATCATCTATCTGTAGATTACTACACGTCCTAAAAACATGCTTTAGTCGAAAGTATGTCGAAAAGGCAATTCAAAAATCACTAGGGACTAGAAATAGAAGGAGCAGGGGTCAAAGAAGGAGTGACTAAACTCCAGCCCCATCTATAGGACCTAGAGTGAAACCTTTGTACACATCGGTTCTTTTACTCGGCTGGTAATGTATGTTCACTCCTCCCTTTTTATCCACTCCAAATAATCTAGAGCAACATTTGAATGGTCATAATGCACCATACAGCATGAACAGCAGCAACACGCTTGTACCACACAATTCGTTTTAGCGTCAACAGATGGCCCGACAACGTGGACTTTTTATTTCATTTGCGGACGCATTCGGCGCGGATTTACGAGCAAATTAAACCTGACAATTATTGTTATTACCGTACTCTTATGATACCGAAGAGGGTAACAGATAAATAAATTTAGTCGTAAAGCCGTTAAACTAGTCTTGCACGTCGCACGGGAGAGTCGGCCCTGCAGTCGGCTTCAGAGTTTTGTGTGTGTATGTACGTTCGTATGTGTGTATGCGTGTGCTCCTTGCTGCTCTGCCCTACTGCTCGCACTGTTCCGTATTGGTCTCTGTGTTGCTAAAGCACTTTATAGCGCAGAGTCGCGTGTGCGAGAGCGCAACACAGCGCTCGTTAAAATTGGCCGTAAAAGTGCCTTCATAAGAAGCACCACGCGACGTTGGCCCACGTGGCTCTGCGAGTCTCCCGTGTAAATATGCTCACCACAAGAAGAACCGCGAAAATAACAAACGATTAAAATGAAACCTGTTCGACCCAGAATCGCTCTCGAACTTCGAGTAGGAATGATTTTTATTATCCTTTGGTATAGGTGTGAAATTTCGCATGTTATATTTCGAGTCATAGCTATGCTCTGCGGGGCATTCATTTTGTGTGTTGACTATAAAATTTAATATAAGAGTATTGCATACACAAATAAAAAAGCGTTCTAATTAATTATCATTATAAAAAGAATTTAAAGAGCATATTCTTAACAAAATTACCAAAATCATTCAGCAACAAATACAACAGAAAATACATTCATTTTGTATCATCATTCGAAAAACATGATAAAAACTTTTAATTAATTCCTACTTTCCTACTGTTGATAATTACGTCTCTTACCATCGTGACTCAGTCGAGTACAGGCAATGATCTAGTTTAAGAGGCAGCCGTAAGAGTGCTACGACTTTTTTCCCTATGTGTGACTATTCCGAGACGAATGACGAACATTAAAATTTTTTTTAGTAGTTGTAAAATAACAATATCGTATTTTTACATATTCTCAGTTCTATAATCAAATACTAATTATTTTATTGAATAATACGCTTAAATTTGAAAATCAACATTTATATTGAAATGTATACAAAAGAAAGATTAACTGTTAAAAAACCATAATAAATACATGGTTAATTTTGAAAATTTCAAATTGATACTCTAATATATTTTTTACCATTACATTTCAGTTTATTTGATTTTTGCTTCCATTTATTTTTGGAATTATCAGAAAAATTATTTAAAAACTTTTTATTAAAATTACTTGAATAATTAAAGCCACATCACAATTAATCCATTAATAGATTTGTTAACTAAATAAATGTAATGCATGCCTCGTGAACCCTAAATTAATTTGGAGCTTTTCTATACATACTTACTTTCTCGAGTACACTCTCGAGAACAATCATACAGCTACCTTGCATGAAAGTTCATGTCATAATAACAAGCTGATTTTAAGTAAAAATTGTCAAAATAATATCATCGCTGAAGATCATGAACGCAGCAGTATATAGAAGAAACGTCAATAATTCGAGTCTCGTGTCTGATCAGAACAGTATGTACATAACGCAGACATGCGTGTACGTATGTGTGAGTGCGTGTACATGACAGCCGCGCGCTATCCACAGCAGAATCGGCCAATAGCGGGCTCGTAATGGCCTCCGATCTGTAGCCGGCAGATGTCGCTAGCAGCGCTAACTCGTAAATCCTTGGAGATTCCCGCCCATCGTAGCCTCAAGAAGGCGGCGCTAACCCGCGCAAGCCCCTCTTCTCCGTATCTTGCGGGTGTATAAGCTCCCTACTTTCCACCAGCTCACGCACACGCACACAAGTGCCAGTGACTTTTCGTCTGTGAGTCGGTCTGTCTCTCTCTTTCTCGCTCGCTTTGCCGTGGCGTTCTCTCCAGCGCTCGTGTTCTCTCCACGAGACTGTTTGTGCCACTATCACTTGATTTTTTTTCGTCTTTTTCGTTTGCACGTGCTTTTTCCGAACTTCAACTCTGGGGCATCGAGCGCAGGAGTTGCTGAGTTTTCAGGAGCATTAAGATTTATAATATCAATGTATTGAGCTTTATAACCGAATAAAACTCATGAAGAAAGTTTCATGTATGTTTCTGCTTGTACCCTTCGATTAATCAAACCCAAATTCTATGAACAAGTGCATGGTAAATTTCAAATAATTTTCGTATAAAAATATAAATCGTTCGTTCAAGATAATCTAGGATAACGCATCAATTATTTTATTGTAATAAAAGCAGTCGGTTTAAGCTCATACTTCTTGAAGTTTGCAAAGCCAAAAAATATAGTAGAGAAAAATGAAACAAATATTCTTGTATATGAGTGCATGTGTTATATGCTTCTCTTCGTCGTATGCGTATGCACGAGTGTTTGTCAGTGTATACGTGTGTGAATATGCATGAGTATACCAATGCATTAAGTCGAGTATATAATATCTTAATGCAAGGCGGCGACGTGTTCTGGTCCGCCAAGAGATTTTGTAAGAGAAATTGTTATGGAGAGTTGAATGGATAACGAGTCGACTGTTAAGTTATCGACGCTCTGCTGTAGTAATTTCGTTTCGTTATTGCAGCAAATATGTATTTCATGTGCTGTATTACAATCCAATGTATGAGTATGAAGTAGTTGAGCGCCTGAACAGAGTATTGCGCTTTATAATTTAAGACAGACTCTTGATCATGATCGGTCGATTACGCCGCTGTAAAAGTAGAGCCAATTTGTAATTACACGGCTTAGAACATTCGAGTAATGACGTGTTTTTTTTATTCGAATGTACAGTTTCAAATCGAGAAAACATATCATATCTCGTGAAAATATAGCAAACTTTCCAAACTGACAAGTTTAGCAACACAAGCTTCAAATTTGTGACGCACCGCACGACTTAATTTTCTATCGGAATCATCATAAATAAAAAGCATGTGCGCAATTCAAGTGCGTATTATATATTAGAGCCGTATAAATGTTAGAATATTATCTAGAAAACGGCCTCAGTGGCGCTTCTCGTCATCTCTGTTCCATTTCGTTATTTCAATGCATCATCGAACGAGTCACTAACGACACCGCCAAGAGCAAGAGCGAATCGCAAACAATACAAAAGTAGTCGAAAAATTGTGTTTATAGGAAATAGCAAAAGCCCGTATGTATCCATCCCCAGGGAAATATAGCTCTCGGTATTCTCGTTGTGGCTCCTGCTATATACCTACAGTGTATACTCACGCGCGCGTATATATGTGCGCGATTGAAGCGACGGCGAATATACAAACTCAACGTCGGATGCGAGAAAGATCAATACGCCATACTCTCCCTCGTTTGGTTCTTCCTTGTTTTTTTGCCTTTTCTCCCTCCGTGGTCGCGCGTCTGTATGCAAGGGCTCGTATATGTGTCCAGAAACAATCGCGTCTGTGTTTGTGTACGTCTCTGTCGAATCACGCCAATACCCAGCACTTGCACGCACATGTCTGCCTATGTAGCAGGCTTCACTGAATGGGCTTTCCGCAATGGAAAGCCGTCACCATTTCTTGTGATAAAACTGATTAGTGGATGGCCTTATGTGCCTGCTTCGATCCCAACAATGCCATAATGCGCATGAGTAATGAATTAAAAAATATATGTAACGAGGGACTGTACAAGGTAGCTAATTTCAAAAAGTGATCACAATGCCGCTCGTAACAAGAAAAAGTACCGATAATATGTAGTGCGACATTTGAATTGCAGAATTGCTTGCTTGAGCGCGCAAGTAGCTGAGTAATGAGCAATGAATCTCTTACACGAGACGTTGATAACGATCGTTAATTGAAGTTTATTCGTATTTTTACACAAATTTTAGCTTTACGTGCGTCGCTTCGCATGGCTATTTCTCGCTCTTTTAACGATTTTTCGCCTTTTATTTTTTCACTCCATTTTTATGTGAATAAAAGTAAACGTGTGAGTTCGAGCCATAACGTAAAAATTCATTCTAATCAAATGTCATAATTTCATTCAAAATTGATAATTCTTCAAAGAACTCGATGGTCAATATTGAATAGTAGATATTTTCTGATGTTAAAATATAATTCTGAATTGCAGTAAATATTTTCATTGTCACTGAACAAAATTTTAGGTAAAAATTCATTATGAAAAAACAAAAATTTGTTTACATTTTTTTAATTCAAATGAACATCGAAAAACAAATTTAACCACAAAGAATTCCCAGGTGTACGAACATCTGCCGTCGGAATATGCGAGACGTATTCGCAGCAAGTACGAAGATATCCAAGTAGCCAGTTATATAGCAAAGGCGAATCAAACGAGCAAATATCTCGATATTCTGATACGTGTCGTCGACACATATGATCGATTCGCAATGTGATTTATACTTTATTGAAATGGGCCCGGCATGTTTGAGTACTGTCGTGTAACACCAGGCACGTGTAAGGCACATTTCTCGCAGCAGGTGCAATGAACAAGCACCAATTATTATAAAAATATTCTTTTTCATGCAAGTAAAGGTATAATAAATGTATGGATGAAAATTTTTTAAAAACTATTTGAACGAAGGTGCAGCATTATTTTAACGTAAGTATTTTACAAAACATTCAAAAGGTTCTATTACTGCAGAACGATTAACACAACTAAACCCTGAGTTGAAGAATTTCAGTCAAGTGCTACATTTACTGCCTCAAGGTTCTTTTCTATAATCCAGCATTTCTTTGAAACTGACAGCTGCCGCCTCGTTGCATCATAAAACTGCATAATGGCCATTTTCACGTGCTCCAATATACTTTTTCACATATATACGTATATTTTTATCAAAAAAAATCTACACACGGGCATTGCCTAGTCGTTACCGTATGCTATTACGCCGAGCGATGGCGTTTGTGGATAAGTCCTAGCTGCTATATACGCAAAAGGCAAAGTAATATTATCCACGCTGTAAGAAATCTTACTCATATAATACGATCTACGATGTAATTACTATTTACCACAATGCTGAGCTGCGGAATAATTAATAGAAAACTAGCAAAGAATTTGTGATTGAAATCCACGCGATGTACGAGTACACTTCAAGTTAGCTTTAGATTTAATTTTTCTGTCCGACGGATGGCTCAACCCGGCCTATACTACTGCTACTAATCTTAGTCACGTGTTTTTGAATATTTGTGTATGAAAATCCATTTCAACTTTTTTCCAAAATTCTTTAAATTAAAATAGAAGATTTCAACAATTTAGATTGTATTAAACATTTCAATGCACTGTAAAATTATTTCAAAAAATTTAATTTATAAAACTTATCAAAACTTAGTTTTCTAATACTTCATTCATATTTGAATGGAGAAAAGTTACTCTTAATTATTTACGCACTTTTACGCACACACGGCACACGTACACTGCAATTTTAATGGGCCCAGTTTACAAATTTGTTATTTAAATTTAGCTACGTAACACTTTTTTATGTTTACACTTCTCAGCCTGTAGCTCTTCAACTTACTTTAGAGCTAGTTTAGAAACCTTTGGCTTCGTTTCACTTGAAACACTGCATGTGTCCGAAAATCGAATCAAATTTTTGTGTCCAGTGAAAGGCTTTCTTAGCGGTGAAAAATGAAGCTATATTTAGACAGTAGAGAAGTGGGGGAATCTGGGAGCAAGTAGAGTTGCTTATTGTCCCCGATTTTCTCTCTTTTAAATATTTTTATTATACCTCTGGCCCCTGGTGTCGTGTTTGAAATCCTACACACGCATGCATTTGTTTTTCGAGTCTTTTACCCACTTTATATACATATTCTTTCGAATCGTATCGTTAACGTTCTGTAGATTAAGTTAACACCAGTGACTCTTTTCAATAATAAAAAACTAATTTTTTGGGAAGGTACATTCAAGTCACGCTTGGGATTAGGTATTCATCATTTCTTGAATGAATTCGTTACGTGTTTTGCTTGCATATTCGTTTATTCGCCTGAATTTACCTGCTTCAATGGCAATGATATTTATTTTCAGCTTTAGAGTAATAATAGTTCATTTTGAATGAAGAAAATTCATTTTCATACTTTAGTTTGCAGGGTATAGTTTATTTACATAATTCTAAATTACTGCAAATGTTCTAGATTTGTGTGTCGAATATTCGTCTTATAAAAACCAGATGGCATGCTTCAATATAAGACTTAAACTAGATAAATTACACGTTTCAGGGTTGTTTTTCTATTCCAACAAATTAAGTAGGGAACTACTATCAGCTAAATCCGAAACTTTTTTTCATTAAACAAATGAATTTATGTCTTGAGCACCGTTTAGAACATTTGCAGTTCATATAGCCTTTTGGGGTAAATATTTGACGCACTAAACCTTAATCTGCATTCAATTAATGTAACTCGAAAAACGCATTACTTTTGTGGAATCGTAGTGCGTATTCGTAAAGAAATTATTTATACAGAGGGGTTAATCGATTATGTTCGTCTCGGGGCGGCCTAAGACTGTAAATGCCGAGGAAACTATTAAAAAAAGTACGAAAATTGTTCATCTATTACTATAATGACACAATAATGAATAAAATAATTTTAAGCGGGACTTAAGAAACATGGAACGACCAACAATGTAAGAGTAGGAAAAAAATTGCACGTTAAAAAAGGCCAAAGAATTAGGTACCATGTTTCTTTGAAAACGATCATCCAATAATACAGTGGATGGCTCATTCCCAATTCTCATTCACACACCATCAGTGGCTGGCTAATTCGCTATTCCGGCACATACCTCGGCTAAACATATCTCATGCGATCCTCCTTTTTCCAACCACGCACGTATACTTATAGTCTCTCTCGCTCTTTCTCTGTCTTTCTCTCACTCGCTCCGCAGAATGTGATACAACAACGTTGGCATTTCTCATGTGGCACGTATATACTGAGCGTTCAACTCTCGCACATACATAACATCGAAGACACTCGCAAGCGTGCGCGGTCTCTTCTCTTTTTACTTTTATTTTATCTAAATAAATATACCCTCAATTTGGCGAAAAAGACATGGTCGAAGCTCCGCAAAAAAGGGTCTAGCCAAATAAATCGCATGTGTCAGAATGGCCCCCGAAGATATCCCTCCTCCTATCGCTGCTCTTTCTCTCTTTCTCTCTCACTCGCTTTCTTATACTATATTATAGAATATTATGCCGCAAGCATGATGCCATCGTGCGATATCCTTCTCGTACTGATCAAAATGGCTCTTTATAATATGGAAAGGTGCTCTCGTGCTTCTTTTGACTTTCGCGCTCAGCTTATCGCTTTTACATGTATGTATGTGAGCATGTGTGCGTGTGCGTATGTTTAACGGTGGTGGAGACTTTGTTACCAATTCACTATGTCTTTGCTCGAATCTTCTTTCTTGTTCTTATCGATCGATTCATACCGGATTATTTCAAGACTTTTTAACGTTCTAAGAGCCTGAAAGGTTTTTTGGCTCTGATAAGACGCCATTTTTCTTTTTTTCTTTTTTTTAACTTTCGTCAACTTTTGAGATTTGCTCGCTAATAAGAGCATTTCTTGTCAATATATGGTCGTTTCTCTCATGCAATAACATTGCAATATCAAGCTCGTTATTTTTCAATAATATGTATTTTAATTGTCGATATAAACATTTGGATTAGGCTTGAATGGCGTTGTATCGATATTTCAATAATTATTTATTATTGCTAGCGAGGTAGATGGGCACTTTTAACGTGATTATAAAAAATCAAGAAATACACATTTAAATTTAAAATAATTTTTGCGCGAATAAATCTACATTAACTTCTTTGATCACTCAAGTTTATGAATTTACGCATTACTTGAATACAGCAACTTTCACCTCTTCAAATCATCAGAACGTATACTAATTCTTAAAAATTAATATAAAAAGATAAACGTTGTATCTACATTTTTTACTTGGTAGCTTATTTTATCAAAGTGATAGAATTCCTGCTCTTCAATGTTTAAATAGTAAGAAAAAATTAATTCATCTACCCTTGGTACTGTGCTACTTTTTTACAGAGAAACATTCACATTTTCTTTTCAACCCGATAGCAAACACAAGAAAAAAAGTCATTGAGATAAAATTTATTGTTATACATTGTGAACACAGGTAGATACATGAATTTATTATTCGAATCTGTTGATCTTCCTCTCTCTCTCTCTCTCTCTCTCTCTCTCTCTCTCTCTCTCTCTCTCTCTCTCTCTCTCTCTCTCCCCAATGTAAATATAGATTCTGCTCCGTGCATAAAAGAATATAGACATGTATGAACATACCGATCAATTTTTTACTCTCTCGCAAGGGTTGATCGGAAAGAGAAGGCACGTTAAGTAAAGAAACATGATAATTATCAAGAAACAGTTTGGAAAAATGCAAACCTTTGTACAATTATGAATTACGACTGCATTGTAAACAAAAAAGGATAAAATAATATATTGCAAGACAACCATCGATTATGTGATATAGGCTGCGTGTACAGCGTTACAAAATGTGCATTATGAGGTATGTACACCACACACGAGTTGCGCGCATACAAGCTAAATTGCGCACAACTTATAACTATTTTTCTCTCGCTCACTTTTTCTTTCCGTAACCTGTGTGTAATTTCGTCGAGGCAAAAAGTGTGCTTGAGCAAATATTGTTGATGCAAAAAACGACGTCAGAAATCAAGCAAATTGCCACAGCTATAATCACGTGGATTAACCTTTTCAAGAGACTTGTACAATGAAAAAAGTTATAATTGGAGCTCGATTATGCATGTGTCTAACGATGTTTTGGGGTTGCTACTAGGCTCGAGAATTTTTGCCAGCAAATCTTGAATAAATTTGTTCTGCTTTCTCACTGATGCCTCGATATTACTGACCCCCAGCGCAAGTACGACAAAAGCAAACAACGTACTTCAATGTGACATAGAGCCTAGGGCAGAAGCGAATCTCAAAAGAAGTATAGTGAGAAGCAGAGCTTATTTCGGTGCTAAATTAATTAAAATAAAAAAAAATGTATGTAGCTAAATCAAGATCAAAACAGTGTGTCAAAGTTCGTTAAAGAAATAAATTGTGAGAATCTTGATTTTGGATGAAACTATATCCTTGATCTGCCTATATATTGTCAAAAGAATCAAGGACAACAAAATATCGAGATATCTTTTGTAATACATGAATTTCGACCTATGTTTATTTCTAATAGCTCAAGTCTCACGTGCACCAGTTCTCGAATTACTTCGAATTCTGATTTCTCTTTTCAAGCAGTTACTGTATTTGCTCAAGCACAAATAATTTATCGAATCATTGCAAATATTATCAATTGCTTAAAAACTCGCAGGGTGCAATTTATTTTTAAACATGCGGCTGCTGCTTTGTTCTTCTGTTTTTTCCACGCCCATTTTGAAAAGAACTTGACCCTCTCTAAAAAAAATCTCAAAGCTGCGCGTGTAAAATACTCAGGGCGTGTATAAATACTCGTACACACAGCCTTACGAAGGAAAAAAAACGAAAAGGATGTGCTTGGTAATATGCCTATAGTCACTTATAGGGACGAGTTTCTTCTTTCTTTTCGAAAGAGAAACTATTTTGATTATTAATTCTGGTTGTCTAGTAGTAGCCTGATGCTATGCCCAAAGATATGGCTACCTTTCTCGAGAAGTTGGTTTGGCTGGATCTTTGCGTGATTTACAATAATGAATACATCTAATTTATTGTTACTGCAGCAGTGGCTGGTGCTACTGCTGATGCACGATGCTTATGTCTTATTAACATATTGCGTTTGATTATAAATGTCATACACACGCACAGTAGAAGAGGTAGAGAAAGAGAGAGAGACCTGAAAAACGAGTACTGCATTGATCTTAGTCCTGGTATATTGCGAACGCGAAAACGTCTCGGAGTAATTTTTCATGATTCAAAGTTTTTTGGCGGATAAATGGAACCACGCTCACACCGATAATAGAATAACATGTCTTACTCATGGCTTTAGCAATTAATTGCAAATTATTGCTTGACCAATCGCCATTTTATTTGAAATAATTGGGTGTCATCTTACCCATACCAACTTATGCTCGCGATAAAAATGATGATAGTGTCTCTCCGACCGGCTATTATTGCTACTTTCGATTCTTTTTCCTTATTTAATGTAAGCAAAGTACCCATCAAAACTGTCAATGAATCAGTATAATGCTGGTTCACACCGTTGTGTTCACTGTTATAATATTTTTATTCAAGGACCGATCAAAACTTTAAGGCCAAGAAAAAAATGTCCATTTACTCAACGAAAGTCAATTTTGGCTCTCGTTTACATGCCAAGTCTCATTTAGCTAAGCAAAAGAGCGAAATCAATGCCAACGGCGTGATTTACAGCTCGCATACCAAAAGCGGGTACAGCACATCGACTTATTTCAAACGTTTCTGTAAATTAACTTGCTTTTACTCGCTTATACGCGTTCTCTCGGCTGGCGCGTAAAAACATGCATACGTGTGTGCTACTGTCGGCGAGCTGTTTTCCCTTCTAGCACACACACATAGAGCTGCTGGCGCCAAACGAGAAAAGCACAACTCGTTTGTGCGAGCTTTTACGCTTATTGGCCCTTGCGACGAGTGCATGTTTAGCATTAAGATACATATACTGGCTCGTACGCACCGAGCAGCTCACGCTTTCTTCTCTCCTTTGACTGTGCGATACTGCTACATTGTCAATCGAGTAGCCACGCGTTTGCTCTCTTGCATTTGCGTGATTGTAGTTCGGATATTACTTTAAAGATATTGCTCCAAGTTGTTTGCACGCAGCTCACTCATGAGATGTAAATGATTCGACTAGTAAATTTTAATAACAGTTGCATGGATACGTAATATTTTAATCTTTTTACCTAATGCATAAACAAATACTTATATGCAAAAGCTCAACTGCTGATGAGTATTTTAGTAACCATTGTACCATTTAGCAATAGAGAAAAGCAATACATCATTTCAGTTAAATTTAAAGAGAGAGAAAGATAAAAATAATAATAGATAATCAAAGCACATGATATCACAAATAATTCAATCTAGGGTGTAAATATATTTCTCCTTGTCGAAATAAACTAGAATATCTACTATCTACATAAGTCAAAGTGTAGGGTCAAATGTAGGGTATTTCTAAAATTTAGGAATTAGGTATTTATAGTTAATTTCAATATTTTCACGACAAATAAGCTTTATTCACATGTTCAAGTTCTCATTTCCAATATAACAGTGCTGGTATCGCTAGGTTTTGGCGATAAAAACTAAATAAATAAAGAATGGTTCAAGTCGTAGAAAATCAGGAAAAAGTACCTTCAATATACTTTCATCGCGCGCAGTCCAGCAAAGTCATCAATTTGCTATTCTAAAAGACAACGCCAAGGTATAAGCAAAGCCACATCAATGCTGCAACTGCGTTTTTCAACATTCTCACCGACTTACTTCAAGATTTCATTCAAAAACTCGCAGGTTCCTTAAAAATATCAATAAAGACAAAACAATTTTTTAGATGACTATCATTTTAATTCAACCAAGCATCTATTCATTGAAAAAAGATAAAAATAGAATATTATGCAAGCACTGGGAGAAGCAGATGACTACGTTAAAAATTACCGTATGCAACTGTGCACAAGGAAGATTACTTACCCAGGAATTTTTAGCGAACTCGCTACGCTCGCTACATTCGGGTATGAATGACTCCTGTGTAAGAAATCTGCTTCAAGCACTTGTTGCGTTATATACTATGTAGGTTCTTTTACAATAAAACCACTTTTTAATTGAATGTAAGATTTTATTTTGTTGTGTATCATATAGTTATACTTATGAGTATAGTTCTACATCAAGTTTTAAAAATGGATACATTTACATTCATTGTCATTGAATTAACTATTTGCCATATTATAAATATTTGTTCAAGACTACTACTATGAGTCTTGTAACAGTTTGTTTTTCATCACTGTCTTTTACTAATACTCGTTACAATCTTTCCATGGTTGCAAGACTTTTTAATAATCATTATCGCAAACGCAATGAAAGACCATTGAAACATTTATTTTCGCTTAATAAAGTTTTTTGTAGTTCAGAGATTACATATTTAGTAGTTATGTTGGATATCAATGCATTCATTCAATCATGCTAAACAAGTTCACGTCTGAATTACTTTTTATTCTCATTTTCACGCATACGTATTTTTGCCTTCGATTTCGCTCTTGAATGTAGGGCAAGCTTGCAAGGGTGTTTTCTCACTAAATCTTAGAAATTATAAAAAAATTGATGATAATAATAATAATTTTTACAATGTTAGATACTGCGAATTTTATGAATTAAGGGTTTTTATGAAAAATACATGACCCTATTGTGACAAGCACAAAGAAATTGTTTACTTTCTTTCGGTGTAGATATCAAAAAGTTTTTATCGTTTACTTCTATTACAAAATTATTGACACGAAAAATATTATGGCTTGCTTATTCATAATAAAGACTGCTGTATCGATGTTTTAAAAGGGATCATTGATAGTGCATATTTGTAGGTTCACTCTTATAACAGAACAATATTTTTTTAAATAAATTTGAAATGAATACAATTAAATTTGATTAAAAATTAAATTTGACAAAATTTTATTTTATATAGATTACAATCTTCATCCAAATTGAAACAACTATGAGCGATTGTTTATTTAAACACAAAAACTAACGCAGGTCATTATCTAAAATAAAAGGTTGACACAAGTAATAATATATAGTAAAAGAGAAACAATTTACAGATAAATAATTATAAATGTACACTAAAAAACATCAACTACAATTACAATATGAATTATCCTTTTTTTCTTATTTGTCTTTTGTACATCATCGCTTGTGAGTTATTGTTAACGGTGTATTAATAAGTTATGTCGAAGTTTATTGAGTATCGTACGCTTAGAGCTTCGTTTAAAGCATTGTGTATTCGATTAATAATACTTATACCCTCTAATTTTCAAAATTTTAATTAAAGCTACAAGCGCATAGTCATGTCACGCTGTGTATTTATAATAATGAAATTCATGTAGAAAAACAGAATCACTCCTTATGAAATACACAAACACACCTTCGATTTTAATCCTTAATACATTTTGCGCAGTAACAGAAACAACCATACAAATTATACAGATAAATAAAACACTTCGTAAACAATAATATTCAAAGTATAAAGAAAATTAAATAACAAATAAATTTCATATTATACACGAGATTCTTTGAGAAAACTTAATATGTATAATATTAATTTTTAGAGAAGAATTAATATTCAATTTTTCAATGGACAATAGACGCTCAACACAAACTCGCGTAATATTTATTTCTCAAACCTAATTACTTCATTCCAACAATCAAGCAGTTTCACATACGTAATAATTTTCTTTCTTTAATATTAATCACTCAGTAATTCGTTTCGAGAGAAGTGTAGGTGATCAAAAAATCACATATTTGGCAAGCCCGGCAATTATTCGAATTTTTATTTTTAATTGTAAGATACTTGTTAAACCACTTACTTTTACGAGAATTTAAAAAACAAAAATTTTTCAAATAAGTGCAATAAAATTAATTAAGACTGAATAAAAAAAAATTCTAACCATTCGGCATATTATGAACAGTGTGAAGCAAAAAAGGAAATATAATTAGATATTGGAAAAATATTGAAAATATATCATTTAAAAATTGCGCAAAAACTAATTTTGATAAAATGATTTTTGAGGCAAAAATAAGCAAAACTTATGAAAAAATTTGAATACGCTAGAAAAAAACGATACGAAGAAAGCAATTAATCTTATTATACTTTAATATTTTGTACGTATGAACAGTTTTATACAATTACGAATCTAATATACTACTTTAAACTTTACGTATAATTTCTATTATTCTCAAGGTTGAATTTAAATTCATATTTATCAAAAAGCTATGCAATAAACTACCAATAACGTTTTTTGACAGTTAAAAATTAAAAATTTTATGTGTACATAACGCTCTCTGCAACGTTTATACGTGCACATCTAATACTCATTACAATTTCACGCGGCGTATACGAGTTTTAATTATAATAAAACTGTGGATACGTTTTTCAAATTATCATGCGTCATTTTCAATCTACAGAGGGGTTAAATTTTTTTGCAATATTGCAATGCTTTCTTATGTTAAAAATCATAGAGGTGATAAGTTAAATTAATTTTGGCGCCTCGGAGGTTAGTCTTTCTTCCTCTCGTACATTTATTCTATTATTACAGCATTACAAACTACACACTAGGAATATTATAATAGATACACGTATTTTTAACTGAGTATGAGTGTAAGTTTCCTTTTTCACTTTCTTTTGGAGTGGACTTGCTTTATCACTTTCATAAAGTCTATTGATTGTTAATAGTACTTTACTAAGCGACTAACAATGAAAAAAATTATCCATATTTGCCATAGTTAGAATTATTCTACGATAGCTTGAAAGGGTGTTTATCTGGTTCATCTTATTTTATATGTAGTTTATAATTTTTAAGACATTGTCATTAATCCATTTTTGCACAATTTTTTTGCACTTCTGCCGTTTTTTGTTAGAATGTGTTGATTGAATGTTTTTTCCCGTAATTTATTACATACGTATATTAAATTATTTTATAAATAACATTTGATTTCACAAATGTAATTATTATTCAATTAAATTACGAGTATTTTTTGAAATTTTATGATAAGAAAATCAAATTGAGCAGCAGAGAAATAACTTTGGTTAGTACTTTTCACGACTTCTTACTTTTTATTGTCTAATTTTGATAAAAATTATTAAAAACAATTAAAAATAGAAATAATTACATTATTGAAAAATTAATCAGAAATAAAAACTTAAACAATAAAATGTATTTTTTCTCTAAAAGCTCAATCCAACTAATCTTGTTTCTCATTAACACTATATTCTTTATTGTTTATCAATATTTTTAAATTTTACGTATTTGCGGTTATATTGGACAATAAATTTTACCTCGCAATCTTCAAAATGCGCATCTATTATCATTTCTAATTATGCTCTAACACAAATGTTCATTCTGTTCACTATCGAGTCTTGTTTTCCAATTCGATTTTTTACGCGTTTACTAATAAAGTAATACCAACAACAGGCTTTAGGCTTACTGAAGGTCTACCCTGACACCAAATTACGTATTTAATACATTTAGAGCGAGACTCGTATGATTATTATTTATCTTTTGCTCTCTGTACGTATCTGATTTCACGTTCATCTTTATCATTATATTTGAAAATTCGAATCCACGACGGAGTAAATTTTATAGATGAAAGTAGAATTTTACGATTAATTCATTTTTCGTTGGTTTGTAAGTACGATTTACAAAAATTTATATTGATGCAAACAGAAACGTAATGAAAATTTTAGGTATAACACAGAAAATATCGACATCTTCATAATGTACAAAAATAAAAACAACTCATTTAAAAAAAATGTTGAAGGCATTCATCAAACTTGAAAAAAAAATCATAGAAAAATAAGCCAAAGTAAATAATTTATAATTTTTAAAGCCCTCATTATCTTCATGTACAAATTTTTCAGTTCAAATAAGACTTTGAGCACAACTGACATAACTTGAACACAATAAAACTCTAAATATCATTTCATACTTTGTATAACATCACACAAAATCAACATTGCTAGGTCGGAGGGAAACGGAGCAAACTAACTAATTCTACAACTAAACTATAAATGTACAACTGAATAAGTCTTTCTTAATTAATTTCATCTTCTTTCTTGCTACAATTAAATTAACACTGGATGCAATTCACTTGTTACTTCGAGTCATCAATCTTTTCATCACTGCACATTTTTTATTAAACGATAAAACTCGGCGGTTAAATTATCATAACATGCTCTGAAATAGTAAGCTGTTAAAAACTGCTGCAGTCTTGTAGTAAATCCACGATAAACACGACACAGACTGAAAGTCAACAATGTCCTTGACGAGTAATCAAGCGCGCGCGCGGCTGATTCTATCATCGATGGCACGCATTTAAAAAATACAAAACAAAAATAAAACAAAGTTCGTTGAGCATAACCTAAAAATCGAGTAGATGTGACACATTCGCAATAATTAGGGATCGCTGCTGTCGTCGGTTTGTTTGGTTTCATCCTCGTCCTCTCGGGCATCGACGTCATCGTCCTCGACGTCCTGATCGGGATTTTTGTGCGTCTCTTGAGCAGCCTCTATGTAAGTACGTAGTCGTGCGGCATCGGGTTGTTGAGCTTGTACACTAGCGGCGACGGCGGCGGCAGCGGCTAATTGTCGAGCCAGTGCGGCTTGGTGCGACTCGAGCTCGGTCCACGATACCTAGGACAGGTAGAGGCGGCCCAAAAGGCTGTCCTATGTGGGCACACCCTTACTCACGGCTTTGAGCAGATCGCTCTGGGTCTTGTCGAGGCCGTGAGCGTGATGCTGCACCTGGACGTGCTGTTGCTGCAGAATGTTTTGCTGCTGCTCCTGCTGCAGCTTGGCGGCCTTCTCGCTCTGTTGTTTCTTCAGCTGTTGCTCTTGCTCCTCGCGATCGCGTCGCGCTTGCTCGTTGATCTCTTTCACTGCTCGCATCTCTTTTTTCAGCTTCATTCTTCGATTTTGAAACCAGATTTTGATCTGACGCTCCGAAAGGCAGAGAGCGTGAGCGATTTCGATTCGCCGCCGTCGCGTTAGGTAGTGATTGAAATGGAATTCTTTTTCCAGCTCGAGCGTCTGGAAGCGTGTGTACGTTTGACGACCCCGACGCCGTGGACAACCATTCGGACCTGCTGAAAAATCAAAAGAAAAAAAAGACGTTCAAATCTCAACTCTTGTTGTAAATAATGTCATCGGATGGTGGAAGATTCGGGATAAGTGTATAAGTGAGTGTAGGAAGTATCAAAATGATCTTGCTATGAGTGATGTGCTTGTTAGTAGTAGTTAAGAATGAAACTCAAGTGTCATGGATGAAAAACAGTACATGCTAAACCTCGTTGTTAGAGATCAAAATGGAGAAATGTCGTAAAAATGTCACTTGTCTGTTTGATAGTCGATGCTAAGTACAAGGTTTGATATCCGAGATTTTTTTCTTAACACTTTCTCTTCAAATACGAAAACAAAAGGAACAGTACGATTCTGGAAGCAACGAACACAAGTGCGCCGGATGTCTTTAATTTCACGGGGTTGGGCCGAGCAGATAACCTACAAAACTAAGAAACGAGGGCATGTATAAAGAGATTCAATTTTGCTTTCTTAAACGAAGTCAAAAAAGCTGACGTACATCGCTCGAAATTTTTTTCATCCGAGTAAAACCCTTTTCTCGAGAGGAATCTCAATATAGTATCACGAGTTACCATGACTTTCTCTCGAGCACAACAAGCTTGAGTACGAGCAAGAAAGAGATGAAAACAGTTTTTTTTTAAAGCCTGGAAAGTTTTTACGACAGCCGTAATCGAAATATCTGCTGCATATTATACACGCAGTTTGAGCACACATCGAGATGATTCAAGGATCGGCTGCGAAAAAAGGCAGTGCGCGTGCGCGTTACGCGTACTGCGCCTCTTCTCTGTGTCTGTACGAGAGCGTGTGCGAGTTTTGGTACCCTGTATATATTCACGCACGCAGTTACTTAAAGCGATGATTTTCACGTTCGTAAAAGTCAAAAAGTCGCCGCCGGAGGTGATTTACGCCCTGTTTTGCATCGCGCAAACGATCCTACGCTATATGCGGCAGTGGCCCTGAATTGCCACAACTAGGGAGGAGGCTGGTCAGAGAGAATCTCTTTGGCAATTAGCATCGCGTAAATCAAACATAAATCAAACTCGATTTTACAGATGTTAAAGTTTAACTCATTAAATCAGCACACGTTTTTATTTTCCATGTTGCCACTTACAACAAAAAAACCACAACAAAAACAATTTCCACGCAGCATAAGAAAGTTATAGTCAGCTACAAGTCCTTTATTTCGAGTAATTCGATAACCATGCAACCAATAAAAAAGCATAAAACTAGTTTTTTAAATGCTATCATGTCGAAAAGACACCAAGGTATTCGCAAAATTGCGTCATCCGCCCACGCATTCGGTATACATAATAGGCAGACATTAAAGCATCCCAAAATCGAGCTCGGAAATGCTCGCGGAATGCCAATATTGAATTCAACATGGCCGTGTGTAGGTACACCACCCTCGTGCGCCTGCTGGTGCGCACAATGCCGTCCCTCTCTCCGCGCGTGCTGTTCGCGTCTGTGTAAGTGCGCGTGTGTGTGTGCGCGCCTCGCACAAAGGGTGGACTGTCGTTACCAAGGCAACGAGCGATTCCTACGGACGAGGGGACTGCGCGCGGCATGAAATTTCGTGCTACCCTCTGCTGATACTATACACTCTATACGCATTCGAGAGAGCCAGTGCAAAATTCCTCGTGCGACACCAGAGTCAAGTTGGCGCGCGCGCCTGTATCATAACGGCGGAGACATTAAAAAAATTCCCGCAGGAATTAGCGAGGCCGGAGGGCGTTTACTTTCTGGAGCATCATGATTGATTGCTCCGTAGCTGTGATGGCGTTACAGCTACAAGTATTTATATAACATCTACGATTCGTCGTCGTCGTGCTGATGGTTATAAAATTCAACGTCGCGCACGAGATGAGATTCGAATGAAGAGATGCGTGTAATAATGGAGCCTAGGCAACATGGGACGCGATCGTAAAATTATTTAGCTGACTTTTGATCTCGATACCTTTCCAATGGGGGCACGTCACTGACGTTGTTATGTACTTTTCTGATCGATGTCGTGCTTCAGCAGTTGTTTTCAAAATTCACGTCCAAAAAGTTCATCGAATGATTTACGTTCTTTTCGAGCTTGAATTCCGTGCCCTCTTTGAAAAGTAACTAATAAATGAAAATAGAAGGATCGAACATCCTGCGAGTAGACCAAGAACTTGGTGCTATACAATATAACTCAGAGATTCCATTAATTTCATTATTAAAATCATTAATACTTAAAGGATTAGGCCACATGTGCGTCCAGCAATCAATCGTACGAGGAAATTGTACGAGGTTGCCACCCTCGTGCGCGTATTTGCTGTCATTGCACACGTCTGGCTCGCTGTTACTAATTGCACTCGTACATTAAGTTTAATAACCGACAGCAGCAATAGCGTCGGCAGCTTCGCAGGATCTTCGTTGGACACGCGATATTGGAGAAGTTTTGGTCTTAACGCAAACGCGTCCTCTCGTCGTGTCACATACACCCGCCCTATGCGCCACTATATGTATTTATACGTACGTGTGGGTATGTCTGTGTGTGTGTGTGTGTATCAACTATATATATATATGGCATAGCTGCAGCAAAGTTGTGACGCATATAAGCCCCTGTTCAAGAGCTTTAAGCTATAAATCCCCTGGGTGAGACTGTTAATGCCAAAGTCAGCTAAAGTGCCTGCTTTCATACAGCGAATTTTTTTGCTTCTCTCTCTTTTCCTTTTTTTTCTCTCTCGTCTCTCTCGTTCTTTCTCTCTTTTTTTATCAACGATCTACCGACTTTTTATAGTATTCGAGGACGAAAAAATGGCTGCATAAGGGTTGGACCGTTCAATAGATTTTCTAAAAGTAAGAAGAATTATTGCACCGGAGTCTGAAATTTATTCAATTTGTGCACCAGAGACAAAAAAATAAAGAGTACGTTTTTATTTTACATCCTATGCAAGTATCTGCGCAGTATACACACATATACGCGAGGTCTGCAAATGGTAGTTAATAGTAGTGGGTCGGACGGCTGGCGATCGAATCTTTTCCTCTTTCTCTCTTGCTGAATCTGTCGCATTCACACGGCATCGAAGATCCACGCAACGAAAACAGAGGACCACCAGCAAATCCAACGTCGTAAATCTCAGTAAAGCGATTAAGCGTCAAGCGTCCTTTATACGCGCGCACGCTGACACAGGCCGGCGAATGTGTTGGTCGCGATTTCTGGCCGTATCCTCTATACTATATAAGAACGCCACTATACAGACTCTCGAAAAACAATAACAGAGGTTTTAACGATCGTTTGCACACCGTCTGACTTAGCATCTCTAGGCTCTCTTGCGGATGCGGGCTCAACTGGTCGTACGGCTGCTACGAATCTAAGGATCGAAATGCACGTACGGCTCGGATAAAGCACAAAGAGCTATATAGAATTTCTATACGGTTCCGAGACAGTATTTTGAATTTATAAATAAAGCAAGAGATGCGCGAGTCTAGCTTTTAGCTATTTATCGTGGATTATGTGCGACTTTGTGGTTTGGGCGCGCGTACGGCAGATAGAGCGAAAGAGCGAAACACACATGCGGGGGGACTTGGAGGTCGAGTAGCAACTCGAGCGGGGCTTTTTCCAGAATTTTATGATTTCCTGCTTTCTCCTCCTCCTCCACGAGCTCGTGAGATTTGTGCATCGCCAACTTGAGCAAGAGACTAGTACATTCCGACCCGATATTTATCAGCCTCGTGCACGCAGTCGGATATCACGAATAGATCGTGTTCTTTTTCCGAATATTAACGGGATTATCTCTAAGAGGCAGTTTGCATTATTTTTACGATTCATAAAAATTTCGAATTAGCTAGTGTCGTGATTAGTCATGATTTACCAGCGTTACTGTTCTATTCTAGTTTTATGAGCCTACTACAAAGCCGTAAAAAAGACGTCGAGTTGAGCGACTATCAATCGGTATAGCAACGTCCAATTCGCCTTTTCACGCGCTCGCTTCGAATTATGCATAAAGAGATGGGCCCGAATTTTCATAAGTAACTCAATTATGAATCGTACTTGCAGATGGCGCATCTGCCAGAGCTCGCAAAAGCATATAGATACGAATTCCAGCCGTCGAGCGATATAATTATTTTGGCAGAGTGCCTGCGTTGGGTTGACGTCTGAATAATGCGTTATTCTATCGGCGTAACATAACTTCATATCATTCGCGCGGGCGGGCGCGGCTCGTGTAATATTGCTTTGAATTTTTTTTCCTATGTACCCCATGAGTATAGACAGTAGAGACGGCGCGCAGCTGCGATTTTTCACACATCTTCTTATTTTCAGTGCGCAGCACGTGTATGTATGTATATACGCTATCTTTACCCTCCTTATACTACTATTTCACTGCCATTTGCCCCATCATCGTATCTCTTACTCGCTATCCCTTCGCGCGCTTCTCTCCATAGCCGACGCATGTGTATGTATAGCGGCTGAAATGCGCCAAGCAGTCGGCCCGTTTTTCATGAGCCCCGCCGCTGTGCTCCGTAAGAGCTTTGTGAACACCCTCGTGAGTGCAACTTTATTCGCGCACACCCGTCGAAATTAAGCCGTTTTCGCTGATATTTATGAATGAAAACGCGCACGCCTCAGACGAGTCTTTTCCGACTTATTTTCTTCTCGAATAATTTGTGAAACTTTTACTTAACGTAAAGTTGACTCGGGCGCTTACGTAACTTTCACGTACAAAGGCATTTTTCATGCGCGCGACTAAAATACCACATAATAATGGTAAATCAGCTCGTTAAAGCCACATTATTACGTACGTATATTTCGTCGGTACTCGCGGCGAATGAGAGCCAGACGTTAATTGTGTGCGAATGCGCCGACAACGAGCCGAGCGAGCTACATGCGACTTTTTTCCTCGATGCACGACCAGCCGACTGATTGATAGATCGCCTTATGAATTAACGCTTTACGATTCATCGCCTCGTATACGAGTGTATTTTCTATTCTCGGGCGCCAAATGGGCAAAATACCAAGTCCTTGCCGACGCAACTGTATCGGTTGACGTACTTAATACCCTCGACCACGACCGTGTGGCAGGCTTTAATGCAGAATTCCAAGCGAGGATGTTTGCGTGACCTCTCCCTCGCGTTTGCGCTCCCTACGTTCGCGTAACGCAGCATCCTTCCCTCCTGTGTTTCGGGCGAATGTTGTACGTGTTTTGTGCGCGGGGGTTGCGCTGTACGGTAAATTATCGGAATAGCGCGCGGAGCCTCGGGCAATAGAAAGGGCTTTTTCGAGGAGCAACGGAACAGCAGCGGATAACATGAATTTATTATATTTTGCAGGGAGAAAAATCGATACCTGTTCTCGACAAGGATTAACAATTTAAATTATAATACAAAACAAGGAGACATTTTTACGAACATATTTTTGTTTTGACCAAATTATGTTTATAAATTATATTTATAAATTATGTTTGAATTTTCCGTTTTTTTCGTACTTATTCATTGATAAGAAACATTTTTAAATTATTTTTTAATGATTTTAAGAGAAAAAAATAACTGAACAATTATAGGGTCCATATTTCGGAATAGGTCCCGTAATTCTTTAGCATATATAAATAAACGAAGAATAATCGTACGGCGCTCGGGCTTTACGAACTCTCAGTTTTCCTGTTTTTGCTCTCTTCTCTTTCAAGCGTTTATAATGTATATCCGGCTAACGAACGACTGCCGCGCCTTGAAAGATACACACAAAGTTATACCTACGCCACTCTACGACCAGACGCAGACACCTACGCATCTCCCCTGAACGATCATTTTAAGAAGTATGTAATATAGCTGTAATCTTTCGTGCAAAGTTATTCTTTACAACAGTAAGCCATTTAAATAAATGGGTTAATCTCTGCAGGAATGTGTGAAAGGTAAGTGAGCAGGAAGAAGGAGATATCGAAGCAAAAAGAAAATTCATTCTAGCTCATTCCCATGCTTAGATTTCGTAAACGCATGGAGTCAAGATAGACGGACAAGCTCGAGAGCACGACATCCAAGGGAACTATAAATTATCCTTGGTCATTTCTATGCATCGTAAAATAATGTCACGAGTAAGTATAATGAACTCATTGGATTGTATATATTAGTCATTAATCACGAATTCACAGCATGAGTGACTTGCCGTGACAAGGAGATAATCGAACATTAGCCGTAATTATAGCTTTAAATCGAACAATACTGATTAATTCTGGGCGGTTAAGAACCGAAACTATTTCTATCAAACACAAGTCACCTGCTTCACGCTGGGCAGAAATCAAACGAGGGCGTTGAAATCAGAAAATCCCACAGAGAGACCGAAATTAAGGCAATCATTTGATTCTAAATACACGGGTATGCGTGTGCACGTTCCTGTTTACACGCTGCTCATCATAGCACGAAAACGCAAGAAAAAGGCAGATATTGATTGGAAGTGTTCAGATTTTTGGTTTTAATGCAATATGCCAAATTTTACGTTAAAGTTATCAGTATCATTGAAAATGCTGGGTAATTATTTATGATAATAATTATGCTCTGCAAGTTTTTTCAAGTCACTAGGCTCGTGATCAAAGAGAAAAATGTTGATTTCCGACGAGCCGGCAGGCTGCGAGCGAGAGTAACAGCGTTCCTTAAATAAAAGTGAAGTGTTTTGATATCGCACTAGCAGCTATACAGCAGTAGTTTGAAACATTCAAAGGGCGTTATGAAAGCCATTTGCGATGAGAAATGAAAAAGTTAAAGACATCAAAGACGCTTGCACGAGAGGATAAGACGACACGTTGACCTCGAAAGTTTGAATAAATCTATCGTGAAGCAAGTACATATTTGTGCTCGCGATAATACTTGCGCGTTCGTACCTTTTTATTTCAATCGAGATGTGAAAAACTACGTTGAAAATGTATTTTATTCGATCAAAGTTTTACCGAGTCAGCAGTTGGCGTCGTTAAGCACGAGAACAATGGAGAATGACGGCGAGTCAATATCCATAGCTGTGTGAGTGTGTATGGCGCGGGCAGAGTGAGAGAGACAGAGATAAAGAGAAAGGAAAGGAGGAGCGTGGGTTAGGGCGTGAACCCCGTAGCGCGCAGCTAGCGCGAAGCAGAGAAAGAGAAAGAGAGACGTCGTCCTGGCCACCCAAAGCTCTAATTACGAGTCGACCCTGCGCGTGCTTGCTTGCTTGCTTTCTGTCTACCGACACGCCATATTTCTACAGATATACCACCCTCTCTCGTTACATGCAAATGCTCCCTCTCTTGGTTTAATAAAGGCTCGCAAGAGAGAAAGGAATGAGATGAAACAGACGCGAGCTTTGGTAGAAAATAAATTAATGAGAAAAAAATTACTCGAGCTGTGCGACTCGCGAGCTGCATGACCCCCCCTCTCTCCTCTCCTTTTCCCAACATACTCCCTCATTGCTGACATTGACACCATGCACACGCAAAAATTTCTTCTTTGCTTATTTAAAAATAATCGGCTGAAAACGACTTTTTATTAAAATTAACATCTCTGAACGAAAAAGTTTGGGCATTGCCGTTCCTCAAGAATTTACGTGAAAGGTGACGATAAATGATCAACGTCATTGCTCATGATATCAAGTTTTTATTAGACATACTGGCACTCTAGTACTTTTGGTGATATTTCATTCAAAAATTTTTACTTGCTTATTTCATTAGATGACCAAATACAAAAACTAACAGAGTTTTCGTTTGAATTTTTAACTTTTAGAACTTTTTGAACCCGCTATTCTATTATAGACACTACATTCTATTTTCATCAAATATGAAATTTGAACTTTTCTTTTTGAGAATAATGATAAGTTTCGTGGTATTAGGTAAGCGCATTCATTTTACCCTCAGAAAAGATCTTAATATGAGGAGTCTTATTCATTTAGCGTCAGAAATATATGGCCAAGTTAATAGAAGAAAATATATCTGTCGGTTGAGCTGGGATATTGTCGTCCAGAAAGGTGAAAACGTCTCTTACTTCATGAAAATATGTCACACTACTTGTAATGATCATTCACATTTTCCGGAAAAAAGTCTACTCTCGGTGCCGCTGAATATTTTTTGCACTTATCAGTGCTAGACTCACTCGTTTACATTCTATGCCTTAATGATATTACGAAACTAGTAGTGCAGCACTGGCAGTAGAGATAAGGAAAATACCGTAGAGAGAGGATAGGGACCATTCGACAAGGCGCGTGATTGCGCATTCGCAAATTGCTACCACCGAGCTACGTTGCTACTGCTCTTGCTGTTTCTAAGCGCGATTTTCATTTTCGCAAGTGCGCCAGCCATTCGAAAGGCTATTTATAGCAGGTAAGCTACGTGAGGATAGGGTTAGAATAGGGCGATATGCACGGAAATTATAATATATATATTTCGAGATTAGAAGTCCTACCATCCAAGAGCCGTATGCGAGTGTGCACGCGCCAAATTCACCGAGATCAGGGCGGTGGGTCCGTAAATTTTCCGATGAATTTAATCCAAAATTCGGAATATCGAGTGTGATCAAAATTTTCGATTTAGCTGCTGACCCGATTCAACACGCAGTTTATTGCGCAAATCGTCTCGGGTCTGAGTATGCGGCCACTCTCTTTCTCTATAATGGACGCTTACTAGCAGTTATCTAATTTAGGGTCCTTGAATACGCCTGATAGAACACAATGATTGAACCATTAGACGACGTCTCATAATCGCAATGGCTATTTTGACGAGTTCCATTCAAGCATTAAAACTTTTTTCTTTGAAACCATGTTTTATAATAAGTATCAACGATGAACATAGCGGTGATTTTTACGAGCACACTTTGAAAATATAATAAAACAATCGTTCTGAAGTAGAGCAAGTTCACACGGTAAAATGATATTTTGAGTGACAGATTTTGAAACAATGCAGCTCATAACGAGCACCGCGAACCTTGTATATTAAATACCTCGAAAAAAGAACCAAACCCTTGACGGCGACTTCCGAGGAACCGGCGGTGCGACATTGTTTCTTCGAGCGGTGCACGCTCGACTTGAGAATGGAGGCAATTTCGAAACGGTGCGTGATCGTAAAAGCCCGGTTCAAAATTTTGCTGATTGGCAGCCCAAACGTCAAAAAGACGAAATGCTTCGATGGCAGAAAAATAAAATATAATGAGGTCTTTTTCGAAGTATCATTAGAAATTGCTCAGCTCGTGTAATGAAACGATACATTTTTCAAGAGACAAGGAGAGAAAGAGTAGATAAATGGGAAAA
This sequence comes from Trichogramma dendrolimi, assembly GCA_034770305.1. Taxonomy (NCBI): domain Eukaryota; kingdom Metazoa; phylum Arthropoda; class Insecta; order Hymenoptera; family Trichogrammatidae; genus Trichogramma; species Trichogramma dendrolimi. Next base: position 266,631 of record JAPMIB010000037.1, on the reverse strand, counting down.
ACGCTTGGCGAGACGAGCGCATAAAAATATAGAAAAACATTGACCGAGGAGAATCGCCACTCGACGGTTCGTATAACTGCACTGGAAATACAATGTGCGTATATATATATATATATATATATATATATATATATATATATATATATATAGTCTCTCAGTTGCTGCCGTACGTACAAACATACAATAAAAGCAATAAGACCCGGGAAGAACTCCCGCGAGACTTCCCTCTCCCACGTTTTTTTCGCTCAATACCGACGACTGCCGCTGGCAGCAGTTGCCGAACTACGTCTTTGCCCGTATATATACATGACGATTTCCATTTACCATCTTATACTTTTTTTTAGCAAACTTCTCCCTCTTGACTTTTGCACTTTCTCTTTTTCTTTCCTACGTCTCTTCAGCGAAAAAGTTTATTTTTTAAAGCTAGTTGATTATGTACCGAGCATTTACATGAATATAATCATTTTTGATTGCAGAGATTTTTATCTTTCTTAGTTGAATAACGTTTATAATACAAAATATAGTTGCGTGGAATTAAATTTTTAAAAGAAAAATATAATAATTTCCAAATTACATTTTGTTTGTTAATTTTTCATTTAATGAAATTGGAATTAAGAATTTTCGCAGCAATCTAAAATTTTTCTATTTTTAAAATTATTCTAAAAGTGCACATCCAATGGATTACGTACCAATATCGAGTCTGTAGCGGGGCACACTTCGACAAAAGTGTAAATTCGGACAAAGAGAAATATGTACGCATGCGTGATCCTAAAGTGACTGAACGGAAGATACCGGCATAATGATCCCACCCCTACAACCTGTTCGTTCTCCCACCTTTCCGACTTTCGAAGCTGCTTGATTATACGTTGCTGCGCCTCACCCCGGTCAGCCCTTCCCCTTCTCTCGTACTGTTTTTTTTTCTTCTTTGACTTTCTAGTGTCGAAAAATCGCGCTATCAAGTACGACAGACGTTAGCTCCGGTATTGTTTTAAAAAAGTGTCGAATATTTAAACAAAAAAGCGATATTAATCATTGCGGCAGAAAATTCCGACTTATTTATATATTCGCGGGTAGAACAATAAGTTAGGCCGTCTGCGTTTTACATTATAAACGCTAAAGTCAAGATGTACGGCGCTTAAGCGACCGAGCGAAACGGCAGAATATATAACTTGGAGAGGACGACTGTTTTATGAGAAAACGAGCGAGCCAAGGCACGACGACATAGCGCCGTAATCTACGAGAACCGGTTGAAACGTGCAGCATGCGGTGGTCACACATATAAATGCTCTCTCACGCGCGTGGACGCTGGGCATATTTGCTCGCGCGAGTAATTCTCCATTTTCGCTTGAAGTATTGTGCATCACCGAGGGATGAGCAAAGAGCAGTTTCGTTGCGTTATCTGCTGCTTTGTGTGTACGGTACATATACATCAAAATGCGGTGAATAAATCCAGTCGCGATCGAGAAGCCATATCGGAAATGGCGAATTCTTACGAATTTTAGCCATGACTGTGACTTTCGAAATGGATCGAGCTATTGGAATTGTTGCTTTATGCTAATACACGCGCTTGGATAGGAGCTCTCGTTGGATACGAGCGCAATATCTGATCCTTATAGTAACGGGCGCGTACGTACGGAGAATGCCAAGGCAGAGTGCCGAGCGTGAGTTATGATTTTAATGTGGCATGTACATACGCACGAGAACTTTTAATTAAAAGCGAAATATACATACAAGGAGAGCAGCGTGTGAAATATGCTCGCTGATTGCCAGTTGCGCGCTCGTACTAAAACCGAGCCAAGAGCATTCGTCTCCATCAAAAGTTCGCTCAATGTTCGTGCAAAAAGTTGCAATTTCTGTGCGCGTCGAATGAATATCCAGTCGACAACTATCGAGTCAACGGAGTAATTAAAAATAGCGACAGGAAAAAGGACGACAATTCGCGCACTCGAAGCCATAATAATTTGTAGCGGTCTTATCGTTGCTGCTCGGCCGCAACACACACTCCGGTCTGCCGTTATCGCGTACATCGAATTGCCAGGCAGAGCCGAAAATCACGCGTAATAAAACACTATCTATCCATCTAAATCCGCATTCGCACGCGTCCCCGTATGCGACCCGCAAGTGTGACTGTATGTATACCCGGTGTATGTGCGCGCGCACAAGCAGAATATAACCTTGCGCTCCCTCTTCTGTAAGTTGCAGTTGCCTCGACGTACACAGATACTCGCTACATCGTTGCGCGTCCTCCTCTCTTTCTCTCGGTCTCTCTCCTTTCGTACTCCCCCCTGTGCGCAAGTCGCAAGTACGAGCTTAAGGTCTATATCGCGGACCGTCAAATGCTACCGGAATTGCTCGTCGTAGTCGTCGTAGTCGTCGTCGTGTTATGCAAACGGTCCCGTTTGTTACGATAGCATGTACCTACGCAGCTATTCAGACATTCGCTCGTTTTGCCTGTATACCCACCCACGCACATACACGCACACATTTATACATTTATACGTGTGCATATGCGCGACGAAGCGCGTTCAGCCGATTGCCCAGTGCTTTTCGAACTAATCCCGCGAATCGTAACCATGTATAACGCTAAATAATCTACGTTTTATATACTTTGCTTTCTACCCTCGTGTGCATGCAGCTATGAAAAAGTACATAGCTATAGGCAGCGAAGTAAAAAGAAACAGAGAGAAAAAATACATGGCCAGAGAAACTGATAACGGTGCTGCGAAAAGTGAGATTTTTTTAAAGCCTTGTGAGTGTGTTTTTTTTTAGGTAAAGGTAGATTGGTAAAAAGAACACAAAAAAGCTTTTGGACCGTATTTCGAAATCAGTTTCTGATTAATTCTAAGTTCGGCCAATTTTCAACGTTGGATTTTGAAAAATTAAAAATAGTGCGAATTAAAATATGTACACGATCGTAAAGCCACGAACGTATTGCTCGCAAAAGCATTCTCGATTACTTTTAGGTTATCCAATAACAGTGGTGGTTTATCTGTCAGAGGAATCATTTGCGCGAACGGTAATGTTGGCCGCTGCCGCTCATAATATTCAAAGTATCGTTTTTCAACTCTGATGCAGGCTTCGCCTCGATAAAAGGCGTTTCTCGCATGTGCGTTTGGCAAAGAGATAAACGCGCGCATGGAAAAAGCTCGAATGGTTGATTGAAAGTTCAAAAAAAAAAAAATTATACACGGGCTCTTACATTTCAATGGGCTCGAGCCGCTATGTCAGTAATAAGCCGAAGCTGCATGTGGTACTTTTGAATGGACGAATCTGCTTTTGTTTCGAGCACTCCGGATATGTCTTTGATTACGAATCAACTGAGATTGTGTAACTTCTTTATAAAATTTATAAATAAATTTTCAGCAAAGTTGGAAAATAACTAGTTTAAATTTTCATGGCCGGTTAATCGATTTCTTCTGATTAGCAATAAAGCTATAGTTTGGCAAATAACTCGTTTTTGAGTAAAAAGTAAAGACAGAAAATTTGCATATTCAACCAATACCACTGTATGGGGCAACAATTTTTTCTTAACGTCAAGACATTAAATTTCATGAATTAAAATCTCAATTTTAGATACTCAATACTCTTGCGCTTCTTCTTGAGGAAAATGAGATAATAAACCACCTGTGTACACAAACATCGCGTTCATAAAATTTTTTCAGTCAAACTTTATAACGACAATCGGCAAAAACTGCCTCTTATGCTCATGAAACATTAGAGATCATCAAAAAATATGGACGATAGCACATTTCGTTCAATCGCTAGTCTGCGTAATAATTAAAAAAATTTTCTATTTCAAACAACTTCTTATATAGATAACGCAGTGATAAATTGATCGCGTTGTCCGCACAAAAACACAATGGATCTCAAGTCGGTGCGTGTAACAGCACGAGGTTACTGTCGATCAGTGCACACGATAATTGCGCGGTAAATTACCTTCAAAGACTCGGATTGGCCGTCAATATACATAATAGGTAGTTCGCGTACGCGATACGTTTGGCATCGGTTATAAACACAAAAACTCACGTGCGCATGAGGCACTTTCGCAACTTTACGCATGCGTATTTCAAGTCGGGGAATTGCTAATGAGCCTTTGACCAATCTATGTTAACGAAAATTATATATTTCTTTTTTTTTTCTACTGTACACTTGGGTCGGTAGGTTGCAGGCGAAAAGTATAAGCTTGTGTATACGCGAGATATGTAAGCGAGTCTCGAAAGTAAAGCAGAATACTGAGCTTATCGGAGTCATATTGGCGCAGAGAACTGGCACAGAAACTGTAAGGTGTGCGTAAGGAAGTCGCTGGTGGTGTAATATACTTGCTAACTACTTTTCTTGCAGATGACGACTGCCATTATTATAATTCGATGTAATCGTCGCTTAATTATAACGACTTGCAAGATTATCATTTTAACTCGTTTTATGTTTTATAAGCTCTTGCATTTCTGTTTTTAGCGCTTCACAGTCTAAAGGAGAGTGGAATCTACGAATTTTGTAAAATACAACACACCAAATTCGATTACAGAGTATCACTAATGTCATCGATATTTCAGTTGAAGAAAGTTATATTTTCAATAAACTTGGATTAGCGAAAAGAAATAAATCTTTGAAAACCTCAATTTTGGTTTTTCTCAATTACATTCGGCGGTGATTCCAGGCAAGTATGAGATGACCACCAAAGTACACGCAATGATCTCTTACTGTCAACAATAACTTATCCCTTTTTCGACATACCTCGTAAACTAGAATACTACTGACTGTACCGACTCTGCACGTGAGGATAATCGTATTTTATCGCCGTGAGTTCCGACGAACATTAAGAGAAAAAACCTCAATACTGCCTCAAAAATTTCAATTACTCGGACAATCACGATAAATTTCATTAGGTATGCATTAAGTAAGTACAAACTTACAAATAAATCTCGGCACGTGACATGTAGGTGTTACCGTATCGCCAATCATTTGAGCACTGAAATCTTCTCTTGTACAAAAAGATTCGAAAAAGACATTTCGCTCGATGGAAAGCTCACTGACGTACTGTAGCTCTTAATTTAAACATATTTCTTAGAGCCCCTCCTGCGAAAGACAAAAGTATAGTGGACCGTATGTAAAGTGCGCAAGTGAAAGTTCGAATCGATGATTGTAGCTCGATCAAGAAGCATTGATCCACGCAATCGAAAAGGCAAGACACGGCACGTCTACAGAATTTTACTTTTACTGAAAGAGTTGAAATTGGATTAAGCGTGCGTAGCTATGCATTCTGACTAATTAAATAGGGTATCATCTGATGGTTTCGACTAAATAAACGGAAATCAAAGCTGATCAAAAAAGAGTCAACAGCCAGATCAGAGTATGCAGATGGGGGGCTTAACTCTTGCGTCGAGCCACGCGCGCGCGAGCTCTTAGAGACAAAACAGAGTGATAAACTTGAAATTTACGACTGGCAGATGTTACCGATAATCGCGTCTAATTTAATTTTCTCAAAAAATCGAAACATAAAAAAGACATGTGTCTCAGAAATGTCGAGTGTACTAGTTAGGCGCACATTTGCTATCAATAAAATCACTTAACAAGCATGTCCGTTGCTAGCTAACTAGGAGCGTGAGAGTAAAAATACAAATTATTGTGAAATTGAGAGGAAAATTGGACAATGTCATTTATCGATCAATCGAATGAATTTTCAATAATTAGTTTATTATTGTACCCGAGACTAAATATCGCGGGCGGAAACGTCAGTGTCGAATGACTTTTAGATGAGAAGTGCATGCGCATGAAATGCGTTAGCGTATACGCGATGGGGTTCAGCGCGCGTCAACTCACACACGCCCGAAGCTTCGAATCGCATAAACACTCGTAACGGCGACAATTAAGCGTACTTATAAGGTTCATAAAATTGCAGTTTCAATAGTAATCTGACTCGGCGCCCGAGTAGCAAGATAGCGGCTGATTTCTCTGTGACGTTCGTGACCTAGAAAGTCGATTAAATGTTTCTTATGCTTACTCAAGGCGCCAGTCTTGTGCCAGTTCATTGTTTACCTCATTAAAAGTCGGAAATCAATCTGACATTCACCTGTTTCAAAAAAATTCAATTTACCAATAATCGTAATTGTCATTGCTGCGTAACATGAGCGTTCCAGTTCCTAGCATAAAATTTTTCTCATCGACACGAACTTTCCATTTCTAATTGAATATGTACAAAGTGCATTACGCGGAGTGTCAGCTTCAGTCGTCGAAGATTCGACGACACAAAAGCGAAGTGTCTCGATATTATTCTCGGGTAACCCGACGCTTACATTCAATATTCGCGCGCGCTCGAGATAAAAGGAAGAAACGACGCCGCGAGCGAGCGCACGATTAAACGTATTTTTCCGCCGTATACGATGGCTCGCGGTACATATAAGCTGGCCAAGAGCCGTGCAAACATGATGTAGACGACAGTTTGATAAATGCGATGGGTGTCCTTTGACGCGATTCCGCGAAAAGCCATAATATTGCTCTACGCGTCGAGGCGCATGTTTCCTTGTGCGAGCAAAGCGCTTGCGCGCGCGAGGCCTGTCGATTCATTACTTTTGGGAGTTCTGAATGTGTATAAGCTTTCGAAACGGTCGATTAACGTCTCAACGCGCGTGACACGCTCTCGTCTCGTTTAAAATAAAAAAAATCATATTTCCTCGAGGCGACTCCGCCGATGGGTCTTTTTCCAGCGTTCCAACGACTTCTTGAATTTATTAGATTATATTTATATCAGAGACCGGAACAATGAAAAAGTTGCACGAAAAACTGATACAAGCTCTAAAAGTCCATTAAAAGTAGTATTTTTTTGGAATAATATAAGCTTATAAATTGAGCGAATCGCATTAAAAAACTTACATCCACTATTGAGTGACTTTTTAGCGCATGCGCTGATAACTCGGCAAAGCTGTACAGTTGCCAACTCACAAGGCCCGTTTAAAACTGCAGTTCACTATCGCATCGAGTGAATGTATCGTCATAACAATAACGATAAATAATGAGGCAATAAAGCAACGTGACGTTTCAATCGAATTTTCAAATTCATTCGTAAAAAGTTACTAATCACCAATAATAAACCGCCGCGCGAAGCGAAAGTGCATACAAATTAGATTTACCAATAGCCTCAGGTGTTAGAGTGCTTGTTTATTCTTGATGGCTTTTCCATCTCACTAGTCTGTCTTAACGAATCATTTTCGGAAATGAAAAAGGAAATCAAATGCGGAGAATTGCAAACTCGCGCGTAGGTGCAACGAAGAGAACATTTTAAAAGAAAAAAAAAGTCAGAAAAAAACCCATACACACGCTGTGCATATATGCATGGATGGAGCTCACAAAGAAGTGAGGGAGAAAGAGCTCGAAATGGGATATAACGCTTGTATTTACGCGGGACGTAGCTAGCAGCAGCCATCATCGAATGCTAATGAGGGGCTGGTATGACTCCTAGCCGAGGCTAAAGCTAGCTAAAGAGAAAGAGAGAATGGAGGCAGTGGTGTGGCGGCTTGATTATATAAATTATGCATTATCTCTCTTGCAGGATTTTTGCTGCGCCTGAGGAATTCTCTGTTTGGATACACACGAGTCAACTGCATATATACGCTCTCGCCTTGCTTCTTACCAAAAACTCCGCGTCCGTAAATACGGCACGCAACGTATCGCAGAACACTTCACCGCGTGACTCCTCCTATTTTTGAACTTTTTACCAAAAGTGCTGAAAACTCAAGACTTTTTCAGTCGATGAATCATTGGAGCAAGAGAAAACATCCGTAAACGATGGGAAATACCAAATTTAGTCCAAAAGTTCTATTTAAACCAGGAATTTTCGTTGTCGAAAAAAAAGAGGAAGTATAGGAACGCCTGAGCCATTGATTGGGTAGTTTCAAGTACCGACTTCGAAAGAGGAACAGATAAAATTTTGATTCAGAGCGCGAAACGAATAAGCACATTCCCCTACGCGGCTTTGAGAGAATACGACAACGTACAATTGCAGTGACGAATACAATAGTAATAATTTAAGGAATGTTAACCAACGTGCATTTACTACTAATTTTAGCTACGAGGAAATACGTCATTACTTGACTCTCAAAAGGGGTTTATTTAATCTATGCCTGCCGACTGACTTTCTATTTTTTCTGAAATTATTTATTATAGCCGCGGCAAGTTCAAAAGTTTTTGTTTACCAAAAACTCTGTGCTAAATAAATCAAGATGAAAATTAAAAATAATTCAACGTTGGCAATTTTTCACATCATACAATGAAATCATCAAATAAAAACGTTCATCATTCAAAATGTTAAGCGAAAATAAAAATGAAAGAAATTGAAAAATGTATAAATTTGTACCATCAGTTGCAATTAAAAAAATTCCTCTGTTATCTTAGCGAAATATGATATTTTTGGGTCTGACATCGAAACAAAAATTTCAACTTCATGAAAAAAGTGCATGCCTTATCCGCCAATATAATTTTTTGACATTCAATTATTCGAGTTCCATGGTTTTTGTTGATCATCAGCCATATTTAATGTTGATTGGGTCACGATTATTTATGTTAAGTTCTCTATCAAATTAATAAAATTTCAAAATAAAAATTAGAATATTGAATATTCCTTGAAGCAATGAAATATGTACCAATGATTGAGATGATACTTTTAATTATAATTCTTTCAAGAATTCTGATTAAATATCGAAATGAAAGTAATATCCAAAAGTCAAATTCAACATCGATACCTTTTGCAAGAGGTCAACAATCAAACGATTTTCCATTCAACTTTCTCAATGCATAAATAATAATATGTGCGACCGGTTGCCGGGCAAACGCACACGTAGTCTCCCAGTGCGAATCATTTATCACTTATTGGTATGCCTGATAGGCCATCAAAAGTCCATAAGAAGACAGGCGCCAGGATGTGTTCCTACGATCGTTTATCGTTAACAACGACAACCGTAATTGGCTCCAGTGCACGAAGGCGATGCTCGTGGCATATAATCATCGCGTATGCTCGTGTGATCGTCGATATAAAAAAAACAGTCGTCCGAAACGCGAGTAGAAAACCAAGTCATGTGCTCAGTGCACTTTTATTTAGACTTTACTGTATGACTCGCTAATGTTCAATATTTCGAGGTCGTACTACAAAAAATTCAATTGACAAGATCATTTCAACGTTGTTTCTGGCATGGTTTTAATGGCCCACAAGGAGCATCTACTAGACAAGTCCTTGGCTTTTAGTTCAAGGTATGAATGTTGATGATATCAATATTATTATTCATAACGCTGTTGCTCAAATAGAAGTCATGGAATTAAATGCATTGAAAATATTTTTCATTTTGAAGAAAAAATGAGTAAAATTGTAAGGATTACTACAAGTCACTTGATATAATAAAGTTATTTTATTTAAATTTTTTTTAATTAATAACCTTTAATTAGTTTCTTCAAATTTATAAAATAGTCTCGTAAGATCTAACAAGTCAATAATTGGCTAAAGTACATAAAAATATGTAGATTAACAATGCAGCACTATAAAATTAAATGTCAGGTATTATTTATATAGTCCTGTTTTATTGATCCACATCTATTTTTATTTTTTTTCTGTCGGTTATTGAATAGTTAGGTGTTTATTGTCATTGTCGTGGTCAACGTGTTTTTGGTTAGTGAAGAATGTTCATTTATGATAAAGCATTGTGTATTGAATATGTTATGGGATTTACAACTATGCGAAATAAAATTGATACTTACCACACATAACTCTGTCGAAAGGATTCATCCAGTCTGAAATATGAACAATTTTATTTTTAATTCGAACATTTTAAAAATGTTATTTTCAGCAAAATTTATTGCGACAACTAAATAAAAAAATTATCAATACTTTTTTCAAAATTAATTGAAAGACTGAATCATTATAATAAAGTGCAATTCCATTAGAAAAGTGCATGCCATTAAAAAGAGACTAGTATTAAAAAATATTTTGTCAAAATTTGCTTGAAAATATTACTAGAAAATAGTTGCAATGATTGTGATTTAGCTTGTTATTGTGCTATAGAAGTGTCATTATTTTATGGTGCTTTCAGGAAATGATAACCAATTCAAAAAATTGAACATGAATATCTGTTTTATAAATAGGAATTTATTTATATGAGGTATACCTGTCGTTGAGATAAACGAATGTTTTATCCAACTGGATTAAATCATTGACAACATTTTATTATTATAGTTGCAAATGAAAATTTTTTTTGAGAAATTATATTTCCTGACAATCCCACGCGTGATATTACATATAACTATATGGTTATTAGATAATCCCACTGTAGATTTAATCCGTATTTTATAGATATTAGTTAATAATAATTACAAGACCTAATCGATGGTAATTTTAATTGCGTTATAACTTTTCGTAATCGATATATATTTTTATTTATTTAAAAAACTTATATTGTTGTAATAAAAGATTATTTTTTTAAATAATTGTTGGTTTTTCTACTGGAAAGAATAATCAAAACAAATCGAGAAACCCTCTAGACTCAAGCCACGCCTGCTGACCGATCGACGGCCGTCGGAAAGCAGATTGTTGGATAAACCTGAAAGATACTTTTCATTCAGCCATTTTTTGGTTAAACCGAAGAGAAATGATTAAATATTAATAATAAATGAATAACATAACAATTTTAACACAATTAATATAATAAATTTAGCTTTAAATAAGTAATAATTCTAAGTAGATATTTGAATTGAAATGAAATTGTTGGAGCAAGCATTCGGAAGCTCAGATTGTTATAGTTCAAGTTAACGATCCCGTAAAATAACAAAAGACACACTCGAAATACAACGATAAGAAAGTTGCCATTGTATTGGCTGTTTGGCATATTCATTGTTCTAAATACGAGCATGTCTGAAATTGACAAGAACTAATAAAGGTGCTGAAATTTGCTCATTCAATTATTGCAACTATTTTAACTTAATGTATAATATACAAATTAAAAATCAATGAAAGGCTTGTTAAATGAATAAAATAAATATTATACCATTAAAAATGAACAAATGAAAATTGTACAAGCCAAACAACATGGAGTTTTTGGTAGATGTTTCCCGTAACTAGCAAAATAATGAATGTAATTACTGTTAAAATAACTTAGTAACTTACCTATGGTCATCCAAGGGTAGCGTGCGATTTCAGGTGTTCCTGGAAGCACACTACTGGGTTGTTGACATGAGCCTAATGGATCAACACCAGCGGCCGCTGTTGCTTGATGGTAAAACTGCGCTGCTACAGCCATATTTGATATTGACGTTAGTCCCGAGGCCGCCGAAACCGAGGACGGCGCCGATGACACCAAACTACCGGGTGTCGTTCCGTTCTGATGGTGATGGCCTAGGGTATAGTTGACCATGGGATCGCTACTGGTGGGCGCGACGTTGCCCGTTAAACTAGCCGTGTACCTGCAGGATTTATCGTTGGCAGCCGAGTCGACGGCCGCAGCTGCGGCGAGGGCAGCGTTCGAGGCAGCCGAAGAGCCGAAGCCCGGAACCATGCTCGAGGTTCCGAAGGCCGCGGCCGCGGCTACGGCTTGCTGCTGCTGCTGATGATGGTGGTGGGCCGCGGCCGAGACGTAGGGATACATACTGCTGCCGCTGCTCGAGGTGTTGGCCGAGGTGACGCGGGCCGCCGGTGAGGTCGAGGCTGAGCTTGCCGAGTGCGGGCTCGAGCCCGTTGGGCTTGGCGAGCTTTGTTGCTGGTGTTGCGCGTAATTGGCCGCCGCTGCTGCAGCTACGGCGTTGCTGAGACTTGACTCTGAGGCTACTGCCGCTGCCGCTGCCGAACAGGCCGCCTGGTGACTACTAGCTGCTGTGGGGAACAACTGATAATGAGACGGATGGTGGTACTTCGGTAGCATGCTATCGATTATAAATTTCGAACTCATAGCGCGAATAGGCGCTACCCAGTACACACTTTGCAATGTCTTCAATTGTCTTCAATTGTCTTCAATGTCTTCGATGCCTCAGTTCTTTGTCGTATAAACAATGCACTCAAACAACAAGTGAACGATTTTGCAAATCAAAACTTTGCAAAAATAAAAAACAAACACGAGAAACTTCGCGCACTTTTTCTTGATTACTGAGCTGCGAATGCAGAACTACGTCGAAAGTCTTCCCAATGTCGTCAACAACAACAAAATCACTGCAAGTCCTGAATAATATCACTTTTTAGCGACGGAGCGCTCTTGCTCATGTCGATATTGCTCTGTCGAACACACATGATGAACTGAATGGAATTACGGCGCGGATACGAGGCGTCAAAAAAAAAAACAACGCGTACGTATGTAGCTCAAGACGCCGCAGTATCGCACACAGCTGACCCGCCAACGCCGACTGCGAAATTACATCAACGGGAATGGATATCGCGCGCGAGCGAGCAAGAGAGAAAACGGCAGTTTTGAATGTGCGCGACAAGTAGTAGAAGCTCCGATGCTGGAGAATATATGGCAGAAATTCGCGAGCGAGAGAGATACTTTCGGGTGGCGCAGGTGCTCGATTAGAAGGTCCGACTCACGAATTGCAGTGGTGGCGCGACGTACTTCTCGGTATAGTCGTCGAATCCTTTATGGGCCATGCACCACGGGGTTATAGAGCCTTGGCCGCTTGGCTGTCTGTTTCGGTGTTGGTGCTGCTGCTGCTGCGCGTGTATATGCCAGAGCTCTCTGGGCCCCCCTCGCCTCTCCTTGTACTCGTTCTCTCTCTCTTGCTCTCTCTGCTTAACGCGTATGTGTGTGTGTGTGTGTGTGTGTGTGTGTGTGGGTATGTGTTTGTGTGTGAGCTTACTCTTTCCCTCGCGCGCGCTGTCTTGTGCGAAACTCTGCGCGATCGGCAACGTACACTAGCACACGCGCGAACGACCGAGAGCCAAGTGTACGTGTGTTGCCGTTGCGAATGTGTATCGGCGTCGGGCAGAGGAGTACACGTGTGCGCGCTTACCACCACTGTGTGCGAAAGCACACTCACACTTGGGCGCGCCGACATGAGCGCAAGCCCAGAATGAGAGAGAGAAAGAGACGCGATTATACCGACTAATACTCGGGCTCTATCTCTGGCTCTGTCTCGCTCACGGGCTCGCTCGCTTATAACCCCTTACAATAATGGCAGCGCTATACGTGTATACGTGCAGCAAAAGTACGTGTATGAGCGAGCTCGCCTGCATGTGTACGTAAGTGTGTGCGAGAGTTTGCGCTGCTGACTTTGGCTCTTCGCATTCGGCTGCTACGCTTCGTACTTTCCGCAACTCCCATGCGCGCTCGAGCTCCCTCCTTTTTCCGTTCGCACACGTCTCTGGCGTGCGTTTTCGAGCTCCGCTGCCCCCCTTCTACCGCGCGTCAGCTATGCCAGCTGGTAAACACGGCCGGCCAATCGAGTCGTCGAGCGAGCCCAGCCACGACCAATCCATGAGCTTGTACCGCGTCGCGCCAAGATGAATGAGAAACTCTGCTCGCTCTCTCTCTCTCTCTCTTTCTGCCTAAGCTGTCGAGCTTTGCCTCCGTGCGTCTCGCTGCCTGTGTTGGCGTCTCGTTTCTCTCGCTCTCTTTCTCTTTCCATCTCACTGTGCTGCTGCGAGCGCGAGCGAGTATCGACCGTCTCTTTCGCTCGCCCAACTTGTCGACTCCAACTCTACGTAGGAGCTTTGCGCTTGTGTGCGCGTATACGAGCGCCCATACTACGCGATATCAACGCGATTCTATGTTTCTCTTCTGTACAGTGACCTCGGCCACTCGTCGCTCATCGTTCGTTTCTTTTGCTCTCTGTGTTCGGGCCGGAGCCTGAGCGAGATCATCGGACGAGAGAGTAGCAACGCCAGGCTAAGGATCATCGTTGCGTCGCGCGTTTTCTGCTTTTTCCCTCCAACGCGTATGGTTTCTGTTTCGGTCGCACACCCGCACGCGCGCTGCTGCTGCCGGAAAAAGTCAACTCAGCTACAGCAGCAACATTGTAGCACTACCCTGTAAATGAGCATTTTTGTTGATTTTATTATGCGCACCCAAACACTGGCTCACGCATAGCCGTGCATTGTAAACATGCCCGAGTAAAAGCCCGTTCGTTGCCATTATACTGCTGTAAACGTCACTTGGCACTGTCTCCCAACATCAAGAATAGCCTCGATTGCCAAATGAAAATATTTTTCATCTTATATTCGAGCTTTTACATGGGAATATCTGTCTCTATAGTCGTTTATCGCACGAAGGGTTAGTTTAGTCAGGAAAAATAATAGCAGGTGAAACAGCAGTGCAAAGTGCTGATAAAGAAGATGCATTTACGAGAGCTTTAGGCGGTTGATGTGTTAGGGTATGTGCGAAAATTTTTATTCTAGCGTGAACTTTTTAGTTGAGCTTATGAGAATTAAAACACTCACCTATGAATATAAAATAATGGGATAGAAGATTCAATGGAAATTTAGTATTCTCAAAAAGTAAATTGCAGTAAATCACCACTTACCGAATTTTTCTGATCCTGAAACAAAAAAATACGTTTTATTCTTAATCTGAATTCTACATTAATTTGAACGTCACACATTTGTATTATTTTAAACAATTTATGAATAAAACTCAATAGGAATAATCATTATGTAATATTTTATATCCTTGAATTAGGAAAATGATAGCGAGGCCCAAAAAAATTTCAAGGTGTGGTTTTGACCTTTCATGGCATATACTTCTTTAGCCATTTATTATGAGTAACAAACAAAAATATCCATGGTAAACGTATTGAGAAAAATCATCCCTTCATTCGCAAAGTATCGTTTGTTAACATAGTTACTTCACCCTTGAAGACATCGAAAATCTCTTGCGACTCTTTCATACATTATGAATGGAAAATCGTTCTCGAAACCGCATCCATTTGAGTGGTTTGGACACAATTTTTTTTCGATCTCCGCGTGAGCTCGCTTCTAATGTACGTACAAGTCCATGAACTCCGTTTCACAATGAAAGAAAGACCTCATATCTCATCTCTCTAGTAGCCATTATAAAAATTTGTGATTCTACTAGGTACGTGTAAATTTCTGACCGAGAAAATAAATTTCTCGGTTCGCAGGATGCTTAGAATCATTTAAACGCTCATCTATAAAGAGCGTTACCATAAATATGGGAAGTAAGTCTAGAAAAAGAGCCTCAAATGTTTGTATTTCATTGTCAAAAATGTGTTCTGTCGCAGTGCTCACTTCACGCGTCATCCAGTATTTAAAATTAAAAAGTTCAATAATACTTGAGAACCTACATTGTTGCAATCAACACGATAGGTATACGCAATAAATTATTCACAACGAGCATTAATAAAGACTTGTACGAGCTGCTGCTCAAATTTTCTTTTCACCGATCAGTTGAATTTCAAATTAAAGGGTCGGAAAACGTTGATTCTCGCGCGATTTTTGCGCAATACGTGCAGCGTCATACCACCCAAGTCGATCCTAGTTAACTTATTGCTTGGCTAGCATAACAGTAGTACACGTACGTGACCGACGACACCTTATGCTTATCGATCGATACTCCGAGTCTAGGTGGTCTCCTCGTGCTGCGACTCTGTATGTCTACTACGCATAAGTGCGCTGCAATGCACGTGCGTGAACACGCATCGTGCTTCAATCCATTTAGGCATTTTAGCCGCTTGAAGAATTTCATTAGCAATTTCATAATGTTAAAATTAATCAATTCCATATAGATTTCACGACCCGTTCGTGTGAGTATACACATGGCATTTTCATCAAAATTAACGCATCGTTTCGTCATGCGACGTCGTTCCGAGGTCACGAAATAAAAATTAAAATTGTGATACTGCGTACCTGCAGTATCTGCTCAGTACTCCTTTTCATGACAATTATGAGCCATTTTAACTCGTATAGCGGTATCTTATATACCTATTTTTAATTTTTTTAACATTGACGACAATAATTTTGCTTATTTAGTACATTTAGATAACTGACGCGTCGCTCAATAGCATCGTCGTATCGTCTAATGGCCAGTATTATTTACAGATAATTGCAGTAAAATTAACACGTTTTGAAAATAATTGATAGTACATCGTTACAAGGAAAAATGAAATAACAAAATTTTTTTTTGAATATACTTTTACTTCTCTTGTACAACTAGTTTTCAGGGTTTGTTGGCCGAACAAAGCGAAAGACATAACAATAAAACTGTCTTTCAAATCTACATCTCAACACTCCTAGGAATAAATTGAATTTTTGAGTGAGCAAAAATCTTATATTGCAAAACCGCTATATTTGCAAATTTGAAATTTAGCGCGATGAAATTTACCTTAAACATATGTGAAGTTATAAGCATGTGATAAAGTTAAAAAATAAAAATTAGTCGAAAATAGTATGGGCGGTGGTCTTTGCTCGGCATACTTGGATGCCTGCGTTTTAAGCCAGCACTGCGAACCCCAGATGAAGCTAGGATAGCTGACGATCGGATGTACACTGCTGCCATCTACCTGAGAAACATTCAAGCTTCACTATTTTTCCCGTTGTTGTTGTAATCTTTTTGTACGTATTTCAACAGCTTATTTTTAGCTGAGAATTTTTCCAATTCACAAAAAAATACATTACAATGACTTCTCGACATTGAATGAATTATCACAAAGTTCAATGATTTCTTGATATTATATTATATTGAAGTTGTTTCGATAATATAAAATGAATTGACAAGTATCAAATTGAAAATAACTAAATACTTCAACCTGGAAATTAGCAAAAACATTATGATAACTTTATACGTTGAGAAAAAAAGTAAAAATTATCAAATTTTACAGTTGCTACATGTAGCTAATACGTATCTGTATTACCAATAGAGCTGTTTGAATTTGTTCTATTATTAAATAGTAGTACAAGAAAAAGATATTTATAAAACTGTACCATAAAACTAATTTTTTTCTTATTTTTAATGTTGCATTAATTATCTTTTTTGATTCCGTACAAAAGTTCAACGCATCATTATTATATTATATTTTACTATTAATTATAAACTTTTGATAAAACATTTTTCATTAAAAAAAATAAAAAAAAATAAAACCAAGACATCAAACATAGTATTCATATGAAGTAGGAAAAAAATTAGGTGATATTTTGATAATCAAGGACTCAGATTGAATAATATTCTTGAATACCAATTATATTTTTGTTTTATTTTTTCTGATGTAGGTGGGCTATGTTTTTTATTTTATGTCACACCCACAAATACGTAAATATTTTCAGTGACTTTTTCGATATTATTACTAGAGTATAATAATAAAACCATTCGAACAATTGTTCGTAACCATCTTTTTTTTTAAATTGTATATCCATGAAATTATACAAATGTTATGCAGGATATTGTTATTACATTTAAAATGCAATAATATATGTGTACACAAAAATTTTTAATTTTTATTAACCGATTACGAATTTAGAATAGACAAGATCAATATCATTGTGATCATGAGCGTTAGAAAAGTAAAGAGAAGTCGGCAGCAAATCAATCGTTTCTTTTCTGCAAATATTGCAATGCAACTTTTGCAGACCACATACTGTTACTTATCCCATACAGACGGGTCCACTTAACGGCATCAGCTGACTGCCGCTCACAGTCTTGTGTGTGACTCGATGCGTTTTACGGCTACTTTATGACGCTTTATTGCGCCATCAAAACATAAAATGCCAAGCTGCACAGGACGAGTGTAAGTACTGTTATAATGCTTCTAAAGCGAATCTCTCGACTTTTTGGACAAAAATGTGGTATCGTTGAGCGAACCTCGATCATCGTTAAATATAAACGTTTCATTGACAATTGGCTTGTCGAAATATACGTTATTTATTTAGTGTTATATCTGACTTTCTTATAAGATTCTTTCAGAGAGTGATATTTGTATCTATTTAACGAGTACAAAAAACTGATCTATAAAATAAAATTTTAATGATGGGTTCAATGAATTATGGTTAAAGATATAAGTATTTAGAAGCAACTCATTGAATTTGTAAAAAGTTTTTCTTCGCATATAATAGAGATTCATTTGAAATCTTTGATATCATGGAATTATCAGTTTTCAACGAAAAGTTTGAGTAAAAATATATTTCATCACTCGTATTGACATTTTTATTAATTCATAAATCTTTTTTGAGGTTTTATGAAGTCTGTGATTGACGTGTTGTAGAGAAACATGAATTAAAAGAATATTTGATACGTGACTCATTGAAATGACATAGTTTTCAATACGTTATATAATCTTTCTCCAATGAAGTCAATATACATAAGTAAAACGGATAAGAAAATATCCAAAAGTGAATAAGCTAAGTGAAAGTAGAAACTCTAATTTTCCATGCGCTGCACTAGCAGACCTTTTGGCCCATCGAATTCTGTATATTCATAGCTCCACTCGCAGTGGCGTCATCTATCGTGGGGTGTATAGATCTACTGGGTTTACATAAAAAAAATCTGCCTGCTTCACCGACTGAAAATTCGAAATGTTACGCTGCCACGATACGTACGAGCATACGGTGCGTTGTCCTTTCCTGCGACACCTGACCTTTCCGCGCCTATACCCACCCTGAAAACCCCCTAAGTTAACACCAGCTGAGTGCCCCATAGTTCTCGAGCTGTTCGCTAGGGTATTGTACCGAAGGAGCCAGAGGGGGCTAACCTTTGACAAACTTTCAACAAGGAGTGCTCGTGCATTGCATTAAACATATCACGCCGTCTTTTGTACTTTAATTTGATCTTATTTTACATAAATATTTTGCATTCGGATCGGTTCATTTTCGCATCAATTGTTTCGTATAAGCTGTTTTACATTGCTATATCAAATAATAACTGTTTTTATTTAGTAAAAACACTTTTTCAGGTGCGTCCTATCAGTAGCATCTCTCAAGATTTTTCTATTACGTTGGTAAGATTTTACTTGTTTACTATAATTGTTTATAAATAGGAAAAAATGGTGAACGATGCAGATATTTTCTTATCGTACATAAAAAGCTAGTAGGCTCATTAAAAAACTGTTTGATATCACTCAATAGCAAGAGAAATTATTACAGAAATATTTGGAAAAACGGGGTAGCTTTTATATGAAAAGAAACTCCTTCATGCACTAATTCGAACGACAACAATATATCTCTTTCATTAATTTAGGTAACATTATACGAAACTCCAATAATTAAATTATAAACTTTTTACTGACTCCGAACAAATTAAGTAATAACATTTTCCAATGTCGATAAATCCACCAAAAATTAATTTTGATTTTTTGATAGGACGAAATTTTGTTAAAAACATGTTATTTCAACAATGAATTTCTTTTTCAAAAGATCTCCGAATTGGTAAACATTTCAAATTAATAGCAACTTTAAAGTATAGCTAAAAATAACAACAAATTTAAAATACCAAAATAAAAAATTCAATCGAGTCTTCTGAAAGTAATTTGTTAATTAAACGAATTTTATTTTGTGTGAACACGTTGAATTTTTAGAATCAATATCTACGTCACGGAAAATCCATTAGATTCATAACCTATAATTTTTGCACTACGTATGGTTTTGTTAATACGTCGCTTTACCGGATTCCTAAATAAATGAAGAAACCACTCGTGACCATCTCACTAAAAGCAGAATTTAATGTGAAGCTGTGCCATATCCGCAAAAACATAATTTATCGCGCTGTCTTTTTCCGGAGAAATGCCGCAACCTAGCACTTTTCTTCTGCAGCGATAAGAAGTGTAGCGTTAGAAGTAGAAGTAGCGCAAATTTATTAGTTTTCTTGCGAATATGATGATTATAAGCTATTATAACATCTTTTTGAGACGTCCTGCAAGTGAAAAATAGTCGTTCAATACTAGAGGGTAGAGAAATTTACTTAAGCATTATCATAATTTAAAATCAAGATTATAGCTTTGAGGTGTAATTTTTTCGCATGTTTTCAACGATGTATGATATTACAACGTGTTGGGATCAGCCATAAATGCCAATACATTTGACTGGTTTTTCACGAGAAATCAACATTCCATATAACTCACAGAGATCCAAATAAATAACACAGTGATTTTTATATTTATCATTGATCTTATACTTTTCCAAATCGAGTATTATCAGTTATATTCAGTTTTAATGTTTAGATACAGAAAATTAATTGTTTTATTGATTGAAGAGTACATTTATTAAAGTTAATTCAATTAAATAAATGAGAAAATAATTTAACGGTTACGGGTACGGTACGTGTACGGTACGGGTTGGACTGTATGAAATAAATAATCGTTCAGATATGTATTCAACAAAGAATCAATATTTTTCAAAACTCAAAGTTTTTATTGGACCAAGACACCGGGTCTTGAACGCATAAGCACCAATCGATAAGCAACAGTAGATTTTTTAATACTTATTCACATCTTTCTATATAAATGATACAAAATGTCAATGACGCTTGATTAGTTCACTTACCATGAAAATTGGTATGTATTAAGTTGTAATTCTCAGGCAACATTTTTTTTGAAATCTAACAAAGACAATAGGTTCTATATTACAAGCTGATTGATTATTTTAAAACTGAAATCAATGATATTCTCGAATTAATACCGAAAACAGTTCGTTCTGACATACTCCTTCATTTGTAATTTGAGAGTGCTACAGGAAAGAGTTAACCGATGGCTACCCACAAAAATAATGTTGTCTCGGTTTTGGAATCAGCTCATCCTTAGTTTTAACCCAGATGCTGTGATACATTAACAGCCTACTTCAATAAGGAAATCTTGCTATGAAATTGATCTATTTACGTGTGGCCATGCGAACGTAGTTTTCTATACAAAATGAAAAAGAGTTAAATTTCAAGTCATTCAATGCACTTGATTGGTAGCAATGATGGCAATGCTCGTTAAATGTTTTTAAAATCAATTTGAGAGGTCGTTCGAGCTACTTCATTTAAAATGACTCAGAGAATGCAAGAAGTTTTTGATTAAAGCGTATTTCTTTTTTTTTTTGCTTCAGCGAACTGGTTCTTGATATTGCGATTTAAAATTGTTTGAAACGCCGGTGAACGCGCTTGACAACGTAGTCATCATCCATGCAAGTAAAAAAGTACTTGTCGAAGAATGTTAACTTCAATATTTTACAAAATGTTTATTATTGGCAATTCGCGGAGCCATCACAATTTATTTAATTTCATATAATAGACTTCCTTAATGAAATAACAGAGTAATATTTCACGAACAGCACATTCCAGTAAAATATTCATAGCGAGATTGAACGCTCCTAACATCCACTTCAGTTCGATAAATCTGAGACCTGGTGATACTCGGCTCATCCGGAGCCGATAAATTTAGATTGAAAGCGATGAATATAGGTTCTCGCGGGCACAAGCATATACTTTTAAAACTTAATATCGCTATACATATGAGAGCTTTGAGATGGCGCGATGGCGCCGTAAAATATAGTCAACGTCGACATCTTCGTTTTGTAAGCGCATCTATACGTATAGGTACGCTGGATACACTGATTTACAAAAGATATAAAATTTAAATAAAAAAATTTTCTATTTATGCTCACTTTGAAATCTCATAATTCCATAATTTAATGTGCACTAGGGCTGAAAGGAAAAAGCAACTACTAATATCAGGATGATTTTTATTATCAAAAAAGTAACAATTCAACAACTATTATAAATTATAATGGGACAATAGAAATCAACGGTATACCATAGATATAAAACTAAAATTAAATAAAAGAACCCTTTTTCATCAATTTTAAACACTTTTAAATTTTAGTATCTACGATTTTAGTTACTTGAAATAGAATAAGCTTATTTTGTGCTAACAATGTTCAACGCACAGAAACGACATGGGACATAAATCAAATGAGCTTGAAAAGCTCTAAATATGTATATTCAAAATCGAAGTTTAAATATTTTTTTTATGAAATTTCCTGCCAAAGCGAAATGATAAAAACATCAATATTATTACAGGGCAATATCAGAGAGAATGAATTAGTACTGCGGCAGTGTGCACAGAGTAGTTGAGAACCCTCTCGCAGGATTTACGACGTCAGTTGTCATGCGGGTGATTGCTCGCGATTGTCGCGAATAATGCACATACGGTGGTCTTGACTCATAAAGCGGCCTCCTCTCGTCTGTGTACACAAATACATGCATATAAGTGTATACGTGCACGGCCCGATGACACGGTGACGTATATTTGACCGCAAGTGTAAGAATCCGACCGAATTCATATATATAGATGTACCCAGCACCGAATTTAATGTCCGATAAAAAGCGAGGCTCGATTCTCCTATATATACGTGCAAGCACGCATACACCGCGCGTCCCTGTGGTGAATATAACATTATTATACATATCGACAGTGGCCATGTGAAGAGACTACTTTTTTATAGATGTTCGACACGCTTTTTTTTTATCGCCCAATGAGACATTGAAGATCTGTTATATGTGTCGGGCTTCTGCGTGCCAATCACGCCGCAGTTATATTGCAGCTTTTATTGCGAATCAACTGTTCGGACTTCGTTTGGATCATTTGCGACGTTTAATATACCCTAATGTCAATCCTAACGACTGAAGTATTCAAAAAAGGTAAAAAAATTTAATAAAGCTGTACTTAATTGAAATGTATAATCGAGAGTAAATATTTAGAAAAAAATTAAAAAAACAAACATTTTATATTTCATTACGCTTCATAAAATGCGAATATTATCGTTACTCTGTTCTAGAGGGGAGGCGCGTATAATAAATGACTTTTACGTTATTGGACATTGAAAGTGAAATTTCATTTTGACACAAGTGGCTCCAAGATCGTAGCGATGATAGGACATATCCATATGACCAACGATAATGCGCTTAATTAAGAAGTAATTTATTTGAGAAAAATCGTATCAATAACGCTTGCACGCAGAAATTGTGTTATCAAGTGCTCGACTGTTTCTTAATATGCTAATGTTGCTTTTTCGATACAATGTTTAAACTTACATTTTTATTGAGCCACCAACGTGTATTTATAAGTACAGCGCGCAGAAGAAAAAAAATTGCTGTACGTATTACAAGCAGAAATCTATACAAGCCAGTTATTTATAGTTACGTTAATACACGATTATTTGTGGTTCAGAAAAAATGCTGTTATGAGAAAAATAAAACAAAATATTATTCAGATATTTGTTACGCAATTTTAGCAAGAAAATAGTTGTTTTAGAAAGCAGATTTTCATCTCGATAAAACATCGAACAATCGAATTGATTTCGAAAATTTTATCTCGTTAAAGCATTGAAAAATCTTGAAATTAGCATCTTTTTTCGAACATCCATGAATACAGAATTGAGAAAAAAGAGAGAAAAGAAAATCACACGCTACTCGTTTCTACGGTAGAGACGTCTCTCGTGCGATTCGAAAAAGGGACGCGACTTTCATGTTATGCTCGCCTGCGTGCTAGAGAAAGAAAGAGCCAGATAATATATGATAATACCAGCTGGGCCGCTTGTTGGCTCAAGAATGAAAGGGAGGGGGAAAAGGAAGAAGAGAGAGAGAGAGACGGAGGGGAGAAGAAAAAGAACAGGAGGCATAGCGCGCACACACTCACTGAAACACATCACGAAGTCTGGGCGTGGTGCCGGCACGCATAGATTCTCTCTCTCTCTCTCTCTCTCTCTCTCTCTCTCTCTCTCTCTCTCTCTCTCTCTCTCTCTCTCTCTCTCTCTCTCTCTTTCGCTTCTTCTTCTCCAGATATCGGGGCTGCTCCCCTCTCCACGTGCGCAGACTAAAGCTGGCTGCTGGTTGCCAGCTTGCTTCTCTCTCTTTCTCTCTCCCTTTCATCTGCGTCAATACTTTAGCTAGCCCCGACGCTGCGAGAGAACAGACGTTTCATGGCTTCTTCCATATACATACAATACATACTGCACGTTTCTCGCGGGTTTTATCGCGCATGCATGCGCAGCGCGTATACGTATATACAGCATCGCAAGAGGTACTTTGACTCCTGGAAAAAATGTACACAGAGAGCTTATCAAGTCTTGAAGCTTGCAAAAACTTGCGCGCGCGAGAGGAAAACTTTTTTTTCTCTCTCAGGCTCTTTGGCAACGGTGCGAGATTAGAAGAGCGACACACGGGCGTGGCGCGCGCGCAGCCTCGTTTATACATGCGCATATAGACATAGCACATAACTGATAGCGTAAGATGGAGTATAATATATTTGGAAGGAAAGTACGTGCTTGGGATAACTGGAGCACGCCTCGTCATATTTCCTCGTTTAGAAAATACGACAAATGACGGCTTCTTTTCATACGTGCGAGCTTATTTAATTTTAGAGAAATGCTATTTTTGCGATTGATAAAATATTACCATTTCTGTCGGAGTGCCGTGATAAAAAAGAAAAATAACGTGTGATGAAGTTGGAACAAATTTGATATTGCAAATAATGTACGGTACAGCTGGAATGCTTTTACTTTAATTCGATAAGAAAAATATAAGTTTTGAAATACCGATCCAAACACGTCGTCTGTAAGACTTTATTGTAGATAAGTAGCATATTATTATGATGAAGCTCCGAAGCATTCCAAGCGATAGATCACTGCTTATAACTTACTCAGCGGAGAAAAACATCCAAGGAAACCGATAATCATTTGCATAGCGTCGGACCGAACGTAATAATTAAAGTACAACGTGAACTCGTTAAAGTCGAACAATGCAGCGCCCAGAGAGTGAAGCGTGCCGATGATAATTACTAGCTCACGGAGTCGAGTGAACAACAGCTCGATCTTGAGGCAGCTCGGTGCACAGCGAGAGCAGTCGGTCGAGCGAGTACTCGAATAATGTCTCTATGCGCCTGTCTCGATAATGACGCTATCTCTCATGGCTTCGCTCGATCATATACATGTACAAAGCCCATTGAACGATCAGTTTGAGCTTTACGACTGGATTTACGATGGCCGTTGTATAAAGCCCGCGCCCACCGTGCGCCGATCAAAATTCGCATTACCGTCGCGGCAGAGCGCATGTATATAATTAGCAACCTGATGGATAGATCACTTCCGTCCGATCTTTTGCCGCCTTGTGCCAAGCGCACGAGTTGCGTACTGCATCAAGATGGAACGATTTCAATTTTTGTTTTCGTATTTATTCGGATGCGCGTGAAGAGTTCGGGCACTCATGCGCCCGCGCGCTATTCATCTGAAATCTTTTTGTTTATCTTTGAATGTTTTACGCGTTTTATTGGTCCAAGTTTTCGCACTCCAAGTGTTATTGACCACTGTTTTTACGATCTTCCGCTTATATCGGTTTCAAGATTCATTGCTATAACCATATTCACAGCTTGCTTTTATGGTCACGATTATGAGTTACAAATTTTTGCTCGAGAAATCGTAAAACATAATTTTGGTCTTCGTTCTTTTTTCTTCTAACTCTAATTGAATTTTTTTTTTAAATCATTTTTCTTTTTTAATTCAATCCAATTTAAATGTTTTTGACAACTTTAGTGAATTTATTTCGAGATATTACAAAAATAAAGTTGTATATAAACACTACATGAAATAGGAGGATAAATGTAATATTGCGATAAATCAAAAAATACTCTTGAGATGCGTTACATATAAAGAATATTTTATACGCAAAAATACTCAGGAGTAAAGGGAGAAGAGCTTTCGACGTGCTTTGGAGCTTCAGAAATGGAAATAAAAGTATTTGTCGCTAACATGCGGACCTCGAGTGGTTTTGGCGTGACTTAGAAATGGGTTTAGAATACGCACGACACATGTTGAGCTATTTCGCTAAGGCTGCAACATATAGCAGAAGACGTGTTTTAACGCAACATAGAAGCAGTGCAGAGAAGAAACATCCGAAAGAAAGATGAAAAAGAGAGTCAAGTAGTTTATTTGATGGCCCCGTAAAAGGCCTCTTTTATATTTATTTCGCATTTTAAATACTCGCATAAAATCGGCAACTTTCTGCGCCACGTGACACATTTGACTCGAGGCGTAAATCACTTGGAGTGTACGCGCGTGAGATCCGCTCGCGAACTCGATGGATGCGTCGAATTTGCCGACGCAAGATTCGTTGCGCCGCCCGAGCGCAACTAGCGATGCAGTGAGAGTGTACATTTCATTTTATGCTTTAGTGAGATTGTAAATGTGTACTTTTTAAAGATTTTAATCAATTAAAAGCTCGTTACCGATAGATATAATTCCATTAGATCCGCGATGAAGTCGTTAGATGTAAATTTCATTTACATGGATACGCGTGATTACGCAAATACACGACCGTTGAATAAAAAATTAAAGCGACTAACATAAAGCAACTATCTCACAGACAAATATTTGAAATTTAAAAAAAAAAACATAATATAAATACTAACGGGCTTACTTCAACAAGCAAACTTTCAAGCACAGATTGAGAAAAAACGTACCAATTGAATATTGATATATAAATCCGAGAAATAAATTGTCCTCCTCCGAGCTCGTCATCTCATCGTAATTTACACATCAATTGGACCTTTTATCGAACAGTCAGTGCAGGAATTTGAGGGGACGGCAATAAAAAGCTAACTATATTACCTCGTTCACATCGAAGAGAAAGGCTTTTTCCAATATCCACGGGAGAGTTGCGAGCCGATCAATAGAGGCCGATGTGCTGCTATGTAAATACATTGAGTAAGTAAAGGGGTTAGGCTATGTCGCACGTCTTGGAGACAAAAAAAGAGAGAGTAGCACGTTTGATTGGAGAGTATTAACGGATGAAAAACCTCAGATTTTGAGGAAATTTTCTCATTCTAAATATTCTAAACAGTCTATAAATTAAAATTAAAAGTCTTACAGCATCTTCTTGACTCGTCGACGTGCACTGCTCGTCAATCTGAATGCGTCACTCGGCTCAAGCTTCTTTTCAAGGTCGAACACAGCTCAGTTGCAGTAGCAGGCCTAGACTCTAAAACAGCTGAGTTTTTTACGATTCTCTCTCTCTCTCTCTCTCTTTTTTCTCTTTCTCTCTCGGTCTCACTACGTATGCTGTGTCACATCAGGTACTTAAACTGTTTACGATCGACAGGGTGCGCGGGCGGCGGCGACCTTGCATCGTAAAGGGGTAATCGCTCAGCCTTGAGAGTGCGAGTGAAAGAGACAACTTTAATACACATGCACGTAACGGGTAAATAGTGTACATGTGGGCCCACGCCGAGGCGCTACGGAGGCAATCTTTTAGACTATTTTTCACTCTTTAACTAGAGCTCATCAATACAGGTCGGGCGTATTTTTGATGTTTCGAAGTGGAAGCATGTAATTTTTCAGTGTTTTGTAACACGAAGTGATACTGGCTGCTAGTGTTGCAACTATTTGTGATCAACATTTTTCAAGGATGAACCTCATCGACGGTGATTGAGGATTTATGTTTGTGGTATAGTAAAATTATTTCAGTAGCCATTAAGTAAATTGATAAGTGCTTAAAAATGATGATGTTGCTACTTAGATAAATTTCGGTTATTTTACGTAAAAAATTCAGTCTACTACGTAATTTTTCATAAATCATTTTTATATAAATAAATTTATTTTTTGTTTGTGATTAATTGATCTAAAGTGTTTATCAATAAACAAGTTTTGATACAGTAAATGTCACATTAAGTAAATATTCATTTATTCAAATATTTTTGAAAAAAAATAAATGGTAATAATATTTGGCACAAACTACTTACTTAGTAATAAAGGAATCATTTCAAGCTTAGTTTGATCAATTTTAGTACCGTGTATATGAGTGAATAATAGTGGCAATACAAATTGGGTCTGCAAATTTGTAGTTCATTAACAGCTGCACCAATTTTTCGTAAATTTGATAAAAATTATCTTTTAAAAATTTTCAAATTTGAATTTAAAAAAAACTTTTCTTAAGAATAAATGTTGACCATCGATATTTTTAGGTGATCTTTGCGACGGCATCATTTATAAATCAAGTCTGAGGGGGCAACATTTTGCCAACTTTATATAAATTTTATAATATAATCAAAAGTAATAAGCTGAAAAATAAATTTTTTATTTAAAATAATACTTAAACTTTCAAAAAATTAATTTTAATTTGTGCAAATGAAATAAAACAAAACTTTTTAACTCGCCCGACGGTTCAAAATACTTTATTAAAGTTGTAACTTTTCATTAAAAACAGTTAAAAGTTCATACAGACCGCTCACGGCTTCTGCAATATGAAAATACTTTTGCCTAACCTCAAAGTTCTCAGCAAATTTCCAACGAAGTATAAAAGCAAATAATGCTCAAGTTGGCGTTTAAAGAGGGTTATACTATGCAAACATTTCAAATTATTGCTCGGGTGCACGCGAGCGACTTTTGGCCGCATGGAACACGCACAGCCGCCGTCGGAAGAAAATTAAACTCGTAAAAAATGATAAACCAGCATGCTGCATAATTTGCATTTTCATAACTTTTCAAGTCCGTTGAGATGTACATATGCTTGTTTGCACATATATTAATGAGATACTAGTCACTGGAATTATGCACTCAAATTTTGAACATGCTTGAACGTTAAAAATACCACTTTTTAAAAGCCTAAGCGTGCAAATAATAATGAAAATTTCAATAAAATGGGAATTTAACTATGAGTTGCTTTGAAATATCAGTAATTCCATTCATGAAGTAGCACAATTTCTTTAAACAAATTATCATTGTTAATAAAATAATATAAAGTATTTTTATTTCAGTGCAAGATGGTTTCTGAATAAATACTGATCGGATTCTAAAATTCTAGTGTTGCTGAAGGAAGTTGGCTACCAGAGCAGTTTATTTCGACGTTTGACAGTAACAAAATAAGAATGTTCAACACAATTGTCATTTAACCCCTTTAACGTGGCGTCTGCTGGTTACTCTTTTAAAACCACATGAATGGCTATTCGTGTATAGATGAGAACCTTCCGCACAGACGCAACTCTAGCCACGCTGCAGCTGTTGCTCTTGTTCTTTTTTCTTCTTATAGTTATTTTATCCAGGCTGTACAATCGTGGCAAGGCAGACTTACCCATCCCAGAAAAACTTGTCACGTAAATACGCTTCAAATCCGGATTTGAAAATCTGTCTTTTTCTTTCTTTAATTTAGTATCGTCTTTTGCTCTTTTTTGTGCTCCTCTCGCATATATGTATATCTATATACGTGTACCAAGAGGCGGCGAAGGTCATCGTCGCCGTTGCCGTCGTTGTCGTCGTCGTCGTCATCGGGTAGAATGATTCACGCGATGTACGATTATTTTGGCTTCGAGGAAACAGGGGGAGAGAAAGACAGAACGTGGATGGAGCCTCCTACTTCGCCGGTATGTTAATATCGCAAATGTAATATCGCATTGACGAAATCGACGCTTACACGGGGGATAGACGCGAGATGGGATGTTCGGAAGGTGATTGGAAATGTCGATATGGCCGCGTCTGATGAAATATTGGTAGAATTGCTGCGGATAAATGGGTTGGACGAATTCTCTCATGTATAGACGATAATGCCACAAGTCATTGGAAAATATCTTGTGTGACTATACGACAAGATCCGCAGCATTGCTCGTGATAAAAGTTTATTATTCCAATCACGTAGTGTGGATTACGACTTTGATGACAATATAGCGGAATATTTTATCTTTATTCGAGAAAAAAATTTGACGAATTCAGTGCGATGCAGTTCAAAATAAGCGTTATATTCATATACAATTTGATTGATTAGTTCAAGTAATTGAATACGCGAATGAGAACATTTATGGTGCGATGTCAACTTTATTTTATAAACTAATTTTTTGCATTTGAAATTTCAAAGGAGTCGTTAAAATTAAAATTTTTTATCTCTTCGAAGCAAATTCCAGTCGTTGAGCAAATTGTTTTTAAATTGAAAATCGACAGTTGGATCATATCAACGACCAACCATATGAGAAAAAACTACAATAAATAAACTTGAGCATCAGAATTTATAAATAATTTTGTATGTGAGCAAAATATTTAAGGTATAAACAAAAATTTAAACGTTCAAATATATTGTTTCGTATTTACAAGGGAGACATTTGTTAGAGCAAATAGCCACGCGTTAGTGTTTGACTATACCAACATGGATTCGCGCGTGAGTGACTACATCATAATTTGAATGTTACGCGAGCCGTTATAATAATCGTCAAGCAGCAAAATAAAAGGCGACTTTAACACACTCAGAAACGTTTCACT
Organism: Trichogramma dendrolimi; assembly: GCA_034770305.1. Taxonomy (NCBI): domain Eukaryota; kingdom Metazoa; phylum Arthropoda; class Insecta; order Hymenoptera; family Trichogrammatidae; genus Trichogramma; species Trichogramma dendrolimi. The sequence continues at coordinate 236,456 of JAPMIB010000037.1, read as the reverse complement.
TTTTACGGCCAATTTTCAAAGTACCTCGCGCATCTCTTTCTCGCTCAGTTTCTTCTCTTGCACAAGTCTCGAGTACACAGACACTTTTTGCGGACAAAGTTGCATGAATTTATAAGCTCAAATCGACGATAATCGCTGGCAGAACTTTCCTACACGACGTAGAAGCAGTAGCAGCACGCATTCTGCTGGATTTTTTCGCGACTGTGTTTTATATATTGTGACCCAAAGAATTCCGTCGCCGAGAAACGGAGCTTCGCGCTCGGCCTGCTTGATTACTGTAATTAAGTCTGCAGAGTCGTATTCTTCATGAGTTCAACGATACCGGGTAATACGTAATGTGCAAACACTTATCCGTTATTAGCGGCCATTATCATTGGACTTCTCTTTTCGTTCGAGCGTGACTTTATTATGTATGTACCTGCATAATATACTGCACCGACTGCCACATCCGCTTTATACATTAAACTGCTTTATATGACAGTACCTGAGCAAATATTTCTTGTGACTTATTCGAGGTACGGCGTTTATTCATTTACATTTTATAAGTTTTTATATATTTTCATAATTCATCGATAACTTCTTTTTGACCTGCTGCATCATATTGTGGTTTTTTTATCTATTTTCTTATCAAAAATATCGAAAAGATATAATTATAATAAATCACTAAAATAAATAACATTTAATAACTCGGGAATATAATTCTATTTTAAAATTGCAACAAAATTCATGAATGTTTTAAGTGATTTTGTTTTTTTTTATGGAATTCATCCGTCTATGTGCAATTCAATACCTTAATTTTTAATATTAATTCTGATAATTACATTTGTAATAAAATAACTTTTGAAACGCGAGAAAACCAACATCGCCTCGCTCGATTCTTCATAAACCCATTAACCGCATCCTGCTTTAGCGAATGAACAACTAAAAGCCTGGATGCAGCTACTTAGCTCGATAGTCACACATGTGGCCTCGTAGACGAAAATGGCGCTAGCACCGGCGTGCCTACGGCTCTACCCAATAAGTATCGATCCGCCGGCGTGTAGCATTCGCTCTCTATCCACAGCAGAAGCCACAAACACAATGGCGCCCATGTGTTTAGACGCGGCTAGTTCATTATCGAAAAAAAATTAGCTATTTTTGAAATTTCAGCTATGAACGATAGCTGTGCATTTGAATAATCGTAGTTATTACACGTACGCTATTGGGCTCACAATGAGAATAGATATATAGATATACGGAGTCTGAACTATATGAAAATTTGCCAACTGGGATTGTTTAAATTTGTGAGACGGTAAATCAATACATGCATTTATTAGTATGTAAGTTAAAGCTAACAATTACAATATTTATCAAATATCACATACATTTATTTTTTGTCTTTTCAAAGTTCAACAAAAGAACAGAATAAAAATACGATGCAGGTTAAAAAAAATTATAATAAAATGATCAATACTAGCAACAACATAAATACCACGTGAAAAAACTATTTTTCTCTGCGCACTCTATTATGATAAAAAACAAGTGGGGAAAGAAAAAAAAACCCAAATCTCTGCTCCCTTGAATCTCGTAAATTGCCATACTAACGATTTCGATGGCCAAGAAGTATAAGAGCTAAATGTGTACACCAGCAAAAGGCTGCGCGTTGAAAAAAGAGGAAACATTCGATAGTGGATGAACCGACAATGTAAGTTTCATAGCAAAGAAAGTGCTAAAATAAGAAAACAAACGAAAATCTTACATAATGTAGAAAAAAAACTGTTACATTGTTCTCTACTATGCATGGGTAAAATTTGACTCAAGCAACTTTTGAGTGTCATAAATAGATGAAAACTAAGAATGCAAGAGAAAATTACATTTTTTTAATGAATACCCAACGTTACAGTATATTTGTTACACCCGTAAGACTTTGCTATATTCACCGACATAACATCGTCTGGCGCTCGAGAAAGAGTGGAATGACTTTTCTCTTCTCATTCTGCTTCTCTCAAGAATACATATAGGCGGTAGATTAAACAAAGAACGAAGAGAAGTGTGTCTTTACCCGCATCTCTAGTGTGCGATGGGGCGGCCTCTACCCTCGATTAGGCTTAGAAGCACATAACTTGGAGCTTCTTCTCTTACGTAGTGCCTCTCGGACTAATAGTATTTTTTTGATCATTTTATGGCACTTGAAATTTTGAAATTGATAATAATCAAAACAACTATTTTTACATACTCAAAGATTTTAAGTAAATATATTTAAATAGGAAAAAGTAGTTGAGTCATCACATATGCGTCGACTTAATATTGCGCTCGTATACTTTAGCTAATCGGTACGAAAACACTGAGTTTATGACTTTTTTACGATCTGAATCTGACAGTTACAAATACACGCTTCATTAGCTATTCCAGTGCGATGATTTATGACATTTTCGAAGGAAAAATAATTGACTCTACAATTTAAACTCTTCGCATTCGAATTAAGTTTACAGTTACTACTTCAAAAATTCATTTAGAAAAAATGATTCGTGAAAATTTATCAGTATCTAGTATTCGCACTTTTTTCAAAATTTCATTAAGTTAACAATTTCGCACTGGGGCTGTACTCATTTAAGAACACGAGCATAAATATTTTGAGCGAAACTTTACTTAAGCCTATAACTTGTAAAACTTATTCACTTAATGAAGTTTCAAAATTCACGAGATAGAAGCAAAAGGGTCTAAGGCGAATCATTCCCTCCCATCAATGAAAATTTTACCCGTGAGAAAACTTGAATACATGCTTGCTTTTCTCTTGAGATTTGTCAGCGAAAAACAAACGAGACAGACAAAGAGAGAAGTCAAGGTGTAAAAGATACGCAGGTCTAAGAATAATTAAAGTGAAAAAGCCAATTAACTGCTGCTATTCCTGGCTGTGAAAAGAAAGTTCTTTATTCTAAATGAGAAAATTTATCCAAAATATTGAAATAAAATGATAGTATTACATGTCAAACAAATAGCATATAATCGTTCTTTATTCAAGAAATATATTTTTGATATAAAAAAAATCAAAAAACATTGAAATTTTTTTAATTTTCAATTAAACGCGTTTTGATACGATAATTCAAAGTATAAAATTTTCTTTACGAAACACACAATAAATTATTACAACTTTCAAGTGAGTAGCAGTCCAAGCTGATGAAAAGAATTCAAGTAGTTTTAAGCCTTTCCAGTTTTGGTCTGCATTTTTCTTCATAAAGGATTGCGAAGGAAAAATTTTTTTTCTATTATACATGCTATTCTATACACAATTCTCTTCACCTCCGGATTGAGGGATGAGAAGAGAAAAAAGTTGGCAGTTCTCGTCACGTCGACGAGCAGCAACAAGCGTTTATCACTTCAACGCGATACTGCGCTCGTAGTTTCCTTCTCTCGGAAATGAGTTTGTCACTGGTGAAGTCCGTGCATTCGCGTGCTCAACAAAGTGTGAACGACCGCATTAACGCGTGACAATCACCACGGTTCGAGAAAGAGAGACAGCAGCCGCTATCCTCATTATCGTTTCACGTCTGTGTACTCCGTAGTTTTTACGATCCGTGCGTAAATGTGCGAGTCGTCTACGACTATGATTGGTCTATGGTATTATACACTCGTTCAATGACATATTTTTTGCGCGAAACAGGCTGTTTGGAAGTCGAGAGTTAATAATTTTTCAAGCAAACATCCAGAAATAGCAGTAAAAGTAATTGAAAGTTCATACTCCGTGTATAATGTCGTGCAATTACCTCATTGAAAAAATACGTTTGTTCACAACTAGCTATTAGATTTTTGTATAACATAGATATTTATCATGTAATTTAAATGATAATATAATTACAATAAAGCTCTTATTATTCTATTTTTCCAGGTTTCGTTACCCTGTAAAGCCTGAATTCATCGACTTTTGTATCAACACATGTTTACATGCGAAATTTTACGTCCTTTGAGAACTTAGGCTCCAAAGTACGATCTAAAGCGTAAAAAGCAGTTACAAATGATTCAGTAGTGAAGAACGAGAAAATTACGAAAAAAAAAGAATGATTTTTTTCGCAATGTTACCGCAGACTTCATGATAAATATGATCTAAGGTGCACTCGACACCAAATGTATTACAGAAAATTTTAATGAAATTTTTTATTAATCACTTCTTTTAACAAAATGACAAAAATAATGCAAACATTTTTTAATAAACAGCTTATTTTTTTCTCGGAAACTATGCAGTTAAAAGAAAAAGCTTATTGAAATAAAATAACTCAGGATTGTTCAAAATTACATGTACAAATTTTTTTTTACAATTTTTAGAATTAATTTTGTTTTACTTGGGAAGCTTGGAAAATACAATTTCTTAAAATCGTCAAGAAAAATTCTGAAAAATGTTGTCGATCTTCTTCAATCGAATGCCTGACATTTGTATTTTATAAACTTCCTTCGCAATTCAATAGATTTATAAACGAAAAACACACTAACAATTTTTTCAATGCGAACACCAAAATTTTTTTTCTCGATATAAATGATGGAAATAGCAATCGCAACCGTTTCTGACGAATATCGCAATAGTCCCAGAGATCACAAAAAAATGTTCAACTCGATCATCATGCATGCCTCAAAATCTATCGTCGTATGTAAAAATTAAAAACTTTTAACATCAATTTGAATCGAGATTGGAAAAGAATCGGATGTTTTCATAAAACAACAAATATGTGTTTTCGAAGAACCAAAACGATCGTCAAGGTTGAAATTCTTCGGAGATTCTCGATATCCAAAGGCGCTGACCAACAGACATTGACCACATTAATCTCTTTTACTGTGAGAAATTAAGTCGAATTTAAAGTAGGATGTAAAATGCGATAAAACAAAATCAAATTTATAATATCACAGAGGTGTGTAAAATAATCAGAGTCTCGATTGCGCACAGTCCGCAAGGGGCCAGGACAATTAAATAGCTATAAAAGCTCGCGTCAAGTACCTGTGCGCTCGGGAAAAAGAACCCAGGAAGCCAAGTCGTTAATTTTCTTTGACATTGATGCCTCGAGTTGCTTATAGCTACATGTCATCCGCCGCGTATAGCGCGTGCACGGCTGAACGCGACGATAAATAACTTACGACAAACAAGGCCGTCGTCTCGCGCGCTCACTCTGCAGCAGTCTCTAGGCGCACATCGTCGATTGCAACGAAGATGACGACGCCTCAGCGTATGACGACGAAACGAGGTCGCCCTTTTATTTTTAGAGAGAAAAAACGAACGCTTCGATGAGCCGACACAATTGTTTCGCAAAATTCCTCACATTTTGTTAATAAAGTATTTTTCCGTCCAATGTGTTTTCAATAACTCAAGCAATATAGTTGGCAACGTTCTCTCGATGCAAATTTTTAAATAACACATCGAACAACAATAGCGACGAACAATTTTTTTTTATTCAAAGCAATTAGTTGGAATAACCTGTTGTTGAACAAACGGTTACACGCCTCGATAAATCAGGTCTATTTCTAATCTTCTCATATTTACAGTTGTACGTTAGAAAGCACAAGGTGATTCTGGCTAAAATTGTAACATAAATTTCACGTGCGAAGCACCTCTTTCACATTTGAAGAGAGAATCGTTGTTTGAAGCAGCTGTTGTTTGGCAGAGACACAATCGTTCATCAAAAGTCACTTGGTCCTTTTTTGCGCATCAAATTAGGATTGTACTCGAGAGTGCAGCATTCGCTTTGGAATGAGCGTATATACTACAAGTCACCAGCACCAATCGCATGTGCGTCCGTACCTCAAACCTACCGCAATCAGCGCCACAAGCTGACGCACATCTGGTTGCACGCGTTAGAACCGCTTTCATTAGACGTGAAACGAATCGCATTTCCAGGCCCGTGATGGACACGTCTCCGTGACATTTATCCATTGTCCGTGCGCGTACGTCTTGCAGATTTTTTTAGACGCTAGCACATATGTATATCACGATCGTGTCATTTTCTTTATTTTACCTAACCCTTTAACCTGCTCGCACACGAACCCAAGTACGCCCCTTTTTCGATTTCTCCCACATTTTTCGTACTCCACATACATCTCATAAGTTAAAATTTACGCTCTACGTACGTGTTTGCTTTCCGTGTACTAAAACGACGCGGAGCGAGGCGCTGAGGCACAAAGGAAAAACTTGTTCCCGCCGCGTGCTGTAGCTGCGAAGGTTGACGTTCGCACTTTCGGCGAAATATGCAAATTGCGAACAAAAGCCGAGAGTGGAAAAAAGTGCGCGCGCGAGCAAGTTTAATACGCGGCTAGGTTGTCGGGGTTGAGGGGGGAGAATAAAAATGCTCGACTCCGCATGGAACTAGGAAAAAATGCCGGAAGAGACTCGAGAAAGAGCTTCATGCTGTATGTGTACAACATTAGCTGATGCATGTATTGTGTACGCGCAAAACAAGGGAGTATTTCTTATTTTTCGCCAATCCAAGGGGATTATAATGGCCGTATACGTATCAGGCAAAAATATTTTCTAAACAACGTGAAAACGAGAACAATAATAATATATAGTCGAGAAAACTATTAAGAAGCAATAAAATATTGACTTGATGTGGTTGAAATCATTACGAACGTTCTCTATGTCATAGCCTGTATTGGAGGGTCGTTAAGTATACACATTGAATTATAATCGAAAATGGTTGTATCAAAATAAGGCAAATGCGTTTTACCGAGCATTGCGGTTTGCAGAATGTATATTTTATTCCCAGCAAACTTCAAGGTTAAAAAGAAATGAAAAGAGAGAAAGAGAGAGAGAGAGAGGAGAATCGAAGAAGAATGGATTGTTAGCCATAGGGAAAAATATCGAGCGCATATTATAAGCGCGCGCATCCGAAAGAGGCTTTTGCTGCCTCGGCAAAGAGGGAGATTAAACCAAGCGCGCAGGAAAAAAGCGGCGTGTTGACTGGCTCTTAGGGCCTTCTCTTACTCTCTCTCCTTAAGCAATTACCAGAGCGAGTAAAGGCTCGTCGAAGGCACTTATGGGTGGCTTTATCGGGTAACGCTAGGTGCGCGCTGTTATTATCATCCGCCGGAGCGCGTGAGTACACCCGAACGCGACTTTCTTGTGGCCGCGCGCAATCTTCCATTATACAGGCTTCGAGCAGCCATGGCAGTCCAAGAAAGAGAGAGGCCCGAGGGGAGCAGCACGTACAGTCTTGAAAAATAACCGTCGCAAGACAGCGCATTAAAGTACCTGATAATTGCGTTCCGAGCCCGACGGAGAGAGGCGGAGCAAACCAGCCTGCGGAGCGCTGCATCTTTTCGAATGAAACAAAGCCACGCGAGTCTGTGGTTAAAGGTATTATATGCCTGTATATCTATACGGGCTCGCGAATAGGTGCGCTCGAGGAGAAAAGAAAGAAACAGACAGAGAGGAGAAGAAAAGATGAAGAGGAGAGAAAGAATCGGAAATTTAGAAGCCATCGTGAACATGGCTCTATCGCGAAGCTCCTCATCAGACGTTACGTTTTATTGAATAGCTGCACCACACGCGGCCTGCTGCGCTGAGAAAAACTTGGCTTTGGAGCGCACTAAGAATCATCATTCGACGCTTAAATATGATGCTAATTAAGCCGTGATATCTGCCATCAAGGCATAATTGAAGCACATGCTTTTTACGATTTAGGTCAATTCTTAGACGCTAACTTAGTGTTAAAAGTCGATTCATGTCAGTCGGAGGTATTCCTTCCGTAAGCATAACGACGACATGTGATTACTTGCGCTACGCCAAATACATTTTATTTTCTCTACTTTTCTCTCTGCATTTTTACTCAGTGGGTATGCAAGCACACGCTTTGCCTACATATTCTTTCTCTCTCTCTTAGACGTCGTTGCTGGTCCCCTTTCCGCTCTCTTTTCGGAGACAAGAGTCTTTTTCATATATAGCCCGTGCAATTTATTCTACTATACTCATCTCAGCTCGTTTCTCCGGGCTTAATTAAAAACAGACGCTCATAATAGCTACACTCAGAAAAAGAACTCGGTGATGGCTGCAATTCGAGCTTTTTTTTAGTATACCACTACGCTCCAAAAATTAATATTTTTATTTTATTGCAGAATATCTATCTCAAATTTTTTTAATCAAGCGAAATCATTTATTTCAGCGTTTCAAGGGAGAAAATTGAGTTTCAAGGAGCAATTTCTTCGACGAAGAAAACCATCATTGAAACAGAAAACTTTGCGTATGAATATCGTATACTATGAAGTATATTGTTGTGACTTTTCACGCCACTCGACGCAACAAATTCATAAGACATGAATCGTTGAGCACGCCACGTACACGCGTACATCTACGCTTGCACGAGAAAAGCAAGAGGCGAGGCAAAGGTGAAAAGGGGCGCCAAGGGAAGAGCTCGTGCGAGTCGACAGCAGAAATAAAGAGTAGAGCGAGTCGAGAGAAATGAACCGTTTGCTGCTTGACCATCCCCGTGAAGGCGAGCGAGCGCTTCGAGCAATGTCCGAGAGATATCGACGTAGCTCTCGAGCTAGCCATGTCCTATGAATGAGAAAGAGACCGAGCTATACTTTATCACACGCGAGGGGGTGGTAAGGGTCAGCAGCGACACCAGCAGCGTAGAAAACCGTTCGAGCGATATATTTCCGACGGAAAGAGAATGAAAGAAAGAAAAAGAGAGAAAGAGAGGCAGTGTCCGATCTATGTATGAATGAATATAGACGATACTATATGCGAGGGGAATGAATAAAAGAAGTCAAATAATGAAAGAAAATCGAAGAAATGTTGATGCTACGTGGATTATACATGTATGAAGTGAGCGTCGAACGTTGAGAATGGCGTAACTTCTCGATTCTCTGAACCATCCAGCGAGGAACTGCGCAGATGATAGACAATGTGCGCGACAATATAACCAAAAGAAATGGCTTTAGCTTTATTGATACTCATACACACGTATAATCAATCGTAGAATTGCAAAGGTAATCGAACTGAGCCGAATTCCGATAGATTAAATCGTCTACTTTATGTAAATTTAAGTAAGAATATTTACAACGAAGAAAAAATTTTGTAAATCTGGCTCACGAACTTGCTATCAGTTAGAATATTAGAACTATTTTAGTTCATGCGACTAACATGAATCATTTTATTTTTTTAATAAAAAATTAACGAAAGCTGTTCACACACCGAAAAAATATTCAAGTAATTAACGAATTACCCCATAAACTGCCTTCATGTACGATTTGTGCGGCAGCAAAAGCAAAACTGTGGGACTCTTTTTTTTAAATGCTTTAAAATCCAAGCCATAATTTTACGTGATACACATGGCAGTGAGCCGTAAATAAGCGCATAATCCAAAAAGAAGCGATTTTGCAGGGCATCGCTGCTACCCGCGCCCACGAGTTTTGTGTGTGTGTAAAAAAATGAAAGAAAAAAAATACAGCGCGAGTTTATTCCCTCTTTCTTTGGAATCATCATGTACACCTTCGTACGAGCAATAAGGAAGATAACGGGCATCGTTAAAATGGAGGCCGACGATGCGCGCATGCTTGAGCGCAGCTGTATTATGGACTTGATATTCGCAGATAAAGCGATATACTCGCCCCGAACAGAAAAACAAAACAGAGAACAGCACAATTTTCTATACATTATAGTGCATTTAAAAGTATAAAGTGAATGTAACACGACTGCGTAAAATTCCAAAAATATTTCGCTCAAAGCTTTTCAAGACTTTTTCGTTTTTTTTCATGAGCGTGCTATTTTTTTTCAAGTAAAATACAATGAGTTCATTTCAAACGATTTTATTTGTCATTGTTTAGAACTAAAGTGCCGTTTAAGCTCTATAAATGTTAATAATCTTCAAATAACTTAAAATAGACAATGAATAGAGTTTAAACATGGCTTAGTGTGTATAATGCAGAAAATTTGACACTTCCGATTGTAAAAAGGCAATCCACTTTAATGCTGAATCTTTTTTCTGCTCATAAAAGATACTTAATGTATGTTAATAATTCATCTCAACTGGTAGCTCTCACAAGTTGTATGCGTGCATGTGTACGGGCGCCGGATTCATTTTGTAACGCTATAAATTCTTTTTAGTACTGATAAAAGAGTTAGTAAAAGATTTTAATGTGCCATAATGGCAAGGTTTTCCTTACACCGAGTTTCGTACTCTCTTTTGCTAATTTTACAACCGCTAAAATATGCTGTAAAAATAGTCGTCACTTTTGTGTACGAGTGAAAGCGAGAGAAAGACAGAGAAAGAAGAGTGAATCTAGACATGATTTTACACACCTTTGTAAAGCAAGTTTAACTAATAAAAAACCCGAATCCTGTTGTAAATAAGTTTTAATGCTGTTTATCTCTATAGATACTCAACGATGCAACTTCAGATTGACGCTATAAAATCAATAATCCGTGATGATTACAATGACCACAATTCTATGTGATATGCCCATAAAAAGAGCATTACATACGGGTCAAAAACAAATATTGTTTTTTCAGCATTAGTCTATTTTACGTATTTATAAACGTAAACAAAATGTAATAATTTCCTATGACATTTTCAAGTATATAAGACATCGTATACAGCATTGATTCTTGAAATAAAGTCTATGTTAATGCATTTGAATGACCAAACACAAAGACACCTTATTACACATGACAATTAAACCAGGTGTCTCGTCACATAGTTTAAAAACAGAGTGATTTAAATCGATATTGTTTCATGCTTATAGTAGGCATATAGCAGACTCCGTCGGACGCAAGCGACGGTAAGTTCAGAGTAAAGTCGAAGAACAGCACTACAAGCTCCCTCTGTGTTTAAAAATTGTTCGCACAAATTATTTTGCCCTTCTGACCAGGACTTTTTCTCTATTTTGACAATCCGTAATTTCATAATTTTACTCTTTGATCGTCCTCTTCTTTCTGAGGTACATACGACATTTTTCCCAATTTTTTGCGCGCTCTCTCTCTCTCTCTCTCTCTCTCTCTCTTTCTCTTATTTCCTTTTTGCGTACGCGAACTCCGCCTCGGGATATAAGAGACAGAAAATACATATTTTACACGGTGCATTCATGATGGCCGCCGCATCTGTGCTAACCTGTTTTTCTGTCTTTTTCTTACAAATAGAATAAAACAGGATTTTGTTGCCTGACGAGCTCGGCCCCTTTCACGGGGCCGGACATCGACCATGAGAGCCGTCGGAGTACCATTATGTTTATCTACTCACTGCACAGTGAAACACAAAAGAGAGGGACTATCTGCAATTTTTGTTGCTCTCAAAAATGACTCCTACTAATCTAATTTTATTTTGCACCATTAATGAGGGGTCAACATTTTGATTTATTTATAATAATAAATTTTATTGAAGTGGAGACGATGAAAAAAGTAAAAAAAAGTTACAACTTTTCGTATAATAGTTAATTCAAAATAACGTTCAAAATAATAGAGATAAGAAATTGCAGTGAAAATGGCGTAAATAATCGTCAAGACAAACATTATCAAAAATAGTAAGTAGCTAGTAATTATCGTTAGCTTGCAAAATAACAAACACAACTTAACTAAGACTGAAGAAATTTACCTGGACGAACAACTCTTTTAACCTTGTATACGGATAGTTACTCGAAGTGGCAAATGTGAGAAAATTAATTTAAATCGTGAGGTGAAAAAAAATTCGAAGTTGGGAAAAGTTCAAGACGAAATTTCGCTGAATGAATTAGATTTTTAAAACTCCACGCTTCAACAATCTCATTACAATCGTCAAATAAATTTATCGTAAGCAAAATTACGCGGACAATTTTATAATAATGAAATGTGAATCATTGATTCGAAATTGCCGACTCTTCATAAATGTACACAAGAAAATTATTAACATCACGACATTTTTATTTCGTAAATTAGATATTAATATAATGATTTAGATTTGACAAATACTACCAAACTTACTGAAACTAGACTCTATGACCGCAAAGTTCATTGTGCGAGGAATATGATATCTTTTCGGGTAAAGGATACGATGGAAAGAGAGACAAAAAGAGAGAGAATACCAGTGTGTTTAGTGCGATGGCTCGTAGATGGCGGTAGCTAACAAGGCTTTTTCGATCGTTTTTTTTAATCTTTTCACTCGCTCTTTCGTCATATTATCCTTGAAATTTTGGCAAGAAATCGTAACGGTTCGATTAAAAATACTAGAAACCGTAATTTACGTACATTTATAAATCATCTCATGACATTTTTTTAATGAGGACAAACATCGAATTATGCAAGAGCATCGATTTTATTCTTTCGACTCATAGAAATAATATAACGGAATTTTATCTCTCGAAAAGAGAGATCGAAAGTTCACCTCTTGAATGATACTCTAAAATTAAGATAAGGAATTGAAGCGTAGGTCCCACAAACTGCTGCAGCATTAAAACTCATAGACGTATATTTTTTCGATTTCCACGCCTACACGCGTTACATTCATGAAGCTTCTGAAGCAATTTCGATTCGTCTGCGCTTTTATTCTTTATGCGCACAAGAGAAGGTGATATTCGCCAACTGTACTTTCTCTCTGTCCCTCTTTCAGGTTGTGTCTTCTCTCTTTTTCCCTCTCACTATATCCTTTCGAAATAAACGGGAGCCACTTTAAGTTGCTTCGATAACGAAATTCTCGAGATTTGCGAGTCGAGGAAGACTTCTCGCTTTTCGATTATCTGCATTCCACCCTCGCCCGTAGACTCATCTAGAAAAATAATTCCCCTTCTTTCTCTATGCTCTTCTCTTATTTCATATAGGTTTGGCGAGGCTTTATTTATGTTACGGAAACTTGCCCGTGTGCGATTCACATTCGCTGTTCCGCACGTGTCACTTACGCCGCTCAAGGAGCTCAAACTTTTAAGTGATCTTATCTGTCAGGACACTATCAATAACGCCCAAGCTTCCAGAAGGCGTGAATGTTTATACGTGAAAGAGAAACAAACATCACGCATGCAAAGCGGAAAGAAATAGGGAGAGAGGGGAGCGCATCGATCTTATGTCAGGTTATGTCAAGATTAATGCGTAATTAGGTTCATAAAGCCTCGAGAGCGATGTTTATCAAAGCAAAACAGTTCGCGAGGGAAGGCGGCACGTGTGTTTTTGAGTGTTAACGATCTAGTGGTTTGTTGAAGAAAATGAGCATGGCATACGTAAAAGACGATCGTTATTCAGAGCTTACGAGCGATAAAACGCAACTTTTTTCACGCTCGTTTAACTATTTTTGGCGTGATTATTTACAGGTTAATTAAATGTTTACGTGAACTTGGTAATGCACCGCAACTAATGCGCAGCAATTAAATAAATGTTAACGAGACTTAATTGGGTCAGGGACTCGAGTAAGTCGAGTAAAAGTTTATTAAAGCGTCAGAAGCAAAATTCAAATATGTCGATCGGCGGCAGGCGCAGGCACCTTAACACCGATACGAAATGGCATACTCTCGGAGTGTCGCGTCAATTTTCGTTTCTCGCGCTCGAGAGCAGTATGTGCCAAGTGCGTTTGGCAGCGAGCGAGAGAGTAGCGCAAGCACCAGAGGGGCCATAACTCGTAATCTCGCACGAAATGGCGTTGAATAGCGACAGCATTGGTGGCAGCGGCGGTGGCAGCAGCAGCAGCAGCAGCAACAGCAGCACAACTGTACGTACGTGTGCAAAACGAGGCACGTATCTCCCATCATCCACAAGGCGAGACACGCGGAGAGAATCGAAATATCGCGTAGGGGGAGAGGGTGAAAGGGCGCGCGTATATCTACGAGTAGTGGATTCGCGTTTCCAGTTCAAAATGTTCGATGGTTCGAGGGGGTGTGAGCAGCAAGAGAGAGGCTTATTAGATACATTATCCGATGCAAACACATTTCTAAATCAACAATGCCTACGTATATCTATGGGTATGTAGGTGTGCGTCAAGCATGTTCGAGTCGTATATAGCTTATGTATACGGCCTGTTTATTGCAGTCGTCTGTCGCAAAACGTTTGACTGATATGAGTGATACATTGAAGCTACTGGCGCGAGACGAGGCGTGAGCGACGAGTTCCTCTGAATTTTTCAAGAGCGTCGTCCGGTTCTCGCATGCTGTATACTCACGGCCAGGCAGAAGTAAATGTATGGTGGAGAGCATTAAGGCGCCTTTCGACGAGATTTTTATACCAGTGTGATGAGGAGATGGGAAGAGCCCAGCTTTACATTTGATTTTTACGACGACGACTCATTATTTATAGATGGTCGCGATGCTCCTGTGCAAAGCGTTAGAAAATGTTTTAAGAAACTACTCCATTGCTTATTTACAGCGACAAGACGCGTAAATCATAAATTTGTAAAAATAGAGCAATATTATGAATTCGAAGCAAATATATCAAAATGTGATTTTCAGATCGATGATTTAACATCGAGGTGTGGCATTAGAGCAAAAGATTCAAAAATCCAGCTAATCCGGCGGTCTTTGTCGAGCTGGTAAATCGGGTATAATATGCAAATTCATCCCACGCCAAAAGATTATAAGTAACGCGCAAAGGGGCTTGAAGCAGTGGCGTCGCTCGTAGCACGCTACGGACCTTTTTATTTATTTATTATTATTTTCTTCTTTTTTTTTCATTATCCGCCCGGAATATTCAAGCTCGCTCGGCTGCGCGCGTGGTCTATCCCGTTATTACATTCCCGCGACATATTTCACGTATCCCTGCAGCATTTGCAACCCCAAGGCAACAGAGGCTGCTGCGTATTCGTACGCATGCAAACACAGTGTGGTATTCATAATATGGACTTTTCTCATCTTCTTCCCTTGGGCGAGGAGAGCGAGAGCCCTGCGCGCGTATAACGAACAGAGCGTTCAACTCGCGCTCGACGCGAGGGGAGGTGGCAGCATCAGCTCGCAGAATCCCGGCTGGAAAATTCTCGACCAACCTGGTGGGGAGGAAAGATAATAGAAATCAGGAGAGAAATGCTGCCTCCCCACCAGTACTGCTGGTCTTCGTCCTCGGGGATGCGTGCGCGCGCCTCGTTCTGCGCTTCCACCCCTGCACTCGCGCCAGACTTCCCGGGGGTTGCAGCGCCAGCAGCTCCTGTGCCTTGATCTGCTACAGAGTTGGCGCACACGCACACATGCACACACACACATGCACATACTCACACGCGAATACAACAATATGTATTGTATACATGCATACTGTCTCTTTCTCTCTCTTTCATTTCTTTGTACATGTATACATGTATATATAGGAATCAAGGTTCAACGGAAGGATTGCCCGATGAGAGAACGAAACAGAGCAAGAGAATATCAGAATAAAGTGGGGGATGACTCTCTACGCTCAGTGAGTCCGATGTAGCCACGGTACAGGCAGTTTGCCTCCCCATTTTCCCCTTTTGTGAAATGCTCAGCAGCTCTGGGTAAGCGCACGTACATACGCGTACGAGTATTGCGCGCAGAAAAAGAGATGGAGAGCTCTTGAATCCTGCCTTGCTTGCCTTGCCTGACTCTGCCTCTCTCTTTCTCTCTCTCTTTCGCTTCTTTCGTATGTGTGTGTAAGTGTGAGCCGTATATACCGTCGTTGTTCGTCCAAGTGCTACTAGGCCGAGGGAGCAGAAGCGCCAGTAACACACGCAGTCAGATGCCGGCGACCTAAGTGGCAACAACGGCTCTCATATCGTCTCCACGGATCTTCTCTTCATCACTCCGGCTTTTCCTCTCAACTTGCGTCTCCATCACGACTTTGGATACTTTGTGTGAGTAAACGAGGAGCGCTTCTTCAGCCTAGCTCCTCGAGTATCTTCATCGTTTCTCTCCTTAAGGTAAGTTTCGAATTTATTTATTTAGCAGTACCGCGCGATTTTGCTTATGTTTTTCACCACGGATCATTTAAATTATCGATCGTTTGTGAAACTGTTGCAATTTTATACCACGAATATTTAAAGAATACAAAACTTTAGCCTCAGCATTGCATGCTCCTCATTAGTTGGCAACCCGGCGGACGCTTCGACACGTTGGGTTAGTCTTTTTCTGTATTCGACTACTTGTTTGAGAGAATCTTTTCAATTTTTATCCGACATGGTAGGCGTGTTCAAATTTTGCAAAAAAGACTCGATAATTATTAAATTATGGCCAGGAACCTCTACAACATTAACTGTTTATCATTCATTTTTTGTAATGACTAACTGTAAAAATTTAGTATATGAATTTACGTACTAGTTTACATTTAAAAATATTGAAATATTACTGAATTTATGCTTGTGTTTACAGAAATGGAAGAAATGGCAACCGCCATTGCGATTAACAAAGCCACAAATCGTCGGTGACACATCGCGTGGCTCTCACTATAAACAGAAGTCGTCAGACGAAGAATCACCCAAAAAAAAAGAAAAGTGTACACGACGAATCGGCAGAAACTAAATAAACAAAACTTGCTACTGAAAATAGTCGAGTGAAGACGAAAGTGACGATAGAGCCAAACTTGACTTGCGCTGAAAATAGCGCATTCGGCTTACTACACTTTCGCTGCCTCGTCCTTTACGACGACTTTTCAAACAAACAAGAAAAAATATTCACCATTTGACGTCTGATTTCCGATGATCCATGAAGCGACTCTTCATATCAAGCGATGAGGCGTGTGAAACCCCCTGGACGTATACTGAATGTATCCTGAGTGTATTGCTGTCCGGTATACCTTCAGTATACGTAACAGGAGGCTGCACTTTTCAACGTTGGACGTCCATTCACACTTGTCCTGGATTCTTCTTTTAGGAATTACTACTAAATATATTTATGTCAGCATATTTCTGTAAAAACAATAGCTGTGCCTATCATATATAACAATTTAAATCACTATATTAACCTATGATCAATTGAAAAACAATAAATTAATTTAATTTTAAGATAAAATTCTTTGATTAATGATATAATAATTGATAATCAAGTCTATAAAAACTGAATTGAATAAAAAATTAAACATTGAATGATTTTTGGTTCTTGTTATGTTACATTCTATAATAATTGTACATGAAGACCTGCAGTGGTCTTTTATATCATAGAAAATATGAATAGATTTATTTAACAATTTAGATTTATTATCAGTATAAAAATTTACTATGGCAACAAATAAAAAGTATTTAAATGTTAAAAAACAATAAAATTACCTGTCGCATAATTTATCAAATTAAAGTTATCATATAAAAAACTCCACTATTAAATACGACCTTTTATCAACAGATAGCGTTTTTAAAGCTAAAAATTGCAAGTATTTTGAATTGCGCTGTACATATACAACTAAGCATTAATAAGATAAAAAAGTTGTTTGAAACAGAAAAAAATTGACGCGATAGAGCATCTCCCACATAACAAGCATAGACGATTCGTTTTTCCGAGTTTTACGATATCTATCGTTGGAAACTCTGCTATCAAGTAAAACAAAACTTTCACTTCGAAAGTATCCATAAAAATAAATTCAAAGAGAACGAGTTAAAAAATGGGAGTTGGTATTTTGGCTTGTATTTTTGAAAGTCAATGAGCTCAGATTTAGCCTAGCCAGACGCAATGCATTGCGCACGGTTTCCAGCACAATGGACGCTAATAGGAATTGGAAAGCCACAGGAAAGAGTAGAGATGTATACTGATTTATGTTAATTAGACCATCGATTGATACTTTTTTGAGTGCGGTGGGGACAGATGTTGTAAGTTGTTCGGTAGCTTGATCAAATGAAATCGATCAAATGCGGTTAGTTTTTTGGTTAACTCTTTAAGAAGTAGCTAATACACGCGATTGCATTAGCCTTGCGAGGGGTCACACCCGAGTACTAGTCTACACTACGAGTCTACACTATCATCAGTAAAGCATTCAACGTTTCGCTGGCAGTAGAATAGCTGGCCACCAGAAAAGCAGGTAAGCGACGACGTTTACTTTTTAGCACAGTATAAAACAGTTTTACGGTCAATGTGCGAATCATTAAGACATACATAAGCAGTTTCTATCTATTTATAACTAACTACTATAATTAACACTTTAAGTAGCAAATGATGTTAAACATAAATCAGTATTCATGATTTTGACTCAACAAATTTGTTGCTCTACTTCAAAAATTATTGAAAAAATATTTGACGTGTGCCGGAAGAATAATATATACATTTTAATTGTGTTAAAACGTTATCGAAATTGATAAAATGGTTAATGTAAAAGTTTTTTAGTTTTTAATTATTTCTGCATCGAGTCATTAGCTTTTGAAAATTTCCCAATTAGTTGAAGAAATTTTAATTGCATAATTTTTTAAAGAAAAATCATTAATTTCGTGTCAAACCCGTTCATTCATATTGTACGTTCAAGATCACGTGCGCTGCAAACAACGGGCAGATAAGGCTACGCAAAATCGACTCAACGAGTATGTATGTGTATATACGAGTCGAATTCACCCTCTTGGGCTAGGGAAATATCTATAGTACCCATACTCTCTAAAAACTACAAACACACACGCATATAATCGAGCATACACACATATACTCATACATAGAGCTCAACAAACTCGGGTGGTACAGCATTGCGCAGTCGATAAGTATCGAACGCAGCATCAGCAGCAAAGAGAGTCGAGAAGTGAAAGCGAGATAGTTACACAGCGCCGCTGCTGTTGCTGCTGCTGCTCCTGCGGCTGTGGAAACTCCAAGCATCGTCCAATAGGCTGTTAGCTTGCTCGACATGGCCCAACCCTCGGCGCAACATGGCCGTCGCTCCCGACAAGAGAGACAGAAAGAGAAGAGGGGGATGGGGATCGGCTAGGCTCTTCCGACAAAGTCCTTTTGTGCTGTTCCCTTCAGCTATTCACGAACTTGCGCGTATGTGCTTGTGTGTGCGCATTCGAGGTCGTTCATGCACATATCCCAGCCAACCCCCGGTTAAAGGAGCTCGATTTTCTACGTTCCCCAAATAGAATGTATGGTAGAACAGAATAGCTGGACGAAAGATAAGTGCTAGCCTGGATAATCGCATAGGCAACTTTGCCGAGAGAGAGAGAGAGAGAGAGAGAGAGAGATAATGCGTAGCATCTTCATTATGCCGATGTTTGTGGTTTATGGTACGCAACGACTCGGCTCCAGGTTGGGCGCTACGCCGAGAATAGCTAATTTCAGAGGGGTGAGTACTGGCGAACCTTTCCAACACAAATGGCGCACTTCTAATGCCAAAAAGACGTGTGGGATTGGCCAATGCGATCAATGACATTCTGATAAAGGCAATAATTGGCATTTTTGCTCGTTAATCGACTATTAATTTCACGTTGGAATACATTTAATTTCTGGACTTTATTTGTCCACGCGAGAGCGCTTCGCACGCTAAATCAAAACTGGCATTTATGCGAAATTGTCAGGAAAGAAAAATTCTAGAGAACGAGTCATTAACATTCAGGAGATAAGGCACATTTTCGTGAAATTCGTCGAGCGGTGAACTCACAGCGAAGCGCTTATAAGGACATGGCTTTAGGTGAAAACGTGAAATGTAAATGCTCCCGGCGTTTAATATAATACAACCATAGCAGCCATGAGAAAGATTTATCTTCTGGTATAATAGGAGTCGTATATTTGAAATTATATAGCGCTGAGGGTCCAGTATTTTAATGTTGTTGAAAAATTTTTATTTGGATAAATATTCTTGCAGTTTTTTTACGAAAAAAGCAAGTATTGATCTTTAAATATTTCAATTGTACCTACAAGTTCAATCTTTATTTTCAACTATCGAGATATTAAGACTATTTACTGATAATTGCGTTTACCTTTGCTTGATCGGTTGTGAATTAAAAATTTTATATAATTATGAAAAAAATATTATTGAAAAAAGATTTAAAATTATTATTTCGCTCTTCGCTGTTTTAAATCGAAATTTCGATTTTTTTTATTGATAAAACCTCTAACTATCAAAGAATTCGATATAAATGAAAAATTTCATAGAATTTCCATGATTTCTATTTTTACTCTAACCATCTTTTAATCGACATAAATATTGTGGAAATTGGAATTTAAAAGCTTATTTTACGATCAGTCGTAAAACTCACCTATGTCGGATCCGGCGGAGTGAACATCTTGACTTCTTCGGGTCAACTGCAAATCATACCAAAAATTTTTTTCTTTTGAAAATAATACCAATCAGTTTTAATCTTGAAATTTTTTTAAATTATTTATTTTGAGTTTGTACTTGAATTAGAAATGTTGTTATTAGTGAATGAATTCTAGACCATATTAGTGTTTAGAAATTGTTTTAAAGGATTTTTTCGCCGAGTATCTGGATCAGGGGAATGCAAATAAAAAATATTGGATTTTCATTTTTCCAGTTATATTCTTTAACTTGAAGATTAAAACTAGAATTAATAATAAACTGTGTTACAGTTGATGACGCAGCTGCTAAAGCTGTATTTCTGAACCTAAATCCAACAATGAATCTTAGAAAAGATCACTCAGATACATTATTTAGCTATGAGAAGAAATGGAAGAAAAGAACACGTTCTTTTGTAAGAGTAACAAAGTAGGGATTTTTTGAAATTGAGAAAATACTTGATTCAAAGGTGGTATCGACTTGCATCGGATCTCGAATACCTTAAAGAACTCAAATCCACAAAAAATATTTCTGAAATTCATTTTACCTCACGGATGATGAATCTAAAAATTCGAAAAAATTCTTAAACCCTAAATTGTGCGCATTAATTCTACATTTAAAATATTTGAACATAAATCATTCTCAAGTAAAACGTGACACAATCGCAGTCACGTAAAAAATTCGCATATAGCGGCAAATTGTTATACTTACTTTGTAAAAAAACAATGGTGCCGTCAAAACTCACTCTGATCATAAAAAACTCCGAAATTTCCTTTATTGAGAAATTTGAGTACGATGCATCAAGTTATTGCAGCCAGAATCTATTATTTTCAACTACTTACTTTGAATTGAGTGTTAAAAAGAGAATGAGCTTTTAATGTCGCATTGTGTAAAAATAACACTATATTTTGCAATATTTTTGATAAAAATGATTCAAATTAAAGAATCATATTCAAATAATAGTTTCATTAATTATTTCAACTATAATTATAGTGCCATTTAAAAATATTACTTGATACAAAACTTTTATTTAGTATAAAATAAATAGAATATTTAGTCAAAAATTAATGATTAAAAGTATGGTTGTTTTATATGATTGCAGTTTTGAGATATACTGTGGGCAAGTCAAGCGACGGCAAAGCGTAATGGCGGCCGCCATTACAGACAATCTCTGTCATAGCTACAAACGCAACTCCCGCATCAGTTTTCATCGTTGAAAGGCATCAAAGTATTGTTAGGGCGATTGCAAAAAATTGTGCCGCACAATCTGGACATCTTAAATATAATTTTTGGCAATTCTTGCAGGACAAATTTATGCAGCTGGGTAGTCTAATTTTCAAATATCAGTTTTATGTAAGAGGATTGACTATATAATGACGAGATACGAGCGAGTCGTGCTAGTGAAAATATGAATAATCAGTGATTAAAATAAAAGTGACATACAAAGATTATTACAGAAACATGATACAGAAAAAAAGTGAAGCAACTGCAGTGAAGATAGTGAAATATTATAAATATAGCTCAGTGCAAACCAGAGGTTAAATTTCACGTGTCAGATCACAACCGTTACGAACTTTTATTGAAATTTTGTCGTGGGGTTCTGGTCTAAATGTTTAAATTTGATAATAAAAATGGATTAAAATTGGCCCAGAATTGCTCTATTCAAGTCGCGTAGAATGGGAAATTTTTACAGTTTGCTCGAATAAGTGATTACAGGCTTACCGGATGAAGTTATAAAACTATTTATATATCACCTTTTGCGCTTTGAAAATTATTTCCGATCGTACTAAACTCTAATCCGTAAAATTTTACCACGTGGGATAAAAATCTTTAATATTTTCCAAGCTAAATTCACTTGAGCTTTGGCGTGGCAACGTCAGCGTTGTAAATCAATTCAAGAATGGTTTCGTCCTGCCGTAGAACCCTTACAGTTTCTGCTATTGCTTTCAAGTCGTGGAAAAGGACACTCTATCCCGTCGGATCCCTTCAGTCTTGAATTTACATATCGAGTCCAAGTGCAAAAAACCGTTGACAATGGTTATTTTAGACTCGCAACATTTACTTCGCACAAGTAGCTGTATTATCAAAATATATTTAACATTTTTTTTCGCGCAGTTCTAGTCAGTATAAATTGCCACCAAGAGATGTTAAAGTGGCCGCAGTACTGCCTCATGAATTCAGTCATGTTTTAACATGCTGGAAAAAATTATATACCTTTGCTACAAAGTGAGAGATAACTGTTAAATGACTTTTACTTAGACAGAAAATTTTACACAAGCGAGGTAGACTTAATAGTTTTATCTTGTAAATTTTCTCGCTGAATAAAAGATAGAACGGTCGCGAAACGACGAGTATATTTTAAAAGGATAATATCGTTGCTCGCAAAAGTTTATTTAGGAAGGAAAAGTCTTTTCAAACACGAATAAAACGTCGTCCTCGCTAAGGATCGAGTACATCGCTGTGCATGGCGTACTTTAATTAAGCGAAGATTTTTGCGTTTGATATTGAAAAGCGTACACAGAATCTTGAGGTTACACTTGAAAATGTGGTGCATATTATAAATATGCGTACGAAGAGAGTACGCGTGCGTAAGCATACACGTGCGCTGGCAAAAAAATGTATGCAGCGAAAAATGTAGAAATTTTACGAGCAGAATAAAATTGCCGAGTTTAAGAACACGCTGTGAGCTGTGCGCATTGTGGACAAGGTATCATTATTACTGTTTTGACTTTTTGTTTTTACAGCACCCGGTATCATCACGTGATGTAGTATCTAGTTTTTAATGAAGAATATTTTCCAGGAATTTCATGTCAAATAATTAATTGCTGTTTATACAGTGTGCTGTCTCTATGTCGCGTACATGAAGTCATTTGAAGATTTTTATTTTCATTCTCGAAAGCAGCAGAGCGTTTGTTAACGTAAAAATTCATTTTAAACAATTAAAATATATTCTGGATACTTCTGGAATTATTTCATGAAATTAAATTTCAATAATTTTTAAATTATATAAAAAAATATAATTCGATGGTCACAAGCTACTGAAATTGCCAGATATTATTCGACAAACTTTTACACAAAAATAAGCTCTTAATATTGTTTCTTCGCCAGTGAGCTGTAACAATAAATATTTCAGAAAAGTTTACCAAGATAATAAAAGAGAATCTGTTTAAAATTTAATTACAGATTATCTATAATCATTTATACTTTTTAGAGCGTACAGCTAATTTGCTATGAATTCATGTAAATAGTTTGATAGTCACTCCATGTAAGAAACAATTTAATTCTTTAATCTTACGTTACGGATAAAATTTAAAAAAATTTAGAACTACAAGATTTAAAAATTGATGAGAATTTTATTTTACGGTGGCATGTAACAGATCAATAAATGATCCTTTGAGATAATTACCTTGATAAAACGAAATCTTATTAGCTTCATCGACTTTTTCGATTTCACAAGAAAAAATCCTTATTAACAGTATCATTAACCGTCAATTTACAAAAATGAAGAGTCAATTTCAATTTGTAATAGTCTTTCATTTCATAACTTCTTTTTATTCTATATCTTTTTTCCGACATGTAAATAAATAGAACGAAAGCGTAATTCATATTTTATCTTACTTCAGTTCATCTCCACGTGCATATACAATACTACTATTTATTATATAGAATGTAACTTTTTTTATCGGAGATCGAGAAAAAGTTTGGAGTAATCGATTTATGAAAAATCGCTCACAGTTGTGTATCGTATCAAAAAAATTTGCTTAAATTGCTAGGACCAGTTTAGTTTTGTTCCGTCTTGAGCGAAAATAATAATATTTTCATGAAAATTTTGAAGTGAACATCACGATTGGATTCTCAATGTAAGAATCGACTGAAGAAAAATTTGTACAGAAACGAAAAGCGTGTGTGTATAACTTTTTTGTTCTGCTTCAGTCTAGTACAATTTTTTCATATCAGTGTAAATATATGTACCAGTGCACTGATGTGGAATTGTCTGTTTAGATCGACCGTTACAAGTGAATATACAGCTAAGGTCACAGGTAAGATCGACATGTTTACGCGATGGTTTTTATTATTGTTATATCAGCGATAGATTCTTTAAGCATGAGAAAGTCACGCAACAGACCGAGTAATATCAGTCTCAAAGCAATTTTCGATCTCAATTGTTGCTCATTCGTTCAACCTCTCTTTTTTTGTCCTTGATCCTTTTCTCACGTGTACATCTAAACTGAGCGCAGCGCGGTGGTTCTCGAAAGAAAGAAAAATGTCTCACTCTTGTCAGCAAAAAATCCAAGAGTCATTACATAACATTGTAAGAGGATACGTTGTATATAATTCACGAAAATTGTTCACGCGCCGTTGACGAAATAAAAAACATAGTCTGTGCCCTGGTAAATTATGACATGAGTCTTCAACAGAAATCATGGCCGATATTAGTCACCAGCGATTGACCGCCGAATATTTCTATAGTCAATGGAGAGATTTCCGTGAAAATGTTTTTTTTCCTCTCCAGTAAAAAAAATATCCGCGCGTACTAGTCTGCCTGCCCTCTTTTTCATGCATATGCAATGTAAAAAATATTTGTATCGACGTTGAATACGCACATATTAGAGAAGCAATGGGTGATATAAGACACGGCAACGATTCGTCGGGGGAATAGGCGGAGGAGGAATGGAAGTTGGAAGTCGTGTGCGCCGTCGTGCCCCTTTAAGTCTACGCATAATCCTCCGTATAAATTGGATTGTCATTGGGGGCGGAGAGAGATGCGATTGTGCCACGAGGGAGAACTTGGAATTGTGCCCCTAAGCTTGGCTCACGTAAAACAATTGCGTTGAAAAAAGTGAAAAAACCGGCAAGATACAAAAAAACGTAGGCTATCGCTTTGTATGAGTCCCTCCACTAAAATTTCAGGAAATTGAATTTTCTCAATGAACTATTTTTTCTCTTTTTTATTCTCAAGTGATTTTGGCCTTTGTTATAGTTTCAAAATAATTTATTGCCCTTGATTTTAGTAGAGCTGGTCATTAAATACGCAACTTTTTCTAATTATACGAGAATAAATGTTTCATCCAATTAAAGGATCATTATCGAGTGTTACATTACTTCGTGACCTATTGTATTCAATATAAAATAATGGTACTATTGGCGCAGAAAATTTGTTTTTCCTTTTTTATTCTTCAAAAAAATTGTTATTATGTAAGAGTATCTTGTCATTAGAAAAATCAAAGGGGCCATTATGAAAGTCTTTAAAAACAGCATGTACGGCCTTTGTTTTACTCTATAGAAAAAATACCACACCTACGCAAACAAAATGGAAAATCGGAACACCCACGCGCATTTCAACGAGCACTTATACAATTAAACGTGTCCGGAATCACTTGTTTATTCATCGGGCGTACTCGAGCGTAACTCTCGCTTTTTTTATTGATAAATATACACTTTTCGATCATTGAACACGACCATAAGTTGCTTATTAACGTTTTGCGCACGGAATGCGATACTTCTCTCGTACTTTTTGTGCAGTCAGCTTTCGCTTGAATTGCTCGTTTTACCGAAATAAAATGCGGTGCATATGAGATTCCGCTTTGCAAATACCAATTTAATCGGCGCATCGCTAAGATGAGCGGTAAATATAAACTCAGGCAAGAGGAAGATTTTTTAAACGATCACTTCTCGGTCTTATTCGTATTTGTTTGGTAAAATGTTTTAAGTTGAGTGAATTAAGCTCATATTTTTGTTATTATATTACGGCTTTTTCGCGAAATTTATAGAAACCAAATTATTAATTTTTTTAATCGGATTATTGTTGCTAACAATATACACGATTAAAAAGCGACTTCTTCGACAAAAAATTTTTACTTCAAAACCTTGTTACTTTTAGCTGCGGACTGCATCAAGAATAAAAAGTTTTATCAAGTTTGTATAAGACTGGTGCGTTTAATACCCATTAATCTTTATCGTTAACTGGAAAAACTTACATCAGTCCATGAAGGTTCATAGATAGATATAACAAGTTAAATTAGTTCTAGAACTAAAAGTCATTTAATCTTGATGAGTAGTGTCCTCGCACTCGTTCATATCAGTAATTCTCTCTGAAATTAAGAAAACTTCTCGAGTAAGAAGAGTCATTCCTTGAAATTAGAAGCAAAAAGTCAATTCTTGAGCTTGAAATACGTACACCAGTTTGCCGCTCGATCTTACTATCGGAGCTGATATTTAGGATGTAGGATACAGGCACTCAACGTCATTTTCTGCCACTGCTACCATCTCGTAAACGATGGAGACAGGAACATTATCGAGAAAAGCTACCAGACGACGCAGCCGAAAGAAAAAGAGTTTAGGGCTTGGCGTCAGCTGCCAACCGGCGAATTCAGCGTCTCCCTTTTCTTGCATATACAGGCACATATACATGCATGCATACATATACATGGAAGTAGTAGCTTTTTCCTGTAAGCTCTGCGTATATACAGAAGCAAACGAGCGAAAGTCGTTTCAGTCCCCTCCAATGCCGGAGCTTACACGACGGATCGATACGCAACGCACGCCGAGGGACTGAACAGAGAAAGAGAGTGCGTCGCACTTCGGATGTATGAATGTGAAGGTATGAGCCACAAGGTATCAGAACACAGGAAAGCTTTGACAAGCCGATGTACGATACTACTTGATTGATGCGATAGCATGGAATTTTTTCACTAAAAAATATTTCACAGTATAAAATATTATGCGTAAGCAACAGAAAATGATTGTCCCGAAAGAGATTATATTTTGGGGACAGTATTTTTGGATTTGCGAATATTACAAGACGACATGACCAATAAAAATGTATCGTAGCAAGTCTGCCATTTTAGTGACCGCACGAACTTAAACTCGATTTTACGTTGAGCTGTTTGAATTTTTACAAGTATATTTAAGGGAAATTCGTAAAAAAATTGATCTGTTATAACAATTATTTGTTCGTTATAAGTTTCAGAATATCTTAAAATGCAATTGTTTGACGAAACTGTGAAATAAACACAGCCACCAGGACGTTGTTCTCTTCATCGACCACGCAAGCGACGAGAGCAAAGCCATGAACACGATTGTTATTGCGCATGTGCAGGTAGACGCGCTCTCGCTCCAACAGAGGCATCCCCATTACCCTACCTCAGCAGTCGGAAAAGTTACGATAATGGCGGCTACATCTTGGCTTTCGTACTTGGAGTCTGGCTAAAATAAACTCGTATGCACATGCAGGCATCTTGCTGAGGATATACTTAACTGGAAGATTTGCAGTTGTGAGTGGAAAAAAAAGAGCTCGTACCAACCATAAAAAAAATGCACGCGCTCAAAGTATCGGGTAAAGGAGCGAGAAAAAATGCCTCAATAACGAAAAGAAATCAGCGCGACAGTTATCGTTCTCTCTGCCAAGAGGTGACGATGCTCGAGAATGATGGATTTTAGGAGTAAACGGTGACTTTTATATTCATTCGAATGGGTGCTTATATGCGTCAACATTTTATAGCTACGGTAACTGCCGTTTCAGTAACTCGCCTCCTGCACAAATACTTGAATGAAAATAAACGTTTGTTTTAGATTTATATGTATAGACGGTTGAATTCATTGCTGTTGCATCTTTCAAAAGGATGAATATTTGTTTTACACTTGTTATCGCTGTATCAAAGTAAAAAAAATTGAGGGAATTCAATTATTGACCGATTCTTAATTTTTAATTACTTTTTCAATAGCTATTTTTGGGTAGCTTTGTTTATTCGCCAACTTATACAAACACCTTTTATTTAATTAGAGAAGACAGGAAAGGAATTCTTTCCTTTTATCATAATTATTCAGAATTATTTCAAAATTCATGTCTCGACTTTCTACTTTTAATACATCGAAAAATTGTGAAAATAAATCACGTTATAATGATGCGGTAATTTAAATGCGTCTAGTCGATCAAAGTCAAAGTCACAGACAAATCAATGGTGACATCCGTTCGTCAGTATTCATTATACCAGTCTGTTTTTGGCTTACTTTTTTTATTATTTCAAGCAAATAAGGAGAAAGATGATATCGAAAGCAACGAGATTCTTCGAGTTTGTGTGGCTTGAGAAGCTTTTCTCGTGTACGGAGTACGCGCACAAAAAATGGCGCGAGGACTTGTGTGACGAGAGTTCCGAGCGGTTGACGCGTAACTCGAAATGCTGCGTGTCTTAACAGCCTCCTAAAGTTACGAACTTGATTTTTTTCCTTCGCATATAATATCATACGCAAACGATTCGTCGATTGATCTTTTACAGTGTCGAGCTCCACTTCTACAAAGATGCGAAATTTCTTCGTTATGAGGTAAACATATTTTTGCATCATCCTTCGGAAAATCAAGGATGATATTAAATAAAGTTAGTTTAAGTGGAGATAACAATCATCTTGACTTGGTTTTTCATCTTATCGCGGGCATAAATACGCGCATTATGCAAATGTCGGACATGATTTTTATACCCGCATTTATATGAAAGTTAATTTCAATATGAGCCGGTAATAAAAATCATCGTCGGATGATTTTTCGAGTCAATTTTTTGCCTACTGCAGCCTATAAAGTGCATTAATTTATTGTTCGGAGGGCGTGTAAGGGTAAGGCCATCCAAGCGTATAACTAACATGAATCCATGCACATTATTTGTTTTTTTTCTAATCGCTTACGAGGTAAGAAAATGCAAACTCGCAGAATATACCAAGCGGGAGAGAAGAAAAATAATCAATCGAATGCGCGAGCTATCGAGACGTTTTATATTGGCGTAATCTTCAATAAATTCAAATGATAATAATGATCGTTGGTATATGAAAAGCGAAGTAGGAGCAGCAGTACGCACGACTGTGCGCATAATACTCGCGCAGCTTGAGTGTAAAGGATAATTGCACGAGCAGAGAATGGACTCTCAAGAATCAATTATTTTTTTATCAAAGTTAAACGCACAGCTCGTGTGCGGAGAAACGATCGTATAAATTGAAATTTACCGTGCATACATTACTCATCCACTTCATACTCTATTCGCGATCATAAATTGAACATTAAATTATGTTTAAATGTACTCGTTCGTTGTTATATATGTGTGTATGCATATAATTTTGTACATCTCGACTAAAAATATCATATTGCTCGAAGATGGACGCATTCGTACGCGAGGAAATTTTCCGTCTCATGTCGTCTTATGATCATCACCGCATGTATGATCTCATTTCATAAGTGTGAGTGCATAGCAGGCGGTACGTTTCATCTGTAAAGCCGACAAAAAAATTTTCAAGAAAAAAATAAAACCGTGATGGACATTAGAGTGATCGCTCGCCATATGGTTGAAGAGCCTTCGATAAAAATCTGCTACGATGGGCGTGAATCCTCTTTCCTTTCTTTCTCTCTGCAAAAAATACTTTCTATGCGAATCAGACGCTTAAAGCGTGTCTTGTGTGAATTATTATAGCGTTGGCCCCGAGCCCTCCTGCGCATATTTTTCGTCGATACAAACTTTTTCTGCAAGGAATAGTTTTCGGGATAAATTAATTCGCTTACAGATAATTTCAAGCATTCTTGGCACGATCATCCATTCAAGTGCATGCGTTTACATACGCTTTCTTGAGCGTCTTTCTAATGATATTTTTTGCACGCGCTTCGTTTTTATCAACGTTTATATGAGGAAAAAAAATACGCGCTGCAGCACTTATGCAGCCGTATGGCTAAATCACGCACTTAAGAATCAATTTAAATAATAATCCTTCAAGCACCAACCAAGTGAGCAATTTTCATCGAAAATTCCATCTACAATGAAATACAAGCGATAGCAAGGCAAAACAACTTGATGATATTTCATAAAATAAGTACAGATTTATTGACGAAAAACCAATATCACCACATGTGCTTTTGCAATTATTTTTGCAATTCATATATATTCCGCCATAGACGTATAATTATGGAACACCTCTAATTAAATAATCAATAATTCAAATCGCACCTGACATTAGAGACACGCAAAACAGCTCGGGAGAAGTAGGCGTGTCTCCTACACAAACTCACGGAGTACGCACACATGCAGACGGAGTCGAAACTCGCTTACTTCATCCTCTTACATATGGAATAAAAACATTTTCTCTCCAATCGATTTTCACGTAGGCTGCGCCAACAGCGAACCAGCCAACAGCAGCAGCAGCAGAGAGCACTCAAATAATAAAACATGCAATTTATGACTATTTGATAAGGTAAATTTCAACCCAGGTAAAAGTATGTTTATGAGCAGAACTCGATATTTCCCATACTACTATTCACGTATAATCGAGCGAGCAAGTGAGAGGTTCGTCTTTTTATAATTTCATGCGAAATATTGCAACGCACGAGTAGGGAACAAATCTACACTTCAAGCGTACTTATTACTTATCGGAAGAATCGATAAAACGAAAAAAAAGAGCGTCAAAACTCAAAGATACGGCTCGATAAATGCCCTCCAGCAAACACGCTTGCGTATAGTTTTCAATCCATTATCGAATGGAAAAGTTGAAAAGTGCGCAATAACCGTGTACATGGGCGGCAGCAGACATTGTTTACGCGAGCATAAACGGACTCTGCAACTACTTCGAGATCGTATCGAATGTACTCCATGTATATGCTTTTGCTCAACAAGGATCTACTTAAGAAATATATTTTTTCGGTATAATTTACTCGTGTGCATATCATTTCGAGCGAAAGCGGATAGAAAAGAAGCCAAGAGCAATAAAATCGTGAACATAATTAGCGTATGGGATTACAGAGAGTCAGTCGCACGGCCACGAGATTTCTTGAATCTGAGCGTCGCAGAATTTTCTGCTGCTGCTGATGCTTCTGCTATTGCCTGCGCAGAGCGACTCCGTCTCGGTCCGGCGGATTCTCGTTTCCTTGTCTCTGCATGTCGTAGCCACGCCGGATAAGGGAGGCTCGTAAACTACTTTTTTCTTTCTTTTTTTCCTTCTATTCTAGACCTGAAAAGCGTCGCACACAGAGAAAGAAAGAATGAGAGGGAGAGAGAAAGAGGAGAAAAAAATCTTCCACGCAGACCTACGTTAAAGCTATTGACTTTTGTACAGAGGATAGACTACGAAAAAAATTCTCGTATAAATTGCAGCTGTGAATAAAGTTTCGGCTATCAATGAAATTACCCCTTAAGCGAGACGTTTTACCGTAGAAATGTAATTGTATTTCATAGTTTGTTTATTTTTTCTTTCACTTATAATTTCATCGCTAAGAATAACTTTATATAAAAAAAAATGTTAATTCGCAAAAGAAATACGATGTAAATTTCAGGTAGAGCGGATCTGATGAAATATTTGAATACCTACGTAAGCTGAATACCTTCAAGAGACGTTCAATGTTTTACGGTGTTTGTTGTTTATTTGCGCGGGTACACGAACAGTCAACTAAATTCAGAAATTTATTAAAAGAAGTAAGCTGACAATGGCATTTGTAATGTAAATTTCGTCATGATAGCCTCGTCTGTACGAAAAAATATCCACTCAGTAATCACTTACAAATTTAATGGTCCAATCAACGGATCGGATCTGAAAAATTAAGTTTCTAGTTAGTATTTAACAGATTCGTTGTTTGATTTCGATCGCCGCTCTTCTTTGCGAATCTGTAATTTTTACCATATTCAAGGTCTGCATATTGGAAAAATTAATGCGTGAAACTCAACGTCCGTACCAAGGTTACTTTGTCTTATATGTAATACAAACCTTTACGTGTCAAAATTTGCACTATAAGCGTTACTTTTTATTCAAGGGATACATATAAGACAATTTATTTTGGAAGTAAAAAACGCTAATGAGCTGCCGCTAATAGTTAATGCATAAGATCATTCTTTTAGATATTACTTATCTCATGAACTTGAAACAAGACTGAAAAAACCGATTTCATATAGTCATCAAAGTTGATACTAGCTCCTCCTCCTTGTATTAATCATATCGTTTTTAGTTTTACTTACAACAATAATTTTGCAAATGAAATACATAAGTGAAAGAGATTTTTAGAAAAGAAATTGAATTGACTCAGAATAAAATTCAAACAGATGTCTAGCGGTAAACCATGAGAAAGCCCTAACAATCGATTTTTTAGTTAAAATTTCATCAATACATCAGAGTGAGAGCAATAAAAATGAGTACCCTTTAAAACAATGAGGAATAATAGATGATAAATATAAAATATCTCTCAGTTGGCGTTAATAATAAAAATGATTTTTAAATTTCATTAAAATTGACAATTGAATATTTATTCTTTGTAAAACTCAATTTTGATGTAAAAGAAATTTAGATTCAATTCAAGTGAGCTCAGTATTTATTCATGAAAATGGCAGATTCGTAAATCTCGAGTATAAAAAATAATTGCAAGAAATTGTTGATCTTTTTTCGACTATTATTCAAGTGAAAAATTAAGTTTTGAAGCCTATTAAAACATTAGAATTCATGGAAACCTACAGCCGTCGGCCGACGGATCGCAGGCGCACATACCATACGAGGTCGGTTATAGCAATGCCATCTATCAGCGAACTCTTTAGGCTGTGGCTTGACGGTTTTGCCGCCAGGGGCCTCTACGCTCGAGTGTCGTATGGCTTTGAAGAAGGCGTTTGCCTATTGGTCGTTCGATCCGCAGCCATCATGAATTCCATAGATGCTTTGCATAATGAGTTAAGTAATGGACGCGCGACCGACCAATGACCTTCGACCATAGGTGTGGTGAGATATTTTGATATTTCGGCGCTATGTCATGATGGCCGCGGGGGCGGTGACCGATCAGGGATCAGCCTTTCGTATACATATGTGTACATTTATCCTGGGCATCGACTTTTATTTTCAAGATGAGCTCGTTTTTTTTTTTTTTTTATAAAACTTGAAAATTTCAATTCACAAAAATATTGCAGAAGCTTCTTCGAAGCCAGAGAAACATTTTAACTCAGATTGTATAACAATAAATTATAAGAATATAACCCAATGATAATTGCAATGATAGAACATTAGCTTGTCCTCAAGCATGCAAGGAATATTCTCTTATCGTTTAAACGTTAAACTCGTAAAAAGACCGTTATATTCACGGGTTTTTAAGAGGTACATAAACAGCGCGAAGAAGACTAGTTCAAATCGTGCGACGGCGCGACGTCATCGACCTCGTAGAAAACAGATGAATGGACTTCAACGTAAGCTCGTAAAATTAAAAATCCCGTAACACGTACAAGCGCGTGCACGCACTATGCCACGCTGTATAATATATATAAAAAAAAAAGTATACGTATAAAGAATCGAAGGGGCAAGAAACGAAAACTTGAACGAGAACACGCAGATACCGTATACATACACGTACGTACAGCGCGTCACACTACTAGCATAGTGCGTGCGAGGAACGTAAAAAATTTTACGATCAGTGGCCAATAAAATGATGTAACGTTGTGCACTTATTCGCCTACTGACGTCACTCACTCAGTTCTCGTCGAGTGCGACATCGCGGCTCGCATAAACTGCATAAACTAGACAGACAGACAGACAGACAGACAGACAGACAGTCGGACTGGGGGTCGCAAGGCCAAGTCGGTGTGGGCCCGAGAGCGAGTTCGATGCTTTATGAGTCGCACGCGCCTTGCGTATATTTGCGCGAACCAACACCCATAAAAAATGTAACGAGCCCGTAAACGACTTGCTTGTGTACATAAGTTGCCCACTTTTGAACAGCAGTCAGACAGACCGATTGAGAGCAACGTTTCGAGTGCTGTGCATTTTTCAACTACCTGCTATAGCCTCTTCAAGTAGGCAACGGTGTAGGCGCAGTAATGAAAGTTGCCTTGATATTTATTTGACGGAAAGAAGATTCGATAACTTTAAACGCGTCGGAGAAGAAATACGTTCGCAAAATAATATGAGCTAACAAGTAACAAAAAGTACATAATGAATGCAAAAAGTACAAAAAGTTTTAAAGTCTTCAACTTATTATTTTTAAAATACATCGTATGATCAAGAATAATGGGTTAAAAACGCTTTAATAAAAAATGATTTGAATGTAATACTATTTCCGAGTAGGGGCTTAAAATTAAGCGAAAGTTACTCTGCGCCGGAAAAATTAAAAAAAAAATAGATTTTCTATACACTCAGCAGTTAATTTACTCTTATGCGTATATTTTTACATGATGTATAGTAATCAAATGGCACGATAGCCTTACCTAAATAAAATATCTCATAAAAATCTCGTAAATCCTCGTGCATATGTATTTGTATGGACGATAACTTTTTTGCGGGCAATTCTGAGCAGTCAGTATACAGCAACAAATGTATACACAAGCTCACAGGCATGTATCAATTACTCCAGTAAACATTTGAGCACGTGCGCCTTCCCATCTCAATAAAAAATGTAAAATGGCCCTTTAAATGTCATAAAAAAGCTCCATTCGTGCATTTTTCCATCCGAGCTTATTGTAGAGCTCTTAGAAGCATACGATGCGACGCTTCATGTATTACGACGTAGACGCAGAGCCGACGTATAGCTTTTACGATCGTTGCGTAATATAAACGTCTATACAACATCCATGGTTGTTAGTGACCTTGACACTGATTTTGCAGCCATTCGCGTTGTATAGACAGCCCGAGTGCGAGCGGCGCACTCATGATTCATGAGCTGCACTTAAATCGTCTTCGTAGCCGTCGTCGTCGGTCATCGGCCAGGTGATGGCTTTTGCATACTACTGTCACTTTCGTTGCTCGTAGCAGCGACTACCCGTGGATGACCGAGTGAAGAGGCTGCCAGGCACGAACGCGCGCTACGCGGCGGCCGCCGCCGCCACCGCACGCGTTCGCAACGGCTTTATGGATTGTCGAGCCTCTTCCTGACGTGCGTTTTACTAATACTTAAAAGTTTATTGACGCACATAAAACGCCAAACATGGAACTCCGGGCTATATTTAGACGCGTGCCGCGTTTAGCGGGTAAACGATATCTTATGCCGCGGTAGCTTGCAGCTGATTTGATGCACACATTTTCCAAGGCCAATCAAATGTACACTTGTGAAAAAGTTGCGCTGAATTACCATAAATATTCGGATCGTCGCATTTTGGAGTTTATTGTTTTTTAAGTACTATTGAAGCACAACGTAAAACTTACTGTACGTACAACTCATTTGTAGCGGAAGCCATGAATGCGTTAATGAATGAATAATGTTAATGAGATAAAGAGTCAAGATTCATTGTATGTAAAGGCGGGCTATAACTACGCTAATGATAGTAGTAAAATAATTTTAATGCAAATATTACTTTTTTTGCCATTCGTCTGTGCACATAATAGTGGGTATCAATAACTTGACACCTTGTTATGTGTTTTCTCCACTATTTACAACACATGAAAATTAAAATGTAAAATTAAACGTCAATTGACTAGTGCATAAAAATGTTAATATCTAAATACTTCAACACGTATGAAACACTTGTTTTTAAACAAATATTTCTCAGCTACACTCGGTTAGTTAGCTGTATTGTGTTCTATTTGTTTTTTCATATAATTTTTTTAGTCATTTAGATTTAGATAATGAAAATTACCATTATGTTTTTATTATTTTGAGAATTTAGCTAATCAAATAAATAGCTTCATCTAAAATTATAATGATACTCAGAGTTTTTTGAAAACAAAAGATAGTATTGATGCTGCATAAAGATGTTATCAGCGCAACAAAGCGTCAGATGGCGTTGGCTGTACAGTTTGATAAAATTATTTAAAGTTACAATATCAAGCAAATCAATTAATTTAAATTATTTTTACTTCATACGTGGAACTTTCAATATGTTAAATGACTTTTTAAAGGTAAATATTTTCACGCTAAATCCAATTATTCTTCTAGGCGGTATTGACTTATTTTATTTAATAAGTAGACTTTTTCAATTAAAATTTTATGGAATAAAAATGTTTCATTTAGTATTTTTATTAAATTCTGGGCCAATGAATTAAAAATAAATATATGAGATTGATTGAATCTCAGAATATTTTAAACATAAGTTATTTGAAGTAGATTCTACATTTTTTAGTTTGTAACTGTATATTTTAAGTGCAATCGTTTTTTTTCTATTAAAATTAAATTTATTCATTTTGTGTCGATTCACAATTGGCTTTTTATCATCATTTCAAAATTAATTGCAACAAAATCGAAAACTTAAAACTAAGTTAGTCTCTATTCGCTCCAGTAATGACGTTTTACCTTAGAGAAGAAAATGGAAAATTAAGTGGCCTATTTTGCCCGTACGAAATAATATAAGCAGGCTGCGCGCGCAGTTCAATTAGCAAGCAGATCTCTGTTCCCCGTATTATACGCATCCACGTACATAGAGGATCGGAGCCAGACCAGCCCAAATTCTTCATTCTCTCTCTCTCTCTCTCTCTCTTACTTTCCAAGTCGACAATATAGCAGCGTCTGTATTGCCGAAATTCCACACGGGAGCTGCATTATTGATCGCAGCATCCACGCCCTCTGTAGCGGCAGCGACGGCATAATATATATGTGGACGCCTCCTGAGCTTCGTCGTGCGCGCGTACTCGTCACGAAAGCAACAAGAAAAATATGGCGCGCAGCAGCAATACAGAGAGCGAGAGAAGAAGCGACGGCTACGTCTCATAAATATTCTTTTCGAGACTCCGTAGCATTAAAGAAAGGGGTTAATTTATTTCGCCAAACGCAAACTTACGGACATTGGCTGCAGGAGAAAAAATACGATAACGCGTTTTTGCGGATAAAATACCCAGAGCGAGTCGAAAGATAATTTCGACTTGAGCGTGAAAATTTCGGATTAATAATAAAAAAGAAAAAGGTAAGCTTGCGCGAGTGCCCAAAAATAAACGGTGCTTTTTAGAATTCTTCGAACGAGTCATGTGCAGCAGATGT
This sequence comes from Trichogramma dendrolimi, assembly GCA_034770305.1. NCBI lineage: Eukaryota > Metazoa > Arthropoda > Insecta > Hymenoptera > Trichogrammatidae > Trichogramma > Trichogramma dendrolimi. The sequence continues at coordinate 199,518 of JAPMIB010000037.1, read as the reverse complement.
CGCCAAACCATAAGCTATAAAATTTTTTTAGAGAAGCGTGTGAATTATTCTAGCTAAAGGATTTATTGTAGCCAAAATAATGTGACTACATATGCCTAGAGATATAGTATAGCTTTATAAATGTTTTATCAAATAGTTGAATCACTATTAATAAAAGAAAAAATGTATTAATTACCTTTTTTTGTAGCAATTTTAAAAGCTTTTCTAAATCTACGTAATAAACAATCAAATGCGCAGTAATTAATATACGAAGTGGTATTTGAAACAACTATAAATATATTATTAAGCTAATTCTTTATAATAAAATAAATAATTTTAAAAGGCGCGATAAAAAACTATTTCTTATATCGTGATGATTCATTTCCAACGAGAATAGTTTTATTACTTTTTTAAACAAAATAAGAGAGCAAATCAATAATTTTTAAAATTTGATATTTTTACTTTCTCATGGAACACAAAAAAAGTAACATATTTCGCTTCACTTTAGATGGATCTCAAAGCTGAAATAAGAGACAAAATTCTACGTTTTACGGGTGCTAAATATTAAAATATTAAAAACTTATGTAATTCTGAAATGTGCAATAGTAAACTATAAAGAAAAACAGTAAAGAACATCATGAAGCTCTAACAAGTTTTAAAATTCAACAATTTTACAGTAATACTACCTTTTTTTAAGTGTTTAATTATTTGATATATCTAATTATCAAACCTAAAAGTTATTTTAAATACAATTCATGAAAAGTTAATTGTTAGCTTGCACAAAATTATAGTTTTTTTTATTTTGATACCACCTAAAGTAAGTTTTAGTGTTCGTGATTTGCATTATCAACTTTATAAAGTCAAGCAACCTCATTGAAATCTGATTCAAAACTTAATTAATACACTAAGCACAAACTAAAATATTGTTGATAAATTATATGATCAAATTAATAAAACAATTTTTTTAACCAGACGGTAGATTTTTGTCCGCTTACATCGAGAGTTGAAATCGAACTGAAAAAAATAAGAGAATGAATATTTTGACGTGAAAGAAAAAAAGCAATAAAAGAGTCAATACCGTATATATCATTCTAAATAACTCACACCTTTCACTCTAAAATATTGAGTTCATCAACTCTTCTAATAAATCGTTGGTGTATTCGTTGCCGTAGAATACTATAACCTTTGTATAGTTAAAAATTTTTATTGAAGAGTAATTAAAATTTGATTTCGAAAATTTAAAGCTAAACAGCACAAGTGACTGCGAAACGCTTGAATGTGTTATAATGAATCTGACTAGACGGGATCGTTCTTGGCGTAAATATAACCCTTTCATAGTGTACAAGAAATAGAGGCACACGCGAGTTCTTTCAGCTTAGTTTCAAGGCTGCGAGTTATAACTTGAGAAATTCTATTTCAGGACTTTTTTTAATTTTTTTTGCAAACTCCTTAGAATCTAGTATGTCATTTATATAAATTAAATAAGTATTAAAAAAGAGAAAAATATTAGAATCGTAATAAGAAAAATAGATAAAATGCCCGTATAAAAATTAGTTTCTAATCAACCTATTAATAGTGTTTACTAAAAACATGAAACTGTTATTATTGGCGCGCAACATTCGTCATTACTTGATGTGGAGAAAAATATTGGAATCTTGTATCGAAGCTTTATTTAAAAAAAATTATAATAATAACATATACTTTATCCATTCAAAGACTGCAATATACACCATCGCGGCGAACAGAAAGAGAAAGGCAATGTGTTGTTGTTTGTGGTAAAAACCTCGTGCGTGAATAATCAAGAATGGCGTCACTGTACATTCTGGCGAACCGAGCCTACCTAAATGGCGACGACGCCACGCTGGAGTTGTAATTATAAGTAGCATAAGAAAGACCAACGGCAAAAAAGAGCCTTTCGCTTCTTTCAACGAAAATAAAAGAGAAAAAAATCCTGAAAAAACAGTATAATATATGAGCAAAGCTAAAAGACCGGCCCCGTGTGAAATGCGTACGTAGCGTTTTTTGAACTTCTGCGAAATAAGATCACGTTCGCTTGGTTTCAAATCAAAATCAGGCCCTTTTACCAGAATATTTTTTTGGCCTTACAGTTATACTAGAGCTACAAGTTAGAAGCATACGTTTTTACAAGTGCTTGCTGAGAAAAAATAAAATTACCAACATCAAAGGGATAATGTAGTAAACACGCATATCATACTTAACGTAAAGTTCAGTACGTATTGTAGGTGATTGCCCTACACTTTACCATACAGACCAATGAGCCGGAGGCTGCAGGAATAAAATGTGTCGTGCCATGTGAAATTCCACGTATTCCCTCTTCATAAACAAGATTGTCCTGTTGCATGCATTGATTCGCTACGAAACACGACGCTATTGACGACGTGGTTGCTTGTCTAGATACTTATTAATTTTCCTTAAGTTTGAATATTCATTATTATTTTTTACAGAATTGCGAGACGAGCAGTTCTATTATCCATAATTTTTAAATGACGAACCTATAATTTGAAACAATTTTTGATATGTGATAGGCTTGAAAATAAGATTTGGAACCAGACGTCGTAGGACAATTTGGTTTACCTATTTGGAAGCTTTATTTTAATAAATTTTCTAAAATAAGAAAAAAAATTTGAGATTATAGTAATTTAAGCTCGTGCCACCGCTTACGCCATTACAATACTATTCACATTCATTGATAATTCTCAAAATTGCAGCACAATCAGCTGCGGCACTCAAGAGTGCGCCACCTGAGAGTACCATATCTTTTTGGCACAGTCAAATGGAAAATGTATGTTATATATGCACACTTGTAATTCTCGTCGATATTATACTTTCCTCTCTTTTTGAGAAAATTATGAAACGTGACTTGAAATTTAATGTAGCTCGTGCAACAGTGATACCGTGAAATGTATTCAGCTGCAAAATTGAAAGATATGAAATACTTGGAGTTTTATTAAAATTTTCGATTATGTTTTTTTTTTCATTTGAATATTCTTCAATTGTGTAACAAAATAAATGAAATTTTATTTATTTATGTTATATATTCCAGTACCTTTGTACTACCTTTGTTACTGAAAGGTAAAAATGAAGATGTAGTAGAGCGAAAAAGTTTTTGTGAACAGCGAAACTTTGTATTTACGAAAAAAAAATATAGAAGATATGTATACACTAGCTCATGTATACGTATTATATACATATACGTAAAGTCTCAAAAGATGTAGCTCGCCTCTGTTCATACGGACGAGAACAGCTAAGGGTGAAAAAGATAAGTAAGAAAAAAAGCAAAAATAGCGGAACTAGGTAAGCGCTAGGGAGGTATATACAGAGCAAAACATCTCTCTAACACTGGCAGATTCACGTGCAGCAGAAAAGCAGAATAACATAATAAAGCAGAGTACAGCACAAGATAAAACTGGAAAGTATATAGATGGCGCAAGCAAGCCCTGAAAGAGAGAGAGAGAGAGAAAAAGTGAGCCGTAATTATGTTTCTCCAGCGTTGCTGCTCTTCTCTTCGGGTGTTTAAATCGAGTTTTTTTTTCGAGATTAGCCGAAGATGAGAAAAGTTTTAACGTCTGGCTCTCGCACGAATATCAAGGAAACTGCAGCGGTAGAGAAGCCTTTGAGCTCGATATTAGATAGGCAAAGAAGCTGCCTCACGTGTCAAGCTCTCTGTTAAAGTGCACCACAAACTTTGCTAATCTGATTCAATAAGTATTGGGTTTATTTTGAGAGGCAAACATCGATCGCTGAGCTTCAAAACTTAACTTTTCCAAGCCCGTTGAGTCGAATGCTATGAGATAAAATATCGCGCGACGGAGAGGTGTTTTATTTTTTACACCACTTATCTCAAATTAAGTGTATACGAAACCGTTGAAACGATAAATTATGACTTTTTTATTTGTTGTAAGAATTAAATCGTTTGAAAATATTTTGAAAGGTGCGCATATAAACACGTTTTAGCCTAGCAGAAGAGATACGAGCATTCGTAAGAGGGTGTTTCTCTTTTAGTACGTGCGAAAATTTCCACCGGGAAGAATGAGAAAGACAAGGCAACGCCGAAAATAGAGGAGGAACGATAGCTAGCCAGGTGGGAACTTGGAACGACGAGTGCGAAAGCTTGATTAGATGCATTCTCGCACCCTCTCTCCCGGAACGTAAGTGTATGTATATATACGCACGTTTACGCGGACAACGACGTAGGCAGGAGCTGAGGCAAAAACGAGAGAAGTTTCGAGTGGAGAAATTGCTGAAATAGCGTGAGTGTGCTGCGAGGCATACCGAATATATTTTGCTGAATAATTCATACAAAGGAGCTTTGCACTTTTCGGTGACTCATTTTATTTTCGGACTTTTTCAACATTTTGAGCTGTCGATAAATAAGCGGGACGAGAATAATTTATTAAAAATATTTACACCGCTTTAACATATCAAAGCCCGAGTAAAACGTTGAGCTCGAAATAATGTCATGTCGTTTAGATACTAAGCTCAAGCGATGCTATATTGCCAAGCGCTTGGGGTTCCCAGTAGCAGTAACAGCAGCAGCCCAGGCAAATTACACAACAGCACAGCACAGCGCGAAATTTCTGCGCCATTCAATCAATCTAAATGTGATAGACGGTTGGAAGAGCCTTGGGAGTAAAGTAGAACAATTCGGGACTATGACAAAATGGACGGAAAGGAAGATATACATCTGTGTGCGCATACGTTTGATCGTTCACCACGTATATAGTTAAGCGCGCACAATCTCTCGACACAAAGATGAAACGTTGTCTGTATGCCGCGTCTGCAATGTTATATTATTATTGGCAAGATTTAGTGAAGGGGCCTCCATCGCATCAATGTATGCGCAACGGCTATCTTCCTCTGCTGCGCTACCATACTGGGAATACGTCTTCGTAATAGCTCGTCTTAGCTGCACTTTTCTTTTCTCTCTCGTTTTTCATGCATAATGCCGTATTTTCTTTCTCGCTTTTTTGTTTCCTTTTCGTTTGTTGACTAAGCTCGCAGCACAAAAAGAAATTCTCCGCGTGTATGTGCCAGCGTAGGGCATTTGCTTGATGGTAGCAAAATTTCTGGACCGTCGTGAATGTTTACATGCTTCCTCATGTAAATCACCATGTTACTTTCTTGTGAGTAAGGAAATCGAAGCGCGTATCCTCTCTTGTTGACGTCGTGTTGTGCATATGAATGGCCGGAGCAAAAAGAAAAAATGTCTTCGAGGCACTGCGGACAAAATCGATTCTTATACTTATCCCAGAATAGTGAATGTATCAAGAAAAAAATTTTGATTTGATCGTTCATAATTCAACATTTTGAAAATCTAACGCGACTGAGATTTATATTTCAACAGAAATATCAAGACCTCATTGATATAAGCAAGTGCTGAAAGAAACTTTCTAAAAATTTGATTTGAAAGTTAAATTTTGACGAAGTATTGACAGTCTTTATAAACGATGTATCAAAGAATGCATAGTATCGGTGTAGCGTTACTCTAATATTGCGTCTTTTTTCTAAGTAATCCAGCAGTTAGTGTCAATCGGGCGTCAATGTGTCAATCGACAAGTCTCATCATAGATATCAGTCAAGTGACGGTGATGGCGTAATACTCAATTAAAGCGATCGTGAGATGCGTCAACGTAGCAATCACAAATTAAGCGAAGAAAAAATACGAGTATTGCGTTTTTCGAGGAAAAATACAGCCTAATGGAACATAGCTGGCGAGCGTTAGAATTTTCTAATTTTTACAGTTGAACTCGGACAGCAATCAAAGTAGCCGCAGATCATTACTTTTGACCACAAAACTGGGGAGGGTTGTCAGTCTTTAAAGAAACGGCTTCGTAGACGCATCGATGGCGTTCGAAACAAAACGGTTACCGTAATAAGACACGGAAGTTCCGGACGTCGGTTGTATTTATCAGGTGCGCGGTAGCTTGTCTTACAATTACATGTACGTGCTTGTGTGATGGACTAATACGTGATGTGCTCAATGACGCGAGTGAATGAAAAGGTGCTAATAGTATGCGTGGGCGGATGTAATTATGTACATTTGTATACACTGGTCACTGGCTGGCTAGGAAAGCCAAGCTCGTGATTCATCTCGATCAATCGATAAAAGAAACATTTGGTTTTCTTACGATTTTGTAAAAGTCGTGCGATTAAAATTTTACGCGTTCATCTGAAACATTGTACAAGTTGTTAAAACGCTGTATGCAAAAAGCGCTTTGATATCCTTGCTCAAAGTGCAGTTAATGAGACTTGGCGAGGCAAATTTTCTTTATTCGCGCCGTTGAGCCACAGCAACGAGCCGAATCGCACCTGCCTTCTTCTCGGCGAGTGGAATCCGCTCCCCTCCTGCCTATAGTCCCCGAGTCTCCTCCTTTATTTTTGCTTGGAAGAGAAGACACAAGTTGACTGAAAAAATTGCGCTCATCGTCGACAAATCATGTATCTTTATCCCCCTTATCGCCTTATGCTGTGCAGCGCTAACGCACCTGATCGCCAACACACAACGGCGTGCGTGCGATTATCTTGCGAATTTATTTATGTACGCTGCTGCAAAACAGGGTGGGCACGAACGTGCGCGCACTGCACGCTCAGACACTGAAGCGATGGCGACGACCAGTAATAATTGCGCAAATCCCTGAGTGCAATGCTATATCTTAGAGGCTTTATCGTTGACGGGGCCCTTTATTTATAACGCGAGGATGAAATGACGTTCTCTCTTTTTCTTCCTTGGGCCTGAATTTACCGCGCGGGGACTCGCACGCACCGGAGAGCGGTTAATTGAACGGATTTACTTTGCAAGAGAATATGAGCTAAGCGTATACATATAAATACTGTGTATACACGTTTAACGTGGAGGTTTTATTGGCAAAATGCAGTCGCGCTGATGCTGTTGAAGAGAGAGAGAAAAATGGGGGTTTTTATTATTATTTACGGATAAGAGCTGTCATCTTTCAATGATAATCGTAGTAGATCTTTTTCAAGACAACTTTTTTTTTTTGAGCGCGTAAGTAGCGAAGAAGATAATTTTCATTTATTACAATCATTACAGTATATCAATTTATATGTACCCGTCGTATTTTTTTGTTGGTATATAAATAAAATTATTTTTTCCAACGTATTTTCGCTGAAATAAAAATAGATTTATGCTTGACCTTTTGCGAGTGTACTACAGTAGGGAGACTTTTAAAATTGTTAGCTATTTCATAATAAATAGTACAAGTCGAGCAAGAGAAATTGATGAAACAAAATGTTCAATTTTTTGTGACGTTCAGAAAATCACACTCGACGGAGTATTTTGATTCGGCAAGCGTGCACTTTGTATGAGGATAGCGATATATGAGGAAAAAAACATAGCCAAGTGAGGGGGTGCAAGGCGTAAATGCCAAAATCGAAGGGCAATCAAGAGGCAAAAATACACCTTCGTCGTGTGTACATAGAAACGTATATACACCTGGTATCGCGCCAAGTGATTTCGATCGATGCGGTGTTGAATATTCGGGGTTGACTTTTTCATATATCGCAAATAGAACGAGCAAAGCTTTCGTAACTGCGAGCTAGGGTGAATTGTATAAAGGCAAGAGCGGATTCCAATCTTCGAAATTGAAACCTGGTGTTATTTTCCCTCGCTGTTCCAAGGTGGCACGCACACAGTCGATAATCGAAAAATTCCGATCGTCGAATTTTTCTTTTATAATAATGAAAAACTCAATTGCATGAATAAAGTTAAGCATTGGAATTTCAAGTCCTATTTTAAAAAATTAATTAAAATCTTCACTAAAATTTTGATCAAATTAATCAATGAATTGAAAAAGTAGACTATAAATAAAAAACCCAATAGATACTTATTTCTATGTACAAGTTCAAGTAAATAAGGCGTGTTCATCGCAATCCCACGTGTCGCCATTTTGATATTATGTAAATGGAAATTGAGACACTCTCTAATTATTTAGATAATAAAATCAAGAAATTTATTTTCTTAATCTTATTCAGTAATGGAATTTGTAGTTGAAATAATATGTACAAAATACGGTGTATTACGTATGTTGATACAAAGCACATATAGTATCGAATTTATGAAAGAATATCTTGTAAAAATAAAATACCGTAGCATAATATCATCTGATTCATTTACGCGGCTGCCATTATTTACTCATACATTAGTATGTATAAGAAAAATTTACTACGATTTTTTGATTTTTTGTCAGCATAATATATTACGTTACTGTCACATTTTTTTCGAGATCATAAGCATGCAAAATTCGACATAATTCTATTTAGAATAATTTACCAGGTAGTAAGTTTCAAAAGAAAAATGTGTTAAGTCAAGGATCTACTAGTATCGAAAAAAGAATTTTCATGTATCGCGTATAATTCATTGATGGAACTAAATTTTCAATATCATCATGATTTTTTTTAAATTTAACCAAAAAAACTATTAATTAATTTTTAGATGAATTAAAAATAAATTGTTAAATTCTAAATAAACGTTTTTAATCATTGTGAAAGGTTGATTATATATAAGAATGTACGACTTGAAAAAAAAATTAATAAGCAAACAATCGTGTATTTTCGCGTTCATCTCGTTTGAAGATATCAACAGCGACATAGTATATACTCAGCTGGCGTGGTATACAAACAAATGAGGTCTTGACGGTTTTAGTATCAGAAGGGTACATTGGTAACAGCGAATAACAGGAACGTGGCCTCTCTCTCTCTCTCTCTCTTTTTCTCTTACTCTGATGCTGGGCTTTTATGAAACATTAGTCCGAGCTCGTGTAAACTGAACGCGCGCAAATATTTTGTTACTATTTTCACCCTGATGCAGCTTGAATGTGTATGAGTAAACAAACACATACACGTACATAGGTATGCTCGCCTGATTGTACGTACATATTTTCAACCCTCTGCTTTAGAGACTTTTGAGATCGGCAGAAGTAAAGCTACGGCCAAAAGAAGCAAGGCATCGTCACGAAGCAGCTAAATTGCAAATGCACTGCGCTATTGGCTATGGGCAAGCTCTTCATCCTCCCTTCTACCTTTAAAATTGCCGTGAAATATTTTCTCCTGCTCTTTCAGCTGTTTCTGTTATCCATAGCACTCAGAATTTTCATACTTCTAGCTCAGGCGTGATTTTTACAATGGTTTATCATAGCTTAGAGAAGAAAAATTTTACTACTGAAAATTTTATGCTATTTTAGTTTGGATGTAAAGTTAGATGAAAAATTAAATACTTCAGCACTGAGATTCTTTTCTTCTTAGCTGAAGTAATTAATAATAAGTAAATAATACAGTTCTAATACTTGTTATTACTTGTAATGAAAAATAAAAAAAATCCTTGTGAAGAACAATTGAAGAAAAAAGTAGTTTTATCAAAAACTCTGAACGTTTTAGGAGATTTAAAGAAAGAATATTTTTATCTAGCGCGTTCCGTCGGTAGCTACTTTACGACGTTCAAATGAAATGAATTTTTCTCCTCTAGAATTTTAAAAATATTTGCCCTCACAGGAATGCAAATGACTAGTCATGACACGCCTCTTTTGCAAATGTCTCCTGTACGACGTGGATCACCGAAAAGTTTTATATCACCTACCAGAGGTGCGTGGAAAACTTGAATGAGCACGATACATGCATGGCTGATGAACGTCACAGCTGTCGGAATAATTTTTACCGACGGTTAAGACGTGAAACATTTTTTCTTCTAACACTTGTATATTTTCTTCAGTTTTTTAATATTAACAAAAGCCGCAGTCATATCTTTGTATCATGCAATTTATGGAAGAATAGGTACTCAAAAAATACTACTATTGATAATATTTTAAAAGATATTACTTAGAAAGTTGGCATTTGTTATTTAACAATTGTACTTACTTTATCATTCGCAAGGACTTATAAAAATTTCTTTGTTTACACTATAGATGAGTTTACACAAACTTCATACTACATTTTTTCATGTACATTTTTATAACAACTCTTGTAGTCAATTACTAAAATTTAATGTTCAAGGAGGTTCAGACACGGAAACTAAGTAAGACGATAGAGAGTCTTATGTTACTTGTGTAAAATAATCAGCATTATCGACAAAATAGGTCTTTTTTTTCTATCATAGCGTATTTTTAATAACATTTATTGGATCACAAATTAATTCATTGGTTAGAATTAATCATTATAATTTATTTCTCTAAAACTAGACGGTTCATTAATTATTTTGGTCAAATTTTTTGTTATTGAATTTTTTACAAAATCGTAATTTTGTATACCATACTTTTTCTATTACTTTGTCTACGCGATATTGAATGTGATTTCGCGTTTGAAATCATTGAAAAGAAAGTGATTTCTTAAATAAATTACCACAGTGACAAATCCTAGTTTTAAATAAAGTATTTTAATTAAAAGCATTTTTTAAAGTATATAAACATTTTAGTAAATTCAAATTACAAGTGTTTTTAAACGTGTATTATGTTTAGTAATAATTTCAAGTAAAAACTCAAGGAGACGAGACAATTTTTCTCTTACGCATCCATTTTCTCTCAACCTTGCTAAGCTCTATGTAAAGGGGAGGGTCGAATACAGATTGTGTGATTCTATAGCTTCGCCTTGAAGCACATAAGCAATATACTCATTGATTAGTGTCGCCATCTCTGTAAGAGTAATCCAAGCTGCTAACTACATTATCAAAGTGATAAAAAGTTGTTTATTTAATTTATTCATAATAAAAGGAGAAAAATAAAGTTAACTTCGTTTTTCACAGTGTGCATGGTATTTTTGCTTTTTTAACTTTCTTTTTAATATTATTTATTATAATAATACATGTCCACACTTTTGGAAATGTAAAAATATTATATTTGTTTTTAGTTAATAACACTGAAATAATATTGATATAAATAAATTTTATCTATATGCAAATGTATTTCATTCTAATGAGCAAATTGTTGTAGTTTATATTTCGAAAATCTTTCTGAAATGAACTAATCTTTTTATCGATAAAATTTATAATAAAATTATAAAACTTCTTTTTACAACTAACTTTATAAACAAGTGAATCCGGTGTAAAGAATGAAAATTCGTAATCGAAGAAGCCATTCACACTATCATTTTAATTTATTATTGAAAACGAATTTTTTTTTAAATGGTAAATTACAATTAATTTATAAAATTGATCCTATAAAATATTTTAACGCTACAATTCATATAAAAAATGGACTATTTCGAAAAGTAAATTACTTAAATAAAAATTGATTGAGTTAATTAATATGTTGTGAAATAAGAAGGATTGTATTTCATGTACATTAGATAACTGATCATCTTTTTTCGATTTATTCTCTGATATGTATCTAGCATCTTATACAACGCGCAGCAGTTCTCAATTTTTAAGAAGAGCAGCTTTGATAGATATTGCGAAGATTATCAAGAGATGGCGACACTAGTTCCATAGCTTAGTCGATTCTCTGCGGCTTTGTACATTATTGTAGAAGCCAAAATAAAATACTCAAGAACGTGAGTAGATGTTCCCGACATATTCAAGAATTGCAGATATTTATTTACGATTTTGACAAAGGATAATTAGAGTATCAAAATGAATTTTTCATGATAATTGATTCTGAATTATTTTAATGGTTATAATTTAGAACAGAAATCGGAGATATCTGAATGTTTTGGTATGTTTTTCTTAGCATTTGTTCAATCGATGATGTTTAAATATTTTTTAAAATATTATTCAACCGAGAAATTACAAAATAAGAAAAATTGTTGATGAAGTAACTTACCCTCTATGTAGAAAGTTGCTATTTTTTATGGCCTCGTCATGACCCTTTAAAGATTAACCATTTTTTGAATAATCCGAATGATTTTTTTCTACTTTTCCTGTTGGGAAAAAGCATGCCTGTCTGAAACAAATAAAAACAAGTGTAAATTAATTAGTGTAGTGTAGTAGTGTAGATTTAAATAATTTTGATAAATATTATTTAAAATTTTCATCAAATGTATTATATCCTGATAAAATAATGAAAGATTGTATTTCCATTCTTAAAGTCTAAATCAACAATGTTAGTACAATAAGAAAATTGACTTATTGAATCATATTGATATTTACTAGCTTATAAAAGAGATCAGTAATAATTTTCTATTTATATATAATATTACATCAAATCAAAACTTTTTTTATTAAAAACCAATATATTTAAAAATATTTGATCAGCACTTGGTGCAAAAATCTAAATGTAAGTGAAGAATCGATTTAGTGATAGGATGATTTAAAATATTGAAAATATAATCAAGTTATGAGAATGAAAGCTACATTAAGAAGTATCTTAGATTAAATTTTTTTCAAGCAGAAGTTCTTCACAGATGCACATAGCAGTTCAATAAAGTCTCATTAGTTAATGAATCAAAGAGTAAAAAAGTGTGAAACGGATACCTTCTTTTCAATAAACTATAGCTTCAATTATACTTAACAAAAAGAGAAAATATTATAACAAATTTCATTCAACTCATATTTTCCGTTATAATAAAATAAACAAATATAATTTTCAGTTATCAAAAAGTTAGTATTTGAATACATTAAAATATCAATCTGAAGCATTTTAATTTTCTAGTTTCAAAAAATGATGTATGTTTACGCAAAATTAGCCCTCTTATAAGTATTATATAAGTCCGGTATTGTTTACTTAAACTACACGTAATATTCTTTGCATAAAAATAATACATTGAAAAATTGATACGTTCCTTATCATTTTTGAAAACGATTTCTAATCGAATATGAAGCTCGAACCTGTTGCCGATTTTCATAATCTCAATTTTGTTACATTAGAAGTCATAAAATTATAATTGGGTGGCAAAGTAACGGTATCGTGTTAGCTTTAGGCAAAGGCGTACACTTATCTTCAGAAAAAGCAAGCTCTAGACGATCAAAGTTAACGATTTTATATTCTTCCGCGTATTTTCAGTCCTAATTGACATGCATGCTTTTACAAACAGTAAAGTACAGGTAGCTCTACACACATATTGGCAATATTAGAAGCACACATTGCTCTACATGACTAACGGATTTCAGTGCTTGTGCACACTAGTGGAAGAATTGGATCTTTGTCGATGCGGTTTTGCTTTTTTCGACGTAATGTGCGCTTGATTTTTTTTCTCTCTTCTGCCTCTGCTCGTAAATCGATTCACCCAGTTTCTCTTGATTGTCCAATTGTCGATGTGTACTTTTACCACTATCGGATCATACGGCTGCCAACCAATCCCAGTTGTTTTTTGAGGTCAGGCGAAGGCACACCGCTCTTGTGTACGAAGCATTGATTGGGTGTTCAACATTTTTTTTCAATTCTATGTAGATTGTACTAATTGAAGCTTTCAAAATATTGCAACAAAAATTTTCATTTCGATATTGAACGATAAAATTTAGACCATTAATTTTTCATTCGAACGATTAAATAATAATTTTTTGAAACTATATGTAACGAGTTCATTGATTAACTTTGTCAATTATTGATAAGGAGAGATAAAAATTGTTTATTACGTCCTTGTGCGTGTTATTTTTATGAAACAACAAATTACTAGCCACACCGAATGCTATTTTACCATTTGATTACTTATTCAAGAAATTAATTCAATCTTACGTGAATATTTATGCGATTGAAACTAATTTATTTAATATGTTAAATATCATATGTCTGTCTGGGAGTTTTTTCTTTTCAATTTATTGACAATCTTGATATTTCAGTACCACAGAGTCTTTTTGAAAATACGAAACCATGTCATGGAGCAAAAATTTTTTTGTATATTAAAAGTATAATTAATTTGACAGTTAGAGCATACTTTGTGTACGAATTTTTGGGAAAACAGCAGGAGGGACTCAACAAATGGGAGATATGTATCTACCTCTTAGTACACTCCTCCTCTAGAAGCTGTATTACCTCCACTCTTACGTTCTTCCTTGCTACTTCGATTTTCTCATGTTTTCCACTGAATCAAGAACAGGGTCGATGTCCTCGGGGATAAATATGAAGCAAGCTTTAATACAAGATTCGCAATCTTCTTATGAAAGTTTATCTTGACTTTTAAATTGAACATCTTTATGAAATTTTTTTTCAAATGCTGTCTTACTCCATAAATAATTGATGAGAAATTTGGATATTGAATTCATCAGTATATTTATTTTTAAAAATAGGAACCTGTCATTTTCGTGGATATATTTTCAATGTAATTTCTTTCCATATTCTGATGAACGAATTTCGAGAGATTTAAGAAATATCATATGTTCTACGATCAGCAGCATTAAATATTGAAGAATGAAAAATATATTGAGCATGCAAGATCACAGTATCTATTTTCGCTGAAGTCCGTATATTCGTTCAATAATTAATATTATCGATTAAATTTTTGGTTTTTAAATTGGTTGTATGAAGCCGAACATGTTTAGCCGAAAATAGTCACAGTAAGTTAAATTTTCATTAAAAAATAAGTTTTTCCAAATTATATACAGATGTAAAATTTTGATACGAAACGAGAGGTTGTACCTCTTGTTAAAGCGTACCCTGGACAGCTAATACAGCGCAAAACCTTTTATTTTTAGAAGCGAACAAAAAATGTTCGTCGAATAATAAAAGTCTAATTATATTTATTTTCAAGTTTTTCAGCACATATTTGTGCATGTGCTGTTCAGTTCATCCATCAACATATAAAATACATGTGTTCAAAAGCAAAAGCAAAAATTTATTTTAATAATAATGAGAAAAAGATTCTAAATAATTTATTTTTTCAATCGTTAGTTATTTTCTCATATTCGATGGTCCAAATAAATTTTTGAAGGACCACCCAATGAAAATTTATCTTAACATGAGAAAAGGACATGGAGTTTTGGGTAGAACTGTAGGGAGCACCCGTCACTAGCCGTCGGATGGCGAGCAAAGATGCAGAACACTTATATTGATCGAGGCCGACATGAACACGCGTCTTAAGAAACGCCATTTTTATCAAAAATATTTCTTTTCAAGTATTTCAATTAAAAATTATAATAATCTTTCGTGACCCAATTCATTTACAATGCCCATTTTTAATCACGAGAAATATAAAAAAATTGACTTATGAGGTAAATTTTATTTTTAGTTAAAATTTTTTAATAAATAAAATTGTATCAATAAATTTGATTGTAGATTTGTAGATGAACTAAAAATATGACGAATAGTAGAACGATGAAAATTTATTTCAACTAAGTATTTTCTTAAAATGATTAAACGAGAGATAAATATTGTGCATAACTGTATACTAAGATCACGCTATATACATTATAAATAATTCTTTTTGTTTATTTCTTCTGAATTTTTAAAATTGGTGAAAAGCAAATAATATAAATAATAAAAATACTATTTCTCACAATCTTTCATTGGAAAACATCGTATACTCGGAGAATCTTTATTATAACAACATACTAATAAATTACTTTATAAACGATATTTTTAAAAGTGTGATTAATAAAAATAAGAATATCACACGATGAAAATATTCCTAATGCTGTAAATTTTTTTCAGAGCTTACCAAAAAAAGTTTTCGTGTAAAAAAACTGATGTAACAAACGGTGTAAATGAACTTGCGAGGAGACATTCTTGACCCACAGAAGCGAATAAGCAACAAGATAAAATCATACTATATGTAGTTTGTAAACGATAAAACTTGGCGTAGTTGTAAAAGCGTGGCATCCTGTTGCATACGCGGTGGCGTGCTCTCGCTCTCCATCTCTATCTCTCTTTCTCGCTCTTTCTCCCGCGACAGAAGAGACATTGCTCAACAAAATGACTGTCAGGACGCGCGTGAATCTTCGCTCGAGCTGCCAATAAATGTGTTCGCGCCCTGACAATTAGCGGACAACAGTTCTGTCTTTGCAGTATCAGCAGTTCAGCGCCGAGGTAATAAAGCTATGATCGCTTAC
The DNA here is from genome assembly GCA_034770305.1 of Trichogramma dendrolimi. Lineage (NCBI taxonomy): Eukaryota > Metazoa > Arthropoda > Insecta > Hymenoptera > Trichogrammatidae > Trichogramma > Trichogramma dendrolimi. Next base: position 183,596 of record JAPMIB010000037.1, on the reverse strand, counting down.
TTTACGACGCTATATATTAACCCCAAGTGCGGTAAAGAAAGCCATACCAGGCTACTTGTTCATCTATTATGTTGCTGTTAAATGCATTTGTTTTTAATTTAATACTTATTTTTTATTATCACTATATGAAAGAGATTGTCTGTTCGTCGGTTAAAATGACCCATAATATTGTACTGATGCCTTGGACGTGAACACAAATGTATAGATATATATAATATATATAAATGGGTTATTTTGAACGCCGAATAGACGCTGCTCTCTTTATGAAAAATTGTAAGCGTTTGTCTGGTAAATCTGTGGTCATTTTTTACCGCAACTACTCATCTCGCGGTAGAAAGTTAAATTCTTTGATTAGAAATTACATCATTTTCTGGAGTTTTTAATTTCGAAGGCCACAGAAATAGGCAACCAAGAAAAGAAATTTCGATAAAAATATTCTCAATATGATTGATTTTATTTCAGGAACGCATTCAAAAAATTAAAAGAAACTCTTAATTCGCTGCATTTTCATTTTTATTGCTTTTCTGGCACTGCGAGAAACTGTCGTTTGAAATTAAAAATATTACTCTTGATCAATTCGACTCAAGTGTTCTAAAAAATGTGGGAGAAATTGGATCGCACCACTTGTTCATTAAATATTAAACCTGTCTTTTGCATTATCTTAGTATCTTGCATATATATTTCTGGTACATTATGGTTCTCATTTATACGTTAAATTACCTGCTTTAGAGGAACAGTGCATACAGAAAATAACAATGACATACTCTTGGGAGGTCTTATGTCGTCATCCCTTGAGCAAATAAAGTTTTGCAATTTTTTTATAATAAATTCGCTGGGATACGATTTCATTATAAAAATGTCATAAGTATTTCTAAAGCAATTAACATTCTAAATGCAAGAAAGTGGATAAACCGGATACCTTCATTATAAATCATAAGACGCGAGCAAGCGAGGTTTTTGCTCATGCCGACACCAAATTTAGCAGAAACATGGCGCGCCGTTTCTCGGCCGACGGAGAGTAGGCACTAGTAAGATACAGCTTTTAGTCCACGCGAAGTACGATGTACTACTAGTTTTTCAGTTCTCAAAAAAAAAAAAAATAATAAAATAAAATAAATAAATTAATAATAATAATAATAATCGACAAGCATATTTGTTTATAAACAAAAAATATTAACGAAACTTTTCTTAATAGAAAAATAATAATGTTGAATTCTTATAAGCAGTTCATACAGTTCAATGCTTTCCAAATATGAATGCAGGATAACTTAACATAGAAATCAACATAAAATTTATTAATTTATTTATTTAATACTCACATATGATTATAAAACCATTAAAATTATGAAGCACTTGGAATACTAAACAGAAATTCACTGAACAAAATTTAAAAAATATATTTATACAATATTTTTAGATTGCTGCAATGAGTAGCTACACTATTTCGTCCTCTGAAAGTAAAAACAAACAAACCCACGGCACATGTGATCAGAGACTACTGAGCAGGGCAGAATCGAAGACTTCAAACGTCTGGCAGTCATGTCAATCAGAGCTGAACGTGTCGAATTGGGGATACTGCAAAAATCGTAATATAGCTGCTTGCATTTTATACCTGTCACGAATTTAATAACCTAATTTCAGTAGGGTTTTGTATGAACTTCTTGATAATCGTAGAATATTTCTAACGTATTTCACGCAACATTGTACAGCAAACGTTTCGAGGAAGACAGAGGAGTAAGACCAACATCAGGATTGGGAGCTTTATCTAGACCACCCGGCGCGTTGTCAAGTCAACGGGCCAATGGAAATCAAAAAATAACAATGAATGTCTATTTACACTGATGACGGGCCCATCCCTAGAGATAGTCGGTCCCAGAACCCTGTTACGCCCATCCACTTAGTGCTGCACACGCATACAACAGTGCGATCGTCTCAACGATTCCGGATTAAAAAAAAAGGGTATCTTACTTGTCGCCTTAGTTGTGTTCAAAAGAGAAAGGGTGATTTTTTTTTAATGAATTGCAACTCTTTTGCTCCTTCACGAGCTGTTACTAACATTTTAATTCGTCATAATAACGCGCATACAAATGTATTAATCTTAGCAAAGAGCTCATAAAAGACAGAAGATTTGTATAAATACGCGTGTACTCGAGCAAAGTAGTTAAAGGACAACATTGTATGTAAAGATTCTCAGGCCAATAGCGTATTCCGATTTGAAGGAAGAGTAGCTAAAGCAAAAAGGCAATATTTGCAGCAAAAGAATCTAAAGTACTTTTCTTACTTTTCTTTTCTGCTTCGCATTTGGTCGAACTATATTATGCGAACGGCTCGCATACATACGAATGGCGGTAAACGACTCGCACGGGGACCAATCGTGCGTGGTTGGAATAAATGAGCAAGGTAATACAGAGTCGCATCGACATCCAACTCGTTCTCTTTTTTCCCTTTCTCTCCTTCTCTCTCTCCGCATCGGAGACTCTCTTCCAAGATTGTTCGACAAACTCAACTTATATTATGCTGCTTTATCGTGCACCATAGCAAAATATCTTAGCTTGCTAAGTCCAACAGAGCCAGAGACCGAGCCAGAGTGAGAGCGAGAGAAAAAACATTGACTGATATTGCTGGAGCGGCAGCGTTACACGTATATGTCGAATATTTCCAATAAAGTGTACCGCCACAAATATCGAGTGGCTTTCCGTGCTCGCTTGAGGCAAATTACCTCATCTCGCCCGAGTGCCGCTACACGCTTACTTATACATATTTTGTGTAGAGACAACATTCGTAATTGTGAGGTTTAAGGTGCGCTTTGTATGCTTTGCAAGCTGCCTTCATGGAAGCTGATGTAATGAGAACGATGCTCTGCAGAGAGCCAAAGAAAGATATCTTTTACGCGATATACTGTGTTTGAACAGATCAGCCACCAGCAAATATATCTAATGCACCCAAGCAGTATCAAAAACGGAAAGAGGCATATCGTCGAGAAATCATTGTTATTACAAGAAAAACATTGAAAGCAAGCGGACAATTTACTAATACATATTATTTTATGAAGAAATAAAGAATGGTCAATAAAATACCAGAACCTCGTGCTCGATATTCCTCGAATTAAATAAAAATGTATTTTGCTAATGACTTCATTTTGGTTACTGACAACATAAAATTATACCTTTATAAAATTCTAATAATTTGAATAAATTTTTTATTAATAATATTTCTTTTTTACAGCTTAAAATGCAATGGCGTTCAATTAGCAATAATAATAAAGGCCAAAATATAGTTTTCACCCTCCAGTATAAAATAAAATCAAACAGGTAGCGAATTTCTCTTTAAGCAGTATGAGAACTTCAACATCTTCTTCGTTCAACAAATAGCCCATTTAATTAATGCGGACGCATCGACATGTCGGAATATCAAGAAGCCTCTTCTCATTTAAATACAAAGTTTTACTTACATGCACAGGGAAAGATGGGTTTGGTTCTTCCCGACTCAAGTCGGCTTGATGAAAACTTTAATAGCAACGACTACGTGTGCGTATATTTTACCAGTCGAGATTTCAGAATCTATTGGTGGATTTGCCTTCTTTCTAAAGCACAAGGATCATTGGCACAAATGCAAGCTAGTACCACTACCCACGTACAAGTCAAAGTAAGGGAAAAATAAAAGTTTAGACTCTTACCAAGCAGAAACTCTGCATGGAAGTTACTTGATTACCGTAAAGAACCCACATTTTTTTCTTGGAGCTAGCAGAATCGAGCTCTTGAGACGAAAAGTATCAATAAAATACCTTATGAGATTTTGTAATATAATTCCACTAAAAATATAGTTATGAATGTTAATAAATATTTGTGCAATGCAAGATGCTAAAGACAATGGAGCACGAATCAACTGAAAATACTGCTTTTTTTATAAAAGCAATGCTTTAGTAATTTGTAAATTATAAAAATATTATCAATCATTTGTCATACAAGATCTTATTTTTATCAATAAGTTATAAGCCATAACCTTTGTTTATTTTCTACCATTGATGATGAAAAAATTTTTCTGCTTGGCTAACAACAAGCTAGTTATCATTATATTTTTGTCTGTTTAAAACTTATTGTACGAATAATTTTTATTTAAATGTTAGATCCAAAAATAAATTTGTTTCTATAAAGGCACGATACATTAATTTTAATTTTTAACAAATCATTCAGAGTGAAAATATGCGTTGTAAATCGCAACTACATGCACTAAAGCTAGGTTAGAATCATAGTGCTAATATCGCAATAGAAATAAATGAATCTAAGACAGTAAACATTTAATGAATTCAATGATTTCACTTTGAATATTATCGTCTAAAAAATTTAACACTAGTCTGCACAAGCGAGCTAACCTCTCTAAGAAGTTGCTCTTCGAAACTTCACAACATTATAGCGAAACCGAATGAAGGAATATCTGCTCACACGGTAAGTTTCGAATAGAGGCAAATCGTTCGAACGTATGGATGCATTAAAAAATAGGCCCTTTATCGTCACGTAACATTGCGACCATACACCTTTATGGCGGTGGTAAATGGTTTAATGTTTCACGTCAACAGGTGGCTGCTTCTGACGCATTCGACTCTTGAGTTTTACGACGTAACTACAACTTGGAGTACTGAATTACTGAAATCCTTTTTTTTCGTATTTCATGCCTCTCGAGCGAGTTATCTATTTTTTTTATATCAAAAGTGCCGTTGATCAGCTCTTGACCAAGTGTACTGAAAAATAGTTCAATACTTCATGTCAGAGGAAAAAAATATTAGAAAAAATTGCAATGAATTATGACTCAAGTTTGTATAATCATTTAAATCGCTGATAAAGACAGGCACGATAGAACGAGTTATTCTACATGAACGAAACAATTTTTTTCGCGGCTCGTTTTTTTCTCGGGCAAAAAGCCTCTCAAGCTATCATATCTGCATAGAAATATACTCGTAGCAGACGTGAACGTATAACAAAAAGTCACGCATGCCACCAGTAAGATAAATTACATTTCCGTTTGTTTTTTCGCGTTATATCACGCAAGCACGCGATTTTTTTAGACGCGCTCGTCGTTTTTAACTTGCCAGCATCGCTTATCATTGACGCGCATCGCATTCTCGGCGTCTCGAGCAATTGTCCCTAAATCTCCAACATGGAGTTTACTTCGTGTATGCGCAATGCAGTTTCAATATACATTTCCGCGAGGCCACGCGATTCTGCCTAATCAACCTTAATACTTGTTATTACCAGCGGCCTTGAGAGAGATCTATGCAGGAGATATGACTAATTTCGCATGCAGCAGCAGCAACTACAAAAAAAATACCTTGGCACTTTTCTGAAATGAAACAACAAAACAAGCTTCACAATTACAACATTTGTTCGAAGAATTGCCTTCGCGAAAACGTATACATATATACGTATACTTAGTCAGACGCAGCGATGTATTTATTCCTGAACATTGACCGCGTAGCGCGATATACAATAATTACAATACAAAAAGTCGTCATTATAGCAGCGTCATCTGTACGGCGGTCATTGAAATTGATCGTTGAGAGACGAATACGAATTTGTGCGAACTTAGTCCTGCGAAACTAGCTCGAGTCGATCCATTCCACTAACGGTAACGAGCAGCTCGCTGGTTCGTGTCTTGGCTAAAAGACGATTTTACAGAACACTGCCGTGCGTCTTCTCTACCTCCAGTCTCATCAGGCGTGGCAACGCCGACCTTCTCCTCATTTCTCCTCGCGGCATATTCCCCTTCGAATCTCTCCCTCTGCGGGCATGTGAGCTGCGTTACACACATGCGCTACAGAAGCTCTCATCGATACGTATATAGATTCCAGAACTTGTATAAAATACATCCATCGACTGCGCGTGCGCTCGAGTCAACAGAGAAGGAGACTGTGGATTGTGAAATTCAGTTGTCATTGACAGAGCACGAATCGAGCAAAGAAATAAAAGTAGCAGGGATAAAAATGGGCACAGGTATTCATCAGAATTTTGAGTGGGAGATAACAATTTTTGGCTCATTATTCTGTTGCTGATGATCCATCTAAAAACAATTTTAAATTTATTAATACGCAGTCCATTTGAATGATTAATTTCATTTATATTTCCTTCGTGAAAATGACCTTGTATTACATTTCAGACATTTCGAAATTCATCTGAAACGTGTGCATATCAAAGAAAAAATAAATGGGACATTCTATTGTTGTTACAAAATAGAGTGTATTACGTGTTATATTAGCGGATATCGTTGCGCAAAGATAATCGGCTGCTTTGTTAATTTTTTACATTGATGAAACTTAGATTATCAGGAAGATGTATTCATTTTACTTTAGTTTAAGTTTTGAGTAAAACTTTGATAAAATCATTCAAACATACGGGAAAATAGAAAACTGATAGTGGAAAAATCCATAAATTAAAAAAAAATTAGCTGTGCAAACTCATTCCGTTTCAAACATCCAAGTGTTTTTCAAACAGAGAATTATCGTAATGTATTTGGAAGGTCGCGGCCCGTTAGATATTTTTTTTAAAGCTAGTTTTGCGATGCAGAATCATATGACGAAGTGGTATTTTTCTTGAACTGTAGGTCACTGAAGCTCACAACGTGTAAAAATCTGTTATAAATATCTTCCTGATTCTATTACGAGTACATGCTGTATCTACTACTAAGCACAGATGAATCGCATACTGAAGCAATAAAAGCAATACGAAGGTCGAATTCTCGGAATGCTTATTAAAAAAAGGGTTACGACCATTTCCTGTAAAAATACAGCAGAGGAACGAACGGAGGACCTAGTTTCGTTTCAGAAACTCACTTGTCTGTGAACTTTCGAAGTTTAACCATCTGCTTCTTAGCAAAGAACGAGATGAAATTGTCAAAACGATAGCTCTAGTAATATTGAAAATAAGACGGTGAATAGTTCAGTAGTGCAAGTGTTGTGCGATTTTTAGATCTCAGATAAACATAGCTGAGATAATATAGCATGAGTAGCAAGAGATAAAAGCCACGTTAAAGGCGAATAAAATTTTGCGATAAACATCACCTTTTATAGGAGTTCATGATAACGCTATAAATCATCTCAACCCAACGCGGCAGCAGCAGTAGAGCAGCGTGCAGCAGGCAAGCAAGCAACGACAGCGGTGGCAAAATTGCTTGCTCATTGAACAGTAATTGCTACGCGAAGAAGGGAAGAAAAGTGTTTTCTCGTGCGCGCGACTGAACGAGAGATGTTAAAGTGAGTAATAGCGTGTCGTACGGCTTGCGTTGGCGCGTGCGCCTGGCTACATCAATGTACTGCCTCGAGTGAGATTCAAGTGCGAGAAAATGGATAATTTCCACCTCGTTGGCGTTTTTAATGTGTGTAACGTTTGGAATTCTACGATCGCGACTCTCGTCTAATACCAATCGTTCCGCACTTAAATTACCATAATTCGGCCATTGTATAAACTATGTGTCATTCATGAACATGTGGATGTGCGAGTGTTCATCCGGATGCTATTTTGGAAGATAGAAAATCATTTTTATATTAGACGTTTCCGACGACTCAAGACGCTTCTAGTTTTTTAGTGAGAAAAGTTGACTATCAATATCTAAAAGTTCCATAACCATAGAGGAAGAATTTTAAGTGAATGTTCTGAAAAATAAATACATTGTTATGAAAAACGAGTGTTGTAGAAAAAAATAAAATACTATTCGGCATAAAAATGATTGATAAAATGGTCGTTTTCGAATCGAAAATTTTTTTTAGAATGCTCAAAATTACGTAAAAGTATTATATTGCATAAGGTCAAAAACTCTGCTTATTTTTTATGAATATACTTAGTTGAATTTTTTTTGCAGTTAATTAACGGAGGAAAAATTAGTTTGCAGTAGCGGGTTATCATCAATCTTTCGGTTGCAGATAAGACCATTATTAAGGGCCAAAAACTTGTTCTATCTCAAAATAAGTCGAAAATGAATAGCTGGAAGTCACGATATCTGCCGAAGCGAGCGAGACAGAGAGCGAGAAAGAGACAGATGCAAGGGGACGGGCACTCTAACGCAGCGCGATGACGCTATTGGAGGGGAGTTGTATAAATACACTCGCATACATTCTTATATCGACCCGAACATGGCGACTTCAGCGCTGCCACTGTAGCTGTGAAAAAAGGACGCGACTTCACTGCTTACCTTCTTATATGGCATATAACGTTGTTTTTTAAGAAACTTTTTGCAGATATTTGAGAGTTATTTATTGCAAGATACGATAGTTTATATATGGAATATGTGGAAAAACGTGTTGTACGGAATAAAGTTGTTATGAAAAGAGATCCGAAGGCTTTCAAAGTAAGCAGTTGGAGTTGGGCTCAATAAGTCATGCAATATGCTGAGTGGTTAGGTACTTTAAACTGCTGTTGTTCTATATAGCTTTTCAAGATAAGTAAAGTGTATTTTTCATGTACTCAAGAAATACAACCGGATCAAAAATATTTGAGCGATTGAAAAAATTCTAAATATTTATATTTAGCACAAAAAATCTATTTAATTATTTTTATTGAATATTGTTTTAATAGCTTTAAGTTTATTTAACAAAACAATTAATAATAATTAATTAATAGTATCACTTAAAATAGTGAAAATTCATAACTGCACGTTTGAATGTACAAATTATTTTTATGATTGATTATTTTTCAAATGTACAAGTGTGATATTATAGTCTATTTTTAGAAGAGTACTAAGAATGTACTTTAACTAAAACTTCATATTGTTGATTTTCAAATTTTACTCTGATAATCAGTGCATTTTATTTTCCAACTAATGCAAAAAAATAGTAAATTCTACGATACGTCGGAAAGTATTCTGTCGTGTAGCGAATGAGAAAATGTCCGACGGGAGGCAAGAACGTCACGCATAGTGAATCTATCTTCTACCGTGTATATGTGGGTAGACTTTATGAAGTTCGTTGCCTTGCTACAGGAGGTCTTTATGATGGTTTCTATTAGAAGGCAACGATCCACAAAATTGCGTCCACCAGTCATGCTCTTTCTTTCTTGTTTCATTTTGCTCCTTTTCTCGAGGTATTGTCTTTTCTCTTTACTTTTTCGTTCTAGAAAAGCTCTGGACCCAGTTCAATCCAGTGATGCTTTTTTTCTTTCTTCTCGAGAAAAAAGCAGAGTATATTAGATTGACTCCGAGATACGTGACTTCGCTTGAAAATTGACCTCATTCCCTGGCAAAATTTTACTTCCATCCCACCTTCCTACACTCCCCGAGACCCTTTTGTCTACCTCGCAGCAGTACAGACGTAGAGTTGCCAATTTATTTTTTTCTTCATCCATGTATGTGCCAAACCCATTTCCTCGCTTCATTTTCTTTGCTATATACTTGATAGTGATAAAAGAGCAGTGCGAGGCGCAATATTAGGATGAAATTATTTTGCTTTTACAAAAATAAAAAATCAAGAAGATGAATTTCTTTCATCTTACTTTTTTTCGATTTCTCAAGAATACAGAATGCTCATTGGTCACTCCCCCAAAAAGTTATGTATTAATTCAAAGTATTTGTAAATTAAAAAAATCATCCAATCAGAGAAGTATTTATAATCTGCAAGCCAAAATAATCCTCCAGAATTTAAATCACAATATTATCTCGAAAATCGACAATATTATGTCTAATTTCAGCCGTAATTTATATGTAATTTGTAAGCCGATCAGCATCGCAATGTTGAAAAAAAATACTTTATGTTTCCTTCATCGTGCAATAAATATCATTTGCCCGATTCTAGAGAAAAAGTTTCATCGACGCGTTCGCATAGTCGTATCATTACTTGGCAAATGTAATCATTTGCATGCCGAGGAGATGGACTACGCAGATTTTCCAGCTGAAAGGATAGCTTTGCCTTGAGGGAGAGAAATGAGAAGCCTTTGCGCAGTAAAACTTGAATCTCTCCTCGATGAATGTCTATGAAGTATGCGAATAGTGCAAGCACAGATGAGTAGTCGGTCTCATTTGAATCTATATGGCTGCCACGCAAGCATTTATATGTAGTTGAAATATCATGTAAATAAACGATCTAAAGAAGATTGAACAACTTTTTAAAATGTATGCTTTTTCTAAACGTGGAAATAAAATTCAATTGCGCAGGAAGCTGATTTCAATCAAGATACGGCATTTTAAAAAAAGCAGCAACAAATTTTTCAAGACTTTACCTTTTTCATAGTTGCATGTTTTTCATTCGAGTATTTTCAACGTAAGTCAAGTAATTTTCATTTCCATTTTCAAAAACTAGAGTGTAATTATAATTTTTATGTAAGTAAATACGACAATGTACACAATAAACATATGAGCATGAAAAGTTTAGCCAGCTGCTCATGAAAAAAAGGTTCGTACCGATTACCATTTTGAAAGACTAGTTGGTGAAATTTCTTTCAAATCCCTTGCTTTGTGAAAACAGCGCGTGCAAAAGCACGTAAACGAGACAACATAATAATATTTGATGAATAAACGCGCGTTGTCGGGGGTACAAAAAGGTGAGCACGTATATGTACGCGTGCGTTGTTGTTGTCTCTAATTCTCATTCGTTTCTAAGAATTCGTGTCCTATAAACATATCTAAGTGAGCCTTATTAAGTTGACACCACGTGCGCGATGCAGCGGCAGCCGCAGTTGTAGTTCAGCCATCGCCTCGAGGCAAATAAAAGCAACAAACACCCCACCCATCAAAGCTTACGAAGGATATTTTAAGAAACTTTGTATAACCTCCGCCCCCTTTGCGAGCTTGATCAAAATTTACGAGGTTGGATGAGAAAGAGCATTCGTTTCAAAGCTTACGATAATTAAGACCCAGACCAAGCTTCGAGCCCTAATGGAGACTATCGATCATATACTTAGATGTTACATATTATGTGCCGCACCTCGCTCACTATAATCGGCTGAAAGACTTTGCGTCACGCGATTCAACTTCGCTTATTAACATCGCACAAAATGCCGACCTAATATCTGCACAAAAAAGACTTGCATTATTAAACTTCGAATTTGCGTCGAAGTTTATGCAATAATGAATGGCGCAGACTGAGGATCTGCAGCAAACAGTTATGTAAATTGATCCTGCTTTATGTAAATTCAAGGCACGCGGGAAGTTTTAAAATTCGAGCATTGCTCGCGGTATAAAATATTTCGAAGTTTCTTATTAAAATGTTTTTCTCTGCAGATTCTTATTATTATTATTATTATAGTTATGCGGATTTTATGATTGCCACAAAGAGCAGTCAGGTCAAAAATCTTTTTGAATTATTCTTTTTATCATTGGATATGAAGCTACTGATTCGTTAACGTAGTTGGACTTTTTCATACCTTTTTTTATACGTACACTGTCAAAGTTTTCTACTTTGGGTAAACTAGTTGAGTAAGCAAAAAATCACGTTACATTTTACGATTTTGTCAGGAACTTTGAGATATCTTTACTTAAAATTAAGATCAAAAGTATCTATTTATTTTATTCAACGCAACCGAGGGGTTAACGTTGGTTGAACATTCGTATTATATACCATGTCATTTAATTAGATGATAAACTAGTCCAAAAGAATCATGCAAAACGAGATTGTGTGCCCCTGTACCGAGCAACGATTGCAGATCTATAAAAGCAAGTCTGGGTGTGTACGTGTGTGTTGTGCTTGTGTGTGCCACAGTCACAGTTACAAGGTGGGTATTAAATGTCTGCATAGGCGGAGTTACCAAGCAAAACGAAACGACTTTAGGGCATGGGTATGCAAGTAACATTTCTCTAAATATACCGAACTCGCATCGTGTGCCTGGTTTTTTTAACATAATTGTCCTCTGGCGTATTTTCTCTGCAATGAACTTGCAGATGACTCAATTAAGCAAAGTTACACACGAGTACGTACGCAGGTTTAAAAAACTCTGTTCCCTGCTTTTTGGCCTTGCATACTATGTTGCCTGAGATTAAATGATTCAATTTGTGAGTTAAGAGTTTGACTTGTTTACATGTAGTATGCACGTCAGGCTCAAGGGAAAGGGAACAAGAAAAGACTCTTGTAATATTCCAAGCTACGTGCGCAGACATCTTGCCGAAAAAGTGAGAATGTATAAAACAGAAATCGATGTCGTATAATACAAGCAGCGCCGGCAAGCCGCAAGACAATGTCTCGAGTTGCTGCTCTAGTCATAAACTATGTATATGTGCGCAAAAGGAGCGTCTGGGAAAAAACGTGTTTTTTTTTCTTTTTCTCTCTCTCTCGCTTACTCGACTCTCAGCATACTATATTTCGTTTTAGCCTTCTTTATTCAGCATGGCAGCTCGAAGTTTCGCCGACTCTCGTCTTTCAAAGTTTCCACGTTTCTCCGGGTTGGTTCCTATGCTCTTTTGCGGTTGGCTGAGCAGCAACATCGATTGAAATTTCATACAATATATCCACAGAAGTCGGAGAGAAGACAGGCAGATGCGAAAAAAGCCGCGCGCTCGCTATCGACGCATGTATATTATGGTGTTTTTGCTGCTTCGTCGCGTGATGATGGGCTGTACTTGTTATATTAATACAGGTTCAACGAGTTTCAAGAAAAAAGTTTTGTGATACATACATCACCAATTTTATGTCTCTTCTTTCTCTCTCGCTCTTCGTGATCTGCCCTTGCATTTATTATAATCGAAAAATGTTGACTTTGTACATGCACTTATTTTTTACGAAACATTTTTATCAAAGAAGCATATAGCTCGAAACCTTATTTATCTGTAATCATTAGGCTTTAATGTTATTTACCGAAAAGGCTTGTAAGTGAGTCACGTATCCGATTTTGAGTCTAGAATTTGGCGTTATTTATAAAAGATTTTAGTCCAAAAAGGCTACCCATCGTAAAAACAAGAGGTACATTGACGATGCGAATGACAGAAAAGCTTTCCTACGTGAGTACAGCTAAGAAACATTACTTTATGATGCACACATTTTTCATATCTTTTGATTTAAAAAATATTTACTAAAATGAAGAAAAAATTAATGCAAGGTTAAAAATATTTAATAAATTTAAGAAGGTGGAGACAATCAATTTAAAGCTCTTACGCGTCAAAATTCAAATAATTCGCAAGTAAAAAAGAATGCTGAAAATTATTTTATTCCATAAGACTTATCTTTCAAAAAAATAGAAGCAAGACAAATGTGTAATATGCTTTTTTCTGCAATCAAGCTTGAGTAATTCAACGACATTGATAAAAAAAGTCAAAACCAACAAACAAAAGCGCTACAGACGTAAAAAGTTTCCTGTACAAAAACAGCGAATCAGCTAATAAAGTAAAAATAAGCAAAAACCAGGGCTGCTATACTCCGTGCGTATTAAGCAAACAAAATATACGTGAAATTACAGGAGAGCAGCTACTTTCTTCTTAGACAAGATTTTGCTGTAAATAGCAAAGCCATGCTCGTCGGCGAGCAAAGCAGCTAAGCAGAATCAGAAGCAGCGCCAGCAATACAGCACAACAATAGAAGGGCTGCTCTAGTTCGTGACGCGAGACAATGTGGCGTTGGAGGATGGGTGGGTCATGTGTATTTACGCCCGGCAGCCAGACTGACGGAGCGACCGAACAAGTCCAATACGAAAGAGGGTAAGAGCGCGATCGCTACTCTCTACGTACGCGCACACCCACACACATATATATATTGAAAAAGAGGATTTCCCGGAAATGGACAAGTCCGATCTAATCATGGCAGATGCGAGCTATGTGCTTCTGCAGCGTTCAATCAGCTTCAAGCAGATATATATATATTTTTTTATCTGTGCTAGCTGTGAATGGACTTCGAATCGAATTCCATTTCAACGTTTACTCCCCCGCCCCTAACGGATATGTGTGCGTGCGTGTGTAGACGTATACCCGCTAAATGTGAATCATTGAATAGTCGATTTTTGTCGAGTTTAAATTGCAAACCAAATTTATATCAACGAACGGTCGATAAAAACACCCTCGATTTAGATTGAGTTAGTAAGTATGTAAATAAGTATAATGGAATTGAAAGAAGTGACGAAAAAATTGCTCTGAACGAGGAGCCAACAAATTTTTTACTTTGAAATTGGATAGTAAAACAGCTGTAATTCTTTTGAAATAAAATCAAACTTACAAGTTATGACGCTAGTTTGCGTTCACATTAATAATTCTGTTTTCTTAGTATGACACTATCTCACAGGCAACTGTTTTCTTAAAGTTGTCAATTAAAAGCCGCAATTCGATTTTTTCTAGTTTACTTCGGGCAAAAAAGTTTAAGAGCTTAGATGTCTATGCGAGTTTCAAAATTAAACTATCATAAAATTGTCTGATTCTTGGTAACGCGTAACTCAAACCAATTATAGATATATTTTGGTCACGCGTGCGTATGTAAAAATTCAAATGAACTAAAAAAAGCCACATATCTAACGGCCAATAAGTCAATAGTCGACGAATATTTGAATCGTCTAGAAAACCGTTTTATACATTTAATGGATTGCTCGCACCTTATAACTCTTTGTTACTTGTTACGTAAATACGATTTTTGAAAGTAACAAGAGCGGGCGCGTGTAAGACCTGCTTGCTTTTGCTGATAGTTGGGAAACTTTTCCAGACCCACACGGACGATCGAGTCTTTTTGCGTATGGGGGAAAAGGTACTATAGAGTACTAAAGCTTAAAGACACTAGAAAGCAGTTCCATTACGTACGCATTAGTAGATATAGTTCCTGATGAAGGCATGTAGACGTGAAATGGGACGCTAAACTGCAGGGGTTCGCTTGGCAAAGCCAGTCACTATTTATCTTTAAGTTTGAAATAGAAAAACTTAGTTACCATACTTTATTTCAAATAATTATTTCAATTATTGGAAATGCATCACGTTAACTTATAAATTTTGATTATTAGTATGAAAATTAAATTTTATCAAATTCTTTTTTCATTTTGTAATATTGAACGTTTTCTAGATAAAAATGAAATAAGTTGAGACAAAGTGCATAAAGCGACTTCGAGAAAGCGAACAAAGTGTATACAAGATGGAAATCAAACATGCATACGGATGCAGTAAGTGCACTTGTGAGTGTTATTTGCGGTGCGCTGAGAGCGACAGGCAAAAAATAGATACATAATAAACGAGGAAATTTACTTATATCCCATGTGGCGTCAGAAAAAAGCACAACCAATCCCCAGGATCGCGTCTGTGTAAATACTATACAATTTATCTGAACAGCTGGAGTGAGATTCAAAATTCTTATCGAGATGACATTACCACGAATCGGCACATTCTGTCTTTTATCGTGCGCTTGAAGATATTATATGGGAATGCAAATGTTGACCTTGAGAAAGAGAGAGAATGCCTCAATCGATATGTACAGGTATAAGCCCGAACAAAAGAAAAATGACGAATGTTTATCATAATGCTGACGGAGCTCTGACTTGTATGCTATATATTACCTTCGCTGTCGGCTAAAATATACGAGTTTTTTCGTTCCATTTTTTGCAGTGGAAAAAACGCGGAAAAAAAATTCAGCACAACAAATAGAATCCACATGGAAATAATTTATTTTGGCGGTATAAATAATTTTTAACTCCATGTATTTTATATAACTTTGAAAACTTGATTAAGATTTCTTACCGATTGTTTCATCAAAAGCTCTTTTTTCCGTTAGTTTTATACTTTAATATTTAAATACTCTAAATTTGCAACAATATCAGAAGTAAGTTATAAGCTTGACGGACTAAGAGATTTCGCGAAAAAAAGACTGAAAAAATATCGTTTCAACGTTGGAAGCGCCTGTACGGTTGCGCCCTCACGTTATAAAACCTGGAACTTGTCGAAGCTCGTTGCGTCGCTTGGCGAGCTGCTGCGTCTTTAGACGGCTATTATTTATTTACGTGTTCAAGACATGGTTGGCGCGACGCTGATATATTTTACGCTATCGATGGCATTGCAAGGAGCAAAAAAAACAAAAACTCAAGTGCAGAATGGAGAAAATTTCACATTTCAGTCACGTCAAGATGAACTTTTCCGCTGCAACATTGCCGGAATTCAGGATAAGTGCTGCAGTCGAGTTTAGCATTGGCCAAAGAAGGATCAAGTCAGAAAGAGGATTTTTACCTCGGCGCTCAAATTTTATGCTTTTGCAAAGGGCGGAGTTTACACGCATTCAGAACGAGTTTTTTTTCATCTCATTAATACGGCATTGCCTTCTTTCAAGCAAATCCGTTTAATCCCTTGAATTCAAGGACCAGTAGCCCGGATTTTTTTATATGTAGGGAAATAATGATGTGGCTTACTTAATCTTTCGATCCATTGAGTGCGTATCAATTTTTTATTGCTCGCTTCATTTAACGTATGAGCGGGCCAAATGATTTTGCTTAATAACATGTTTAATAAGACCTTTTAACGGTGTGCTTGAAAAAGATTCAATCGTCACGAAAACACGTGTATAAGCATACGCCAAACAAAAATATGTAACAGTGCTTTCAAAAAATGGCTTTGTTCAATGTTTTGATTCTTATTTATACTCACGACATGTAGAATTAATCACGTGAAGCGCACGAATTGGTTGTAAAATTGAGGTAATAACTGACTGCATGTAAATCCCTTCGTTTAAAAAATTGTTCCGTACATCCAAACAAAGGAAAAAATTCGCGGGGTTTTAAAAAAGCAGCTAGGACAATAAAGCCAAATTTTACTTGTAGCAATTTTGAATGTCTGTCTTTTTAATAATATGTGGCGAGTACCGACCTTGGCATCAATAACCGAGATACGGCGGCAAATATTGTTGTTCTTTTAGGGATTGTTGATCACGACGATTTAAAAAAAATCATATTTGCATGCGGTCATCGCGATAAATTTATACGTAACTGAATAATTACGAGAGCTGTAAAACGAGTTCGATCTCTATCTCACCAAAATTTATAAAAATATATATATTGGCTTCAATATTTTTTTTAATGGAGACACAAAAATTCGTTAATGATCAATTTTGGCCCGTGTTTCCTCATGGGTGGTATTAAGTTTCTAAGGTAAACAAGCAATATATTTCAATTAAAAAAAAAAAAAAAACGGGTCATCTTTGCATTTAAAAAAAAAATTTCATCAATAATAGGTGAATCGAATAAGTAGTACCAACCTATGAATAGCAACATTGACATAACAGGTCACCCCCACAAACGCAACCACGCACACGTAAGTATCTGAAGTATCACGTATACATCAAGTGGCTCGCATCCAGCGTGTCAGACGCAAGCGCAGGCAATGTCTCTATCTCCACCCCCTTATCGTCAATCGGCTCAAGGCTTGATTCGTACACACACGCACGCACACACACTTTGCTGCACTTCCGCTAAGGTGCCTGGCACGATACACACCTGCAAACTCGGCAGCCAGTCGCGAACGATGCAGCAGCCACTGTTTTCACGCGCGTAACTAATTGATATGGAGGAAAAGATAGAGTTTTTGGCACGTGGCCCGTGGCAGGTATATAACTTTTAAATTATGTACACTCGCGCGTCGGAACAGCGAGACTGATCGGAACTCTGTTTTGTCGCACGACTGCAGCGTCAGACAAACTAGCCTCATATACACTCGACGCACTGCGTAATGTTATAAAGTATACGAGACACGGCGCTGCCTCTGGTCCGCTCGTTGCCGCGGCCACACGTTCCATACATAGTCTGTCTCCCGATTTGTCTGTATACATACACTTTTTCTCTATAACCCTCGAATACTTGGTCTCTATACTATGTATATTGAGGGGGGTTATATTGTAGCCGCTAAATGTTCCTGCATGCTTAGGTATTGGTCTTGCGAGCGCAATTTCTCGCTCGCTCGCGTTACACGTATGTGTACTTTTGTGGGTCTCTACTTCGAGTGGTGGCAGTCTCGAACTCCAATGTCACTGGCCGTGAATAAAACTACTGATTTTTTACGGGCCCACAAGGTGTCCTCTGTGTTAACTTCAGTTATGTATACACGCTTTTACGCGATTTTTCGCATTGAAGTATTACAAGGAAAAAAATTTTACGCCAAGACCTTTTGTTTTTTCGGGCGCGCTGATTTTTTGATCGCAATGCCGCTGGAAGGTCGTATAAAGAAAGTTTGGTTGTTTCGCGAAGACAAGGCGCGTTAGGTTTCACATTTTATGAATGTACTTTTTCGCTTCGAAAGTAACAGCAAAAAAGAAAAAGGAAGGAGAGAAACGTGCATTTTAAATTATTGAAACGGAAATTGTTCAAGTCAAAATGGCTCCATTCGTCAATTTTATGAATTCTAGACAAACATTATTTCGCGTGTAATTACAAAATATTACGTCTTCATGCTCGTAAAAGCACACCAAGATGATTTATAAACAGTGCAGTTGGCAAAAAAACAGTTTAGTAAAATAATTGCACACAATTGGTATTATAACTTTTTTACGTTACTTTAATAGTCTGTAAAGACAAATTTATTTTCCCGTTAATTCCTAACTACATAGAATAAGTAGCACCTAATTTTTATGAAATCATACAAGTTGACCCAAAAATGTCAGGTCCAATATTTATAAAACAGATATTACATATTCGATATTATATTTTACGAAACATTCACAATGATTTTGAAAAATGTCGAAATCAAATGAAATTCAAGTTATAAAGATTAGGACATCAGTGCTCAATCAATACTGGTTGTGCACTCCTGATTAAGTCATTGGCTATATTTTCTGTCGAAAAGACAGTAAAAGAAAAAGGTATTTCAATCTTAGGATTATCCACACCCCACATTCCAATTCGTTCAGGCAAACAACAGACCACACATATACCTCTCACAGATGTTTATATACATCTGACTCATTTCTTTTACTTCCATTCCCTGTATCTACTCCTCTCTCCTCCCATTGCTTCAACTTTATCTATCTCACCGCAGATGCATTTCTTTCTAGAAGCATTCTTGGCTTTTTTTACAAGTTTTCCAATCCACCCTTGAACATTTTAGTCTGAGTTCGCGTGTATCTGTGTGTAAGTTTATCTGCATGTGTGTGTGTGGGTGACTACACGAGAGTGTGTTGGTTTGATGTTGCATCTTCGGCTGATTCGGTCGTTCGAGATGATAAAGTTTCTGGTAGCTCCGTAGAAGGGGTTACTTTATGTTTTTGCATTCTATATCTATATATACATTTGGGTGTATGTTTGTAGAGTGAGAGCAGGAGAGAAAGCGTCTCTCTCTTTCGGTTATGGTTTCTTCGACAAGACCAAGCTCTCTATCTCGCTTCTCCAGGGACCGGAGCGACGTAACTGCAAGGAAGCCTGATCCGACTTGCGGAAGCCCGAGTCGTCTAACGGCGGAACTCCGAGCTTTCTCGTTGGCTATACGTGCAGCTTGTATATACGCAGCTACTGCTCTTGCTTCTATCTATACCTCTACTTCAGCGAGAGGGCATTTTAGCGAAATTGAGTTTCCTTAAGACTAGAGGAGAGCTACATACGCCAACGTAGTCGTCGGGCTATATACAGACCACGAGTTTCGAATATAAATATAGGTATATAGAGGGCGGAAAGCAGAAAGCGAGAGAGAGAGAGAGAGAAAAGGAGCGAAGGAGGGAGTACAAAGTGTATGTGCAGAGTACGTACAAGGTAAGAGAGCGAACGTAACGAAGTAAAGTGCATGTCTCGCTTTTCTGCTCTCGCTTCTTCATACTCCTTAAAATTTTCATGTTTCTCAAAGTTTACATGCCTTGGGCGTTCACTCGCTGACGAAAAAAATTATACGCCCGAATTTAACTAATCATCTTTTGCATCTTGTTCGATTATAAACGCGTAGAATTTTTTTGACATGAATGATGGTAAAAAATGATGATAAACGAAATGTTTAATTTAGTTTGTGGTAGGAAGTGACAAAACGTTGAAAGATCAATATTAAATGTGACAAGTAAGAAAATCGTATCAGAGTGTTTTAAACGAGTATTAGTAAAACATTTTCAACTTAACATCACCTTCATGGTTAGAGGAACATATTGACTTTGATAACCATCAATACTATTAATAAAATTGACATTTTTTACTCGATAAAGTCTTAACATAGTATTCAAATAACAGTTTAAAAACTCTAAACATTGTGCTCTATAATTTGATCAAATCGTGAAAATTATGCCGATGATAAAAAAACTGTAGTAACCCAAGTACCCCAAGTAACTAATCAACTTGAACTTTTTTTAGATCTATCTTTCAAAATGAAATTAATTAACATAATCATAAATAGTTCTGTGAACATATTGATATAAAAAGCTTCTTGGGTAATGTTACTGGTATTAATTTTTTAGTATTTTTTAATATAAAAATATTAAAATATATAGTTATTTTCAAAAATCGACGAAGGGGAAGCTAATGTCGCAATAGTATGTGCTCCCCACTATACAGCACCGATGTATTTCTCCACTTTCTGTAATCCCACTCTAACTCCCCACCTTCTCCTCTACGTCAATGACTATTTCTCCTCTCCTCTCCTTTCTCTTTTGGTTTCTCATCATTCTGTTGGTAACGCAGAATCCCTCATAACCAAACGACTTGGGCTTAGACAGGCTTTCAAAAATCAATTGTATCTTTAACTATACTAGGAAGTATGCTGACCTTATCGGCTGGTACATTTTTCATCTTGGGTTCTTTGCATATGTTTTTTTGAATAATTTACAAAATGATATAATAAATTAGTTATTCAATCTAACAATATTCAAGTTCTTATATCTGATTAATATCATTTAATAAAAATATTTTATTAATTGAATGCTCTATAATTTGCGCAGAAGATGTCCATAATATCAAAAACTCATCTATGCTACTGATATTTTTAAAAATTTCAAGTTATGTGCAGTAACATTTGTAAATATGTTTATGATAGTTAATTTTAATTAATCGAATAAAATTGCTAATTTTTTCAAATTAAGTAATTTGTTATTGATTAGTTATATTTCAAACATGTTGGCGGATCAGTACAGAAGCTATCATGACTTAAGCATTTACAAATGAAAATATACATGAAAATTGTATACGTAAAACAATACAAATTATTGGAAAACAAAAGAAATAAAAAATGATTTACAACAAAAAAATATATGTATCAGCAATTCCGGAAGTGCTCATATATATATGACGAATACAATCTCAAAAATTTGTTTTCAAATAAAAACAAATGAATGTTCAACGCAATCTCAAATTCAAATTTAAATCAAATATATGCAGAGCACATTTATTTACATTTAAGTATGTGTTAATTCTATTGGATAAAGTACATAATTTCATATATTTAAACATGTTCCAACCCGCATTCCACCTGACAGAATTAACTCCAACTTAGTATGCACGTGTGTGAAATGGACCAAGTTTGCAAGGTAGTTAGCAGCCGACGCAGAGTCTAAGCAGTTTGAATTTGGTGCGCGCGCAAACTCGGTGATTCTCGCGCGCTCGCATTCAACAGCGGCAGTTACACGTACTCACGCACACATGTTTCCGAATCAAAGTAGTGGGAATGCATGTATACGAAGGCCATGATACTACCAAAGCCAATCGTGCAGCAAAATCCTCGGGCAGAGCCATCATGGCTGCCTGGGCGTGGTTCTCTTTCATTGGATATTCTGTCTCACATACACACACACATATATTGTGCGTGGACCTGAAGAGACAACTTCCTATATCTGTCTCTTTTTATCTTGCGCGCACACATTGGGTACACAAACGTCTCCATAGGTAAGTGAGCGCTTACACATGCCGCACTATTGTCGTCGTCGAGTGGTCGCGCACGACTAAGATACAAGGCACTCCCTACCAGTCAAAGATGAACCTGCTTCAACTTTATATTTCTCTACAATGTCGCCGATTGATCATGGCCGTTTTTTGAATAGTTCTACATATAATTTTAAATTTTGGTAGTTGCGAAATTCCAATTATTCACCCCGACGTGTAATAAATGGTATAATGAAATTATTCAAATCATGGCGCAATAACAATAGATATAACTGCCATTGCAAAAAATTTGAATCACAAAAAGGGTAAAATATCAAATATGCTAATCATGTTTCAAACGAGCAATATAAAGCGCCAGTTTTAAATATTAATTTATATATTATTCGCGTATAAATACGATGAATGTTGAAATGTAATATCAAACGATGATCGAAAATTATTGATTATGCTTATATTTTACGAATTTGAAAAAACGAATGCAAAAACGATATATAACCATGAAAAAAGATTGCTTGTTGATACTTTCGTAGTTGAAAGATTTCTGAAATAATGGTAAAGGTACAAATAGTAATAATAATATGTAAAAGTTTTTCATTATCATAAGGTCAGTATCGAGTAAATTACATAGGATTTTAAGAGGAGCTCAGCACGTGTAGCTGCAACTAATTATTAGCTCAAAACTAATAGCACGGTCGCGATCTCTCATATCACAAATGCGGGTCAAACCGTCAAGTGTATATGGAAGCACGACGAACAATCCTATCAAAGCCTGTACGAATTTTCTTCTCAATTACGCCTCTCTTATCAATAACTAAATCTATTTAATGGTAACGAAAATGGTACCTTGATTCCTACTTATCAACGTGAAAAAATATAAGACAACACTGTATTTCGTTCTTGTTAGAACTAAAATCTTTTTGCTGTACCAATCAGTTCGAGTACAACTCAGAAAAGTTTTGTTGTTTCGAAATTTTGTTAATGTCGTTAAATGACATTTATTATTTTTGCTTACAGAACAGGGCAATACTAGAATTTCGATTAACGCAGAAATAAAATTAGAAAGCGAGAAAAACAAATTCGAATCAAAGTATAGAGATTTGATACAATCCTTTTTTGTAGAGAAAAAAAAACAAAACAACGTATAGCGAGCAAGGCCGGGCGCAACAATCAATACGAAAAAACAAAGCAATACAAAACATCAGAGTCGAAATTTGAAAATCAAGTACCCACCTTGCGAGAAAAACACAGCGGTGAAGGCTGACACTGCACGTCGCACATAATCAAGTTCGATTAGTATGTAAACACGTCCACTGAAACACAAAACACACGAATTGCACACACGCGAATACAGGCAGGCGCAGCGTCGACACGGGGAATTGCAACAGCACCGCGCACATAACCTCAACAACTCACGAACCCGGAGGTCTACTCGCGACTGTCGTTTACCTTCGACTCGCAAAAAAAACGACACTCGCCGCGATCCTTGGCTGTTGGATTTTACAACGACGCTTGAAGTCGTATCGGCTTCGCCAATCCGTCCGTATTCCGTGCATAAACACATAACGTATAAAACTTACACAAGCACGAGAAAAATTGAAATATCAGCGCGCACTCGAGTCGCGGAGCTGCGTAGGAGGTGCAATCGTCAACGGCACACGAGCGCACACAGACGAGGTCCAGCGTAATTTATGACTCACTCGGCTGCAATTCACCTCGAATATTATTGTCTTAAATACACCAAAGAGTTCATTAGCTCGAGACAGTCTCAAGTTCACACGTAGTGCACGAGAGCAAGTGACGGAGAAAGTCGCAACGGCCGCTGATTAACACCCGCAATTACGTGCGAAAACAAACGCGAGTGGTGGGCACAGGCCATGTGATTCTGTCGGCCCAGCGGCCAGTGGCAGTTACAGGCTATATAGCTCGCGATAGCTGCAGAACTGCGCGTGCGTTTCCGTTGACCTCTTGCAGGCTCTCGGCGTTCGCAAAATGCAGAGCTCGTCACTCTCGACTCGCATCGATGCCACCGATGAATGCGGAAACACACCACTTACAGTCACGTACAATAGTTAAGCGCAGGCACTCGGGAATGCCCCGTAGGTCAAATAGCAGGTAGTCCGGAGTTAAGGATACGCGACGAGGAGAGCCGACGAAAAGGGCAAAACCGAGTCTCGGCTGCAGCTACTACCCCCGCGTCGCGTAGGAAGCCAAGTGAAGTATGGTCGCGCGGTCAGACGGCACGAGAGCGAGCTAGTCAAAGGCGAGAGCGAGCGAGATGGAGAGCACTGGCTGTTGCTGCTGCTGCTGCTGCTGCTCTTACTACTGCTTTAGCGCCGTAAAATCGCGCATTGTGCGCCTACGTATGTGTCTGTACGACATTGCCCATGTACGTACACTGCAAGCGCACACATACAGGCAGCACAGACGAGTGCTGCTACATTGTAATATCCCGAGCACAAATACAAAGTGACATAATCAAAAGGAAGTCGTGTGTTCAAAGGCAGCTAGTGGCGTAGCCAACTAGCTGCGCTCTTTCTCTTATTTCGTAATGGTGGGCCATAAAAACTGCGCGCACACCGACGTACCTCGAGCATGTATCGCACGACGGCCGAGTCAACGTGCGTCTCTTGCAGCCATCCCATGCGATATACCTCTATATCTGTATATAATTCCGTCTACGACGACGATCTATCTCGTTTCATCTCCCTCTTCGCCTCCTCGACTTGTACTACACACGCATACGCGCCAACACACTATTCTCTGCAAAGACGTTCGCAAAGTCGTTTTTAAACTATTACCTTGTATATATACGTTTGCTTTTATTGTACATACTGTATTCGAGCAGCCAGACAAAAAAACAGAAGAAAGAACGCATTACTATTACGTAGGAGGGATGTGCGGCAAAGGCGGAGCAGGAAAGAAAATTTGCGACTGTTGATGCTGTGCTGTTACGGCCGTTGCTGCTACCGTTGCTGATTTCGCGCGTTCGACACATTCAGGCAGTTTAACCCGGAATGCGCAAGATCGAGGTAAGATTCATCAGTTGGCGCGCAGCCTCGATACGATGTCTCCCTAGATAACCTCCTTCTATACGTATACTAACACAGACTGCAGACACTGCAGTGTAACATCTTGCATAAGCTGACGCGAAGTGCCGGTACAAAGGGTTAACCTACACGGGCATTGATTAAAGTTCGTTATATCGAATTCCACATTGTTTTTGAGAGAAGGCCGGGATAGTAGCAAATTCTTTATCGTTTTGAATCGTCCTCGCTTATTTAACGGATATTGGCTTGAATTCGATTTCAGTGGACATTGTCGGTAAGCGATTGAATCATTTTAACGAACATATTCGATTAAATTACTGTCGCGGCTGGTTTTTCAATGAGATAATAATCGATAAAAAATTATTTTGATGGTTCCATCAATGTCGTTACAAGCAATCATTATGATTCCGCGGCTACTCTCGTATTATGCCAAATGGAAACGAGGATTTTCGTTCCTCGTAGAATTTCAAATTCGAGCCTATGAACGATTCGACTCGCGTTCGTAACTATAAAAACAACGAGATATATGTGAATATTATGCTAAGCATCGGGCCACGGGAGAGAGAAATATGGAGAAAAAATATAATAAAATTAACGACGAAAAAATCACGATGGCCGCTGACGACTTCGAATCTTTGCCATTGCGGTTGTCGTTGGATTATAGTTACATTTCAAAGAATAATGCTCATATCTCTGAATGTTCGTTGGCGTGCGTGCATATGTGTGCGTGTGTGAACGCATGATCATTCGAGATGAGCCAATTATGCGAAAGCGACCGAGCCATCCTTTGTAATTTATTCAACATTTAAACATATATGACAGTTGTAACGGCTCCGAGCGGCATTGAATATTAACAAATCCTGCCCGGAGTACGTATAATAACATATCTGCTCATTCATTGGTGGTGTGCGACGCGATTCGACGGCAACGTTATTATGTATAAACTATGGCGATTGCCAACGGCCGTAGCAGAAGCAGAAGCAGCTTCTTGCAAATACTCTCAATGAGAGTGTCGCCAAGAGCCTCGATGTGATCGCTATCGCTACGAGTTCTCGCCACCCTTCTTCGCAATGATTAAGTTAAAGTTCCGTCGTCTCTCGTGCGTCAAGATGCAGTGCAATTTCGACATCGTATTTTACTTACTCTAAAGCTCTTTTTACAGACGAAAATGCTCAGAGAGAGCGAGAGAGAGATGTATAGGAATATTTCTATAGCATCTGCGAGGGATTTATAACTCATGGCGAGATATGAGATTTTTTCATGAGCTACCAGGAGTTTATTCGTTGACAATTATTGAATGATGCGTGAGTGAAAAAAAATCGTGTTGAGGTTAATTGAAGTTTCATGTATACTTTGATAACAATTTTTTTAATGTACTTTTCTTTATAGCACTTGAAATGATATTAAAAATTACCAATTGTTAATTGTATAAAATGAAAAAATTTCAACTAACTTTACAATCAAGAGCTGCTCAGTTGTGTTGAATTGTATTTACTGCTTACACTCCCGTGTAATTTCATAACTGGTGACTTCTGGTGGCTTGTGGAAAAATTGCTTGAAAAATTGCAACCGACTTATTTCTATACATTTCTGTCCCAGGGGAGAGGCGTAATCGACGTCATTGTCGTTAACTTTTTTGGATACATTTTTTTGCAATCTTCTCATCGAAAAATTTAAATTCATTTTAAACAGTTTTAGTAAAATATTAAAAGATGAAATAATTTTAGACCTCGAGAAAGGCAACAAAAGGAAAAATTATTGAAGCATCCAACTATATGCACAAATAAAAGTATGCGTATCGCAGAACAAGTTCTATAGGGTTGAGTTACTCGATTCGGTCGATTTTTATAACACGTGTATTCTGATGCGTTTTACATGACGGGCCTGAGAATTAATTGCTTCTAAACGAGACAATACCTTATTCGTTTAATTTGATTTTTTTGCACTTTTTATTAATTATTCGATTAACGTAAAATTCGCAGCATTTCTTATGTTTTGCATTTTTCTATTTATTTATTTCTTTAAATTAAGAATTCATATGACTTACATGTACATTTTTATTGAATTTACGTGTAATTAGAACATCATCGAACTTACAATGAAAATGTGAAATTTCACACTTACTTGTGAGATTGTATGTAGTGTGTTCCATTTATATATATCGACTTATTTAGATTATGGGATTTCAGTAATTTTTTTAATTTCAATGAATCGTGCGAAATATTTTTTACGACGAGTATGATTACGCATGAATTCAAGCCAACTGCGGAGTGTTCGAGGGGTCTCGACACCCGAACTTGCGTAAATGCTCGAGTGGCCGTAGCAGCTTCCCCCGTGCCCAAGTCCAACTCCGTCAAAATTCGATTCCCCGCCTCATGAAATGCCTGGAGCAGATGTAATTTTCTCCTTGTTCATTAGTATTTTTCGAATTAATACGTCTTCGAATGAAAATATAAATAAATATGTTTTGTTAAAATACTTATGCGAGTGTAAGTGGGGGCACTCGAGTATTGCGCCCCTCTCACGGAGTTCGTAGTACGGAGATAAAAATCCCAAAAGTCGGCTCGTTTGTTTCTCTCGAGCTCGACATTCTCGAATCCAGCTAAATATTTCGCACCTGGTTGAGCCAAATATAGATGTATTTTTTAGTCAAAAGCTTCGCTCGAGTCGCGATTTTCAAATATTCGATATTAATTTTCATGATACTTCAACTTACTATTACGAGCGCAGACCATTCGACTGCGCTGCACGACTGAAATATAATAGAAACCGGATCATGCTTTTCATACACAGCTGACTCATAAATGCACTAGTGTCTTTAAAAAAAAAAACAGACGAGTCATATGAGACGTATCATAAATTTTTTTTTCTATTTTTCAGATGTTTTGTAAAAGAGCCATAAGAATTTCATAACGCGATAGTGGCCAAGATGACTGCACGACAATTTTTTCTGATATAGACCGACCTAGACCACCGCCTCTCGGTGCCTTACGGTTTCCTCTGTGTCTATGCCGACTAATTGACTTTATTCGAGTCACGTATAAGACCGCACTGGCTCTGTATATATATATGTAAAAGCGGCATCGACAGCGGCGCACAGTGGCAGACTACATAATGGGTAAGCTAATGTACGCTTTTAGTATTTTTTATTCAAATTAGAATATTCGATTGGGAAAAGAATCTCTTTGAAAATGTCGCACTTCATTGCTATTTTAATTTTATTAACTGTGCGCTACTCTTTCCTAACCAATTTAACCTCATTACTTTCTTACTGCCACCTGTATTGATTCAATAATCAACTGAGTAAACGCGCCAAGGCAAAATTTCTCTTTTAGCGCATTTGAAATAATTTTGTATTCATATTTACTTGAATCGTAATCCATAATCATTTTTATTATAATTTTTAATGCAGTAATCAATATTTCTATGGACTAAAAATTCATAATATCCTAGTTGAGAAAACTTTACTTTCCTTATTATGATTAAAAATTAATATTGATTGATATCAATCTCAGACCCGCAAATATTTGCAAAAAAATTATAGTCAAGTTTGATTCAATTCCAATACTTGTATTTTGGTACAAAACAAACTTCCGATAAATTAAGATACATCGACGATGTTTGAATACGTAACTACCTTCGCACACAAAATAAGTATACTCGGAGTGAAAATTTCATCTCTTCATTTTCCTGAAAAATCTGCATGCGCATCTTCTTTACAAGAGCCAAGCGATATCATACATAGCCGCGATACAAGACAGCTCGCGAAAGTATATCTAAAAGAGGCGTGGCCAGGGCTCTTCTTCCAATCGATGCAGCTAGTTCCCCTCTCGGCTCGCGCATCGTCGCCGCACACACCGAGACGCGGAGCCGTTGTTGTGCAGCTTCTCGATGCTTTCCTTCTCTTTCTCGCACGTGCGTGCCCATTGCTCGCAATAATTGATTTTTTTTTTCGCTCTCGCCAATCTACATTATCCACCTAGAAATCCAACTCTTATCTTACTCCGGCAGATCGTACAGATATGTGCAGGTAGACTACATTGCATTGCGAGCCGCAAACATATTTTCATGGCCAATGAATTCAGCTGGATTTTTTCTTCTTCCGATCTTGCATATCTCTCGGACAGGATCAAAAACGTTCCTATACCTGTATGAAAACAAGAAATGTGCTTACATTGCCCAGGCAGCGTCAAGCAAAAGAAGCTGCCACTGCACTTGCTGCTCGCCGATGCACATGCACACTCGTGGGGTACTCAAAACAACAGCAGCAGCAGCAGCAGCCGCAGCAGTGCACCGACCGGTTTATAAATACCTGTCATTATCCTCGTAAGTGCACGGCTGCTCGAGTTTGTGTTTGTCTATACATATAATATACATTCATCATGCACGAGACTATATATTAATTTTCAAAGCGATTACTTTTCTCTTTTGGAGAAGCTGCTGCTGTGTGCTGTGTGACCGCGAGGCGTTTTTCACTTTTATCGATCCTCCTTTTTTGTTTCTACCTGCTCCTCTCCACACTGTACTGCGTTAACGATTCATCGGTACATTTTTGTGCTCGTAGTGCATCTAAAGCCACGTGTTTCTCGCTGCAGATCGCGTGCTCTAGAGCAAGTTCGTTAGCTGCAGGCCACGATTCGCGGCGTCCGTCTGCGAGTTGCCAGCCGACGGCGACGCGCGAGCTTTTGCACGCTTCTCGTGATTTCAATGTATTTTTAGCTTATGCTCGATTCAAAATTCGGATGTGAAATTGTTGTTTCGCGATAGATCACGTTGATCGTTAAGCATGCAAGTTGTTGTTTATC
Source organism: Trichogramma dendrolimi (assembly GCA_034770305.1). Classification (NCBI taxonomy): domain Eukaryota; kingdom Metazoa; phylum Arthropoda; class Insecta; order Hymenoptera; family Trichogrammatidae; genus Trichogramma; species Trichogramma dendrolimi. The sequence continues at coordinate 154,052 of JAPMIB010000037.1, read as the reverse complement.
AACGAGTAAACGCTTACCTCGACACAGCTCGCTCGACTCGACATGACGGCGAATCTCATTCCCTGACCGACGGAAGGCAGCATGACGGTAATTTGCAGCGGTGTCAGCAGCCGAAGCAGCAACTCTTCTCAGCAGACCTCGCAATATAATAAACACTCATCACTTTGCACGTCACATACCGCGCATCAAAGAGTCTCGTACTCTGTTACTCGTTGTTAAACACGGGCGCGATTAGGGTATTCGAGCGATCGAGGCGATTAATAAAGACGACACGAGATGGATGGAAAAAAGGATGGAAACAAAGAAGCGAATAAAGAGCGCGCGAGCGACACGACACTTTTTGCAATGCGTACGAGCGTCGAGCGAACGGAAACGATCGCGCGGGAAAAATCTCAATTAACGCGAGGCTCGCGCCGCATACGCGAGTAGACGTGTAAACACGTCTATTTACACTGCTGCAGCCCGATGGCATCCGAACAATCACACTGACACACAAGAGCGACTCGAGAGCTCGCTCGTTATTTCCGGCTGTTTGTGCTCTCTATGTGTATACAACACAGAGGCACACGCACACGCGGCCGCGCGAGCCTCGTACGCGCTATATGTGCTCCGATTATAAGCGGCACGACGCGGACTCCGTAGCAGAACAAAGAGTGCAGCAGCGACTCGGACGGAGAGCTGGAGGAGAGCTCCCGCGGAGGAGCCCCTCGACGACGGCGACGTTCCTCGACGTTGCTCTGCTCCAGGTCTGAACTATACACGAAGGTAACGCGAGAGAGAGAAGCGAGGCTGTACGAGAAGAGTAGCTGTAGCAGCAGCGCGGACCCCTACCGGCGGCAGGAGAGCGAGAGAGAAAGAGAGAGAGAGAGAGAGAGAAGCAGAGCCAGCCGTACATCTTAGTATTATGGCCAGCTCACATTGGAAGATACGCCATCAAGCATAGAGCCCTGTGTGCTAGCTCTCTCGCTCGCGTGTGCGCTCGCTCGCTCGCGATTGTAAAAGTTAGGGACACTTTGCCCCCGCGAAAGAGAGAGAGAGAGAGAGAGAGAGAGAGAGAGAGAGAAGCTTTGGCATATAGCAACGAGCAAGCCGAGGCCAACGCCGCCGCTCCATGCGCTGTCGATGCTGCTGCCGCTCGTGCTGCTCCGCTGCCGTGATGTTGTGTCGGAGAGTATATATGGCAGAACATTGAGTTGCGGCGGCTCACTGCCGTTCCCTCCCCCTTCACGGACACCTAAACAGCCCGTGTAGCCCCACCTCTCTTCTATCCCTGCAGCTATATAGCTAGTTCTGCGCGTACACACATCTGCATCCTGCCCCTGTGCGTGTGGACGTGCTACCAAAGAGCTACATCGCTCTGCTGCTGCTGCTGCTGCTGCTGCCGCCGCCGCTACTGCCGAGCAACCCCTCCGTTGTATAGCCGCGCCCAGTACAACACCCCGTGCTCGAGCTTGCAGAGACGCGCCAAAGTATACTTGCGGATGGTGTGCACCCCTTCGTCGACGCTGCTACCGCTGCCTGCTTCTAGATGGGCTCTCTCTCCCTCCTACTCGATGTAATGTTTTCTCTGACGCTCGATTTGATGCCTGCAGTCCTCCTATATACTTTTTTCCCCGAGTGCTCTTCTCTCGTTCTCTCTCCCCGTGTGCTTTGCAACCTTATTCTTTTTTTTTTTATTCCCGCTGCAAAAGTTTTGCCAAACTACTTCATTTGCAGATATTTCAGAAAAATTTCTCGCTCGCCGCTTCGCTTTGCGTTTGGGAAATACCAACTTCTTTTTCGCATGTATGCAAAAGTGAAAAATATTTCTGACGTTTCGTATATTGAGCGAGCAGTCTCGATTCATTCGGTCGAGCGATTTCATCAATCGTGCGAAAACATCAAAGCGGCGACGTCGTCGAATCTAAAAATCGAAGATATTTCGTCGAGCGTTCAGGCTCGAAAACGCGAGCATCTCTCCTATATATTGTACGATCGCACAAACAGTCTTGAGACTCGAGGGGAGATTTTCCCCTCATTGAGAGAGGGATGCGGTGCCGAATGGTGGAGTAAGGGAGAGGCAAGATGCGTTTGAAATTCGCACTGCAAAGTGGCGCCCTCGGATATTTTGCGAGAAACTTTATGGCGATGGCATTGTAGGAGCTCGCGTGGCTCTCGAGCTCTCTGCTGTGTGTATAGCAGTCTCGCTTCGTCATGCGCGACGTAGATTGCAGTTCTTTTTTTAAATTATCCCTGCGCGATTTTAAAAATAGTCGACCGTGTTACCTCCTTTGACATTCGATCGCGCACGTTTCTTAGTTTCTTTTTTTTTTCAATTATTTTTTTTTTGTTCACCCACGAGTTAATTGCAATGTCGAATCTCTCCTAATCAAAAGCCAATCGCGATAAGCTAGAAATTTGATGACCTTTACATAAACTACGCTATATATTTTTTTAAAAGGCTCAAGCGAGTGCGTCATGTGTTGCTCTACTTGTAAGTTGTAGATCGATTTAATTATACCTTTGCCGCGTGTAATGTATTTTTACGAGCACGCACACATGTGAAAAAGAAGCAAGATCGAGCGAAATTTCTTCTGTTGGCAGGGACGCTCATAAAAAAATCAATATTATAATTATTACGGATCAATTTTGGCTTTAACGAACCCAAATTTTAGCGTGGCTCAAAAAAACTGCACCATTTTACCGTTAATTACTGATTGTTGACGAGTTAATTACACTGCAATAATCTAATGATGCTTCCCAATATAAGCCGATTATTATACTAAGCGTTTAGAATCACACTCTTGATACATCGATCAAAATCAAAACCTGCGGCGTCGTGCCTTTCAGCGTCTCATTAATTATTCTCTAGTCCCCGCACTAATCTATCCGATCACGAGTACTTTTACCATTTGAAACTCGAAAAAACAATCGATCCATCTTCATTGTGTCAAATTATAACGCGATGACAAGAAAATAGATGATTACTTAACCGCGTCGAGCTCCCGATTCATCACGGTCTGACTCTCTTACTGTTGACGTACGACCTTCTCTTTTGTCGCGTTGCGCCACACGTGTATCGTTCGTAATTAGAGCCGTGTGTCACCGCCGGCGATTGCTCCGCCCATAATAACAGGTGCAGCTTCGACATAATTATGAGGGCCATGCGCTCATGGACACTTCTATTATACGCGAATCATAGGTGAAAGGCAGGTGTAATCATGGGACATGATCGATTTTCTCGCATGGCTCGAGTACGTTTTGAAAAAGTAACGCGCATTACGTTCGTTCTATTTTTTTCTTCGACGCATTCGCTGTGTAGTATATTAAATTTGAACGGGCAGACATTATTTTGGACTTTGATGCACTTCGCGAAAATGACATATCGTCGTTTGAGCAAGAAATTAGAAGAACCATTGCCAAAAGCAAATGAAGCGAATATTTTAAGGCTCTCCTTTTCTTCGAGCATTAATGTACATGCGTGCGTAAACACATGTCGAAACAATAACTTACCCTATCGCTCAATGCACCCGTCAAAGAGCGAATAAATAATATTTATCGCAATCGTAAAATACGGCTAAAAAACTAGACCGACGCTAAACGATGCTGAAAGTCGCTGTAAATCTGCACTCGGCTCAGCGGCTTGTACGTATATAGCTCTATATACACATGCGCGTATTCTCGAGTCATCGGAGAAGTAAAGTTGACTCGCAAGATGTATAATATATGTATGCAGAACTCGGGCACATACCGCGCGTCCGAGGCACCGCCGAGCAAATCTCATTAAAGGTACGACGCGGTCATCGGGCACAATTTTGCAAAACAAATACGGAGTTACGAGGATACTTGCGAGTCCTACCGTAACGGAACATCTCATTTTTCGATCTTCGATTTCTCTCGAGCCTTGGCCTGGCGCGCGCGCGCACCGCCGGTATAATATACCCGTACAAATATCGTGAATACTTTTTTGCGGACGGCGAGAGGCAAGTGAGCGGCAACTATCTATTATAGGGTTTATTCGTCCGAGACTTGCAATATACCGATTTCACTTTGCAACGCAGTCGACTCTGGGCTTTTCTCGCGCCTCTTCCGTTATAAGTCTGGCACCGAGCGATTTCTCGGAAGACGCCGAGCATGGCTGCGTTATAATAGCTGCCACCGCTTGTTGTGCCGCAGCCCGCGGCGGGAATATATATCCGGGTCGCCAACGGGCTTTCTTCCAAACATTATAATAATGCCTTATTATGCGCCGCGGAACCGAACCATGCGAATTCGATCGCATGCTTTATTGGTGTATAATTTTTCCTTCTGTGGTACATTTGCGAGCTCCAAGTTGTTGAAAAATTATTGGTAAATATTTTGATTATGAAATTGAATTTTTAAAATTTTTAAATGTTGCATCTGTCGACAGTATCTTTGATCTTTCATATTTGATTTGAGAAAAATTACTACCAAATGTGCGCTCTCTCGGACGGACGCTCGGTTTACACGGGTTTACCCCTCATACCAAACGCGAATATAGATGTTTCACATCAAAAATATTTACAGGTATTTTTCAAACTCACTCGTGTCCGAGGCAACATTTAATAAATATACTTGTTAGACGTAAGACCTGATAAAGATATTTTGCTGTCTTTCGTTTGAAAAGTTCCATAAAAATTTGAAATAATAGTGCGAGGGGGAAAAAATGCAATTAAAGTTGCCCGAGCTAGTCAGGCCCGTGCTCGATGCGTCCTATTCCGCTCAGCGCATCTAATTAAGTTGTGAATTGATCGAGCAATATTTTGAAGCGACGATGCGAAACTTTGCTGGATGGATCATCGGCTCCATCGAGCTCGAGAATCTCGAAAAATCATCAGCTAACGGCTGGACGAATGCAGTCAAATAGTGTGCGCTCTTCCTCTAGCAAAATGTTTGCGTTAACTTTCACGCCGTATAGCATATATAATCCATTTGACATTGTATCGGTGTAAGCGCGTATACATCGTAAACATTGTGCTAAACGAGCTGGATTCGCCTGTCCACTCGCAAGGACAGCTGCATTTGAATCAGGAGAGGGTGATAAATAGTTCTGATATGTGTGAATTTATGTTGTATACCAGGAAATGGCTGCACGCGACCAGAATTTTCATTTTAAACTTATTTCTTCTCGTTTCGAATTGTCGAAAACTTGCACGAAGTTTGCGTTTCGAGCTTTTTTCTGGCTCGATGATTGTACATTGTAATGTACAATGTTGTTAATCGACGCAATCCCTTTTATTCGAGTCATTCTCGGTTCAAGGACTTCAATTACCAAGTTTTAAAGTGTAATGACATATCAATCGACTCGTTTGTGAACAACAGTAGCTCAACATGGCGATCTTGTTATATTCTTATTTGTATTCGACAATTGAATTTCTTTCTGATACTAGAAAGAAGTATAATAGAGAATGAATGTATTATTAATTAATACCTATCGAGATCAAGTTTTTATATTGCTTTGAAAATACCCGAAGAATTTATATTTTACGATCCACTCTCATTAATACGATGAATACTTTTTGGTAAGTTACAATCTACTCTGTGTACACATAGTGTTATACATATTATCTTTGAGTAGTTCTGAGACAATAATTTGTTTATACGTTTTACTTGGTGCGAATTTCTCGGCGAAAACGAGACCTTATATAAATTATATTTTAATGCAGGCGAAGAAAATTCAAGAGACTCGAGAGACGCATTAAAAGATCATTGATATCTTTGCGTCCCTTACTTATCGCCACGAAACATTCGACGAGTTGTGCTGAAAAATGCATTAAGCACTTAATTTAAAGAGGCCAATTCATATATGAAAATACGCAGGCAGGAATCATATGCACGGGTCCCCATCGTGAATTCGAGCGATGGTGAACGCGCGACCGTGTGTAAGGTAGTCTACATTGTAAAACACATTTCATACAGGTATACTGGCACGCAGGTAAAATCCTCGATGAGCTTCCAAGAATATACATATAATAAAAGAGATGGGAGCCGACGAATCGGGATTCGTTGCGGGCCATACAGGATAAAAGGTAGTAGGGGACATTGCTCAATGGTGAGTCGTGTATTGCTGATCAGCCTGCGGCATCAGGTCTGCAAAAAGGGAGGAGAGCAGCGGCAGAAGCGCACAACATGTAGAATGATGGGTGCGGTACCTCCTCTGGTACCTCATATGTGTGCGTGTATGCGTGTATAAAAAAAACTGACCATCTCGTTCTGCGCTTCCTCTTTTAATCTTCCTCGCGGATCCCGCTGCGGATGTTTCTTCTTTGTTTATTTTCAATTTTTCTCCTTTTTTTGATGCAAATTTTTCCTTTCAATTGGCGGACGTGTTTTCACGCTATGGAAGCTTTGCTATTTCAACGAATAAGATGCAAACAACGAATATTTCATTTTTCCTTCACTTTTCTGGAAGCATAATCTCAAATGAAATAACGCGTTAAAAGTTAAATAAAGTAGTAACCAGAAGCAGGAGACGAGCACGTATCAGAGGTATACATAAGCGAACTTAAATTATATAGTTATGGTTAAAATGGTTAGAAAACCGGTTACTGCATGATGTTTAAACTTGCTTAGTAGCAAGGAAGTTAATAAATATATTATACTTTTACAAACCTTGGTCGTCCTCACTTTATTCACTGCTACTTCCAACAGCAGGTTTCTAATCCCATCAGACGCGGACGCGTAAGATATTTTGGAATTATTTTATTGCAGTGTGACTTGAGCATACCGCAACCGACTAAGAAGTCCACAATGTATGGGATTATGTTGACGACGTAAAATATGTGAAAAAATCTGTTTCGTCCGATGTTTTTTGTGTTCCAATAATTTTACAGATGTCGTGGAAAATAGGGGTGTCTCCGAAAGACAATATTGTTTAAAGAAACGTATTAGATTAGTCAATGCATTGACATTTTTTCCAATACTTTTTTTGTTCGGTAAAGCCTTTATTTTTCATTTTTATAATACATAATTTTTTTTTTGAATGCGCTGTTATTTATTTCGAATTAAAAAAAAACTCTTTTAATAAATATTAATTTTATTTTACTCTCTAAAAAAGCTCGAAAACTATTACTGATTCCATTCAATCGCTCGCTTTTTCTTGCCACTTTTATTCCCCTTTGTAGCAACCGTAAAATTTAGACATTTCTTGTCATTCGTTGACCCTAGGGCTTATGCTAACTCGAATGTCGAAATTCAATCTAGAGCTGAAAGTGCAGCGAAGCAAGAATACAAGTTGGAGGGCAACTTTGAAACTGGGAAAGTTCCTGTTTTTAAAGAAATTATGATTCACTTTTGCTTGAACTCATTCAATTTTCAAACAATTTCTCGCAGGCACGTGCGTATGGTTCTTGACGAGGAAAAAATTCTAAACATTCGAGTTTACCAAGGGCACGATTAGCAAAGAAAAAGTCGATTTTTTGTATAGAAAGTACCTTTATTTTATTCCTTGCCAAGCAGGCTCGTGGCCATAGATTATCTGAGCGAGCCAACGCGAAGAAGTTCGCCATTTCTATTTTTCGATTCCGAGAAGTATACAGCCGTCGATTTGAGAGGCTGACCAGAAGAATTCGTACATAATATGTATCATAATGAAGCAATGCTATACGAACACGCATGTTGAAGCGGGAGGAAATATTTTTTTGCGTGGGAATTGTGCTGCCAAGGATCATCAGTGAGCCTATACAACCTGTATAAAGATCGAAAAATTAAGATATTTTTGAAGCCTCTGGAAGTTGGAGTGTTACAAATTTTAAATTAAGATCTTTTGTTCTTTATAGGTATAGCATGGAAGAAACTAATCCATGCTCGAGGATATATCAAATTCAGAAGGGTTTCAACTGTTTAGTTTGTGCGTTTGTCTATACACGTTATTACGTCTATTAAATATACACGTAGGAACTAGATTACATTGTAGAATGATGAAGTTGTAATTTTAGCCGAAAATAGTATTTCGACATTGATTTAAATAATGCAATAAATAATAACCGATGCTAATTGACAGCACAATATTCAGCAATCACGTGTATTCAAGCACGATGTTTCAAATTCAATTTATTCGATTAATTAGCGTAATTACGAGAAACTTTTTAAGATGATTTTAAAATTACAAAAATTTATCTGGTTTTGGTATAATTCCAGAAAAAAATTTTTATTTATATAAAATTATTAACAATTGTTGGATATAGATTGAATTTCATTTAATCACATTTCTCAAAAAAATCGTACTTGAATTGATATTCGGAATGTAACTTACCTTTTTCAATTAACTACTTGCACGGGGATCCACAAATAAAATTACGAAGCCAGAAGAAATACAAGTCAGAATAGCATGTTCAAATATTCCTGCATCAAATCGATATCCAAAATTCATGTTATTTATAAGACATGCCTTTATTTACACAGCGCACATACAGTTATATTATGATACATAATATATATATTTAGCAATTTTACGTGTTTCAAAAGTATTTTTTTATAAGCACTGACGTATTATCATAGTTTTACCTCGTAATCTGTGATTGTAAAAGGAAAACTTCATAAGAAGTTTGAATATACACTAGCAACGCATTAATATAAGAAATTGTTTGACGTTTACAATTACATTAATAATTCAATCAGTCCTAAATCTATTTTAATTAAGATCATATTTGAGGTATTAAAAGTGTTTACTCTTCCTTCATTTTGGCACTATGAACGATTCGTTTATTGCACTTGGAGACTTCAATGAATTTTTAATTTGCAGAAAATATCTGATTTTATAATGCAATTTATAATTGTTTCGTGCATTTTGTGCATTTTTACTTGAATTGACTCTGTAACGAATGTTGCATGCTCTCTTTTTTAGCTCTTCTTAATTAAGATTAAATGAATGTTACGGTTCTTTTCAATTTTTTATTCGGAGAAAGAAAAAAAACAAAAATTCAATTGTTCTCGATATATGTATTTTCTTATAAAAAGAACAACAATGAGGTGGGAAACAGGTATTCGAAAAATACATAAGCTCCAAATCATATTTAATATTATGATAAACAAAATAACGTGGAAATATCTACAGCAACGAACTCAATAGGATAATATACACATTTAAAAACACCTTACGTTTTTTGTTATAGCAGTTGAATGATTTCTTTTTTCGTCGACGCAATTTGCAGATTGGTACATATACAAAACAACACACAATAAAAACAATAACATAATATTAACGTCGCTTATAATTAAAAATATTTAATCATAATATTACAATAATCATGTCGATAATAATCTTGATAATCGTTTTATAAACACTGTGTCATCATCGTAAAAAATACAAATTATTACAACTTTCGCATAAAGAAATCAGTTAAACGCGATGACTGGGTCGCAACCAAAAATCTTCACCTCATTTTATCGTCGTTTTTTTTATTTAAATTCAATTTTTCATTCACTATATTTAATCAATACTTGTATATCGTATCAAATAACTATTGTTTCCTGTTGCTCGACATAATTTTCCTGTTGTCCTCAATTCTGCAGTATCAGTAGCATGATGAATTCGAGTAGTCTCTGCTATCTTAATGGGGTTTGCCCTATTCGACTTTTGAATCTTGAATCTGCATGAAATTACAAATTTTCGTCGCATTTTTTTTTGTAAATTTTCCTGCTCAAAGGTCGTATCTTATTAAGACAGAAGAAAATACTCAATTCATCTGGTTATTATCGTGCAATTGCCTGTACAACGCTGTTCTCTTTAAATACATGTATACTGCGGGCAAACGGATTGCTCGCTCGTTATGTCATCGAGCATCGCGTTCACTCCCTACATAAATATCATTTTTTTAATCAACGCTTACGAAACCCGCTAATGTTTAAAACGCACAGAATATCGACAAATCTCTTTATGTAATTTGAGTGTATTTTACAGTACTAATACTTATTACACCAAACGAAGCTTCCATTGCTTTCATAATTCGTATTAGAGGCCATAATATATTGTAATATTTTGTGTCTTTAGGCAAGATATTGTAAAAGGATTAGTTATTGGAAACTTTAATTACCCGAGATCAATGCGTCTTAGCATTACATTACGAATATTTATTTAACAATATACACATGAGTTATACGTTTTGAAATATTTCATGAATTAGCAAATTTTGCTCCCCGATTTCGAATCAACCTGCACAAACTGTTTAAACGGTACATGCAATTATTGCAACTTTTCGCGAGCATCTAAAATATCTACATGTATCAAAATTATTCAAAACGCTAAAACTTTCAGTTTTCATTTATACCTTATGCTACGTAAATTTTAATAGGTGTTTTTGTCTACATATAGAAAATATAACTAGCGAAAATGTGTAAGATTGGATGGACGATTTCAAGCAAATTAATCAGACACTCGATATTTGCACGAATTTTAAATTCAAAAATAACATCAAAAAGTTTTAACGAATGAATTTGTTTAGATTTTTTGAAAAATGTAAACAATTCCTAACAAACTTAAAGCAAGAATCATGAAAAATCATTGAAAGCTTACCTTTGATTTTATGAGCGTGATACAGTTTGTCATGAAAGTGCCGTCCATCCAGCCTGGTGGGTGCGAAAATTTTGAAGCTAATCTAACATACATATTGTGGTTTGGGTTATAGCAATAATATCTTGAAGAGGAAATACTTTACAAGTTATGAAAGTGATTTCAAGCATTATTATATTTTTTATTAATTTTGTTTTATACAATTCGTTTAGGAAGACTAGGGTGAACATCTCGCTTCGAACGAGGCCAATTTTTCAAACTACACGGACGAACTTATTAATATAGATCCAACTTGTCCACGAGCAAAGCATAGACCTTGGGACTCGAATGCGGAACTCGACGAGTTGGGACTGTATCAATAGCAATTCTATCTCCATTAGAGAGACGTCTGTTGACTTTGTTTCGAACCCTAGTGGAAAGCTGTTACTTTCTTTAGTCGTGTAAATCGCGAAACCTCAGGATAATTATTATTTTTTTTTTATAAGCTAGGCTTAAGTACGTATCATACTTAGGGGATAAAAGTGAGAGAGAAATACTACATACCATAGAGATAATAATACATACATGTATTTATAAATCAGTTCACGTCTAAAACAAACAAGCAATCCAATGCGACCTTGCGTTGAGTTTTTACCTAGGATAATAGGGTGCGACTCCTGTAATATTTGAATATTTTGTATATACGCGTATCGAATTGTCGGGCATCGTCAGTCAACGCGCTCAACTATTACTAAGTTTTTATTTTCATTCATGTTTATCTAAACAATACGTTTTTACCTAGCTTAAATACTTTAGTCGTTTGTTAATAATTATGCTTTTCATGTACCGCAAGGTACACGCTACAACAAACAAACGCTCTCAAACACACACACTCTGAATCACTACACATATGTACGCATTCACACTCAACCCAGCGACGATTTGCACTTCGTCCCCGTACGTAATAGGATATATTATATATTTATATATAAACTTCAACTAAATACAATTAATACATCGTAAAATAATAAAAAGGTCCTCTGCCGCACAAGAACACCATCGCACTTCAGTTAGTCTCTCCTGTGCTCCCGTCAAATCTACATCTATTAATTATATGTCATATATACAGCCAATTTAGACGGGCTCACTGAATGTTGTTGCTGCTGCTGCTGCTGCTGTTGCTGTTGGTGGTGCTGATGCAGAGCATTGGCCGAAACCCCGACGGCACCGGCCGCACCACCGGCACCCGACGACGACGAGTGTTGAGCTGCCGAGGCAGCAGCAGCAGCCGCGGCGCTCGAGGTGCTGCTACTTACGCCGGAACTGCTGGAGCCACCGGCGAAGGTGACTCCAGAGAAAACTACGGGTCACTGATGGTGGTGCTTGCTCGAGCCGTTGGCATGGTGCGCTTGGCTCACGTGGTGCAACGCCGCTGGATGGCTGCTCGGCACGACCCCGAGGTGATTCGCGTTGGTCGAGTGCACGTTGTTGTTGTTGTTGCTGTTGTTGTTGTTGGACTGCTGGGCCTGGCGCTGGGTGTTCTTCTTGTTCTTCATTCGTCTGTTCTGGAACCATATCTTGACTTGTCTCTCGCTTAGGTTGAGGTTTCTCGCTAGCTCCCATCGTTTTTGTTTGCTCACGTAAGCGTTGAACAAAAATTCTTTCTCGAGCTCGAGCGTTTGGAATTTCGAGTATGGTTTGCGCTTTTTGCGTTGCGATGCCTGAGCGACCCAAGTTTCGTGCGGGTTGGGATCGGCTCGACAGGAGCCCATGGCGACGACGCAATTTCCTACGTTCACGCCGATCGAACTGCCTGGAAACAAAGAAGATGGGGAGGAACCCCACATCACTTTACACAGTTAGTCGGCTCGTACTTTTAACAGAATAAATTTCATTAATTGATATTTTAGAATATTTTGGTTCAGCAACAACAAATTTTTAACTATAGGTATATTAAAAAAATTATGTAGGAACGTAATTTACTGAACTCGATCGTTTGATGAAATTAAATTGTTAATTATTAATTTCGATTGTTTTGGTGTCAGTAATATCATACGCGTATATAATTCAAGCGTATTGAACGAGAATTTATCGTTGCTCGCGGCTTTGTTGCTCGCAAAGGGCTACTTGTTGGACAACAAGAGTGCTCGTACGCAGTGGAAAAGACTTGAAGTCGTCATCATTATCGTAGACAGTCGTAAATTTTCGTTTCTCGTGAGGGGGTGTTTTTTTCCATCGGTCTCAGCAATTAGTGCTCTTGTTTATACTCGACTACTTATTTTCGTTGGTTCTCTTACACTGCTCTCTCTCTCTCTCTCTCTCTCTCTCTCTCTCTGTTCACGCATCAGAGTTCTGGATAACGGTAATTTTATCTCAATTTAAAAGCAGATCCATACTCTTTTAAATAAGCAGATTTGACGGAAAAATATTGTAATTACATCGGTATTTTCTTATGGCAAATTGGTCGAATATTCATCGGAGTACCGAATTTCTTTGACGAAAAATTGACACGAGTAAAATAGAAATTTTTTCCTTATTGAGTTGATAAAGTATCGATAATACAACTGCAAAACACGACGATACTTGAAAAACAAACGGCGATTTGTCGAGCTTCGTGAGTGCACATAGAGCCCGGGTATTAAGCTTAGTCTGCCGTAAGCACGCGTGTGTGTATAAGTATAGACATAGCTGCACGCATAAATATATACACATATATACACATATAAATTCGAGGCTATATGCGTGTGCAGCGAGTTGCTCGCATTCGCTCGCTTCGTCGCGGCACGGTTTTGTCGGCATAAAGCGCGCGATATATAATTGGACCGAGCTCTGCCGCAGTGTGCGTATTTGTACGTGTATATTATACTAGCCAGTCTGCCAACATGAGAGAAGGAGAGATACAGTAGGATGTCTCGCGCACGGTTAGTACACGTACTCGTGCGCTGCTCATATATATATAGCGGCAAGTGAGAGAGAGAATATGGGTATATACGCATATATAAGAGGCTTGAGATTTCGCTGATACAGTCATACTTATATACTTACGACTTCAAAGCAGCCTACCGCTCATCATTTCTGCATGAGCCTCGAGGAAATTCTACATATTTTTCTATACATATTCATAATATTTGAAATTGAGACGCGTGTATAAAGGGCTATTAACAGACCTACCTACGTAATCATCGATTTTTACTCTGATTTAATTTAGATACGGGTATCAAGTTGATTAATGAATTTTACTTTGATCTTTGGAAATGGCTCAAGACGTTTTTCTTAATCAGTAATATAAATTCAGCGAGTCTGGAGCGGGTCGTTTTAACAATATACCTGCGCGTCGCGCGTCACGTTTTTGAGATAAAGTCACTTTCTTGACAGCAAGAAAATTATTCAGTTCAAGAGTGTCGGCATGTGTCGAAAGACTGATGAGTTTTTTTTCGAGATCGATGAATATTCCATTAGCGCTTCGAGATTTTAGCCGCAGAAATAAGCCGCTATCGAGTTTTGCGCGCCATTCACTGACAATTGTCACAATATTATCAGTAAAAGCTGATGCGTACTCGCGCCGGAGAGGCTGCGTCGCGGCTCTTTTGTTTTCTCGCCCACACATGCATCTCCCTCAAGAGAATTTATCGCCCAGTAAAACGCGGAAATATGTAAATTATGTCTGGCAAGCCGTGTGGAGCTATATGGATGCAAACGCCAAACGTCAGGGACTCTCCGCGTATACATACGTTCCAAATGCTATGTACGCGTTATGATGTACCACGTGTTACCACTGCCACAATGTAAGCTCTCGCGAACATAATCTCCCGGAATATTTTTTATTCGTAAGTACACGCATAGATGCAGAGACGAGTGTGGATCATTTCCAACGGGTTTTTCTCTCCCGCGCCATTTGTTTACAGATGTCCGTAAAAAAAGGTAAGCGAGCTACTAGACGTAACCGTTGTTGAGGCACGAAAGACAATGGATCATTAAATAGTGTCATAAAATAGATGAGAAAATGACAAACAATGATGAACCAGTCGATCTCTCGTGGCATTATATCACCGACTCTTTTTAAATTTTAATTACTCGCGGAAGCAGCCCGAAAATCTACTTGTATAATAAATACATACAGCTAGCTTGCTGCGTGATATACACAATATAAGGGTTAACCGCGGACTTGACATTTGTATGCATACTTTCCAAAGCTTCGAAGAGATTTCTGTCGAAATGAGATATGCTTCCGAAGCACGTCTACGCTACTATGCATGAAAAGATGACTCGAGTAAACCCACAACATCCTATTGCTCGATTGCAATTGATTTACGGGGATTCCATTAAATGCCTGAAGTAAGTGAGAAAAAATTATCCTCCTAATTGCAAATAAATATTGTAAAAACGAACATTATTAGTAAAAAAAAACTAAAATGATCGGTCTATTTTTACCGAAGGCTGGCTCCACAACCGTGATCAGTTTCGATTGGAACGTCAAGAGTATGTTTTTGCACGCGATTAATGAGGTCAAATAAGATTTAGTTGCATAAGCGAGTTCTTTGAAGTTGAGGAACTTATCATTGCACATGTGAATGATCGATATGCATCTTGAAAATATTCCTTTTTCTTTAATTTTAGAAATCATGGAAAAAGTGTTACTTCCTTGATCAAGAAAAGGAATAGAATTATAATTGTCGAAATGTAAACAAGACTGCAATCGAAAGTAATACTTGGAAAAAATCAAAGTAGCTTCAACTCTTTATAGAAGCACGTATAAGTGTTACTTCGAATGCTGCACGGCATTTCACACCTTCTGTTTTCTACTACAAACGCAAGAAAATGTAGAAGAGAGTGACCGTGAGACTGAGATTTTAGCTTGTCCCGTCAAAGTGATAGTACAACCGCCATCTGTCGGTGTTGGGAAAAATCATCGGTGGCGCGCGTACGTTTCTCTATGTTCGAGTGTACCTATACGTACTTGCTATTGCTAAGTATTGATGTGTACATGTTCTACTACGTCGCAATTGCTGAGCTTCGCTTCTCATAATTTTCGCGCACTTGCTTTTACTCGAGTGCTGTAATTTTTATATCAGTTTGATTTTTTTTCTTTATTAAAATTAAAATATGACAAAACAAAAGTAGCAATATATGAATATCATTTTATTGCTAACTATGTAAAAACATATTTTTATCATTTTTATTAATCATGAAGTTTTTTTCAAAAATAAGCAATGCCGAATCTCGCGCATATCGCATATGCAGTTCGTACGTTCACATGTAGGCGTGTTATGTAGAGGCACCCACAAATTTCCATCTCGTTTATAGTCAAAATATTCCTTTCATGTTAAAAATAAATGCAAAGGTAAACGAATCCGTGTAACATTAGCTAGTCTGCGGTAATAGGCTGGATTCAAAACAGACTTGAATAAGGCGGAAATTCTTTATTCTAAATAAAAAAATCGCGTAGTACTAATAGTATGCAGAGAAACGTTTATTCTAGTCCTGAAAGTTTCCATGGGAAATTTTGTATACATTAATGTACTATCATTCATACAACACAAACATTGGTCGTGAAACAAATCAGCTGATCAGAGGCTCACGCACAACACACCACATATACACAGGATTTTACGAGTTACGGCCGCCAATAAACTCGCCGCCACCGTTGCGTTGCCTCTATGTCGTTTCATGACAAGCTCCGAGCTCGCCTTTTCTTTCTCATTCTCTCTCTTTTTCATTCGCTCGAGGGGGGGAGAGGGAAAGATGTTACATGTAGCTGGCACGAGACTTTGAAGTGCGAAAAAGCCACGATTATACACACTATACGTTTAAGAGAAAAAAGATCTATCCTTAAAGCGATAGGGGGAAGGGGCAAACGATGACTTTTTACTACGACAATTATCCCCCGCGAAGCTTTACAGCCGTGCACGAGCACGATTCATCGGCTATATTACGGGCCACAAAAATGTTTTTTAATGCCCTGACTCGCGGCAAGCACGTGGACGAGCTGCTTAGCGCTTGTATACACGTCCTTTCGCGCCTTTTATCGTCAATGAAGCGTGCCCAAACAATACAGTATTAACACTAGACTCGGAGGGACTTTGGTGTGTAAACATTTTTTCGGCATTATTAACCATACAGTATAATACATTCAAATATAGGGTTGATTAGACGTTGTTGTTGCTTGAACGAAAAATTGTAAGGAAAAGTTAGGGGGTAAAAAATTGATACATACCTGGTGGTGGATAAGGGCTGGAGGTGACTGGTTCCGGGCAGTAGTTCCGAAGTCCACCGTAACTGTCGTGGGAGAAAGCAGCCTCTGCCATGGACGCCACGCGACTCTTATCGTCAGTCGTCGAGGACGTCAGGTAGGCCTGCGAGTGATGGTGGGCTCCAAATGCAGCTCCGTCTATGCCCCCGTGATGATGCCGAGGACTGGCGTAATAGTTGCCCCAGCCCTGCGAGAAGCTGGGGTGGCTACTGACGGTCTGATCGGTGGCCGCGGCGACGCTCGACGAGCCCGTCGACGAGCTCGTGGTGGCTATGCCGGCCGCGGCCGGATTGTATTTGTACTCCGTGGTGGTGGCCGTGAGAGCGGCCGAGCCGCTTCCAGTCGTGGCCCCGGACGCTCCAACCGGCGACCAGAAGTTCAGTCCAACCTTGCGGTCGCGCGTCGGGGTCGTGCTCGGATCGTTCGCCAGATTGGTGTAGTAAGTCGGAGGGTTCGCTCCCCCGTACGACTGGTGATGGTTCAACGAGTCGGCTCCGCTGCCCACGTAGTGACCGTCTTGCGCTTGCTGGTGGTGAGGACTGTAATTGGACCAACCCTGGCCGTTGCCCGCTGTCGAGTGCCGTATCACTCCACCATTAGGCTCGCAGCCCACGTCGCCGTAAGCCGAACCGGCACTGGTCTGACCGACCGGAGTCGCCGTTAGCCTTTTCGCCGGTATGTGAAGCGGTCCTGTGGTGCCGTTCGATGCCACCGAGGAGGCGCTCGGCGACGACGATGAAGCCGGTGCGGGTTGCTGCTGCTGGTTCGTCGCAGCCGACGAAGGGACCCCCGGGGACGTTGGGCTGGAGCCTTGCTGCTGCTGTTGTTGTTGTTGATTGACCGCCGCCTGCTGTTGCTGTTGCTGGTTGACCGCTGTCTGTTGCTGGTGCTGCTGGTGCAGGGGAACCAGGGATGTGGCGGGCGCCGTCACGGGTGGCGGACTGTCTTCGTACGGCGCCCCATTCATCATGTTCCACCAGGAGGTCAACCCGGCGGAATTCCCCGCTCCGGTGGCTGTGCCCATTGGAGTGACGGAGGCAGGGTGGTGGGCAACGCCGGCGCCGCAGAGCGGCACCGCGTGCACATTGTCGTACAGGGTGGCCGTTGAGCACGCCACGTGGTCGGAGATGGTGCAAATCGCGCGGATTTGGCACGACCGATGTTGACGTTAGCCGATGATCGAGCGATGAGCGGACGAGATTAGCGCGCGACGAGGGACGACCAAGTTAGCGATTTTCAGCACAGTTAATAGAGGATGTGTGGCGATCGTTGATGAATCGTCGTAGGTCGATGTCGTCAACGACAGAGCCGCGTCATGGTCGGCGAGATGATTATTTTTGCGCGCGACACACGGCCCACGGATGATGATGTCAAACGAGAACGACGAGAACGACGCGAATGTTTGTGTGTATGTGCGTGCGTGAGCAGGCCACGAGTCGAGAGACCCGAATGGAGGGGATGCCAGACGAATGCAAGGAAATAAGAGAGAAGCGAGAAGGTAAAGAGACAGGGGCACAGTCGACGGGATCGAGGGTAGGGATTATTCGACAGGCAGCAGCAGCAGCAGCGATGTCGAGAGCGAAATTCCGCAGACGATC
This sequence comes from Trichogramma dendrolimi, assembly GCA_034770305.1. Lineage (NCBI taxonomy): Eukaryota > Metazoa > Arthropoda > Insecta > Hymenoptera > Trichogrammatidae > Trichogramma > Trichogramma dendrolimi. The sequence continues at coordinate 135,715 of JAPMIB010000037.1, read as the reverse complement.
GAGAGGAAAGGGTTGAAGGATGTGCGAGCCGCGAGGTAACGAGCAACGCGTGTAAGCACACACGGATATCGACCAGAGTAGCGTTTTGGTTTTTCCACACACGCGCGAGAGACGGATGCGAAATTCGACGAGTGCAGCCAGCCACACGCAGAGATGATCCCAGTGACGATGCAGTCCAGTCCAATGTAATGATCAGTTGAGGAGCAGGTCCATTGGATGGGATAAGGTTGATTTTTTTCGACACAGCGTTCCAGAGACGAGAATAAAACAGAACAGAAACAGACTCACTTTAGCTATCGCGTCTCGATTCAACTTTTTCTTTTACATAAGTTTACTGTATGTATCATATAGCTTAATGTTCGACGAGGACGCTTTTACTCGATATACACATGTGTAGTGTCAATGAGTCGGAGCGCAATAGTCTATTTAAAAATTCACTAAATTGCACTAAATGAACGAAAAACTTTAAACAATATTGACTGCATCAATGTTCACTTTTTGAAACACAACATCGATGTCGATTGCTTGTCGTTGTATAGTCGCAACTAATATCACAGTTTGTCTATTTGTCTTAGTCTCACGTACACAAAGCGACTATTCACGAATGAACCCAGAGATAATTTTAGTCAGGAGTCAACGCAAAATATTTACATCGATTTCAATCGCTGTCACTGATTCAAAACAATCACCGTATATCACTGTCATAAAGTGCGCCAGACGCTTCTTATACACATACACACACACTGGCTTGAAGTCAACACTCGAACGTAGGTGTGATTTTTGTTTTTATGTTCGCACGGGCATAGTAGTGTAACACTTATTCGCGGTAAGCTATATCATAAAGCGCCAGCGATTCTCTCGTTCCTGTTTAATTGTTTTATTGCGGCGGATTAAAAGATTCTAAGGTCGTGGCGGCGGCGGCAGCAGCAGCAGCGGTGGCACGTAATCGCGTCTCTTCGGACTCGAGAAAGCCTTGCGAGAACAAGCGAAACACAGCGGCATCCGAATATCGATGATACTTGCGAAACGACTACGCAGCAGCAGCGTCAGCGGCAGCGCTCGTGCGCTATGATAGTCCATATATGTAGGTATCGGTGCGTGTATGTGCGTGTGCCTCGCGCGTCTGACACTGCACGGCGAGTGTGGCTCGAGAGACGCGGCTCTCGCTCTCTCTCTCTCTCTCTCAGAACACGACGCGACACGACTATCTACACGCTCGGCCTCTCGGACCAGAACTAAACTGCGCCGCGCGGCTGGCGTGTTTCAGCCCGCGCGAAGGAGCCCCGAGCTACGAGCAGCAGCAGCAGCAGCAGCAACATCGGCAGCCGTCGGGCTCGCTCACGGCCCCGCGAGTTGTCGAGCCTAGCGCTATCTCTCGGACTTGCCGCGAACCCACCAAGCTCGTGCGAACCTTTCACTGATATTCTCCTACTCTCGCGCACCGTCCCCTCCGCCGCGGCTTTGTTTCTCTCTCGACTCGACTCGACTCTCCTTCCTTCGCTGTATTTTAAGCTCCCTCTTTTTCACGCGGGAAACCAGCCGTTCTCTAGCAAGCCAGTCGCTTGCATTCCCTCCTCTCTCGTCTCTCTATCTCTCTCTCTCTCACCCGCGCGCGACTCCTTCTCCTTTGTAAGCTGCTGCTATATCGCCCAAATGCACGCGACACTCGCACGAAAACTTGTCGTATATAATTCTGTCGCGACTCGTGTGCCTTGCAAAAAAGCTAGACTAGCCAGAGCCTTTTAAAAGATTTTTCGACGTCAAAGAGAACTTGCCAGAGCTTACGTATACTCGAGCTTTCGCGAGCTCGCGCAATAGATTCGCTGATACACGGGCGAGCTTATTTAACTTGCGCTGCACCGCGTCAAAATCAAGCTGATGGATTTACGAGTTTCGGCCGCTAGCTGCTGCTAATGTCGATCAAGCACGTGCTCGACATCAATGAATTTTCCCGATTATCATAATATTTTGATATTTGCGGGGGATGTTTGGCTGGCAACGAATGCTAGCTGCGAAATCGATGCGAACATGCCTCGTTTCAGGAAGAAAAATTAAACAAAAACAAAAGTTGCAAAAAAGGATTAGCCGAAATGTTCTCCCTCAGGTTTTTGCAGGCCCTCGAACGAATCCCAAGCATATCAGATAAAGAATAGATATTAAATTGGGCGCCTGGGGAGCATCTCCTTTTCCTCCGCGGAGGAAATTCGCAATTCGATCGTTGGAGGCATTTTTAATAGTGCGAGTCCTTGTTGATCAGACACGCACAGGCGCACGTCTATATATGATATAGCGCGGCACGTGGCTGCATGTATATATATTGTATAGACGCGGCGGTGCTGCGTTGCTGTGCTGCTACCGCGTCTAAATCTCGGTACTTTTACGAGCAATAAAATAAAACGGTCTGACAACAGCTCCGCAGAGCCCGCAGAAGCGCCTCTGCGATCGCCTAGCATTTATATAGGATAATGTATGTATAGGCGCGGGCCAGTCGCGATCCAATGGCTCGAGCCTCAATTAATTGTCCGATTGGCTCGAAACTTGCGCTCTCGCGAGAGCTGCATCTCCGATCCGAGCTTTGTTTTCTTTTTCTCCTGGCTCGAGATGATTTTGCAATCGTTCATGTTTTCGCCGCGATCGGTCAGTCAAGATCGGTCTACGTCATGCTCTCCGTCCTTCGTTCATTTCTGTGCAATCTCGCGCGCATACAGCAGCCTCAGCGCGCACTCGCTTAGATAGAAAACGCGCGCAGGCAGCTGTGTACGCGCAAATAAAAGCAAATAAATTATTCATGATAAATGCGACTCACCTTGTACGCCAGCCAGGGTTGCGGCCGAATACACGCGGGATAACCTGTAATACATTAGCAAACGAAGCGTCAGCTATATAATGCATCATGTATATATGCATTTATGCATGTATATAATACCTACGTGCTATAATAATAATGCATAACGTAAGGAAGAAAAAAAATAAAAACAAAGCGACCGACGACGCGCTGCCGGTGCGCAACGCATACACACGCGTATACATCGCGCTCAAGATGAACAGCTTCTCGTAAATGTCAGGCGTAATGAGAGCGCGATAAGTAAACTTGAACTTAAAGAATGAAAAACGGTGTATTATGCTCGTGTTTGCGTATGGGAGCGAGCGAGGGAGAGAGAAACTGAGCAAACCGCAGCAGCAGCAGCGTTCGTGTGACGCCTTGGCCATATAATATTCGCAGTATATGTGCGTGAGGCCAAATGCCTTCTTTTTTATCATCGATTCGAAAATTCGAGTATGCAAGAGCCTGCCGAGAGCGAATTATTTATGCTTGGTGAACAAAAAATTAACTGTTATGTGGGATTTTGCCGCGATCGAGAGATAGTTCCGAGTAATGAGGCGTATTTCACGTGCATATTTCGCTCCGAATTTAAAACACAGGTGTGCGTCTGTTTCTCATTTACGTTTACTCGACGGAATAAACAAATTGAAAACCAATTAATTGTAATCCAAAGATGCTGGTGCTGCTTGAGTCGGTAAAAAAAATAATTTGTACGTCACCTGCACAGGTCGAATGGATAATATGATTTCTCCAGTGTGAACACTTTGAAGCCTTTTGTCTACCAGATCCACAAAAAAACGTTCAGCCTGTAATCAGAATGTAATGATCGTTGGATTATTACTCCACTTTTCCCTTCAATTTCAATAAAATCTATTATTAGTGCATCCGTTAAAAAAATGCCGACATTACTGCCATGTTTGTAAGTTTATTTGCAGCGAATAAAGATCGTAAAACTCGACGATTTTTGGAAATGGAAACTTGACATTTTTAACTAGAAATCACAGCCGAGTGAATCATATTCGTCATATATTATCATAACGTAGTATGATGTGTATTTAAAGAAATAATGTAGCAGAACATTCGAATCATAGGTTCAATTAGGAAGAGTCAGCTGACCGTAAGAACAGAACTTTTCCACTCGACGAAAATACACTTTATAACAGTTCGAGTCGTTTTCCACAAAGACGAGCAGGGAAGTCGTATATCATAGGACTTTGTCTCGCACATTTCACGCGCACTTTTTTCTCGATTTCCGCAAAGGCAAACAAACTCTCTTGTGTAAGGCTCCTCTGGCAGTAGAGTAGACATTTTTCACAGAGACACGAGTTTTAACATATACACACATAATGCGAGTCGAACGAAACGGCGCCCGAAGACATTAGGAGCATCATCCATTCTTCGCATCGAAAGCAGCATGTCTCCGCCACAACTTGGACCGGGGGTATAGACACATGCACGATCCGCCCTAGTCCCCATAACACATAAAGTACGTGTACGAGCTGAAAGCCGAAGCAAAAGAAAGCCGCTCACCCTCGCAAACGGCGCGGATCTCGAGCGCTATCGGACACGAGAAAGCTCTCTCTTCTGCGGCGGTGGCGGCGGGGCTCTCAGAGGGAAAAAAATCTTGGCAACTTTTTTGCGATCCTACTCTCTCTCTCTCTCTCTCTCCTCTCCTCTCTCTCTCTCTCCTCCCTCTCCTCTCTCTCTCTCTCTCTTCTCTCCCCTCTCGCTCTCCCTCTCTCTCTCCTCTCTCTCTCTCTCCTCTCTCTCTCGCTCTCTCTCTCTCTCCTCTCCTCTCTCTCTCTCGCCTCTCTTCTCTCCTCTCTCTCTCTTTCCAAGATGTGTGTACGACGCTCCAGCCGTTCTCGCGCGCTCCAAATTGAATCATCGGGCGCGCGAGTCCCGTCGCAGCACGTGCAGCTTCGGCCTGGAATACGCGCAGAGCCCATAGATAATATGCAACAACCGTGTCTATTGTTCGTGTATGTGTGCGAGATATGCGAGTATAACGCGCTGGGTAAAGGTCGGCCCCATGAGCGCGAGCGCGCCAAATTTATTACCAATAAAATTCACCTTATGCAGTACTTGGGTTACGCGTCCCAGCCAGTGAGAATGTTCAGTTGCGAGCGTCATCGTGCAGCGCGCGAATTTCCGTTTCAATTGCAATGTACTTATACGGCGTATACGAATACGGCGCTGTCTAAGCGATGGCCTTTCCAGCATTCGAACGACTATGTGTAATGTACGACAACATCGGGACTCGGGCGTTAAGTGAGTCAGAAATTATTACTTACTCGGCGCTGGCTGAACTTGCGTACGCGATTAGTCGCGAATTCGCTGCACTTTAAACGCTTAGCACACGTTGAAAATCAACTCTAATCACTTGTAAACACTCTCGACTATTTTGACTCGCGACATTTCGGAGGGACCGTCGAGTTCGAGGCCATTTTTTACGAGGTCACGCAGCGACTTTTTTCAAACTGCTATTCCAAGTCAATTCATCCCATATATATAGATGAGAAAGAAGATAAGATCGAGTTCCTTACAGCCATTGCGCATCGAATTTTAGGCACGCCTTGCGCGGGGAGAGAGAGAGAGAAAACATTGAATAGCTGTGGCACGCGTTCACTCGCTTTGAATTTCCCCCCACTACGCAAGCAAACAGCATCAGCAGCACGGACATTAGCCGTTTTCCTTGGCTGCCTGCAAAGATGCAGAATTCACGGCCTAGGGAGCCAGGTTTAATTTCACGACTATAGTACGTTTGCTCCGCTTATACTATTATAGAGTGGAAGGAAGGAAGGGTTGATGGTTTTTAATCAGAGACGCTCGTGCGAGGCCAACTTGGATGGGCCGGAGGAGTCTTTGGAATTAAATTCATGCAGATTCAGGACGCTCGGGCGAAAAGCGAGAAACAAACTTTTCGACGGATCCTGCCAGAGCCGAGCACAAAACTTTTCTCGTCAAGCCTAGTCTTCTGTTTATTTCCAGGAGCGCGCACCTGCCTTTCTGGCCTCTCTATACCTCTCTCTCGCATGTGAATTTATTCTTTTGAGAAACTCACTTGACACCGCGTTCAATTTGCATTTAATGTTTAAGCGTGCTAGTTGGCATTAAAAAGTTTGCAACGCGACATGTTCGATGAATTGTTCAACAAATTGACATGCAACCTCTGCTTTTGTCATCTAGCTTTGCGCAACTCATACTCGCTCGTTTCATACGCTTGTTTCTAGATAAATTGAATCACGCGTGAATTTGATGTCTTCTTTGCCAGATATTGGGGTATCTTTAATAAACAACTTTTCTGGAGTAAAAGAAAATGAGCTCGAGTCATCGTTATACATCTGTACCGAGTCGTTGTTACGTCCCATTCGCGATATTTTATCATGACAAGAAGCAAGCTATGTAGCAATAACGACGATGTGAGAATTTCTAGCATAGTTTCCGTAGCCTCCACATGTATGAAATGCACCAAATTCGTCTGGATGGATGTCGAGCTTGTATGCGCTCATACAGCAGTGGAACAGTAGTGACATTGCTAGGGTAGATGTGTCGCCGTCGCCATGGGAACCAAAGTCATTGGGCAAAGCTACCTACTATCGCCTGTTCTTCTTCCATCTCAATTCTCTATTCTAGCCCCCTCGTGCTTCTATTTTCTCTTTTCGCCCTCACCATTTTGCTGTTGCGCATGTGTATAGCTCTGTGTCATGGTCTCTTTGAAACTTTGCATAAAAAAGTACACATTTTGGCTTTGATTTGATTTATGGGTTTAATCACATCAACCGCACATGAAAATATGATCGAACAATTTTTAATGTAAATTTTATTTTTACACCAAATTAAATTTTTATATTAAAAAAAACTATCTAAAAGTTACCAGTATTATTAAAAGTAGCGTATTTATAACTAAATATAGTACATGCGAGTAATCGATTATTATCTCGAGACGAATTGCCTTCGATGAAAAAAAAATTACATTTATAAAAATTTTTAAAACAACTTCCGAAAATAAAATTCGATTTGGACCAGACGCAAGTATGCTGTATAGCGCATAAAACAAAAGCCCCGAAAGCTAAGCACGTCTCACCTATGTACAGTCTCTCAAACCTGGGAGTTCTATAAATAATTCAAGCGAAAGATTTTATACGCATTTTATACAGAACGAGCTTGGCGCGCAGTTTTGAGCCTTGGGCTTTTGGGATCGATGAACGCAACAATATTAAATAACCAAAGAGAGTGCGAGATTCGGTAATTAGATGATAATTTATCCAAAATTTGCTTCGTGCATCAAAATGTGTATTAATTTTTGGAGTGGAGTCGATATTAATAAGTGATTTTAGAAATCTATTACATTCAATACAAGATCGTAAAATCAATGTTCTCATTATTTGGCAGCACGGGAGTGGGTACCACAAGTGGCTCGAATTACTCAGAAAATCAAATAAAATCTATTAGAATAAGGCTCAGCTTTCATACTTGCGACGTATTGCGTCTTCCATAATTTTCCAATGATTCGCCAATTAAAATCATCATCGAGCTCCATTCGTTCCGACATATGTACAATGAGAGTCATATATAATATTATCAAAATTTATGTAACAAAGTGAGCTTGTCCAGACCTACCGATGTCGGTTCACTTTCAACTACTATTCTATGCATCTTGAAGAATTTTTTTCGGTTCACCCTACTTTCCAACGTCTGATGCCCTTTGAGAATGAAATTCCACAGGCCGTGGATGGTGGCACAACCGAATCCGCCGAGAGATCATCACGAGGGGATACAACGATATATATATATATTATAGAGAAGGAGGAGAGACGCTCTTCTGCGCACGCCATTGTATAACAATCATGATAGCAACCCATGCGAATGAGTTGATGTCTTTTTCAAAAGATTATACCTGACTCTCTTGAAATTAATGCGCTCCGTTGATGCGTGCGATAGGTCCTGCGAGCTGTATAGCTGCTCGATGCGTGCAAAAATGGCCTCGCCGCCGAAGCGACGATGAGAAGAAGTCAAAGAAGTATAATATATTCATATAAAGAATGGAAGATGCAGTCATTTGAATTATTCCCTGGTGTTACGGGTATGGGCCCGAGATATATTTTATGCTCGTATGCGCGCGTGTGAGTGCGATATACGCTGTATATTCATATTGTTGTAAAGTCATTGTCCAGAGGTTTTTCGTGTGCCATTTTTTGCTGCTTTTTAGGCGCAGCATTGTAATTTACGCAAGTAAGATATTAGAGATGTGCTCAATGGATTATAATTTTGAGATTTGCTGTTTGTTGCTTGACATTTGAGAACTTCTGCACAGTTGCCTTGTTACAAAGATGGCTCACGAGTTTGCTAAAAATAATTTAAAAATCATAATGATGTATTCATCGTGTCGCTTTAAGAAGTGGTAAAATTAAATTGATTTCAGTAGCCTATTGATGTAGAGCCGGCACGATCGAAATCATTGATTATGATCATGTTTGTATAAAAAATAAAAATCGCGTGATCAAAGACTATCGAGTCATATGAACCATGTCTACGGAGTTGCAACAAAAAATTGTTTACTCGAGATAAGCTCATTTGCATGCAGGAATGGCTCTAAATTGTTTTCGCAGTCTTTTATACGGAGGTAACATGATATCACACGCTGTGTACATTATGCGTGTACTATCGCTAATATATAAAGCACACGGCTACCGTCGGCTAGTCGAAGCCTCGCTAGCGGTCGTTTGAAAATTAACTCTGCAGCGCGGCCGCGGCGCGCGTTAATGCATAGACCTGCGCTCTCGTGCAGCAAGGATTAAAATTTGGGTCGCGTCGTAAATCCTTTAGGCCCGTATCCGTATGGTTATTTTTACGATGTTTAAAGAGAAAGCAGATATAGGTTGGCTCTGCGCACGATCACCCTCTATCCGTTGGCGGCCTTTTTCCAACGCTTCTGAACTCGGCTCGATCGCGGAGCTCGTCTTTCGTAACGCGCGCACGCCGTGTAGGTAACTGTATACAGTGTGAAAAGGCGCAGAGCCGCAGTTGCGTCATATCTGGCGAGTTTTTTATTTCCATGCAGACCGCAGCAAATTATATACGTTGAGTTCGCTTCGAGTGCTCGAGATGATCGCACTGGGATCGATCACGCAATCGCTGTCTCGAATGAATGGATTAGAAGATGTGTCGGTGGCTTGCAACCGATACACCAGCGGTCAACTGGTTATCATCGTCCAGCAGCAGGCGCCATACACACACACACACACGGACGGATGAAAAGTGTCGCACACACGTCGCGTATAAAACTTGGTACAGGCCGCGTGCAGTATCCATCCTGTTGTCTGGTCGCGCGCACGGCCAGAGTAAGAATAACATCACATAGTTATCGTCGTGTTGTTCACTCATCCATAAAATGATCGTAAAAACTTAATTTTACGAGTAGCATATAATATATTTGCCACTGCAGCACGCGAGCCAGCAGCGATGCTGCCGAGCTACTGCTAGCGAGCATTAGCTTGATGGTATAATGCGTACCTTGGCTGCAACGTAGCAGCAGGAGCAGCAGTCCGTCGGCTCGCTGCCGCGCCGCACAAATTTTCGACGAGCGTAGCTGATGCCCGGCTTTCATAATATAGTGGCGCGTCGAGGCCTCTCTGCGCTCTTATACTACCTAAGCCACTTCTCGAGCACGGACACGGCCATGCGAATGTCGCGATCGCTGCGATGAAAAATGTGTGTGCCGCAGCACAAGTTTCACGTGTGTCCCCGCTGCGTCGCCTGCGCACGGTAATTTCGCTACCGAATATATAAGAGTGACGCCGTGTGCCGAGCTCCAAATTATTTCGACGAAAATTTCTATACGTTCTATAAGCCTCGATCCCGACCGGACAATATCTGCTCTCGCGCCGAGGATGATGGAGGGTGATTAAAATATTTGCCTGATTTATGAATTCTATAAAAATCGCGTCTAATGAATTTTACATTATTTACAATGTAGCAGCTCGAGTTCTTAAAGCTAGAAATAAATAATTCTCTCATCAGAAAGTATCTAATGGACGTTTAATTGTTGTATCATTGTTCACGTATGCTTTTCAAGTTCGTTCAACCTAAAAACATTTAAAAATAAGTTAATAAGTATTTAAAAATATAATACTCGATTTTATTCGTCTCGGCATTTGGCAAAGTTTCCGAATAAGCCGAACGTTGTCAGCGTATAGCAAGGCCATTCTTCTATTTACTTGAATCAAAAACACAGAATAATGAGTACCGAGTAAGATAAAATGAAATTTTATACCCCGACGATTGCTGTCGACTTATTTATGGCCAATTAACGATCTCATCTCTGTCTCTCTCGCTTTTTCGCTGATAGGGATGAGTGCGCATACGGCAAACATGAGCAAGCTTGCGGTGCTTTTCAAACTTTTTTGCTCGGCTATACGCGATACACGCGCGCGCGGCTCAAGAGTTTCCTGCTTGAAATTCCGCCGAGCGATCGACCTATCCCCGTGAAGGTGGGTGGTCTTTGCAGTGCAGCTTTGATACTCGGCTTATGCTTTTAGAAAAGTCCGTCGCAAAAGGAACGACCGTAAGGCGTGCGTGACGTGGCCAACGCGCGCACATGCCGAAACTATATATACATGCGCGTCGACGATATCTTTCATTTTTCGCTCTACTCTCGTTTTTATTGAGCCAGCGAGTACGCGCTGCGGATGTCGAAAAAAATATTCGATGGCTTTGAAGAAATTGCAATGAAATTAAATTAACTTGATAATCAGAGGAAATGTACCAAGCGGTTCAATGAGGTTGACTTTGACGCGAGCAAAAATTTTACCGTCGCAAAATTATTTTCAACCCGTGTAAAAACGTAAATTGAAATCAAGCCGTCACGATTACATATTTCAGCTTATTGCGGCAGTATTTGAAGTATAACTTAGCATTCAAAATTCTTATTTTTTACATTGTCAAAAATTATTTTTGTGATTAATTTAAACTATGCGTTTTCATTACCAGAAATTCGCCATTTTGAGAATATTAACATCTCGACAGTATTTTTTCTTCGTAAAACTAACAAACACGTTATACTCGTCAGCAAATTTTATAAATTAAAAAAATAACGCTGTAAAGTTAACATTTTTAACATCCACCACCGACGGTACGGTATCGCCTGCGCAATCCTTTGAATATAAGTACGCATTGCTCATTTTAAAAGTCAAATCTCACGAGCGATAATTATTTCGAGCGAACAAAATTAACATCGATAAGTTTTTAATTAATTTTTTATCAGCAAAGCTGACCTCACACGCATTGCAGCAAGACTATGCGCTGGTGCAAAAGCCAAGGAATACCCAGAAGGAAGCACTATGAGAGCGATGAAAAAAAAACCGCCGGCATATCGTAGAGGCAACTCACATGCACGTGTCTTTATGCGCATCATGTGGCGTACGCGCTCGTCGTCGTCGACGTCGTCATCGTCTTCCTAGAGATCTTATCGCCGCGCAAATGCCAAGCCTCGCAGCCAAGCGGAATATTGTGCTCGCGGCAGCACAGATCTAGCCTAAGAACGGGTCGGTAAATTAAATTTTTTTTTATTTCTCCCTAAGTATGGCTTGGCCGTATTACGACACGGAGAGCATGAGAGCTGATAAAAGCTCGACTTTCGCCCGTGCGACATTGCGCGTACGTACATTCGCGCGTACATTTTCGTAAGTTATTTACGATCCGTGATAGCTGACGCTGATGCAGTCCGCTGGGCAGATTTATTCCTTCCTATTACTCGTCCAGCCAAATTAAAATGTGACAGAGCTCGCGTCGTGCCGTGGGATCAGGTGTACTGCAGTCGGACTAATTTCGACGTGTACTTTTCTCTCTTTAAAAGTTCCTCGCGCGCGTTTCAGAGGAGTTATGAAGCCGCGTGCCGCTCTCGACTGCTAACAAGCGAGATATATAAACTCATTCATCAATTTTACAAACATTGTACGAATAATTTACACCTCCGCGTGGCAATAACTGCGGCAAATATGAGTCTTTATTATTTTATGCTGTTCCTCGCGAATGGCTAACGAGCTGCAACTTAGTTTTAAGCACTGCCAAGGCGCTTTTAAAGCGGCGTTAACTTATTTCACTGAACAAATAATAAATCTCTCAGTTCTCGATGCGAAACGACAGTATACAGTAGTCGATAGATCGTCTAGAGTCGCGTGACATATACGTGCAAGTTTACGCTTACGTACACACAAATACAAATTCATGACCGGGAAAAAAATTAAAAGTTATGGCCTTAGCTTTATGTATTTTTTCAATTAGCGCGGGCAGGTATCATCGGCATCATGAGCCCGAATGTGTGTGTGTGTGTGTGTGTGTGTGTGTGTGTGTGCGTGTGTGCGTGTGTCTGTGTACACGTTTGACTCAAGCCAATGAGGTGCAATCTTTTACATTTTATTAGTGTTTGTATGTCTGTTACCCTCGAAATCGTTAATCGTCGGTGATTATTGCTACTGTTGAAAGTCTGACACAAGTCGCGTGTGTTGACTTTTGTCATTAGTCTTTTCTTTAGTATCGATATAAAGTTAGTTATTGGTTATAATAAATCAGCTCATACGTGGGAGCTTGCATGTGAAAAGTGGAAACAGAAACTTTAATAAATTCACGATAAGGATAGTTCTCTAACAATTTTTCCGGTACGTCACGAATGAAGAAAAAAAGTGAAAATAAAAAATTTTTCTTTTTCCAAAAATTTTAGTCACAAAGTAAAAGTTAGTTAATTCTGAGATTCATAATGATTCATAATAAAATTATTTTATTAAAAAATGCGCAATAAATGAAATAAGTATTTTTCTATTGAATCTATGCAACGATACGCGGAAGAAAAATTTTTTGCTGTAAAAACTACGAAGACGCACAAAATCTGTGCACCCTCCGTTCGGTAAAAACAAAATTAAGTCTGCCGAGTCAGCAGCCACAGCCGAAAGTAAATTTCCAGCTCTGTCCAAGTCGCCCGCGTCACCGCCAATAATACAACGCGGGGAAAAAATATTTGCCGAACAGCAAACAGCCCTCCGACTGCTGGTATATATATACAACAAAAATTCAATCCACTATCTGAATAACAATGCGTCAAGTCTCTTTTCATCCGCATGTTTTATTCCAGGCACACGCGTATACGTCCTATAGCAGTGCGTTATATATACACACGCGCGCGGGGATCCGATCGGTCAACTCGGCATCGGCTTGTCGGCAGCTGTGTTTATCTGGCAAACGAAATCTACGGGGCGTAGGTGGGGCCGACGCTCAGAGGAAACGAGAAACGTGGTGGAAATTGAAAATGTGACGAACGCAAGACAGAGAGAGAGAGAGAGAGAAGGGAAAGCTGCTGTATGGCTGTACGGCAGCCGAGATCCATCGAGGGGTCGAGTTGTAGAAGCGACAGCCCCGGATATGGATCCGATCACGCTGGGCTAGTACACAGCCGGAGCAGCGCCAGGGAATGACGGCCGGATTGCTCGAGGCGGAAATTACCAGAATATGCGCGTTTGCCTGGCTCTACTTTACGCGACTTTATACGTTTCCTATAAGATTGCGAGAGGCACTCCTGACTTCAGTTCCATATGAGATCATTATAGATAAGAGTTGGCTTGCGAGAGATGATTTTCGACGTTTCGATTTATAATTTATGACGCACACGCGAGCACGTATATGTATTTTTCATGGCTCCATTATATAAACTCATTCATATAATTAATAAGTCAATAAACTAGGCTAACTATTTGTGAGTTCAGATACGATCACTTCCGAAAGTATGATGGAATGTCAGCGAATAGTGGATGTGCATGGTTCATACGATTGGACAGATGTTGCGTTGAACACACGAAATTTATACGACTGACGATGTTATTCATTTACAGCCTTACTTATGCATAGACGCGCCATCGTTCGATATGAAAATAGCCCCTATGCGTAGGCGTGACTGTTACGAAGCACCCGAGCTTTCGGTGATATTTTTGAGCGAGCATCACTTTGGTCAAGATAAAAAAAGAAAGAAACGAAAAACGATTGCCCACCTATGAGTGGCATCCAGCGCCTATTTGTAATAAGGTGATGGGAGTAATCATTTAAAAAGTTTGAAGTGCGCGCGTATTTCTCCGGCGCGCGCTTCAATATGGAGAATTTCAGAGTCGATAAAAAGAAGTTGCACGCGCGCCTTGTGATGCATCTTGACTCGAAAGCTGCACACCTCGCGCTAAACAAACATTTTTCTTCGTATGAAAGGATCTATTATTGTGGTACCTCGATTACGAGTTTATAAGTAAGGTTGTGTGCGAGCTCAATGTAACCGTATTCAATTCTGTTTGGAGGCTACGTATTAAATTGTGACGTACGTTTGCGCGTACCGAATCGGCGCACACGAGTCAACCTACGGAACTTGTATACATATGCACAATGGGGCGCGTTCAAAGCGATCTGCGAGTTTCGCATCTCACACCCGCGCCAACGCAAACACACACACACACACATCCAGTGTTTATAGCTTCTGTATATGCATAGTCGGGGCTGGATCAGAGCGAGAACTCATTACCTCGTGCGCTCGTTCCGATGGTATTAGCATATTTAGAGGGTGTCTCCTTTGCCTCCTGCTCCTCTTTCATTCATCCACCCACCTTCCTGGGAGCTCGCCCAATATATAGACATATATCGCGGCACTCCGAGTCTCTGTTCGCCTCGTTTTCGCGCCCGAGCGTTCTCGTTCTGCATCGGGCTTTTATACTTCCTTCGCCAATCACGAAATTCTTATTCGGCACGGGGGCCAATCTTTTTCGGAGCTGGCATCTCAATGTATACCCTGGATGTGCCAAAGACTTTTTTCTTCATTGTCTCCGCTTCATTTCGCTAACGTAAGCCCGTAAAATTAATTGTGCGCGCGGCCAGCGATCTCTTTGTGTTGCGCTTTCGACGTATTATAAGTAGGCATGTTTTCTAAAACTCGTGTTGACGTATTTTTTACGCTCGTTACTTAACCGCTAATAAAATGCATTGATTGATCAACCAACTTTTGACGAAAATTCATGCAACGTCGTAAAGTTGGTTGAACGAACTGATAAGCTTGTACTTGGTTGTAATTACTGGCCTAGACAAAAAAGAAAAAATCGGAAGAAACTATTTTTGAAAGATCGAATAAGTCAATCTTTAAACTAAATTGAGATTGAAACTAATCCTTTAAGTTGCAAGTCTGTAATTTTTAATTTTTTTTATGTTTACCTTTAAAGCAAAAGAGCAAGTTTATCCAATAAATTCACACCAGAATCAAGGTAATTTCTAACAGTGCCGCTGTTTCTGGTATTTTAAATTCAGTTTAATTCCTATTTTACTCCAAAATTAGAAGACACTAATATCTGTAACTACGACGCAAAGTAATTTTTTAGGTAACACGCTTGCACAGAAGTTTATTATAGTCATGATATTTACCTACTTTCAAATGAGTCTATATACACTTTTTAAAATATAGATAGATGGATAGATTCAAGCCTTGATGATCTATGATAGGGGCATAACGCTGAGATTTTTATATCCTAGAGAAGAATTCATTAAATGAATTTCGTATGAGACCAGTGAAATTGGATTTGAAATTTAATAACTGGTTAGATCTGATCAAGCTAAGTCAATATATCGTTGATAATGCAGCATGTAAGGCGGAGCATACCGTCCTCTCTAATAAGCTAATATGATGTATCTGACACGTATTCGTTAAATTTGAGTCCAGATGCCACCTGAGAGAAAACATGCTCTATGATATATGCTACTTGTCAAATAAGCGAGGAATGAAAAGATTTCCAAACAAGCTTCTTCGTTTCAATTATACGCATAGGGTAAGTAAAAAGTGTATTATGTGTGCACAGTCATCCCCGCTAGCGCTTGTGGCAAAAGAAAAACGGAAGATTTTGCTAACTGAGTAAGCACTGTAAGAGGATCAAACAAAAAAGGGAAAAGGGAGATTCTGGAACCAGTGGAGCAGAGTAGCTGAAACGTGCCTCGGTTTTCTAGATTCACCCCGACTGTGTGGCTTTGCAGGGGGCGATCCAAGCCGTAACGATAAATAATACGAGAAAGAACAATTTAGCATTTTCGTGCGCTGCTAATGTAAGGAATAAAAATGGTGCTGTATTCGTGCATAGAAGAATAGCGAAGAAAATGTTATGTCAGCGCACGAGGAGAAAAAAAAATAAACCAACGAGGCTCGGCTTGCCGCGCCGAAAACTTCGCCTGTTGGCCATCATTGTTATGCGTAAAAATAGAGGAGTGCGATGGAATCTTTTTCATTCGAGTAAATGAAACGAAGATGGAAGAAAAAATACCGAGGGTGTGTATGAAAATGAATGGCATCGTCGAGGCTAATCTTACTCGGGGCTCCAACCTCCCGAGCATTTATTCACAGTCAGTACTGAGTTTCAAGATAAAATGCATTGCGATCACTGATATGATAAAATTTAAAATAAAAAAAATGTTTTATATCGCAATAGTTCTGATTTTTTTAAAAGATTGAATTCATTCCAAATTTTCATTTGATCGCATGCGAAATATGCTTTCTTAGGAACGGAATAAATTATTGTTGAAATTATTTTTAAAAAATGTTTCATGTTCACTCGATAATTACAACTAAATAAAACAATATTTTTTAATTGCATATGGTTTTTTTCTAGAATAAACGTGTTAGAGTAGAATATCCAAACGTTTTCATCGTATTAACTCATGAAAAATTCAGAAGCAGTGATGCTGCCATCTTTCGCATACAGCTTGGAACTCGAATGATACAAGCAAAAGTCGATAATTCGGAAATCTGATGTCGGTAAACTACATCGATAGTGATATAGCGGATGCCTTGTGGTATTACAGCTATATAGCGTCGTTAAGTAATTTTTATGCTATAATACAGCTTGTCGATTAGACATCATTGTTTTTTGGTAAAAATTCTCTCAATTTTGGTAATGTTCTCTCAACATTATAAAGTAGTTATATTGTCGATAAATACGTTCACCGCATATTGCTAATTTTATTGTAATGTAGTTAAAAAACAATAAATAGTTGAGAAAATATAATTTTGAATAATCATACAAGTGCCAAAGAAAAATAATAAATAACAATAGATTAGAATAAATATTTCAGTAGAAGCAGTGAATATTAGAATAAATTACGTTTAGCACGTCGTAAATACATAATACGTTGGTTTAATTGCAAAACTAATTTATAGTAGCAGTTATTTGAAAGTTGCATCTTTCCATGATGCGCTCTATTATATCCAACGTTCTAAGCATTGTAATAAAATAAGTGTCTGACTTGATGGAAACAAATTTTAATAAAGATTAAAGTGAAATGTATATTTAAATGCTCGGTTCGCGGCTGGTGGAGTAACTGAGGCCAATACAACACCCAGATATTGTTGATGACAAAATTTAAGAACTGTGAATTAAAGTTTACATATATAGATATATTTGAAATACGAATATGTCGCGCTGGCCATAAAAGTGCCTCTGGCATTACAGCGCCAACGCGAACGAGAGCTCGAGTGCGTGTGAGTGTGTGTATATATGTGTATGTTTGTGTGAGAGACTCTGTGCGTGTGCGCGCAGTTTCTAAACATAGGAAGTTGATATACAAATCTATTCTTGTTGTATGACAAATAATCTCAAAAGAGAACTCAAGAGATTTTTTATTACTCCATGCTCATGTGCGTGTATAAACGCGTGGGTTACAAACGCGTCAAATCAAGATCTGATACATGTATTCTGCATGGCTCAAATAAACTTTCGGCTCGAGATCTCTCTCGTTCGCTGGCTCGAAACATATTGTTGCCATAACTCAATCAAGAAAGATTACATTTTGAGTAAATTATACTATACACGTGACGCAATTTTTTTCAAGATAAATAAAATAAAACGTATTGCCGCGTGTGATGTCCTATTTTTCAAGCGGATGATACACAAAATTAAAATACATCCTCGAAATTAAGCAATAAATACAGACGGCCAAAAAGAACCAAGCCCGCCCAAGATTCATTCGAGCATCGTGATCTACTCGTACCTACGCATATGCTACAAAAGTTTAAACTCAAGTTGACTCGAGGATAATCAGAAGCAGTATCGAATTGTAACAGCAACCGCAGCAGCAGCAACAGCGGTGCATCGATTACCGTTACCGAGCTCGTTGTCAGCCACCGTGAGTGTAAGTGCATCGCACAAATGTTGGCCAAGAGAATGGCGCGGTCGTTGCAGAAAAAAAGGCATACACAATTAGCCGCTCGGCCGTGCGCCGCGTGGTAGCCGCGTTTTTTTAATAACAAATAATTATATATCCGTCGGGAGGATTTTCCGCGCGCTTAGAGCCTATTGTTGCTATCGCGGATTCGGTATCATGGCGCACGATGTTATATTGCGCAGTGCACGCTGCGATCGCCGCAGCCCGTTTCTCCTTGTTTATGTTGCCTCTGCGGTTTTTTACGATAGCATAAATGTGTTCCACATACACAAGCTAACTCACTCACTCGCTAGCATACAGATACAGTGTGAGCGCGTCGCGCGCGACCGGCTTATGTGTCATTATGAGCGATGCTGCTGTTGTGCTGCCGTTGCACTGCGACTGTATTCCAGGCTTCTAATGGCGAAGGAAAAATACCGTGCCGTAATGACTTGTAGCTGTACGATGACGATCGAGGACACTTTTCCATGGGAGGATCACTCACACATCACGAGATTATAAAACGCTGTGATGTATTATATTATTCGATACGTCGATGCTTAATAACACCTGTACTTTAGGATTTTGCCATTTTTAACTTAACCTAGTTACGTATAAGCTTTCACTCAAAACAAAAGAACAAAGTAGAAGAGGCGTCGAATGATGATATTATTTATAGATTTTTTTAATGATGTCAAAGTATAATAAAACTTATATGGCTCACTAAATTTTTATTTTATTAAATGAACACTATTTAATCGAGTTCCCAAAACATCGTTTTTTAGCACGTGCATTTCACAAGAACATTTTCTCTTCCCCGAAAACCACGTGCTATACTAGATTGTGAGTTAAATTTTTTCATTGAAATATATATGGTCATACACTCAAGTTCACACACGTTTTTTCCGAAGTATTAAAACTATATTTACGCTTTAAAACAAAATCAAAACAAACAAGTCAAGAGGTTTTGGCGTCGCAGCCATATGTATCAAAAATACGTTTTCCGAATACGAAAGTTTCATCAAAGAAAGAAGAAATTTCACACCTACGCGGCAGGCCATGAGCTTTGACTATATTCGAGCTTGTTTCCTGACTACCGTGGCGCGTGCCTCAATGGCCATTTGAAATCTCGTTTAATTATCGCTCAGTGTAATTATTGTACAAACAGCTACGACAAATAAAAATGTATTATTCTACCTTCAAACGTAACAACATCTCTTTATTCTTAAAAAATATTCTCATTGCTTTTCGACGTTAAAGCCAAGAGCTACGTCGGTGCGATGCGTCTTGCACGCCTAGTGTATGTACAGGCGCGAAAATATATTCTTCGCATAAAGTCACGCGAGTATATGTGGGTGTGCGCGCATGCGATAACTAAATATGGGAAGGATGGCTGCAGAAAACACAAGTGATGGAACATGAGGTTCGCATAGGCTTGTATATTATACCAAAGAGAGGAGCACGCGAACTGCCGCGCGAAATACGACACAAAGGCAGCACGTCTGCCACAAGTATAAATCGCGCATCATCGGCTTGCTTTCCAAGGGATCATGCAGCTTCGTTGTAAATTATAATATGATGTAGTTTGTGGCGAGACAATATCTTCATATCTTAAGATATTTTGAGAAATAAAAAATGTTGTTGTAAATCTGCGACAGCGCAAAATTATTGAAGAGATCTGAGAAAGAACCAAAGCCACTTATGCATACAGATTATCTATTGATAATCGTTGAAAAGAGCGCGACTGTTTACTATTCCAGAGAAAGATCCAAAAAAATTAATTTTTTTTGTAATAAAACGATTGTGAGGAGTGAATTATAAGCATCAAAATCATACTATAATGTATTATTCGCATGACTTTAATGTAAATGAAAAATTATTATTAAAAGTACTTGAGTTATTTTCATTCATGTCAAGGTGACAGTGTCGTGCTTTCGCTTGTTTGTATCGGATTGTTTTATCGTCATATACAAGTGATCTGCCAGTGAAATATCTATTCCGATAAAAAAGTATTAATGTATCACAAAAGTGCAGAATCACTGTTCGGTCGGTGTCGACTGTATAAACAAGAAGAAATAAATTTTGTTTCTGAAAATATTTTGCATTTAATTGGAGACAAAAATGTCACGCGATAAGGTTATGATCGAAGCCTAAACATATTATGAAAAGTATCGCGTACTATAATCAAGCCGAAAGTATCATCTCAGCCTGGAAACATTCAACTGCAATATCGAATTTCATCACAAACAACTTGCTCGACGCGTGCATTATCATGGCGTGTGTGCTCGCGTACGTGTAGTGCTTTCTAAAAAGGTAAAACTCGATCCGAGCGAGAGAGGCTTATATACACACGAGGGCTACCGCATGCAAAAAAAAGTTGCCGTAAGCAAAAGGAAGAAGAGGAAAAAAAGCTAGCAAGAAAGAAAATCCGAAGGAGGGAAAAAAATTTGTGCGTGGAAAGGGAGGGAGGAGAAGCGAGTACCGGAGCTAGAGGAGAAAGAGAGCCAATAGCGAGCTCTTGCTCGGAGATTTCCGAGAAATTATAAGGTAGACGCGCGCGTCGTTGTAGCGGCGCAGCCATCGACGTCAGACGTACCCTCCTTCTTTGCCCGAGCGTGTGCGGTGACTTGAGAAGGGGACCCCCTTGCTTTGCATGAGCCTCGAGGCTTAAGGTTCTTTTCCACTGGCCTTCTTTGCTCGATTTTTTTAGAGTAAATTATTTTGTATCAAAATTATAATATTATGCCCGAGAAACTAATTTAATTTTAATTTTTCATAAATTTTAACATGATTTGATAAGAGGTTGATGAACCTTCGCCTTCTAATCTTGTTATCTATAATAATCTCGGCAAATATAGTAAATTTTCCCACTGAACAAACATAAAATGAGGCAACTTTTATATAATATTTTAATACTTTTTCTCAATATATAGAGATACACAGAGAGAGTCTAATTGAACGTTTATTATGATCATGGATCATAAAATTATGTTATACGATCCACACGCGCTTGCGTCTGTATGTATAGCGCACAGAGTACCACACGTAGGCTCGCGCGTACATACAAACACACACAATATAATTTTAAGTAACTTCCAGCCGTAAAATTTACAAACGATATGGTTAGAGAAAGAGAGAAAGTGTGAACGTTTATACATCTACTCATGAATCACTTTTCTTGCGTGCAAACTCGTTACTTCCTCTTTTTTTCTATACTAAAAAAGCCATTCGGACACATAACTTCCTCTTTCATCTCGCGGTCTGAAAAGCGAGGGGACACGCGCTCTCGTTGATGCAGAATCGGTTCTTCCATATGGTCGCTCGCGAAAAACCGTCGAGAAGAAAAATCAATACTCGGGACAATAGTGTGCTTCTTTCGAGCATCCAATGATCCGTATAAAAAAATCGGGTCATCGCCGAGAAGATGCTGAACTTCTTGGCGATACTTTTTGTAAACGTCGGATAAGGACATTGGCCTGCAGTTCGAAGCTTGAGCCTGTCGGCATGTAACGTGGGAAACTTTTTATTTTCTATCCTTTTTTTAACAATGAGGCTAATGTAAATGAAGCGTAACTTACATATCGTATGAGCAATTTAATTGCTCTTAAAGTTGCCGCAGCGAATAAGACGACGGCGACCGTGAGTTGGAGCGAATGGACCTAAAAGCAGCGGGTTTCTCGTGCCTGGTCTTTTTTTCTATTTACTCTATTTACGGATCGTGTGTGCAAATACGCGCTCGTACCCGTTTTACGTGTTTCACTCGAAGCTCGATCGTGAAATGCGCTTTAAAACGCAGATAGGCTCGAATGAAGATAAAGAGGCAAAGTAATGCCGATTTTAAACTTGACAAATTTTGAGTTACGACGTCCGTTTGGCGTTGATACATCGTGCACGCTGCTTATGGCGTGTCAAATTTGAAAATGCCACTAGTGAAATCAGCCTCGGCCCGGCCGAAGTGCGTCAAATATTTTTCATGCAGCAAAGGATGCGATGATAATGACGGTGCAACGTGCCAACCAGTCGGGGTATGCATAAGGTATAGTCTGAGAAAGTAGCGCTGAGCGTATACGAATTGTGCGCAGTTGCGGCCAATAAGCCGTAAGTATTATATGAGAAATTGCCCGTTTTTGCGTACTTTTTACGAGCCAAACGACTCGTGTTCTCGCGAAAATGTGCCTATACTTGTGCGCGTGTATGTACAAATGCTGCACATATAATGACTAAATGACACGTGGCAACCGCCAAGCTGTAATGCAGAGCCCGGTGTATGATCGAGTTGATTGGCTTCGAGCTGCGAGCTGCACCTATCGTTATTATCCTTAAAACTTTTGGCTTGATGCGTTGTTTGCAAAGGAGCAGACTGATCAAGGGTATGAAGGCTGCGCGCTTAAACGAGTGCGACCTCGGCTCGAACAAGAGAAAGAGAAAGAGAGCGAAAATTTAGCACGTCCATTAACACAAAACTGTAATTGCAACCAACCGTTAGGTAGATCTCTTGCAGCGAATTATAATTAAAGCTACCAACTACGATTTGATGCTCATGGAAAAAATTTCAATATGAAAGAAAACACGAATTGAAATTAAAATAGAATATGAACTTGGGATGTAATGTGAGTGGCGTAAATAGTACATGCTGACTGTCCCAATTAAACAGAACATGATTGGAGTAAAAGTGTAAATTAAGAAATTCTAATATTATTTAAATTATTTACGTAATATGTCAGCTAAAGAATTAAAAACTGACTTTTTAGCAAAAGTGCAAAAGTCCAGATTACTTTGGACAGTTCTTGTTTGTAAATGTAAGCTTTCTGACACCAAAATGAGTAAAATTTTAATGTTACTTTCATCGTTTACATTAAAATTCCAGGACAATAATTTTTCTCTTTGCAGATATAAGTAAAAAGAGACAATGCATTTCTGCATTTTTGCAGACATCAATGATGGCTGAACATTTTTTAATAAGTAGCGCGCAAGACTCCTTAACGCAATTATTATTTTATTGTGTGGGTAAATATTGAACTTGTTTTCAAAGTTAAAGTCTCTTGTATGTTACATTTTTCCATGTGACTTAAGTATAGCGGTGGCAGTATGATATGTGGTTTTCTCTTTATTCTGTTTGCATCTGTAGTAAGAGAAGTTTCATTGCAAATTTAATGTAAATGCTCTATATAATCTTAAAATTTCACTTATATTTCAGTGTACACTTAGTTTTGTGTTAGCAGCCTTGCGTTTGACATATGATGTAACTGCTAATATATTATTGGAGCACACACGTACTCCAATGCTCATATTTTCGATCAGTGCAGCAATGTTTGATGTGCTGACCTTCGAGCCGTTCACTTTACATCCCAATAGACAACTGTTGAATGTTATACTTTTCTAATGGTATAAGTGGAGATAATTTCGTACAATGTTAACCTTGACTCACATCCATACACGATTGGCTCATGCACGTCTAATGCCCAAAAGAATAAAACGTCATGGTAATTTCAAATATGACCCAACTCGTTCTCGAGGGCTCACACTCGTTCGCGTCTTTAATTCATCGTTGAGAAAAATGGAGAGAAACACTTATGAAATATTCTCAATATATACGCGATGTTGCTCGCATGTATACGGGCGCATCAAACCCGAAGTATATTATAAGAGCCGTCACATGCATTAGCATCGAAACGACCTTCTTTATTGAGTTGTATACAATGATTCTGCGAGCGAGCGATGTGCATAAATGCATACACGCAGAGAACTGCAGACGTTATTACATTATTGCTTGGCACGCCACTGCAACTGTTGCCAACACTTTGAGCGTGAAATGTTGTTCAGCTGCCATCTCAACAGCGAGCGAGAAAAGGGAAAAATTCTATTTAAGCAGCACAGCAACGGCAGCAACAATTCTAAAGCGATGCATGATCATAAACATGCCAAAAAATTTGCAAAGCTTATTTCGTTTTAACCCGTGTATATCGAGCGATGCACACGCATATACCTATGCTCGTGTGCAAGAATAAATTCTCATCGCCCACGCTCATATGATAATAGGTCCTGTAGGCTGCGTATTCTAGGCTTTTCCATAAATTTCAAATTTTATTTGGTTTGAGAGCAGGAGAGAGAGAGAAAAGTTCGATTCAGCGTGTGCGAGAGCGGGCAAGGCCAATGGCTCGCGGAGAAGCAGCTGCTATTGCCAAGAAGAAATGTTGTCGTAAATGGAGGACGAAAGATCGCAGGTAGATATGCGCAGGAAAGGTGGGGACCATACAACATGCGGCGAGAGACTCGTCAGCCGTAAGCAAGCTAAAAAAGAGAAGAGAGAGAGAGAGAGAGAGAGAGAAAAGTCAATGGCTGAAGGAATGCGACGTGGATAAAATGGTGGGTAAGAAAGAGTCGCTTTGTGAGGAGGGATATTTAAGCGTGAAAAATATTCTTATAAGAGATATATATTTTTGTATGTTCGTGTGTGTGACTTTTATTAATGGTTAAATATGTAAATTTGGTCATCTGATGTCATTATAAAATGAGTACTTATAAAAGTAGCCCTACGTATTGTTACTTGGTCGGATGGAATTCGTAAGAAAAATAGTTTTATGTCGTATCGATGATTAAAAATTCCTCTGCATAATTAACGATCTTCGATGGCTCGTACTTGATTTAATTTAGATTTGTTTGCCTGAAAAATCACTATTTCAAATAAATAAGATTATATTGGTTACGAGCATCGATTTTTGAAATGGTGTCCCCTGTAATCTTCATACATTTGTATCGATCGTAAGTTTCAGATAAGTCGTTACGCGTGTTTGCAAAATTTGAAAGCTATTTCGAAAATTGTAGAAAACAGGATAATTGATGAGCATGAAATTTGCGAAGGACGCACAAGTTGAAAAAAAAGTGCAAATATCCCGTTGCATAGCAAAACCCATGCGGCGGCAGTCGCAGGTGCTTTCCCCGCGCCTGCACATGCATTTATATACATATATACGGGCATATGTATCTCTAAAAACACGTAAATCTATACCGAGAGCCATAGGTCTATAATCAGCGTGCGTATATGTACGGGCTGTTTAATTTAGATAACGCATCGTTACTCCATACAGCGCACATACTCACTCGTACACTGTATGAACAGACCTTTGCAAGTCTATAAGGACTATATGCTTTCACGTACACATACGTATCAGAGAATGTGCAGCCTACTGCTGTTGTTGCTGCTGCTGCTGCTGCTGCTGCTGCAGAGAAGGAAAGATCATAAAACGGCTCATGGTGAACACGCGTTTGTAATTTCAGAGCTCGCGAGAGCAAAACCTTTTCTCTCTCCTTCTCTCTCTTTCTCTTTCTCTCTCTATCCTCTTCGTTAGTAATCTCTGGGGTGCCGTGCTGCAGCAGCGCCTTTTCGTCGAGCCTTCGTGCGTGCCTGACTATATACATAGCCATTTGTACACTTACAAACACACACACATACACACACATACACACACAAAAATACACCCAGCAGACGCGCATCAGGCACAGAAACAAGAGAGTAGCCAAAGCAGGATATATATAATGAATAAAAGGAGCGCACACGGCATCGTTAATGCGAGCTTTCTGTGCGCAAGAGGACGCATTCCTCCTAGCCGATTCAAGGCTTATTCGCTATGCTTTCGGATCCGGGCTTGGCAGGAAGAGTTATTATTATGAGAGAGACCGCCGGGATGGATGATTATTATACAGAGCACGAAGATATCACAGATAGTCGATTATTCTCTTGTCTATTTTTCATTGCTTAGTCCGGAGCATGCATAGCGAATGGCATTTCTTTCGTTCGATGTCAAATGTATTGATTATCAAGAAATTTAATCGAGTTAATATGCCACTTTATGTTATCGATGATTTATTGCAAGCGAATAAACTTGCCATAAAGTTTTATATATTTATAAACGCGTATAAACACTGTAAACAGGAGTGCTGGTCGTAAGAAACGAAAACTCTGACTTCGTTTGTTGCGCATCCTGGTTTCTCCAAATATTTACTTTTACTACTAAATTTTCTTGACTTATCGACTGTAACTAAAAAATAAATTAAGAATGATGAGGGAATCTTTAGAAAAATCATTTTATTTATTTATTAATTAAACTAAATCAGTTTTTTGGAAATTGCATTTTGAAAATTAAAGAATAATGAGATTTATCTGTATTATGTGCTTAGGTGTTATAATATATGTAAGAATATTTATCGCACAAAACTAGAAACAAATTTATTTTGCGGAAAGTTGCAGTTAATTTTAGCCTAAATGTAGATAGCGCATTGTAGATAAGTCCAGAAGCTATTATAAAATCTACTTGTCGTACACGCAGTCGTGTAGACAGAGTCGTAATTTTGCAGTGAACACAAAGCGAGTCACGAAAAGCCGTCGGAAGCCGCACGCTTCGAGCAGTACGTGCAAGCTATTCGTGTGGCGAAAATTGTTCTCTCGACTTAAGGTACGCCGCAAAAAACCTGCTTATATATTATATTATTACTGTCATAATTTTGAAAAACTATTTTCTAATACTTGCATTTTTTTACATTGATAAAATTAAAGAGAGAGGGCAGCGGCTTGTACCAAGAAATCTAACGAAAAAGAGACGAGAAAACAAAGTCATTGTATTGAAATGGCTGTATAACTCTTTGAATAATCTTATGGCCGTTAGAAACTCATATACGGAGCTCACAAATCGCTGGGATTATAAAATTCAAATTTCCCCGCGTGTAGCATAACACTTGCAAATATTTATACGATATGGTTGTAAAATAACAATTTTTCACTCGCGATTGCTGCCGCATAAATTACTCGTTAATTATCACTATATTGTTCTTTTTTTTTAATGCAGTCGTTAACAGTCAAAAGCTATTCAATAATTTCACAAATAATTTATCAATTAAATTATTTCTATATTATTATAAATTTTAATGGATCATAAAATCTATAGATTTTAGTAATTTTGCATAAAAATTGAAATTACTTTTTATAAAAAAATTAATAGATAGCGAATGCTTACTTTTTCGCTGCAACGATTTAAACGATCGATTGATCGAAAAAAGCTGGATTTATCGCGAGTAGAAAGGAAAAATCGGTACAAACCTTGCGGCCGTAATGGCGGCTGCAGCGAGATCGGTGCCGTCGTCGTTGACGTTCTGACTTTGGAGTGACTCGGCACTTGTACAGATGTCGCTCCCGTTTACTCGGTATTTTGTACTAGGTCCTTTGGTGAGAAGGGCAGTTTTAGCTCGGCCGGGGGAGAGCAATATCGACGAGGACGATGCCGATCGTTCGATGCTTCTGCTGATCCGTTGCGGCGGTCGCGCAGCTAATCCATGCCGGCTGGTCCTGCAACGAGGCGAGCGATACACGCCACACTATTAGCACTGACTAGTTTTACTCGTACGTGGAGTAGCACACCGTTGCCACAGTTTGTCACATCGAAATCGCACGCTTGCACAGAATTACTCGGAGAAGAACGGAAGAGATCATTTTCGGTCACAACACGGCAGCGGCAGCGCTCGACGCTCGGAATGCAAGAGCTCGACGCTGAAACGCAAACTCGGAGCCGCGAGCAATGCGCTCGGTGTACAACTGGTTGTTTATGCGCGATATCGATAGAATATTTTAATGCGCTAACGATCGGGTTAAACGAACGCGGCGCGGTAGAGCGCGCACGAGGAGAGAGAACAACTGGTGCACGCAACTCGCGACTGGCAGCTAGGCTTAACTGCTGCTTTAAACACGCGTTCTCCAGTCTCTGTGTGAGTGCGTGTACGTGTGCGCGATTCTGCACGCTCGTATATACGTATGTATTTCTTTGGTGGGAGAGTGAGAGAGGTAGTCGTCGTCGTCGTCGTCGTATATACACATCGGGGCCAGAAATATACACGACGAGATGGCAGGCAGCAGCAGCAGCAACGAACGAGAGAATCGCGCGCGGATTATACCCGTATACACACGGAGCCAGGCGAACGAACGGGACTTGCGAACGAGGAAGAGAGAGAAGAAGCTTGTCCAATGGCTTCGAGAGCTTCTGGCGAGAAATAAGAGAGAGAAATGCTGAAGCCAAGCCGAGAGCTCCCAGCAGCCACCCAACAGTTGCACTCGTCTATGTGTGCGTGCAGCTCTGTTGTTGATTTTTTCACGAGCATACACGCACGCATGCATTCGCACACGAGCACGAGCTGGTTGCTGCCGTGCATCTATGAGTGCTTCGCTACGGTTGTCTGTTGCTTAGAGCTCGGGTTAATGGGGATAAAGAAAAAATTATAAAATGCACCGAAGCCAGCTCGGCCGGTCGTTTTGACATCTATTGCTGCTGGCGCGCACCGACCGAGGAGGCCTGTCGCCAGGTGTGCACTCGAGATACCGATTATCTGAACTCCGTAATGTCTCGGCGATGCAGCGTTCACATGCATCGCTCTGAGTCGAAGAAAATGTTATCATGCAGCTTCTTGGAAGGGAAAAAATTAATTTTCTCCTAGCACCTTAATATTCGCTTTTATGCTTTACGTGTGGCTCCAAACTGACAAACATAAAATTCTCTACAAAACAACATTATATTATATATTATCGTTATGTTGTAGCAAGTGTTAAGTTGTAAAGTTGATTTACAGGGTCCCACTAAACGACGTCTGCAACGGCCTATAATACACCAACTGCCTACTATATATGTGTGAACCATATATACACATTACACACACAAACACGATATACCCTGATTCATTTGCAAAACAAGGCACGAGCGCAGCATATCGTCCGTAGAGGCTCATTTTGGTACATCTATGTTATATGCGATTATACTTTTCGTTAAAAATATGTCGTTATTTATAGTTAGCGAAGGAATCTTGACTCTCTCGCTGCTCGTGTCTCAACGACTCGTGCATTTTTATCCGCTATCAATATCGGCATTGTTCTCGACTCGAATGTATGTTATACTATCAGTGCATCGTCACACATAAAATAGAAGCGAGCGCAAGAGTCCGAGCAGTACCGAGCCAATGATTGAGACACTATTATGTACGGTGTGCCAAGAGAAAAGCAGAGAGACGATCGCTACCCCAAGGACTATTATTTTCGCTCCGGTTTTGCCGACCAAGTTGTTGTGCAGAAGAAAAGACAAAAGCCTTTTCGCGCGCACGTTCAGCGAGTGCGCAACATCGATCATTGCTGTCCGAGCTCGTTCGCCTTGCTCGCGCGCGCGCGGGAAAAGGCCTACAATATATATCGTGTGCAGGCTCTCTTGGAAACGTTTAGCCGGTTGCGCGAGACCTTTCATTTGCACCGAAAGCTGCCGTTGCTGCTGCCACCGCCACAGGGCGTCCAACGAAAGACAGAGAAGCAGGAAAAAAAAAGAGAAAGATTATATTCGAGGAAATGGTTTTCTTCGCGCCTCGATGGAGAGATCCAAACGCGGTCTGCTGTAACTAACGACTTATTGCGCCAATTGCGGCGCGCCTGAGCCGCCTCGCTGTATATAACTTTTGCTCTGCCCTCCAACAGATGGATTCGCTATATAGATTTTGTGTAAATTATTTAGACGCCGCGGCTGAGAGCAGCTGCATGTCTTTTTTTATCCATCGGCCGCCCGATGTGATTTCTATTCCGTGCTATACAGCCACAGTTGCACACTGCTTGATTTCACTTTTGTTTCTGTGTATTAATGTAATTGCGAGCAATCCTGGATATACAATTGTATAGCGCTGCAGTGCAATTGTAGCTCAGGAGAAAATTAAGTTATTGTCTCGAGCCGTAAAGCCGATATTTATGATCGCACTTAAAAAATTTAAATTTTTCTACGACTCGAATAATCAGCGTGTAAATTTTTCGTTGATTTCAGCGGAAAATTGTCCGAGTATTATGTGTTTAGAGCAAGTTTCAAGCATGCGAAATAAGCGAGATACTTGAGCCGAGACAACCCTCCTCTCGGCTTTTTCTCTCGCTCCTTTCCTCTATCGCTGCAAAATTAATTAGATTTTCCCTTAAGCTCAGGCGCGTGGCAATAAAACTCGGTATGCCGCACTGGAAAGCTCCTTAACCTCTCCGAATCTACACCCTGTAATATTTAACTCCCAAGGTTGCTTCAAACTTTAATTAACCTAAACGCCAACGAAGCATTAATTCACGACGCACTAATCTCGATAGGAAAAGATATGGTCGACGAAAAAGTATTTTCATAATCGCGATTGGGGTATGTCGTACGAGGTGCGAGCTAGTGTGCGTATGCGCGCGTAAAAGCCGCCCGCCCATCCCGCCTAGTTTGATACTCCTCTCGCTGAATTTCGGTAAATTTCGCACGTCGCCCGTTATGTACTGCGTGTGCACGAGCCGACCCCTCAAGAGCAAAAGTTTGTATCCAAGTGTGAGTAAGCTTGAGCAATACGAAGACATCTCTCGTTGCTATGCCATACAATGTCTGACGAAATACCGCGCAGAGAAATTGAGGACGGAAGGTGATAGGCTCCGGAGAATATCTATTCATCGCATAATAATAATGACTCACGAACTAATTCCCTAAAGTTTTTGAAGGGGGCCCCGCAAGATATACTATGCTTTGCCGAACTCTGCCGGCGTATTAATGCATAAATCTTGCAGCTTCGCAGGAGATAAGGTTGGCTTTCGAGGCACGTGATATTTTTACGAGTTATGATGAACCAAAGAATTTTATGAAGAAATACATTGACTCATTTCGATGATTGGACCCTGAATTTATCGGCAGCATTGAAAATGCCGATCAGCCATAATGATATCTGTATTGATGTTCGAGTACGAATGGATTTCCTATTTTGATCCTTCTAATGGCTTTCATGTATAGGCTGTTTTTTCGTACCGATCCCTGAAATTTTTTCCCAAGCATAAACTTTTTCACGTGAAATATATACGGCATTGCTTTATCGTAGGTCATTTGCCAAGCATAAATGCCGGATCCCAGAAACTACTCTTATGTATATAAATATACACCTTTATACCCCTGGGCGCACTTTCGAACGATCTCGCGTAGAAAAAGACTCACGGACTGTTTTTTCTGAGCTTAAACCCGTTCCGTTCTAGGAACCACCCCTTCTTTGTATTTTTGCAATTACTCAGCTGCGCACTCGGCAGAGCAAAAGCTCCAGAGGCCAACGGAGAAACCTAATGGATGTTATCAAGACGTTTTTTTCTCTATTCCGAGCTCTCTTGCGTTACTTTTTTTTCTCCACTTTCTTTCTTATTTTCTTGCGTTTAAGGTGAAACGTGCCGTAGAAATACACAGTCTTGCGAGGAATAGAAAAGTCTCGTATCAGAAAAAACCATTACTGAAATTACTCGGGGCGTAATATGCACGTTCGTTAAATTATACTCACATGTCATTATGGGAGAATGCAAATAATACTTATCCAACGATACAAATAGTAATCATGACTGGTAGATACTTAAAAACTTGTGCATTTGTCCATAGAAAAAATCGTCGATCGACAATTAAATAAATTTTGTTGCTATAAAAATCCCATGGATCTATGTTTACAACCATCTATAACCGTTAGTTACATTTCATTTATATAATACTGAAACTATTTTTGCGATTGAACTAAATATTATGTGGATCATTTTTTTAAAAAAAAGTGTTGATCGTTAATAAAATTTTTTTCATCTTAGACATAATTTTGCTCTAAAATTGCGTAGACATTTCAAAAATGAAAAAATTTTAACGATCCTGCGAATACATTGGCGCTTTTCAAGCTGGCAACATTTTAGACGATGACTGACTCTGTTCCTTCTGCTTCTTGCCCATAAACGACGAATCAACTTATTATCTATGCTTGACAAGCTGTTAAAAAAAACCACAATATCTCCGTGGATCTTCCTTGAAATACGTGAATGTATAATACATGTATACAGGCAGACATTGTGAAAGCTTTTGGCGTTAAAATTTATTGAGTTGTCATCTGTATCAAAGCTCCCTATCGGCTTCTTTTTCCAAGTTCGAGCGCGTATCATGGTTCAACCTATTACTCGGAAATCAACGATCTGCAGTAATGTATTCAATTAAAAACCTGATGAGTTTTTTCTCAGCGAAAAATAAAACAGGTGGACAGCTCGTGCGCGCATGCGGCGGTGAAGGGCGCGGCATGAGCTCGCCGTCAGGCAACACGAGAGTTTATTTCGTTCATTGGCCCGAAAATCTTGCGCGCTATGCGAACGGTTCAGCCCCTTCGATATCTTAATTGGCATTATGGCTCTCTGTGTTTCTCTCTCTCTCTCTCTCTCTCTCTCTCTCTCTCTCTCTCTTTCTTTGGACGGTGCGGACGACGGCCGGCGAGCTGCGGTAATGATACGGGTAAGCCCGAGCTTGGCCACTTATTCAGTCGCCGTCTTCATTTATACTCTCTGGCTTAACGCTGCAGCCACCAGTACGCCACGAGACGTGTACGAAAATTTATGTCTCTACGTGTATGTGTAAAAGCTGCTGCTGCTGCCGCCTGCTTTTTTTTCTCCTTCGCTGTACACGCGCACGCCGCATACCCCGGCTCGATCGCCTTGAGAGAGGAGAAATGCTTTTTATACCTTTGATTTTTGCAAAAGATTTCGCTGGGTGGACATCTTGAGATCGGAGCGCTACATCCGCGTTATATTTTATTCTAAAGTCGTATTTATTTATTGCTTTTATTGGCTCCTTTTTTTTATATTCAGGATGAGCAATTAAATGCTCTGAGAGGACATGACGCCTGTATACTTAGAGATGTGTCAACCGTGTTTTGATATCTAAATAATGTCTGAAATTCGTCATCTTTTATTATAGGCTTCCTTTTTGCATCACATGTATACTATCAAATGAAACACTACTGCGTCGTACACAAATGGCAGAGCTTACGTACCATTTTTCGAGCATAAATCGGCCTGTCTATCCATTTCAGGTTCGTTAACACGCATTCATCGACGGCGATCGTTTATTTATATCGATGTATCGCTTGACAAGTCGCATGAAAGTGGAATAATAAAAATACTAGACGGTACGTTTAATCTGGCCACGAGCGCACACGAGCCCGTGTCCGAGCAGAGCCGCCAAAGGTGAACATATATAATACACATGGCAGGATCAAAGATGCAGAGGCCGCGCAGACAGCTTACATGCACACACCGAGTGCATCATTATACAGTATATCAAAGCTCTCGCATTGCAATATCGTCTCTATAGAGATTTAAGTGCCCTCAAATGGACTGCCACCGCTCGCGAAGGTTAAAATAATGACGCTCGCGCTTAGTTCAGCTTTCGTTCCTCGGCATCTCTCGCTCGCCGCGTGTCATAATTTATATCCATGATCATCATTCGTCAGCTTCTATGGTCAATGCTGCTCTGCTCTTTCTCAAAAGCAAGTCAGATAGAGACCGAGATAAATGTTATAACTTTGCTATAAATTAATCATTTTGCAATGGCTACGTATATAAGCGAATAAAAGCGCAAATATATGCATGCGCGCCTCGACGACTGTGTAAGCATGCATGAGTCGCGCATCAATCGAGCCAGATTGTCGTTAAAACGATTCGGTCCTTCGATCGCTGCAACGAGCTTATCAAGGAAACTTTTTTGGAAATTCTGCCTGCAGCACTTTTTTATTGCGTATCGCTCGGCAAAGTAACAACATTCTGCTTTCGCATTAACAGCCATATGATTATACGCATTTTTTGCAAATGCAACGTTTATCTAATCTCAAGTTTTATTGCCCATATAGTTTCCATTATACGATAAATTTACACCGCTAATAAAACTCATCAACGCGCAGCTCACGCACACTATGAGAGCTTATACGCCTTATAAATACCCTGAATTCTTCGCGAGCTCGAGACGATATTGCACGAAAAGAAAAACGCTGAGAAAACTCATCAATCATTGCAAAGCTTACGAGACGTTATTCGGACGATTATGCACACTGTAATGTGCCACGAAAACACCCAAAGTACCTACTCTACGACATTTTGATCGTTCAAAGCCTTTTTTCGGTTTTCAAACGCGCCGTATCGAGAGCAATTCTCAAAATTCTCGCTCGTTGGCGGCCTCTCGCATCGTTCGCGCTCTCAAGTGTCAAAATAGAGTCAGGGTAATTTGACTCGTAGAAAAAAATGTGAGAAACGTCCAGTGTGTGTGTCGCGCGAGAGAGGAAAAAAATATAATAATAACGAAGTTGCCGGCAAAGCTTGCGGGGGAGAGGGCACAACAGTGCGAGTGAGCGAGTGTGAGAGAGAAGCGTGGTAAGAGCCTCATAAATGCGAATTTAAGAGGCGCAATAAAAACACATTGAAATTGAGAGTGAATGAACGATGACGACGAGCGCATAGCCACGTGCCACTAGATTTTCCTCTCTCCTTCTCTTTCTCTCTCTCTCTCTCTCTCTCTCTCTTTTGCCTGAGTGCACTTCCTTCTTCTCTCTTGAGTTATTGTTCTTTAAATAGGTGGGTGTCATGACCTACTCAATGCACATGCGTACGCAATTTTTCCGATTATCTGTCTGCGTACGTATATACCTACGCTGATGGCTTGTGCGCTGCTTATACAGCGTGGGATGAACTTCTCGTAAAAATGATAAACTTTTCGATTTCCTTTGCATACTCTTGCGCACAGACATCGAATTCATAATCATAATTGCAAAGCTGGAGGTTTTTGCGCGATAAATTACGCGTGATAGTCTGACATTTATTACAAAAGCAATATTCTAAGACCTGTCTGAGTGTGAATACACAATTATCGTACTCTATTGTAGTCTACGAATCCTAAGAGTCGATCCAAATTTTCATCTAACAACTTATTTGCAAGGACTCGTTATCAGTTTAAAATAGATATTGCATGAAACGATCTTATACTTTGGTGATGCATGCTACGATATCGGTCTATAGAGTTCATGAAAAAGTTGATAACCGATGCTGTTTCTACATTCAACTAAAAAAATATAGTTCGAAACCATAATTAGATTTCAAAGGAATTCTTTAACATTTGATAGCAATCGAACTAAACTTGTTATAATTTACTACTATAAGAACAATTTGTTAATCTAATGAGCTATTTCTAAAATTCAAAAAATAAACTGTAAAGTAGTTTTTTCTTTCAATGCAATATAATCTGTTTGACACCGAGAGATTACTCACAGCCAATATTAATTTCCTATTATTTTTTGAGTGAAGAAAAATTGTTTTCCTTTCAAGTGCGTTGTAGTGTAAGAAACTCGACGTAAAAAATGACATCGCAAGCAGACACGATTGATTTTATAAAAAAGTATAGTTTGATTATTAAAAATGAAATTTTTTTAATATATTTTAGTCTTTCAAGTTTCGTAGAAGGATTAAACGCTGGAAAATTGCAAATTCCAGCAGAAAAGCAACAGAGAGATGAGACATACGCCACGACGGCGCCGTAAGAGTACATAGTACATCGTATCGACCGCTGTACTACTGGCGCAAGCGCAGGCAGAAGTGGTCGGGGCAAATGGCCTCGGAGTTCCTTGCCTCCTTTTTCCCTCGACGGCAATCTCGTTCGAGCGATCTTTTTTCTTTCCCTCTCTCTCTCTCTCTCTCTCTCTCTCTCTCGCTATTTCTCTTTTTTTTCGCTGGATACATGTATACGTGTATGTGTGTATAATACCAGCTTGGCAAGTTCGTACGCAAGGAGGAACGAACACACGTGAGACCAGACTCGATTCCCAGGGAATTTTTCGAAAAATTCTGTACGGCTCTTCTGCGCTATTTTATTTACGTACACACGCTGGTCGGTGTCTTTTGTGTATACGAGGCAGCTTTCTCGCAGCTCCTCGCCCTCCCTCTTTTGCTCCAAGTACACATCCCAGCGATTATACCGTTCGATGAATATGTATATGCTTTCGGCCATAATTATTGTAAAGCTAACCGCCAAGCACATCGACGTTATGAGCTTTTTGCAAAAGATTCTTCCGTTCGCGATAAATATTCCATCGCAGGAATGGGTTTATTCATGAACTTCAAAATTTCTAGAGTAGTTGTATGAAATATTATATTTGAAATGATAAATTAATTTCCCTCTTTTCTGCCACATCGCATGTGATTTACCAAATCGATTAATTTGTTTTTCTGCCTATGTTCATACAGGAGCTCTTGGTGGTAACGAACAATCACAAGAGTAAGTTGAAGAAAAGATCGTAAAAAAGGGTGAAGATGTTACATTCGCATTTTGTATTGAGAGCACAATATGGATTGGCCTATTTAAATTAATTTGGTAAGTCACAATAAAGTTAAGGATATATAAAATAGCTACATTTTTCGAGTAGTTGAAATAATTTATAACGTCAAATATGTCAGCCGTTAATGTTAATAAGGCCCGTAAAAAAGTTCATCGCCGCATAAAAGTACAGAATTGCAATATATATTTCGACAAGTGGTCATAAAGATTTTTTATAATTCGAACGTTGTGATTATTCCGATGACTGATGATTCGTTCCTACCTGCGCCCTGCACTGCGTCGTCTCAGTGTTCAAGGGGCAGACCAAAAGGTGTTGTGCGTCGCACTTCCACATGCCGTGTATGTGTGTAAGCAACGATACTATATACGAGGAGTTTATAGTCTCTCAAAGTTATAACGTCGCTTTATATAGAAAGCTGACAATTCGTCGCTAATACTCTTTCACTCGGCTGCTGCTGCTACTGCTGCCACTGCCACCGTGTTGCAAGCTGTATAGTTGTAATTTCAATTGGTTGTTGAGTCTATATACCGTCGGTATAGGTCGCGATCAGAGAAAGAGAGAGAGAAGAGCACAACGACATAAACGTCCCTAATGGCTCCTCAATGGATTAGACAATAATTAAGTTATAATGTTTTTATTTTTATACGTTAATTTTATGAGTGACGTTAAAGGATAAATATACGATTCGTGCCGAGGGTGCTGTTGCCGCGCTGATGCTATGACGCGCTCGCAACTATTATACGAGTCCGTGCAAAAAATCTATTTTCAACGCGATCTTGAGATACGGAAAAAAATTATCGGGCAATAAATTAACCAGTGCATAATATCATTCCGTGCTGGCAACAAAGTAGCTATACGTGGACGACATGCTTGCACGATCATAGACACGTAATTCCTCGGTCGATGCTGAAAAATTTCCCATTTGATATACGGCTAAAAAATTATTATTTGCATCAGAAATTCAATATTTTTCCGAGAACGTTAACGCATACTTGGCTGCGCGCATAAGCTGCAATAGATCTGGATTGCGAAATTTATGACCATAAAATAATAATTCTTTTTCTTTCTTAGTTTTCCTTCTCTCTATCATTATTGTAATAACGAGTTTTATCAACATTTTATCAGAGATTATTCAAGATCGCGTGTGCCTAGAGAGATATACGTTTCAGCAACTCGAGCCGCACTATACGTAATGAAAGATAATGGAGAAAATTTACTGTCAGTCCCGAGAAAAAAACCTTGCGTAATCTCTCCGTGTCAGTTACTCTCGGCGAGGCATTATGTAGATGAAAAAACAACTTACGGGAGTCGGGTATAATTATTTGCGCGAACAATTTAGGGAAAAAAATGAAGAAAACGCCGCGACTATGCTTATCGGTCTCATCCATTGTTTCGATTAGATCTTTCAGCGTGCGGCAGTCGAGAGGCTCTTTTTTTCTCCGCATTTACGCTTTTCTGTGTATTCTTTCGTATATGTTCGCCAAAGCAATTGCTTTCGCTCGTTGCACACTGAAACACAAGAAAAACAGCGTCACGGAGGAGGAAAAAAAGAGGTAGCAAGCTCGAGCCATCTCCATCGCTCATATAATATCAGACGCTGCTCTTAACTCTTCGGACGAGGTAAAATAAGAAGGAAAAGGGGTGCGCGCACGCAAGAGAAAAGAAAAGCCTCGGCATCTAATGGATGCGAATATATCGCAGCAATAAATTTCACAAAAAGCGCCCGCCTGACGTTGAGAGAGAGAGAGAGAGAGAATACGGCGGCGTAGCGTCTTTTAGACACAAACGGCTAAGGAAAAAGCACCCGCGGGGGATGACGAAGGAGTAGAAGGAAAGTTTCAAGTCTCTCTCTCTCTCTCTCTCTCTCTCTATCTCTCTCTTGCTCTCTGGTTATATTCAATGGCAGCCATAGTTCCAGCAGCTTGGCCAATCCAACGCTTGGTAGCAGCAGCAGCAGCAGTGGCTACCCCCTTGAGTGAGTGCAAAAGCCCCACCCCATGTAGTCTAGCAGTTTCGCTCTCTCTCGTCGAGGCGATCAATAAACCGGCGCCACACGCTCGCCTCCACCCGTTCCTTGGCGCTGTCACGTAGCAGGGGTGTAGCCGGAAATTCGATTTTCACGGCGAAGGGGAAGTTGGATCAGGAGCAAACCCGACGCGTCGATCGACCGACGACGTGCAGCGACTTCCTAGTTACTATTTATAAAAACCGTTTTTTTTTTAACGAATTGAAAAATTTTCAAAATTTTTGAAAGAAAAATCATACTCTTGATATTTCTTATTTTCATTCATTTCTAGACATTCTGCTATCAAATCCTGCATCATTTTTCCGAGGTTTTCACGACATTTGCGACAACATCACCTCGGCTACATGTATTATATAAATACGCGATTTTCTACGAATGGCTTTCGATTCTACACGCGAAAAATGTATGTATGTGTTCTTGGAACATGAATTTCAATGGCAGATCCCGATCGAGCGTTTGCAGTGCGGTGACCGCTTTCTTCCTCGAGCCATACATATATATTGAAATTTCCATGGACACCGGAGCTCGAAGTAGCGCTTGAATGAGATTTCACGCGACCTTTTTACGATATACGCTTCTGTGGAAAGGCTTTTTTCGCCCTTTACATTTGAATTCGTATGTATGCATCATGCACGAGTCGTGTGCGCACACGTGCCGCTTCCGAGCACACGTGGAAATCCGTTTTCATCGCGGAGGAAACTATGAAGAGACCAACTCTTAAACACGGTTCATCTTTTGCGATTTGATGGGATGTGTAGCTGTGTGTATACTAGAAACTATGTATATTTTATTGTGCTATGACAATGAGATTTGATACATTTCGTTTGGTCGATGCATTTTTCAAGCTCTTACAATCGAAAAGCACGTAGTTCAAAATTTTGACGTTGAAGATTTTATATCGCTCCTCTTTACCTTTGTGCGAGCAAAGTTTGTCTCTAAAAAAATATTCATAACGGTCCATTTAGAGCGTAAAAACGTCAAAAGTTTAAAACATTTTAGAGCGCTTCTTTCGATTCACACGCGCGCAGCTTATTTTAATAATGTTACGACGCTTTCGGAAGCCAAAGAAGATGGCTTTGGAGCGTGAATAACTAACAAAAGCACTTTCTCAACGCATGAAACATTGATTATCTGCCGTATAGCTGCATATTTGTTACCGTCGAGTATGACTCCTAGCTTGCGCTTATACAACCCTATTCGAAATTTTCTCCACTAGACCCTTTGAATTAATCATAGCGAAACTTTGTACATGAATATTATGTATAACGTCAGTCCATTAGACAGCTTTTAGACATCAAGATCTCTACATGCTTATATAAACGGACTGCGTTGGCAACGTTAAAAAGGGTTCAAACCGTGCGAAAAATGCGATCGGTAGCAGCACTGAATTTTGGAAAATGTTTGAAACATTCATTCTTTTATTCTTTTATAAGTTTAAAAATATTTTTGAATATTTGAAATTTAGTCAAACTAGTAGTTTTAATATTCATTTGAAATTTGCTTCTACTTGAAGTTCTTTTGACGAATCGTGAGTATTGTAAATATTTCTATTCTATATAGGGAACGCAGTGCTCATCATCCTCGTGGGCTTTCGAAATGATGCTTCTACGATGTCTTACTCATCGTTGTTATAATTCCATTGTCGTATTGTATATAAATTGGACGCATTGCGGGCTCGCGCCTTCGCATATACACCCTGCTGATTCAGACGATCATATAAAATTCCATGTTTCTCTATTGCATCGACGATATATAAAAGGGCACAGAAGAGAGGCAGAGGAAAAAAGTAAATTAAAGCCGCAAGTACGATACGAGCGCACGAAAACAAAGAAAAAGACATCTCACTCAAGCGGCAAAACAATATTATACCTATCGCTCCCCAGCGAGCATCTCCTCGCAAGGCGGCGTATAACATGCTGCGCAAGCATCAATATCACGTCTCTGGGCTTCTCTCTCCTTTTCCTTGTTTCTTCGGCTGCTCTTTTTTTTCGTGCAAGTGAACTTCTTGCTTCTTGGGATATATACGTATATATACGCGTGTATAGAGAGGAAGACCGCCCGTAAATTCTCATTTCGAATCTCCCCGAGACTCGTATAAAATCTTCTCTTTGCTGCCAACTTCGTGCACGCGTATACCCTTTTCTTATATACGAGCAGCTCCTCTCTCTCTCTCTCATCCATTCGAACCTTTTTCCCTCCGCCTTTTCATCGTTCTCCTTTTTTTGCTTTTGACCTCCGTCTATGTGTAGAAATATTTTTACATCATCTGCGCATGATGACAGTTGTGCGTCTGAATTTATAAGTATAATGTATACAGAAAATCGTTGGGTCTAGTCGACATTGGGTTAAATGTTAAGTATGTACGCAACGAGGCCAGGGAGAATGAGCACAATTTTCAGTATTGAATGCATGCAAAAGTACGTTAATCATCTATCTAATTATTAGGTCAACAAATATTGAACTCTCTCAAGAAAAAAAGAAAGATTATGAGTTTATTTTTTTTTCAACTCGTAGTAAGCGTTTAATAATGAAATTTCATAATTTTGTATTTTGGATAATCTGCTCGCACAAATACTTGTATACGTAAGGCATCAGCATAAAATGTTTTTTCTCAGGTTTTTTCATGCTTCTCTTTCAACCTTTGAATAGATTTCAATGTAATTCATAGAAAAACGAGAGGCACGATAAAAATTAGAGGGTGTGAGCGCGTGCCGGGCTTGAAATTAGAGAACCGATAGTCGTATCGATCAACGATTCACGAATCAGCTCTAATGAGAGCTCAGTAAAATAAAATGCCATTAACACTATATTTAATGGAGTGTGAAAAATTCCTCATTTGTTCAGTAACACCTACGAGTACGATGTTATTCTTATTTTCCAAACAGAAGACGATTTCTATTAAACTACTTCAATGTTTGAACTCGAATTATATTACTGTTAAATGTAGCAATGATACGAATTAAAGTTCGCGTAGACATAAGCTAGCGACAAATTGCTTCTAAGTTTAATTGTTATTTTCACAGAAAAAATCTGTAATGAGGCATCGGACTCGCGCACCCGGAAGACCGTTTCGCGCGTAACTTTTTGCCTTCGTGGTACTCGTTTTTGTGGTTGCAAATGCTATATTATTCAAAACTGCATGCTTACTGTCAACTATCCTCGTGTGCTGCAAAAGCTCTAATTAGTCGGCGTCATTTTTTTCAGAGAAAGAAGGAAAGCGTTTATTTCTCAAGAACCTTGCGGAGCATTGCGCGTGTCCTTGGCATTTCAGAATTTGACAGTTACGCGAAAATGTGCAAAAAAAGCTAAGAATTTCGAGCTGCTCTGTGCACGATAAATCAACGCGTCGCGCTCACCGGAGCTCGTATAATATTTAACTCGATGGTTTGCCACAATAAAGTTTTAAAGGTGCTTTGTGTACCAGTGCGTTTATGTCTGTGTGTGCGTGTGTGTGTGTGTGTGAGACATACATAAGTGCAACGATACGATAGGGGCTGCGTATCGTATCCGAGCTCGCGACCTCTTTTTTGGATATTTATACGCTTTTTGGACCGGTTTTCGTCATTTACTCACTTTGCAGTGTGTACGGTAGATAATGTAATTTGGATCGTAGCTGATAATACGCGCTCGGGCGTATCCAGGCGAGATCACGCTGTTTACGGTGGGGCAATAAAAGCCCGAGCTGTTGCCGAGGCTGGGCTTGATTGAGCCAAGAAGATTTACAAGTGACGCCGTGGCTTGTCTCGCCCGCGACTTTTTCGGACCAAAATTCGGGATCGCGACGATCGCTTAATTAACGTCGCGCCGTCGAATGATCTCACGGTCCACATAGTAACTAACCTGAAATCGAGATAGCATTTTTCGGCTGCATAAGGATTTTAAGCGTATTATGGTAATTATGCCATGCGATCACGCGGTGGCTTTGCGAGCTCCACTCAAAGGACCGTTTAAAATCTATCAATTACTATTTTATGCGTTTTTGATATTTTTTCCAAGCTATGAATTAGTGTAGCGATAAAATTGCCACACCGTTGAAAGCGCAGTATAAATAAAGTAATTATATTATATTTCGTATGCAAGCAAGCGCCGATAGTCTGTTTATTTTAATTTTAAAATGCACGTGTGCACTTGCAGAAATGATACCGCGATTTTTCTCATATTTATAAGGACTCATTTGACACAGAATACGACTTGTTAATAGAGCAATATTTTAAATTATTATGTATATTTAATCGGATCGTAAATGGTAGAAGAATAATAACTGCTCTATAAATCGAAGTATTAAAAAATTGTTTGTAACGAACTGGTAGACAGGTACTTTGCACACGTTAGGGCACAAAAAAAATGAAACTTCTCCTTTTTTTTAAATATTACAGTCTCGAAATTGCGAGTTAAAATTTAACTCAACTTTTTTTAGGACTTCAATTTAAAAAATACAAAGACCTTAACTTATAATATTTCAAACGTTTTGTATTTAATAATTAACGTAAAATTTTTCTTACAACTCACATTTGATATTTCGATCAACCGACGTCGATTTCTGCAAGGAGAAATTCTAGAAGCGAACTTGGTCGGAGAAGTAGCCATCGTGGACTGAACGAAAAACTGACTGCTAGATTCAATGTTACGCGTGTAATAGAAACTTGGACCCTAGTTTTCAGTCTTTTCAAGGGCAACTGATGTAAAACCGTTTATTGAAAGGTCTGATCATATACTTTCGCAACGAAAAGAAAGAAAAGAAATGTGGCAACACCCTCTATTTTGAACTTATAACGTATATACGATCAGTTCAGTTAATAATAAGATTTTTTTTATTTCAATTTTCATTTTTATTATTTTTCTTACTATCTTATTTGTGTTATATATTCTTATATAAGATGCAAAATGTACTCACCTTCTGAAATATTTGAGTGTAAAACTTCAATTATTCTTCCACGGCATGTAGGATTTCTGTAAAATAATTTTATTTTATATTGATTAAAAATTAGGTACCAAAAGGCATATTATAGTTTTTCAAGTAATCATTTATTCTTAAGAATGTCTTTGTTAATATTCGAGCGCTGAAAGTTCGTTAACAATATTTTTAATTTCAAATAGTGGAAAGTAACCTTTAAGTTCTTCATTTTTCATTAAAGAATGTTTTATAAATACTTCAATTTGAAAAAATATATTTGAATGAATACATAAATATTTAAATGAAAGTGAAATCAATAAAAAGTTCAATTTTTATGTAAGTGAATATCAAAATAATGCAAACATGCTGTTAAAATTACTTTACTTGACATTCTTCTAGCTGCATGCATACAAATATTAGCACCAAGAAGTTCATATTCATATTTAGTCGAGGGCCTTTATAAGTCAGACAACAGTTAACAAACGGACAAGTGTAACACCTCGTAAACCGGCTATACGTAGACAATTGATCAACCATGAGTAATATGCTAAGAGCCAATTTATGATTTTTCAAATGTCTATCAAGTTTGGGTTTAAATAATATATTCAAAATTCTATTCATTTTTCAATATTAATTTTCTAAATGTTACCAATTTTTTAACAAACGTCTTTTAACAAACCAAGTTTTTAACAAACTTTTTAACAAATTGTTAAAAACTTTTTTATTTGAAAAGTAAAAGTAACCAGAATATTCCAGAATTTTTTGCAAGCTCTTTTTTTATTATGTAGGATGAATTGCATAATTATTAAAAATTATCCATTCAATAGAATATTTTTTAGTAACAATGAAATTTTTGACTGTGGTAATATATTTATTTAAGTAAAAAACTGATCAAAAATTGCGTAAATGGCTATTCAGAACCTTTTTTTAAACATTAAATCACTCTTTGCGTTTTTTCAAAGCTCGCTTTGCCGTCGGCCGACGGATCAAGAATGTTATCTTACTCTTCAAAGTTACTGTTTGCCATAAAATATTTTTATCATCAAATGATTGTGTTAATAAATTAAATAAGTGTAAATGTTTTTAACAGTTGAATAATAACAATTTCAAAAAAGTTGATCAACTGTTTTTCAACGTTTTTTTTTACAATATTTTTGAAAATGTTACGTTAGTTTAAATTTTCTTTCTTTCGGAGAAAGTATTGAGAAATATAAAATAA
Source organism: Trichogramma dendrolimi (assembly GCA_034770305.1). Lineage (NCBI taxonomy): Eukaryota > Metazoa > Arthropoda > Insecta > Hymenoptera > Trichogrammatidae > Trichogramma > Trichogramma dendrolimi. Next base: position 91,371 of record JAPMIB010000037.1, on the reverse strand, counting down.
AGTGAAGTGACATTTAAATGATTCATCCCTGAATATGATTCAATTTTTTGAAAATAACAAAACTAAGCCTTGAATTAAAAATCCGTTCTGATTTATTTATTTGAATAATGATACGACTTCGCATATTTTTAATTTAAAATGATATAAAATAATTTTTGATCGACAAGATATAGGCAACATTTTTTTTATTCGTTTTTTAAATAAATTTACGATCAAGCGCTCATGAAACTATTTCATTAAGCAAGTTCTACAAATCCTCATGTTAAGACGTGTTGAACTGTCGAATGTCTAGATCTCCATCTTGATTTTGGAACTTTCATTTTGAAAACTGCAAATATTTATACCTTTTCGAAAATGTTCGCAGTATATAAATGAAAAAAAACCGCAATTATGCAAATTTTAAGGTTCGAGCAAAATTAAGTAGAAATGATTGCTAAATAGTCCGACGGAACGCTGGCAACATCTGGAATTTCGGCACGCTCAGACTCGTGTAGCATAATTTTTCAACTTTACGAATTATGCATGAAAATAAATTGTTTACGCCCTGTACTTGAGTAATACCAAACTTTGGCTGAGTATAAATTCATAGATGTGTACACACAAGAGTCTGTTACCCCAGCAAGCACGTGTGAATATTAGAGCGAGCTCGACGCTTATATAGACGCGCATAGCGAGTGCTGCAGATGCGAACTCGTAGTGCCAGTGTAAATAATAGATGCTTTAATTTGATCCGCAGTCGTACGCGCCGTTTACTACCTATATCCAAAGAAAAGAAGAGGAACCATCTCGCAGTACAATTTAGTACCTTTGGCTATCTGCTGTGCTTGTACAGAATATACATCCTGCGTCGAGTCAAAGACCGCGTGATTTGTGTATATGATACTTATTTATTTTTATGCAATGGTATATACATTGTTTTTAGAAATAATACAAACAAAAGCGAGTTACAAAAAATGAACGGGAATTAAAGAGATGGTAGATAATTTTGTTATACAACATTGAATTTCGTTAGCCAGATAATATGAATTTATTGCTTACCCATTTATACTTTAAACAAAAAGTAAGCGCAATTTTAATTATAAATAAGTTTCACAACCAAAACTGATGATATTTTTACTAACTGTAATCGTAAATTCCACGTGGTGCCCATGAAGTGAATGCAGTAAAGTTTGCCGTCGGAAGATAGATAATTCTGCACTGGTAGCTCTTTTTTACTTCATCATTCACCCACAGGTCATTGAAAACATTTTGCATTTTTCATTGCGACACGATTAATTTTATTGAGGAAAACACTTAAATCAGTTAAAAATACTTCAACGACATATGTACTGTCAACAAACAATTGGAAAAAAAGCAATGAAAGCACTATGCAATACTTGGTCAGTACACTTTCCTGTCTAACTCGCGACTGCAAACGAAGCTACGTTTTCTTCATTTTGAGCAGTGTAAAAGGAGAGCAAAAGCAATAGCTGCAACAGCAACAGAAGTAAAAAAAATTGTACGTTATAGCGATGAGAGAGAAAAAGAGTCGGGAAAAGAGAGAGAGAGAGAGAAAGAGAGAAATGACTTTTGTTGCGTCACGGCCTTGGTTCTTCTATTGTTATTATGTATAATACTTCTGAAGTGTGCAGAAAACAATCAAACATTTATACAGAGATCATATTATTTATAAATAGATACCCAATGCGTATACAGTTCGTGAGTCGTGTGCCTTACTCGAAGATTATTTATTTCTATTTATGGTTATCCAACGGTCAAGTCCAATCTAAAAAAAAAGAAGAAAAAAAACAAACGAATTGTGGATCGACGATGGATACTGAGTGTTCAGTAACGGATAGTTTTTTGATCTGAAAGTTTTTATTATTGTTGTCAGCTTAGGCTGTGCATGTGTTGCAACGAGAGTTTGCGTGGGCCATGAAAGCATTAAAGGGATTTTAATGGGAAAAGCATCATAGCAGCCGAGGGCATGAACATCCTAACTGTTTTGAACGAATAAAATCCGAGGTTTATGAGAGTTCACGAGGACTCACGACTAAGGGGTCAAGGTAAACTCTCTGTATACTGTCATTTGCTGCACAAATGTGCAAGCTTATCGGTATCAATGAAGCTTTTAAAAAAACCATCATGAGATTCTCGTATACCACTTGTATGGTAATTAATCAATTTTCCCCAAGACATGCTGCTGTGACATGAGATTGTAAACATCATACCGTGTATTTTGAAATGAATGTATCTAGTATGAAAGTATAATTGTATTGGGGTCATAAAAAGTCGGAATTACCTTAAAAAAAAAAAAGGAAAAATAAACACGGGTTCCCCAAAAACGTATCTCGACGAACTCATATACCAGCTCATACATAATAAATATTGAGCAAATATTTTTCATCCTCGCTCTCATTGCTATACGAGATAACGGGCGCTAGCGTTTGGAGCTACCTGCACCCGTTCGTGCAAGAGATCGTAAAAAATTTGTGGTGTCAACTGAAAATTTTCTAGTCATGCTGTTTTAAAATAAATTATAAAAAATGAAAATGAAATTCGATAAAATACAGGGTGCTTCATATATTTATAAATTTCATTTGAAATAGTATGCAGATTGAAAAATAATTGAAAATCGAAAAAAAAGTTAAATTACTTTTTTTTTCCTACACCATATTCGTCGTAAAAAGTTATCTGTGCAATCTACGAAATTTATTCATGTTTTTTTCAATCTTAATCGAAATTTTTTTCGAGAATATAATATGTCGAAAAACTTTATTTTATCAGGTCAGTTTCTAATTTTACGAAAATAATCACAGTTAAAGACGAAATCGCAAATAAAATTTTTCATCGATTTGCTGCAAATTATCACAATTTATACGTAATACTTTATCAGCATGTGTTCGACGGGCGTTTCATTTCCCACATTTTATCCAAGTTCTACGTCGTCCACGTAATAAAACTTGCATTTCCTGTCAACTCGCTTCGTAAAATTTTTCTGTCTCGCTCTTGTAATTTCTTGGTTCAACTATCCTTGCCAGAGGGAATGTAAAAAATATATTCCATAAAAATGAAAGCTTACCCGCTCGCCTTGGAAAAATGAGAAAAATTATTATAATTCAAAAGAAATTTTTAATATACGCGAGAAACGTAACAACATGTTATAAGTGAGAAGCGTTAACTTTCAAAGCAGTCTTTGAGTCGCAAAAAACATTGAATTTACGCTTCAAGTTTTGTACATCGTCGACAATTTTCGGTCCTTGTGCTTGGCTCTCAACGTCGTCGTGTATCCTTCACGCATGCAAGCCCTGCACTGCAGAATGCAAAAGAGAGCGAGACGCCAATTTATAGCGACCTCGGAGTACATATTATATCGCCTGTGTATCGGTCGAGGCTCTTGGCCAGATCAACAAGCTACAAACGAAACTCGAGAAACGAAATCGTCGCTCGTTACCGTACGGAAATACATGTTCAGCAGCGCAGCGTGTACCAAGCCAAGAGATAAATATAATGATAAAATACGAGTCTTTCTGATTTTTGTTGCGCGTGAAACTTCATCCAGCAACTCGAGAGAAGGTTCATTTATTTGTCTGAGCGAGGCCTGAAAAAATGTCTCCACCTATTCCCCGCCCCGATTGATTCACTCGATGGAGGTCATTGCAAGCGATATACAATGTAAGCTTCATGTTGGTAAACTGATCCGTTGCACGTCAATGCATTGAATGCTCAAGAGTGAATTTGAGGCAGAGTCTATTAAGTCAAGCTAAAATTGATCGTCCTGTAATACACTGTGTTTCGGTGATTTATGTACGCGATGCATTTCAGAACAGAGGGACTTTCCTTAGTCACGAAGAATTTCAGTTTAAGAAAAAACGAAGGAATAAATGCTTACAATGCTACTGTCCTCTGCAGCGAGTGCATTTTCATTTTCAAGTCGCGCTTTTATATATTTTTTTAATGGCATTGTATATATCTATCTGCGGGTGCTGTTGCGAGATCTGCTTTACTCTGCGGCGGATTTTATATAAAGAGATTTATTTGTGTTTTGAGAGATTTTTTATTGCTGTACGACGATGCTTCTTATAATTCCGTGGTAAAATATGTCATAATGAGAAATTCTATTGTCCTGCGAGGGTACTTGCAAATATTTTCGCAGTATTGAGTGTAATCTGACTATTGACTTTACCCATTCGATTAATCAATGTTTGGCTTGATAAATTACGCATTTTTACTTTTTATTACATAAAAAATGATTTAGTCTTTTTCAAGAAAAGTTTATTACAACTTATTTTCACATCTTCAGTGAATATAAGTAAGTATATTTTGTTTGGTACATTCTCATTTTAAACTATATATTCTTGCAATATTATAATTTTATAAAATTGAATAATGCTTTTTTTTATTTTCAAAAGTAATGCAAATATGAGCACATGTGTATCGTTTGAAGAGAAGTAGCAACAGAAACGATGCACTATGTAGCGAAAAAGTAATAAAATAGAGCGGATGAGAGGAGGCAAGTGAAAAAAGTAGACGGAGCGTAAGAAAGAAGCTCAGGGAAGAGCGACTTTGCTGCACAAAGAAAATCGAGGCAGAAAAAAACTCGTGGAAAAAACGACGACGAAGAAAAGTAAAAGAAGTAGGAGGAGTTGATGCGCGGAAAACTTGGTTCGTCTATCAGACGCGCTCATAAAAAGTGTAGAGAAAAAAGCGGCAGCGGCGCGGAGACTGCCACGTACCCTCTTGATGGAAAAAATACTCTCGAATTAAATCGGCACTATAGTGCGCCAGGCAGGCAGACAGGCGGTACCTACACGAGCGCGAGTATAATAAGCAATTTTAACGAAAGAAGCCCGTTACTTCATTTATATATGTATGGAAATTTAATCGCGATACGTTCTCGCAGACGCGCGCCGATCGTTAAGTATATCCCAAAGACTCACCTGAACGTATTATAATATGTTTATATTATCTGATTCGGGTATCTCTGTACGTATAATAAAGAGGAGGAGGAAAAAAATTTATGCAGGCATCTTTGCTCGGATGAAAATGTCTTGCGATAGATCGTTAAATAAATCGTCGATAAATTGGAATTCAAATTGGATTCGTATCTTCATTCAAGTCGGCATAAAAGGGGCTGGCAAAGATGGCGTTCAACTGATTTACCATTTTTCACGAAAATATCTCAATGGTTTGTGAAAGGAGTATAAAAGTGTTGAGTAAAGGGTAGGCGAAGAAATAGCTTAGCAACGATATCGATAAGTTCGACCAGCCATACTAACTATACAAATAAAGAAAATATTTTATGGTAAACAAACGTTTAATGCCAAAAAGTAATTTTAAAATTTTCCCTACTAACATAGCCGTGTCAAACTTTTGCACAGCCGGCAAAATCATATACCGTATACAAGTTATAGTCATGTTGTCGAGCTTAAAAAATCCTCGTAATGCGCAATATACTCGAGAGAGAAATATAGCCTACGTCGACGCGTGCTATCTTCGATACATCGAGGCCTGTGTGTGTATACGGGTGCGCGGCTACAATATGCGTGCCCGAACTCGGTAATGCATATCGCTGCTCGTGTTATTCGTTATCCGCAGAGGCGGTGGCGAGGGCGCGATAGCACAACTGCTGTTATAGCGCCTCCATACACCAAAGCGTATTATATATATGCGCCTGGACCTTGATAAATCCAGCGTTCTCGTGTGCAGTTGTGCTATCGATAACCCGAGCTGAGCACGCATTGGGGTGTCGTCGATATCAGCCTGGCAACGGCCCATGTATGACATACCTCCATTGTACACCGTACAACCCTTTCGACAGGGAGAGAGAGAGAGAGCTATGTACAACAGCAACCCTCCTCGAGCGAGCCATAAATGTTGCTGCTCCTGCTCTTCTCCATGTACACGTTGTATATGTGTGTTTGTTTTTGTGTGTGTGTGTCCGTAGGTGGTGCACACGTTGCGAGGGTGGCTGTATTTAATTTACTGAATAATTGGAATCAAGCCGGCTCATTTGTGTACGCGACCACCAGCGGGTGTTTCTCATCCTCGCAATTTTGCGTCGTGGGTTTGCCCGTGCGCGATGAGGGAGATTTGCCTCTGCTCATAAAAGCCAGCCTGGCTTGAATAAAGATAGCAAGATAATGAAAGGGGTGAGGGAGAGATAGATTATCCAAAGCAGACCCTGGGATTAAATGAGCTTCAGCTGCGACCGCCAGCAGGAGCCAAGCAGAATTCCGGTGAACTTAGCCAAACTCTGACTCTTCTTCCGTCTACCAGTGCCTGCATCGTCGAATTGCCCATGCTTCTCTCTATCTATGTGTGTATGCGCTCACGAGTGTATTAAACTCGCTCCTGGTGGGGTGAAAGTCATGGCTCGAGCGTCGGTTGCTATGATACGCTTCCTCGCAGAGGAGGGGGGGAACTACGTTGCCATGACAACGGCGAATAATCGATCCTCGCTACTGTATCGATGTAGGGGGGAGTGGCTTAAGCTCGCGTATACGAGAGGTAATCGCCGAGTGGGAGAATGATTGAGCTTAGGCGGTTGGTCGTGCGAGTCTAATGCGAGTGCGTGAGTAGAAATACGTGGAGGGGCAAATCCCCGAAAATACACCAGAGATCTGAGTAGACTGGGATTCTGGTGTGCCTGGCTTGGCTTTGAGATATTTTTTCTTCGAGACACCACATCTACCTGACGTGTATAATGCTCTAAGAGACGCTTATTTATTGACCATAGATAATGTGACTAAGGCATTGGCTATAGTGTTTTTTTCATTCATATACATCAACGAATAATTATAAATTATTGATACAAAAAAAGATAAAAACGATTCGGAAGAATCGCAAAAATATGAATTATGAAGCAAGAGATATTCAAGCAGTTTGGGTGGTCTGGCAAATGCGGAAAATTATAGAGACTGAAGAAATTGTAATCTACGGAGTAGGAGTATTTTATTGAAATAAAAATTGTTGGGAATGCTGCCTGCGAAGGAACAAGTCGCTCCAGAATGAATAATTGAATAATGGAAGTCATGGGACAAGCTAGTATAATGAAATGAACATAATCCTGATGACGACGTGCACAGGGCACTTAAAATATTTTCATCTTTCTGAATACTTTTGCGTCTCTTTACAGACATATTTTAAGTTACCCAATAATGTATACTTATACGGTGGCTTCTTTCTCTATAGTTAATTCTGAGAATGAGTGAGCTGTCGACATCCTTAAATTCAGATAAATACTTTTCTGGAAATACTATTTCGAACATGAGAAAGAAAAATTTTAAAATAATTAAAGGACAAAATTGATTATCTGAATAATTCGATAAATCATATACAATTTTATCAGTTGTTGAAATTGATTATGTTCATCGTAGGATATCAGGTTAAAATTAGAATGTAATTAAGATGTATGCATTTCATCGATAACCTTACAATTCATACACGTGTAATAAATAATTTTCACTAATCAATAAGTTTCTCTTAACGTGACAAATATTTTCAAAATGAGTATACTCATCAATTTTTCATTAAATTTTGAAATTCTACTAAATGAATCGGTACATTAAAATGCATGCTTCTGAGTTTTGAGCTGTTAACGTTATACTTTAATGTTATATTTTTTACACACGAGAAAGAGTTTTGAAATCTTATTAGAAAAACTCGATATGTCTCGAATCTTTTTCGGTTCAAATATTTCTGGTCTAAAGTCAAAAATATAGATTTTTTATTTGAAATGTAAAATTAAAAATTGTTAAGAAATAGATAAAAATGTTTTAATTATAAAAAAATGAATCGATATCTGTTTCTTTGCTCACCTTGGGCGTCGTCTTATAAAATGTTAGTATACCATAAGAACAACTAGCGCTCGAAAGTGAGCGGGACATTGCCAAAACTAGCCTCGCTCGGAGTCGAGTCGATAAAGCTACAGCAGTGCTTCCTACTTTACCGAGCTCCGTTCTTATACCACTTGAAGATGACACGTAACACAAATACATCATTGAGATTTTTACGAAGCAGAAAAGTGGCAATTTAATTTTTTAGCACATTCATAAACTCTTTAGGTCAAAGGAATAATACTGTTTGTTTTGAAAGAGAAGTTAATCGTTATGCAAAGATTTCTCTACGTAATAGCGAAATCCTCGTACGCGTATATCGACGAAGCAATTCTTAATGTCTCACATCTTTATAAGCGTCTATCCCTCACGATAGTTCGAATTTATGAACCAGAAGTAGTAAAAGGTGTGAATTGTAACGATGAATATCATATCTGAAGTAGTCTGTGTCTCAACTGTTTACACTTTGTATAAGCGTGTGTATTTTATATTATTATAGCTGCGTGAGTAAATTTGTTATCGCTACATAACGCGTACCGCAAGTTGTTGGTATCATTTCCTGCAATATCGACGGCTCGTATAGGTATTTTTAGCTCGCCCTTTACGAGTTTAACTATAAGCGTTACAAGGAAATTCAACTGTATCAACCATGACTTAGAGAGCTTAGCTCTTAATGATAATAACATTTATTCATCAGAGGTAACATAGTTTTAATTTGGATTATTTTATTTGTTCCTTTAGTCCTAACCATAACATTAATGACAAAATAATTCGAATCTTGCAAATAACCGAAAGTTTCGTTGAAGTGATTTATAAATTGTTAACAATTATCTAAATATGCTCAGCAATGAAGTTAAAAATGATTTATAGGATATCATAATTGCAATTTGTGTATACAGTTCAAATTATTTTTAATTAATTCACTTTATTTGTTTTTCAATAGTGCTTCAAGTTCCAAAAAGTTTAATATTTTATTCAAATTTTCATAACTGAATGCAAATTATTTTATTTACATATTTAATAGGACAATCGGATTATACGTACATTTATCAAAACACTTCACGAAAGGAATGTGCCAAATAATTAATAAAAAAATATCGAAGTTAAAATAAAATTGATTACTAAAATGAAAGCTACGCATAGGGCTCGCAACGATACATAGTCAGGTATGCTTGCTTTATTCCAACATCAGGCATCGCCGCTCCCATTTGATAAGTTATGGGGATAAGATGCGCGCGCATCCATGATGGCCGTCGTTGGTTGCCAAGGCAACGAGCAGCTCTTCCCCTTCTCTCTTTTCTGGGAAGGTAGCGTGACGCTGTTTCCATAGCAACCGTAACCGGTTCAGTGACTCCCGAGTGGGGGTCTGAACCACGAATAAAGTGTCAGCAAAGGTGTGATTGGTTTGCTATAGCTGAATGGAAATCGATAATGGGAGAAAAAGAGAACGGCAGCCATAATGCTTCGAGGTGGGGTCGGACAGATATCGTATGGGCGGGTAAATGATACCGGCGAGGCTTTCATCAATATAGAAGATGGAATACACAAGGATGGCGCATTCACAATGGCTATTTAATACGAGTGTGGTTCTACTTCAATGATGATTTATGTCTAGTGATTAACAATTATGATTTTTGGGTTTATAATCTCTCGATTGTTGCTAATTAATTAAACTTTATATTGAAAGTTTTCAATATAAAAATGATGTTAATGATATGTAAACGATGTAGATGATGTGTTTTATGTTTTCAATATAAAAGTTCAGTAAAAATGTATTAGTGTAGTGTAGTGATTAGAAATTTTATATGAAAATTTCACCTTCATGAGAGTGATTTGTTCAATAATTGTGTAACAGAAAGTTAAAAAAACTTCAAACAAAATGTTAGAAATTTTTTTACTATTAGTAATGAATGATTCTTTTAAGAATATAAATTTCAAATCAAGAAAATAGAATTTTAAATTTTGCTACTGATTTATGAAAAAAAATTAATTATAGTTTTGAAGTGATTCGTGTGATATTTAGATAAATTATAGGAATAAATATATGTTTTATTTATTGATAAATGTGCTTTCACTAGCTTTGTTCAGAGTATTCGAACAAAACCTTTATTTCACCTTATTTGAATGAATTAATATTATGACTCTTTTATTAAGCTGTACAATGAAGTGCCATTCTCATAGTTACTTTTTACCGAGCAGATAAACTTTTTAAGCTTCATTATTCTGATTAGGATGAGTTCCGACTGAAACGTGACAAAAAGTTTGCTTATCTATTTAACACATGTACTGTACGCGACGGCAAATATTGACAAGCGGCGGCAGCTAAAGGTACAGGCCGCAAATTTTTTGTACGTACATGTTTAAACAAGCTGAAAAATACTCCATGATATATGGGCTCACAAAAGATTTTTTTTCAAGGCGCGCTCAGTATTGTTTTATAAAATCACTTGAATTTCCGATTAGCCGCACTTTAAGTCAGCAGATAATGAATGTGATAAACTCATTACACATCCACCAGAAATGAATGGAAATCCTTACGTCTATTTGTACAAATTGGCAAAACTAGACCAAAAGAGATAATGAATGGTTTAGTTTAAGCTGAGATTTCCTCATAAATTATTTTTTAAAGAAATTTGAATATTAATTCATTCGCGTGTAAAAGTTTTAGTGTAAAAGTAGTAGTTAAAGTTTTAGTTGAATAAAAAATATCGGTGGATGTAAGAATATTTATTTTCAGTGATAATATTAGAGACTAGATTTTGACAACTAACTTACTTCGTGTGCATTTTCCAGAATGATACATGTTTGTACGAGTAATATAGTGATTAAAAAACTTGTGAAATAATAAAGCTTGTGATCGTAAAATTTTCTGCAGTTTACGGTAGCCGCAAAAAGTGCATTTAATAGCTAAAGTAACAACGGAAATTATCATATCTGCTCAGTATCCCACAAACGTGTACATAATTCAATTTTGAATAATTGAATAGACTAGTTTTTTAGCCGATATACTTAAATTCAAGTCTTTTACACTATACACATTTATGTTATCAAAAAACCGTTTTTCAAGAAAATTTTTTTTAACATTATTAACAATTTAGAATTATTTTATGAGCCTGCTTAGAAGTATCTATTTTGATAGTCTTGTCATCGAATATATAAGTACGGTGATATTATGTTATACTGCGAATTCCAGATGAAAGAATAACACACACTTACACCACAAAAAATAAACCAATGACTTGTCGGAGAAATTTTGTTTATTTTTTCATAGAACAACTTTTTGGCGTGTTGAGCGTTCAAAATATTATAATATATCTAGCTATTTAAAACTTTACGGTGAAACGAATGGTTAGAAGAATGACTTCATGCCTCATTAAAACTGAAGTGGATGAAAAGTACGCCCGAGTATTTTTATACCGACTTTGAAGAAATCGAATTATTTTTCGGAAATAATACACTTAAAAAATATTTATATGGTTGAAATAAATTTTTTGTTATAGATTTTTTCGATTTTACCTCAATTTTTTGTTTAAAATTCAACTTATAAATTCAAAATTTTACAAACTCTGTTTTGGTAGGATTTCAGTTTTTGTATTCGTATTTTGTTCTGTTTATATATTCAGTATTTTTATGACACATCATAAAGATCTGTAATTCGTTTTATTCTTATAAATGTATTTGAGAAATTTGTCGGAATGAAAAAATATTTTCTGTGCTTACAAAATGTTTAAATCAAGTTGCAACGTCATAAAATCAAATGAAAAATTTCTACTTAACTAAAACCTTAATTGTTATCAAAACAGCAATTGAAAAAATAGTCTTTTGTACAACATATGGCAAAGCTCTGACATCTGGCTAAAATAATAAAAATCTTCGAATTCACGAATCCGGACAATGGAAATTCTGCGGATATAGTCACCGGGCCGAGTGCAATAAATACTTCTCGCGCCTGGCGCGCTTAGGTGGCGCAGCATTTATATTGGTGCAATTAAATGATAAAAACGAAAGTTTACACAATACGGGGAATAAAGTATAACGGTACCTCTTATTTAGATTTACAATGCCGATTAATTCGTTTTTGCAATTCCGCCGATTTGGTCCACAGAGGATGCGCGTAGATTTCACTTTTTTTTGTCAACGAATCCATCAGCTGCTCGCGTTCAGGCTCTCCCGCTTTCCGAACGCAAGCAGTAAAACAGCCACTGAATAATATTAGCTAAACTTATCGAGCACAAAACAACATGCAGCAGAGAGAACTACACCACTGGTATGCGCGCACGTGACTGCTGTGTATAACCGCGAGAAGGACACTGTGTACATTGGTGTACAACGAAACTTTGGTCGTTGCCGAGCCGGGCCTCAAGTTTTAACGTTGTTGATGTATACTCGCGCGAGCGTGTCTTGAGCAGTTATGATAGGGAAAGCATCGCGAGTCACGAAAGCAACCTCCACGCTACTATAAGCTAACTTCTGCTCGCGACTTCCCTTCCCTCCTCTTTTTTGTCCCCTATATGCGTATAACACCGCGTTCCTCGCTATATAATTCTTCTTTAACGCGTCGTATTCACCAAGCGTGTAGTTCACGGATGGGCTCTCCACCCCCGAACTTCTGCGGCTCCATCCCTACCACTGACGCCGACTGTCTCGACTTTTTTCTTTGTGCTGAAAGGGAAACCTGATGGGGGGTATCGATGACTCTCTTTGCAAATGAGGAACACGAGAAATTCGCATTCGAACCGACGCAGAATCAAGATTATCCCGACCATTTGGATCTCCTTGTGAGACTCTCGTATAACTCGCTTTTTATGGGAGTCTACTGCTTCATTTTAAAAAAATAGTTTTAAATTAACGAGATGAAATGGCATTTTGATATTTCTTTTGTCATTTCTATAATCGACAATCAACTTCATAAGACTCGATTAGAAAAATAGATAAATACTCTACAATCTTATAGTACATTTTACATGGTAAAAGTTAAAATTGCTTTGATACATTTTAATTTGCTTCAACTCAGTAGTTATTAGAATTTTTGATTATATTACTCGGCTACTCTGAGTATGGTATTTTTTTGGATGGTATTTTTCTTAGTATATTGTCTGTCGTTACAAACTAATTTTGTTCAATTTTAAACTAATTTATTTCGGCTATTACAAGCTAACACAAATCTGTTGTGTAAAATTTAAAAAAAATGCAAAGAATTTCAATAAAAAATATAATTGTGCAGTGGAAAAAATAGCGATTACAAAATTCTCGCGTGCCTCGTTCACCCCATCTTACTGAAACTCACAAAATGTCGTAATGTCATTTACCCTTTCAAAAAATGATTTCTCTTGGTATTTAATTTGAATATTTGGCGACTGCTACACATACCTCAACGTAAAAAGTAAATAAAAAATTATACGAATCACAAGTTACAAATAGTATGTAAAAGTAAAAAACTAATGCATTTTAAAACACCACTGATTCATTAATTCGCGCTTATGAGTCGGTACGGTGCCAAGCGTGTGTTTGAATAATTCGTTTTTGCAACTCCTTCATGTGCAAAATTTGCGTATCAGCAACAGCTAACGATTTATTAGGGGTTTTTATCAGTTTACCGACGATTTGGGGATTTTTTTTTTAATTTCGTTTATTTTACTTATTAAAATACCGTCAATGTTACAATTGTGTACATTTTTTAGTGAGTATTTTTTATAAAAAATTGATTCTAAAATGATAGTATTTCTCAAACTAAAGGATGTTTTGATTTCGATTGATTGAAGCGTCATAAGGTTTGAAATGAAAAAGCATTGCAAAAATACATGATTGCTTCTTCTTGTTTTTCCAGTTGTTAAGTATATATATTTATGTAGCCAGTAAAAGACTCTTTACGATCTATTAAGAGTTTGATACATTTCAGACTCATCGTCCCAAAGGTCAAGCCGTAACAAAAAACTCTCCCGATCCCTTCGCAAGATAAAAAAAGAAAGGAATTGGTCTGTTGACAACATAAATTGTGAAAAGACGCATAAAATGCGTATATTGATTCAAGCCGTTAATAATGCCCGTAAGAAGCCTGTACGACTTAGTGCATTGTCAGCCATACAGATATACGAATTACCAAAAGTTCATAAACGTAATGACATAGATTGAGGGTTGTAAAATATTAGAGTTAAATTATACGAATAATTGGCCACAGATGATGGAAAAAATCCAGTCGATGTCGGCAAAATATTATCTCTTTCTAATCCATAGTATAGCGAATGTGACATTTACTCATGGAACAAGAAAAAAAGTCTTTGGGTAGGGTTATCATTGTGTATTACGCGATAGCTGAGTTTGGCGACGCAATTAGCGCTTCGGTGTGACACCGGGCAGCTGCGCGACGAGGCTCGATTTCGCTTCCGCTCTACAACACGCTATCACCTGTGCTCAGTTTTCGCTTCTTTTTTTTGTTTTTGTATCTCTTGAATTCTCACAGCGACAGCTCACGAATAAAATTTTCAAAGCAACTTGGTCAAGTATTTTAAAGAGAATGTAGAGTTGTGCATTGAGGTTCGTGAAAAATGTACCTTTTACCAATTACCAGAGCGAAAGTAAATTTTTAAGCCAATCTTGCGCATGTCGTCCACTAACGAGAAACATTTGGCAAGGAACTGGCTACAAAAATACAACTGAAAAATCTCGACTATACTACTGTCGGGATCATTCGGCTTTTATGACCGCCGCTACGCTCACTCGTCCGCCTTCCGACGGAACTTCTCGGCGTACCCTTCTGTATCGTCAAAATAGCCATTTATACATAACAGCGCTTAGAGATCAAATAAATTAGATTTCGGCTTAATTACGTTTTTTAATCTTCTTGAAATGTCTTGAAACAAAATTTGTGTCGCGGACTCGAGGCAATACTCATTGGTTTAAAGTACAATTTCAGAGCATCGATGAGGTAAACTGCACGAGCGTCACTGTATGCGCAAAAAGTATCGCACTCTCAAAAACTCAAATTTTTTGCATTCGGAACTGTTTGTGCGAGCGCGGGTATTATTATATACATACAGCAAAATTTTACTGAGCAATGAAATTTATTTTTATGCAACGATAAAAAATATTATTGACGATTAAAAAGTTTCTTGTAGTATGCGCCCGGCTATTTTATCGGCGCCTTGTGCGTATCGTCTGCCCATAGAATTCAAGCGAAAGAACTGAATGAATGTCTGTTTTGTAAGAATTTCAAGTCAGAGCTTCCAACCGTGTGAGAATTGCACAAGGTTTGGTGTATAACACCCCAAACAATATTATATATGAGACCAAAGACCAATAGGTAAAAGAGGTAACTAAAAATGAACGTACATCAAAATTAACTGTGACGCTGAAAGTACCACGCTATTTGCTTTGCGGCAAGCATTGGGTCACTGTACGAAGCAACAGATTTAGGTACAGAAAAATGTTTTGTAATAGCGTTAAAATTTTACAGGAGAATTTTTTTTCTACTAAATTAATTTGAGTTTCTCTGAGTTAAATTTTTAACACGATATTTTATAGTAATCTATTAAACAATGTTAAACTTAATAAAATATAACGAATACTGTCAAATCAACTCTTAATCATGCGTGGTTTATGAAAAAATTAACAACTAGAAAAATATGAAATACTTACAGATGTAGATAAGTGAGCTTTCTTAGCGAGCTTTCGGAGAACCTAATAAGATTGAATTTTTCGACATATTGAGTCCACACGAAAACGTCAAGTGTTCGGGAGAAACTACAACTAGAGGCCACAACTTTCTCGAAACGCTGCCGAACGATTGAACGTTGAACGATAAAGTGATATGCCCGACAAGAGCTTCGGCGCGCTAAAATCTCCCTCGCGCTCGCCTCGCCTCGGTGGCTGGTTCCGGATCCGGCGCGCGCAACGCGCATCTCTCTCTCTCTCTCTCTCTTTTCATCCCCTCGACGAACGTACTGCGCAGCTTTCCTCTCTTTCGTCGTAGTCTATGTGTGCATACACACGCACACAAGTACACATCTTACCCTCTCACATCAGTTTTTGCGAGGTATACGAGCCACCCTCGCTCGCGTTGGGGAGTGGCTACGAGCCGGATATGTATATTCTATGTTCGGATTCCAGTTAGATTTCGAGCTGCTGAGGGATAAATTTTCGTGTACTGACAGAATTATGATGATTAAATTTTTAATCAATTTGATTGATTCAAGGAAATTCCGCATCATGTTATTATCAATGTAACGAGTACATTTCTACCGACACATTTCAACTCAAGGGTTAATAAAAAATAAAATTAATAGATGTAATGTGAAATCAAGAAATTTTGCAAAACCATGTGGGAACAGAAATTAATCAGCTCAGAAAAAGGACATTCTTGTTACCATAAAAGTTTATTGAAGTCACAAATCTTTTTTAAATTTTTATTCTATTTAAATATTCATCCCTTTTTTACCTAACTGGTGTCCGTAAATCAACTTCATTCCGATTAAACAGGGTTAGGTAACAAATCGATTTTATTTTTACTGTGTTGTTTTTTGCATTAATAGAGTTGTAGACACGATGGCGATCGGTTAAATATTAATCTCCGTGAGTCGGTGCGATGTTCCTGCTTTCGAAATTCCAATATCGTCGGTTCCCCGTCGATGAGTTATAAAAATACCATTGGAATCGGCCTGTGTACATGTATAATACACTCGTGCGAAATCACATTTCGTTCTAGGACGATACACATCTCTTACCCGGAGGAGTCTCGGACTTTATGATTTTATGCTTCGTCGTAAAGCGAAAATTGTCCGACGCCCGCCTGGTGTCTCTTCGCTTGCCTACACACACGTTCATATTATATATACGAGATAGAGAACCGCTCACCGGTTCGCGTGCGCGTCTTTCATCATGTATATGGACTGAATCATACGTGTTATACAGAAACTATAATGTGCTGCTCTTGTACAATAAGCCGGTGCGCACTCGAAGTAACGTTAAAGCTCGTTCAAGATCCTTTCGAGGGCTTATAAGCCACAGATATCCCGGAGAAGCGAGAAACATAGATCTACTTCTATCTTGCTCCCAACTACGATGAATTTCAATTTATTTTCAACTTACTCCGTGTAACTTTTGGAGAGTCGCTTTATGAGTAGTACTACTACTTGACGGATTTATATTACTAATGAAATTGTAGGAAAATTATTGAAATTAAAAATCTTTGTAGTCCATTTGCAACCAAGTCTTAAAACGAGCTATTTTAAATGTACCAACACCCTTTATGCTTACTAAACTACACATGAGTGCAACAACAAAGGTATTGTCGGCAATTTTCTGGCAACTAAAGAGCAAAATGTAATATTACCCTTCTAGGCAGATATTCATAATGGTCCACTTTTCTTTTATATGGTATATTTTTTGCTTTCGTTGAGTACCCAGTGATAAATACTGCAATTTCAGCTTCTGTACAGTACATGTAAAAAATGTTTTAATGCGCTTCAATGAGAGAATCACCCGTACTTCGTCAAATAAGATATATTTACTAAACTTTATTACAATAAATGCAAAATGAATATTAAAATTGTAGTTTTGGAACGAAAAAAAACCAAATGAATGATAATAAAGTAGTGTCGAGTACATAAATTAGTCATATATCATGTAATAGCTACTACTGAGGGCAATAATCAATTTTGCGATATCGCCTATATAAGATGTTAACTTGCACTTATAATCGTGTTTATGCGCCAATTACTTTCGAGTGAATTGGTTGTATAATTCTGTAACTGCAGGCAGTGCGCGATGTTGTATTTTATATATAGATGTATATAATCATCTGCACCTACGACAGCTCCAATGGTATAAAAAAGCACCGTGTTTGCATTCGTCTTTCCATACGTGAGCATTCATTCTTATGTATTTAAATTTATATATATTGTTGTAATATACTCCTGTCTTGCATTTTTGGGAACTAAATTTATATTTCTGTAAAGATGCATAAAATACACGTGTACAATAGAATCTTTATTATAAGTCGGCTTATTATAAAAATTAAATCTTTGACATTCTTTTTAATTTTTTAGAAATTTTAAAATACTGATAAGTTATCTCGCAATTATTCGTAAATTACAACATTCACTCATTTTTAAAAACCAATGAAACGCTTATAAAAATAATTATTTACCTGTGAGGGTATACCGATTTCAATGAAAATAATCTGAAGGACACTTTAAAGGGAATGTAAAACAAAAGTTTTTAATGTTGAGCACATTAGACGATTTCCTAATGCATCTGCATAAAAGCTTTGAGTGCATGCGTACACTTTTTTATATTCAAGTATATTATTGCTCGTCAAAGAGCATTTGCACTACGGTATAGTTATTTCATTAGAAAATACATTACACTGCGAAGATGTATTTATACTTTTTTAATATACTTTATAATCTCATATATTTAAAAATTCATTGGTTTGATCAATTAATTTTCGCCCCATATTTTTAATTTGTGATTTTTTGCTTTTGATAGTATTTATAATGACTACATCAAATAGTATTCAAATCCTAAAGGTTCTCGATGCAGTTTATGCTTCGTCAAATGTTATTCAAATAATATTGAGCGGGATCATTTGTTTGATAATAATATTATTTTAACTAGAGAAACTATTCACTATAATTGAAATTTATTACAAGTGTTGCACAAAGTGCTTTTATATACAGAAAAAACTGTAAATTATAAATAACTGTCCCTTGTATCACATAAAAATTACAGGCGTAACAAAAGTTCTCTGCTCAGATAATTTTTACGCGTTTTTCAAGTGTAGAAGTCATTTCTCAAAAATAACTGTAAATATAATGTATATTTCATCGAAGCTTTTCGTTAGGTACATAAAATTTCTTAAAAAAAAACATCTTCACACATTTTGTAAAGGAAAACCAAACAATACAAATTTTCCCCAAAGTATACACTCGAATTCGCGGCATCTCAATCATTTAGAGAAATTTCACTCATAGAAAAAGACCATTTATTCTGTGGCAAAGCCAGCTCCCTCCATTCACACCGTGGTATACAGATATCGAGCTACAGGCTAGGTTCTGCAGCAATGGGTCGATGCTGCACGCGCGGCTACACACAAGCGCACCCGTGTTTTACGACTTGGTGGTGCTTCAGCAATGGAGAACGTCTACGTATATATCTATACGTACAAAAGCAGCAGGGGGTTGAATTTCCCGGGGCATAAATAGCGGCATATATATAGAGAGGGAGAAAGAGGGGATGCTGGAGCCTGTGAGTTACGCCGGGCCGTTATATGTACGTTTTCACCGAGCGCGGCCATTATCCTCCGTGCTACGCCTGGTTTTCGCGGAATTTCGTTCACGCTCGGTGCTTTCCATCAGTTTCGAGCAAGATTTTTTTTTGTAGCAAGACAAGCCAAGCGAAGTATGATTAAATTGATTTTTCAGCGATAAGAATAGTAGCAAAGTTACTATGCTCGAGAGAAAAGACGAATCTTATTCGCCTCTTCGTTGATTTGATATCATTGGATTTTTAGAACAATATTACATTGAAATATTAAGTTTTCGAAAATTTCCAGTTCTCATTTATTTAAACATTTATTTTATTTTCTAAACGTTCACTGTGTCACAGTTTAGAAATACTCAAACTTCAAAGAATATCCATTGGACGGAACGACATTTCCCGTTTATGATATTCTATAAAATACATATCAGTATCCAGGGTTACCGTCTTAATTGAATCTGCTATGAAAAAGTAAAATAATGTTTTTTCGCATAGCACGTCAGATACAGGTACTAAAATTAGTAAAAAATGCAATTGAACTATTTTTATATTCATTATTTTGTAAAAATAATTTTTGTTAATGAACAAATATTTCATATAAAATAGCTTTTATTGTATTAAAAAATCTTTGAAAGTATTTATGTATATAAAATGATGCTTGTTTGTTACAACAGATACATCCAAGCCACGTTGATTATTTTGGTTTTTTACAGCGCACTTGCGCACCACAAACAACGTGGAACATTTTTTTCATAGCGTACAATAATGAGCGTATAATATATAATAATAAGTCGGCATTTATCGTTGCAGCGCCGTACACACTTACCTTTTGAAGGCGACTCGGTGGCTTTAAACGTGCGTAAACGTCGTAAGTGCCACGTACGAGGCATATTGCAGCAGGATATAATTTCGTGCGACGTCCGAGGCGCGAGCTTGAAATTTTTGCACAATTTCGAATATTGCATTATGAGTGAAATTATATACTAGAAGCTCACAAAGATTATCCACAGCCGTCACGATGGCAGCGGCGAAAAAAAGCAAAAAATCGTTAGCCAAGGAATTTTACTTTCAAGGCATGTATGCGCGTGCTGCGAAGCTGCCATTGGACGACTTATCGGATACTGCGCAATTGTT
Source organism: Trichogramma dendrolimi (assembly GCA_034770305.1). Classification (NCBI taxonomy): domain Eukaryota; kingdom Metazoa; phylum Arthropoda; class Insecta; order Hymenoptera; family Trichogrammatidae; genus Trichogramma; species Trichogramma dendrolimi. The sequence continues at coordinate 71,164 of JAPMIB010000037.1, read as the reverse complement.
CAAGCCCACGTGTAATTGGCGTTTGTACTGCTCGACATTGCCTCACAAAATTCACTACGAAAATGTCGAAATGCCTTTGAAGAATTTGGTTGGTGTCGGCCATTCTCATGCTAAGAGTATAATAATTGTTGCTGGCGTTAGGTTGCCTCGAGAGTTTGAAAAATTCTTATTTTATTTTTTCGAATGGAAGTATCGAGCGGATCATCATAAAATTGCACTATTCATAGCCAGCGTGGGTCGTGCGTCTCTGTCGGGCGAACTGAATCAAATTCATACACATTCATCGATCCGAGCGTCGCATCCAGCAAAGCCTACAATATATAATATACGTAAATACTCATGCAGATGCGGCCTGTGTAATTGCTCTAGGTACATACATACGTATTTGCAGCTTGGCTCGTGTACGATACATATAGCGCTTAACGATGTCCGCCGACCATTGCAAACGGCTGCATCGCGACGTGCATCGGATTTATCGGCCTAACGATGGCGACTCCCTGTCCGTTATAAACATTATATGATTCGAGCCTACTCGTGCGTGCATAGAGCTTTTATATCCGCGTCTCCTACATGTCGCGTGCAAATGTACTTTTAGATTGTAAATCAATTGCAAGTTCAAAGTGGAACTTGGTCGAAAGGAGCTTTCATGCATCGGAGCTTCTTTTTGACTAGCGATGCTACGCGCAATTCCTCCTTCTTCGTTGCTGAGAATGAATATATTTACTTATTTCATACGAAGACATGCTATATTAGTTTTTATTTTTTTTTTTACTTTATTTTTATAATATTAATAATAAATTAAAGCGATATTTTACGCGTCGATGTTCTACGAGTTTCCGTTTAGAATGAACATAAATACTAACGTTATATCTAGCAGTAGAAAAATGTGAAAAAAAAATTTTTAGAGGAAAAAATGTTAGTTAGCTGATGCAAGCAGATCAAAATAGTTGTGAATGATGAAAATTTAAATCAATTTTTAATGATCGTTAATGATCTATTACACCGTTCAAATGCATGGGAAAAAATCTCACGGTTTCTTCGATGATTTAACGCGAATGAATAAAAAAGGCCACAGTCGTGTACGAGCGCGCATCAACATTTGCATTTTTGTGACGTTTACGTGCAAGCGCAAGTAAGATAAGAAACTTTGAAATATATCATTGAGCTCGACATAGTCGTTGAAGTCGTTATTCTTTCTCATTTTACGATACATTTGGAATGTTTCGGGTTTTTATAACGTTTTATATTATTCCTGTTCGTCTATGATATAAAGTCGCTCGCACAGTGTGTCCTCGGTATCCATTTGGAGCTCCAGACTTAATACATTTGCATACAGTGAGAGAGCAAAATTTTTCATTTCGTTCCCTTTCTTTATTATTTTCTTTTCGATTTGAACGCCAATCCAGAGGCGGCGCATCAACGACTTGCTCGTGTATCGTTCGTACGCGGCATAGGTTTACGATTATATAACCCAGCACCATAGGTATAGAGCGCAGGAAAACAACCCCAGCGAGAGTACATTATTATGTATCGGCCGGGATATACACCATTTCGAGTGCAGATGATACGAGATGCAATTGGACTTGATAGAGACGTGTTACGCGCGTCAAGCTTGAGTACTCGTCGGCCATGGCACTGACGCATCCTACGACGACGATGATTATGGCCGCTACTTTGAAAGTCAATGAGAATCGCAATCCAGTCGAGCACTTATTTCTGCCCTCTTCTCTCGGCATTGGATGTACGCTAAGCGCACACAGGGCGGAGTCTTGGACATATTTTTCATCGCGCGTATAAATCTTGTCTCCGGCGTGCGCGCGCGCGCCCAAGTACGTTGCCAAGATATAGGAGAGAGGTATAAACGAGCTAGAAAGCGGAGCTTGCTTTACTGATCCACAAATCCGGCGAGGGTACGCGCGAGTACGTAGACGTTCTTTCTTCGCCTGCTATATAGCACATATTATTATGTACCACGCTCAATTTCTTCTTTTACGAGTTGCATAGTATTCGCCGTCACACACGCGGCCTTATAGATATATTAATACTATTCCTCTATAAACGAGCCGAGTGCGAGATGTGCGAGTTTCAAAGAAAAGCTTCCGTGCGCCGGCTCGACGGAACCATCGTCACGCGAAACCTTTTTCGACCTTTTCTTTCTTCCCGAGGCCGCCTGTACGTTTACGCGACAATGATTTCATTATCGATAAAAAGTTCTTGAGCTTTTATTGTCATAATTTATGTATCGAGAGAAAATGTCGAAACCAAAGGCATATACTATTCCCAGCTCAAGACGATCTGGCTGCAAAGTATCTATTTAGGGGATCATTTAGCGTATATTACAAGAGCGTACGGCTAGCAGAAGAGTAAGAGGGACATTTCTAAGGCATTAATTTATAGGGTACTTTTCACCGAGGAAAGTTATAATATTGTCGAGTTTCGAAATACACGGTATTTATGTATCGTGCACGAATTTCAATTTGCACGCTGTGCATCGCTCGTGCGAATCAAAATTTTTTTCAATAAAGATATAACAATAAAACGCACCGGCTAATGGGCTCTGAACGCGCCAACAGAGTATATTTATCGAGAAAATTATGATTCACTTTTATAAGTGTATTGCCGATTGTAAAACTGGCCTGCACAATTGTGCTCTTGGTTTTCTGAATCGTCAATCAAGCTAGTATAAACCTGTCCCGAAACGTATAAATTGTACCAGTACCGTTGATAAGAATGCATAAGCCGTTTACAGTGTAAATCTTTTTTTTCTTTTAAAGAAGAATTCAGGTGTAAAGTTACTCTATTCATTATTTGCAAAAAATGTGATCTTTACCCTGTATTTTATAAAAATATATAAAATAGATACTCTATGAAGAAACAGTAAAAAAAGTATTTATTTTGTTGAAGAGGATCGATTTTTTTTACATCTTGCATAATAGAATGATCTCTCTCTCTCTCTATCCCTATCTTTCTCTTTTTCGTAGGATTCTCGATTTAATTTAAATAAGAGCTTATAGGCATTAACTATATAGGCTACTATCATGGAACACACGGGAAGTAGAATAAAAATTTGATAACTACGTGCGCGTCGTGCAATTTTTAATGGTCGTATATACACTTGGATTTGCATCTCTTTTCTCAGGCTTTGGACTTTATATGGCCGACGCGAGCAAACTTGAAATGGCGTCGAGGATGAAACTCGGCAAAGCGAAAGAGAGAAAAAGAGAAAGCAGAGAGAAGAGAGAAGAAAGAGAGAGAGAGAGAGAGAGAGAAATACTCGTAAAAGGGACTACGCTCGATCGTAGAACCCGAACACATATAAATATATCCCAAGCAAAGGGCGGAAGTCTTTTCTCTATGCGCGAGGGTGTTCTGTACTCGAGCTTATCTGATTCGGAAATTCACAAACAGTAGAGAGCCAAACTCAAAAAAAATCGGAGTTTTACTTGAGCATCGTCTTCCAGCGAACACCGTTGGTGTGTTTTTTTTATTATTATTGCCTATGGTGAAAATTTTGTTTCCTTAATTTTTTTTATTTATAAATATTTTTTCTCGCTAATAATGTAAATATACGTTGCTAAGAAAGCATTTGAAAGAGACGAGATGAAAGCCGTGTCGTGCTGGATGGCAGTTTATGATACAGTTGTAAAGATAATTCAATGGTGTGTCATCCACTATTGAATTAGTGAGTATGTGTACACATGTGTTGACGACCTTGACCGCTGGTGGCCAAGCTAGTTAGAGGTCCTAATTGATCGTTATGAATAGTAAAATCGGCGTATTTGACTAAAAGTAAAAGTGAAGCGTCGTCATGAGTGTTTTATTATCAATGAAGTTTGTGATGGTCACTATCGATAGTTCTTATTATTATTAATTCAAATTTCATTGTGTCAACAGCTCAACAATATTTTCAATATTCGGGGCTAACTTTGAGAATACTAAGTTATTATTTCTTTGAATAACTAAGTGATAAAATTTAAATACGCTTCGATGAATTGTAAGCGAATAATTTGAGGAACGTTAACACGTAATGTAAGCATAGCCATCAATCTTATACTCCGTTAAAATCGGCTCTTACTCCCTCGAGCTTACTCACAGACGTGTATAAGAAAACGAGCCCCTCTCCGATGTATAGAAGCGCAACTCTCCAACTCTGCGACTCGTGCTACCTATGTGTCGGGCTGCGCTATAGCTCGTTTCGACAATCGTTTCGCTTGCGATAAGCGTACATATTACGCGACACTCGATTGCCGTCGCCTACCTTCACGATTCTACGCACACTTTCGCAGCAGCACTCCCTTATAAAGCAGGTTTTTATCTATACAGGCACGTCCCAGGAAAAATGTTTTTTTTATCGACCGATCGACATGTCGTTCAGCTTTTTTCAAAGTCTCGCCATGTATGTTTTGTTCAACGTTAAAATATATCGCTTTCAATTGTAAAATACATTTCGAGTGCAAATGGAAACTAAATGATTGAAAATGCATGTCAAATAATTTTGCTTCGCGTCGAATTCGAACGAAAGCTCACCCGTATAAACGAACTCAAATACTCAAATTAATCTTGATAAATTTTGTGTTTTCCACATAAAGTGGATACTATTTACGACGTGAAGTACGTGGTTTTGAATTCTAATTTATCGCCGCAACTGAAATTTCTCTTCAAGTGCCTACGTTAATAAATTTTTATGGATTATGCGTAAGAAAAATAAAATCAACTTTTATTATGGCCCACGATCAAGTGGCCAAACATACGGATAAATAGTGTCTACAAGTTCTGGTCGAGTTTCAAATTTTTTTTTACCTCGGTAAACAACCGCTAGTCCATGATTATCGGATGGGCGCGGCAGAGCCCTCTTGTCAAGTAAGAAAAATGTAATATACAGCCTGTTAACATTTAAAATATTGGTCTAAATGCATCAACACCATGCGCAATAACTAAGTGGTGGGTGCCTGTTACCAGTGATCAAAACTTTTATCTCTCTTTAAAAATGTTATAAAATTCTATGATATATTGAGCGTCAATATTCACACGATATTTGGGCGTTTTGTTCTCGTTAAAAAAATAACGCGCGCCGAAAACGCAACCCCCTGTGCACGAGCTAAGTTTCCAAGACACTCGTCGCCGCAAATCTTTTACAAGTGCCTGCAAGTTTATCATTGGGCTGAAAAAACTTGCAAAGATAAGCATGTACGCTGTCTACGCTATAATACGTCCGAAAGACCGAACGGTGACTGGCTGGCCAGGTGATTTAATAATTTAACCTTTGCCGGCCTGCGCGCAGCTCTCGCGCATATACAACGAGCTACAATTTTACAGCGCTCCATTTTACGACTGCAATATATTTACACGTGTATTTATGACTTATATATACCATGCGAGTCTCGCAATCGCACACATACATTTTACCCTTACGCACGGCCAGACGTGTGCTCTACGCCGGAGACCGAAAGTTTGAAGATTGCACGTCTTGCTTCTCCCCACCCTCGCCCTTGCACTAGCAAAATATGCGAAAAAAGCCTCGCGTGTCTTTGGCACGAGAAACAACTTTGTAATAAACGTTTGGCGCGCGCGATCTATTATATTAATAGCTTTCTCTCGGACTCTCAAAATGATTTTGCAAGCGCATACGAAGCATTACGCAAAAATGAAATGGACAATGATGATGTCTGAAGCATTAACGAGTTCTAAGTAGCCACTTCGGCGAGGGATGATAATCGACTTAACGCATGCGTTTAGCGACCGACTACTTATGTATAATACCGTAAACCTAATAAAAGTAATCGATCCCCTATTGTGTTTACGGGACATTTTTCGATCCGATTCATGGAATGTGCGTTGAAAGCCTTGCGCTGGATGAAAAATCAAATTCGAATACTTACTCTTATACAACCTGATTCTTGTGAAACTACGCATTCCCGCAAATAAAATGAAAAATAAAAAGTGTTTGTCGAAAAAAGTTGACTGCCACACGAGTTTCTTTTTTTGCCTATGAATACTAATAACCGATACATCATTTGGTTTACGACGTTATAAATGATTTTGCTCATCTGGCCGAAGCCAAAATAACAAGCTTTAAAAAAGAAGGAACAATTTTGTGAGAACATTTGGTCGCGGAGAGCACCCTCCTGTTGGTTGTTACTTTTCAGAACAGAATCCACGTCAAATGATAAAATTCCAGAGCAGATTGTTTCTGTGTGGATCAAAAATACTTCCTCAGCTTAGCTTTCAATATGCACTTGTACACGTAGAGATGCTCTTATAGTTAATAATTTTTATTGGGTACGAAAGAATTTCTCTTTGGACATTATTCTGTCGTCAATATAAACATTAAATGAAAAAAGTAAATAAATCGGAGCGTGGAGTGGGCGAAAAGAAGACGGACAATTGCAGCAATGTCGCGAGCGCATTCGGCCTGTATATGCTGCATGAACAAGGCCACAAAGTAGCTTTTAAAATGGTAATGATGTGTTTATAAACTTTCGAACGTTTATTCTTCCTGCATGGTGGTGAACGAACGTTTGATGTTTTTTGAACGATACTCATACGTGCGTTCGTTTGTATACAAAAATATTATGTGTGTAGGCGTTAAGATGAATTAGTACTCTACATTAAGCTGAATGAGTATTAAAAAAAGGAATGCTCAGTGGAATGAGTGTCAAGTAACGATTGCTATAACGCCTATATAAAACTGAGTGAATAATCTTCATGCTCTGTATACGAGCTAAATAGTCTACACGATTAAGTGTATTATATCCTTCAAAAGTATCATCACTACATAAAAGTGTCATAGAGCTTGCAAGATATTTTACAATAAAAATTACAAATGTATTTTTAGCTCCATATTTATTATACATATTATCTCGGATTTGATATAACTCACTGTAGGTATCTTTTGTAATAAATAAAAATAGTTGAGAGGTCGATATTCTAGAACCCAATTATGTTTAGACGTGGATAAAGTATAAATGTCCGTTTTCTTTCGACATAGATTCTGAAGCCATTTTCAACTTGATAAATCAGAAAAGCTTAGAATTTTTTCGGATTGTTTGAATATTTCAAGGTTCTAAAAAAATTATTAAAAATATCACCAATCTAATAGTAGTGATATGATTTAAAATATATCCTAGACATTTTATTATTATTATTTTTTTAGTACAAGATCTTGTTTTTATCACTTAAATTTTTGATTTGAGTTTTTGATCAATTTTTATCATCTCATTTTTTATGGTTTTCAAATTTTCGTGTGTCGTTCCACTTAAAAACTCGATTTGTTTAAAAAATACAGGGCTTTTGCTTTAGAAATTTGAAACACGGTTTAAAAAAGTATAAAATTATTTGTCGTGTGTCTAGTCATCTTAAAATAGTAAATTAGAGAGTGAAAAACTGTCAATCAGCCTCTGCTGATAATTAAAAGTCCATTGAGGCTTTATTTTTTCGCTCTCTGAGCACATAATCTACTATTTCTTCTTAAAAAGATAGCGGTTTATCGGCCCTATTGACCTGAGTGCGTTGTTTGAAAAAATCTGGAAAAATTTGCGGTCATGTACTTTTATGCCAAAAAAAAATGAAAACAAATTTTCTGGGTGTGTTGCTCATCACAAAGTCGTCAAAACATTTTAGAAAATTGCAATAATTTTTTTAAAAGCATTAAAAAATCAAAAAAAATGGAAAGCTTTTTGTGTTATTACAAAGTATTTCTATTTATTATTTTCAATTCTTAAAGTCAACAATGGCTTCGAAATCAGTATCGAAAGAAAACAGATGTCAACGCAATCAAAAAACCTCTGCGCTCCTACTATTTTTTTAATAGTACAAAATATACTAAAGGCACTTCAAAAAACCGAAGAATTCTGGCGCATGATTATTTAAAACATTCTATGTCTTACCCATGTACGTGTAGATAACATCGAAAACTATCTCGTTTATGTTACCGAGTGTTTTTCTAAAATTTTTTACTAAATACTCAGTTATGAGTAGTCCATGATAATCTCTTAAATCACGAGTTTATTGCGTGAAAATCAACGCAGTTCTCAGGGGCGCAGACAAGGGTAGCCAATGAAGAAAGTAAAATAAATCAGATGATGTGCTGCGAGAAGGAAGAAATTTCAAGCATGCATCTTCACAATCGTCGCAGCTTTTTTAATATCGTTTTTGAGCCTCTCCATGTGTATAATATAAGCAAAGGCCACCATAAATTCTTGCGGTGAACGAAAAAGTCTTGTGCTTCTTTTTTTGATATTCTTACGTACATCAGAACTTTTATACATGGGTTGTATCACATTAAATGCGATACAAACCAAAAATAAATTTTAAATTGATATATGCCGTGAAAGATTATAATGAAACAATCATAATTCTGCAAATTCGAAATATCAGTTAATTTTTTATCTTAAAATTATTGTGAAAAAATAAGTGAAAATGGGTTCTTGATTAGAAATTGTGTAAAAAACTCAAATTTATCGTTTAAACGCGTAACTTGCAAAAACAATTTGCACAACCTCTACTTTCTTTTTAAATATTTGGTAAGAATTAAATCTTTAAATGCAAATTCTTTATTTATGAACTTTCAGACTATTGTTTTTTGGATGAATGGTTTTAAGGTTTTTGATATGACCTGAGATTCTCTCATTTAAAATATAATCTTAGTTTATTATATTCAATAAAATTAGAAACCTAATTGATGTTTGATATTTTTGCTTTTTTGACGTGACACATCCCATATATGCAGGAGTGGAAAGAGAGAACTTAAAAGTCTCCCCTTCGTTTGTTGCCGTGCGTACACCATTTTACGACCCAGCCGGATTGGAGAGAAAGAAGATGCGGAGGAGGAGGCAAGAGAGAAGAAGCGAAGCAGCAGATCAGCTTTTTGCAATGTATAAGCGAAAGAGAAAGAGAGAGAAAAAATGGGGAAAAAGTCTGGACTCGGGGGGTTAAGTACAGGATACATCGAAGAATGGTCGATGATAAAAAGCACGAGGTAGAAAAGGAAAGAGAGAGGCGAAGGAAAAAGATCAACCTATGTATGGATATATGCTCCTCGTTTCTGCACTAGGGTAGTAAAATGAATACGAGCAGATCCTAGCAGAAAGATAGCTGAGTACGTCAAGGCATGCGTGTACCTTGCATACCAGCTTTCTCTCCCTCTCTCTCTCTATCTCTTTCTTTGCTGATGTCTAGCTCTCACGAAAAACACAGAATAAGTTCTCGACGGTGTAGAATATTTTATGCACAAGTAACTGTACGCACAAAACGGTCAATATAGTAAGCCAGCGAAATTGTATCTAACAACGATTGCGTCGAGCTCGTTCGTTCTACTATATGCAACAACTTAAAAGATAGCGCGTGGAGAACGGTCAACACTGCGGCGAGCACATAATATAGCGTATGGCATAATTTTTCTGAGTCTGGGTCACACAAGGAGCTTCAGCCATATTCCTCAGAATATATCAAGTTTATTTATCTAAATTTTCGATACAGCTTTCGAACAGTAAAGATTCTCTCGTATTAAAGTTGAAAACTTGCGATAAAATAAGTATTGCTGAATTTTTAATTCGTATCCATGAAGCCCATCTTATCTCTCTATTTTATACCCTATGCACAGGTTCGAGTCCCCGAAACAATCCGTTTTACAGACAAAGTGCATCATCTATAACAGTCATAAAGTGTCGCGCTTTGCTTCGTCATACATTTTATCATCGTAAAGCGCAATACACGTGAGTCGGAATGCACGCTCTCATCTGGCAAACACATTACGCATTGCTCGCGCGTGTGCATATATATTACAATTATTTCAAAAGTCCCGATGGATGTGCCCGCGTCAAAAAGAGAGTACGAGTTCGCAGCCAGCATCAGCGGTACGGAACAGCACACATACGAGCGCGGCTACGCGTTATTACCGAGAGGTGAAATTTGAAGGTAGCGCGCAATACTGCGTTTAACGACGCGCAGCTCGCGTGAATATTTATGCGCACGAACCGGGGCTCCGTCATTGTATTATACATGTAATGGCTGCCAAAGGGATAAAGATAAAATTGTATGTGTGCGCAGGTAGAGAGTATATACCTTGTTATATGAGTAAAGATTCTTGGCCTGTGTGCGCGCGCTGAGTTCAGCTCAGGATCACGCGAGTTCTTTGCGAGCGAGTAACGCCCACCGAGTTCTGCTTTTTTCTCTTTCGAGTTTCTTGTTTTTTTTTCCTTTCCGTGCGTATGAGAATCGTGGAAAAAAATTGTATTATATATTCACGCCTATACTAAATCATTTGCTTTGACTCGCGGGCTTATTGGAAGAGACGGAGAAAACGAGTGAGGCACAGAGAAAAATTATACCATGTGCGTGTGGTGATTGGTCACATCCATTCATCGCCAAATCTTCAGCAGTAAATCTACATAGAACATCCTGCAGCCAGATAGATATCGGCTCTTTTTCAATGCGTTGATTCCAAGAATAAAGTGGTCGAGGTCCGCAAGCGCGCGACATGTTTCTCTTGGTGTCTCCAAACAAGTCATTTGGTTGCTTGTATGACATATGTGCGGGATCATTCGGTGGAAGAAGAAAAAAGAATTCTGCATTGCGAATACGCACAGACTTGTACTTATTTGCGTACCTGCGGTATCGCGAAGCGACGATGTCGTATAATATTCGCGACGCATTGGACTTTTTGGAAAGTTCGAAGGGCCTACAGCAGGCAGCAGCATCGCAACCGCACGCCCTGTCCGAGTGCTTTGTTATTTATGGCTTATAAGATAATTTATATAGGTATGAAAAAGATAAGTTTGTGAAATGACGGAGAGCTGGCCACGTGCTTAGCTGAACTATAAAAAAATTTATGTCACGTTGTAAATTGAAGCAAACTTTATATTTTCTTGAAATATTATGGAGATTTTGCAGGACAATTAAGGGTACGTGGATATTTGAGTGAGCTTGTGCATATATGTAATCTCCTTGCGTGCAGAATCAATCTAATTTGACAAGTGCGTGAATTATTTAAACCGTTTTCTGTTTAATTATCAAGAGATCATAAAAATTGTTATTACGGTACTTGATCGCGCTGTATTTTTAGTTTTCTTGCAAATATAAGTCTATATAAATTAAATGCTGATGAATTTATTGACCTGCTATAAAGTTTTATTATTCTATTGCACTCAAAAGGTTTTTTCGCGGAGAAATCATTTTTAATTAATTAGATTTGATAGTCATAGATAGTTTAGTGAGAGTTACATCTAAGGCTATTTTTAATTTTAAAAATTCATTCATTTAATAACAACTCAAAAAAGATTTTAAGCTCATACAAACTACCTAAAATAAATATTGGTCGAGTTGTAGTTTTTACTATCCAACAAGTATCCGTCGGATAAATAATTCAAGTTTTTTTTTTAATTTGACATGAGTTTAAAATCATTTTCACTATCCAGAAAATTTTTTCAATTTTTCCCGAAACAAAATGGATTAAAAAATATATATTGAAACAAATATTTTACTTACTCATAGAGAAAGCTCTGTGATAGGGAGCGAAATGAGGGTTTGGAATTACGCGGCGCTAGACATTTCGGCTTTTTGTAAACTAAATTGAATTCTTCTGGGTGTATCTGTACTGTAAAACATCGAAAACGGGATCTTGAAGTATGAGAATAAGTAGCATTTATAATCGATTGTTATAATAGTAAAGCTGGAAAACTTATTTTGCTATTTTTCTGGGAACATTTTTTCCGATTTTTTGTATCTGTATTATCTTATTTGTCTAAGGTTTTTCAGTTTTTTTATGGTAAAAATAGCAGTTCAAATTTATTTTAAAAATAATTCATAATTTTCCGAAATTACATATTTTTCAGACAATTTTGAATAAAAGTGTTGCGCGAAAATGTATTATCGTGTTTTTGATATGTTTATAATTATTTCAGTTAATATAATAATACAAATTTGTTTTAATCCAAAACTATGATATATTTTTAAATTTTGAACTACTTCTATATTTTTTTCATCTTATTCAAAAGTTGAATCATTATTAAAAAATCAGTATCGTAACTCCTTGAAAGTAATTTCTTAATTTTTCTAGCGTGTGGTAGTTGCTACTGTCATATTACACGAATAGAGAAAAATTTAATTTAAAACTTAATGCTTTTAATAACAGGAAATGTTTTTTTAAACACTCCGTGCGCGAAACACGGGTTTTCTAACCTCAAATCGTCAGAAAACCCTAGTTTCTCGCAAGCAGGGTTAAAAAATATCGTTTGCAACTAGTCCGCGAGGAAGTTGACTCACCCAGGAGTCTTTGCACCCTCTCTATACTCGGTTGAAAACAACTCCAGGACGAGTCAACTGCTTCGCGCACTTGTTACAAAATATACTATTTTATCATTTTAAAAGTTACAACTCTTTCATATTATGCAAAAATTCTTCAAAGTGTACCTGTAATGACAATATACCCTGCAATAAAGTATTGTAGCACTGTTATAAGTACCTACTTGACAAACTAAAATTATTTTAAATATATTTTGTGAGAGTCTGTCTATTTTAGTCCGCTGTATTCAAAAGTTAAGGTGTTTATTGCACTAAATGCGATTCCTCGTATATTCACTTCTATATTTTTCTAGCCAAACTATTGATCTTCTCACATTTCACTTATGATTGTCTTAGAGTTTTTTCGATATCTATTTGGAATTTAAATCAATGTTCTTAAAAAAGTTACACTTTTATTATTTTTTATTAATCTAATTTTTACAATGCTTATATATGGGATACAGGAAAAATTAATATCTTTTTACTTGCTACACTAGTATAGAATGTGTTACTCTGCACTGAATACGTCCGACGGCAACAAAAATTACTGCTTGCTAAATATATGATCGCGAAAAAAATTTGTCCGAAACAGATTTGACTAAAACATCGGATTGAATATTAAATCCTAAGAAAATTGTTATGTTATCGAATTTTTTTTAAACACCAAGATGGTATTGTTCAAAACTAAAATTTTAAATTAACTGATATTTTATCCAGACAGTTTTATTGAATTTTCTCCAATGAAAGAAAATCATTTGCAACAATTATAATACGAAAATGATATATCTAAGAATGTAGTTGTGTATGTTGTTTTGATGTCACATGGTTATATAATAACAATTGTATGTATGCTATATGCCTTACCTTTCAAATTAATTCATTATTTATAGAATTCATCCATTAATTCATTATTTATAGAATGTATGGATTCAAAATGAAATTTCAAGAATCATATTTGACGTAAACTATAACGTCCAATTATTGACGTAAAAAAAACTATAATTAAACGTCATTGTATAACTCATGAGCATTCAATGCTCTTCACATTTCACTTGTTCATTTTTATCACCCGTACTGGTACTTCTATAAAAATGTTCTTATCCATCACAACACCGTTATTTATCATTTTGAAAAGAATAATTTCAAAATGAGTCGAGTATGAGAAATAAGTACGAAGTGTAAGCGATGTCCGCAGAGAACTGCGGACTCTTTCCGTCCTGACAGTTCACGGGGCTCGGCGCGTTGTTTGGGCATTTCATTACCACCATCCTATTGTAAACATCTGTAGACATTCCATAAATATTGCTTTTACCGGCTCACGCGGTCTTTTCATCAGTAAATAAGACTTACTCAATACTGATGATTCTTTGTAGCTTAGTTTTTAGTAGATGAGTTTTAATAATAATTACTTAGACGTTGATCATAACGAGTGATGGTTTTTAATTTTTTATCACCAAATTCAATGAGATGTCGCATTAAGTTCCAAAGAATTACACAGTGAAAAATAGTTTTAAACGCGCTTGTAAACTAATTTTAATTTTTAAAATGGACAATGGCTCATGTAATTATAAAACATTCAATGCATTATACTGCAAAAAGCATGCAATTAATGTTTTATGAAGTATTAAAAATTATTTATATCACTACAACTACTGAAATAACCACCAATGATTATTCTTTCATTCCCAAAATAACATAAGTACCAAGAATAAATTAAAATTGATACGAATTATGTTTAACGCCACCTATACTGCGTGTACCGTATGGTAAGATCCATCCTATGTCGATAAAATAGAAAATCCTTAAGTTATCTTACGTTGATTTATTTCATTTTATGTTCATCATGTAGAAATATCTTTTTATTGTACTAGGTATCTTTACAAATTTACATAATCATAAAGTTTATTACTTGAATCATACTTGAACATTATTATATTGTATATATTTTTAAACTGCCACACAAAGTTACATTGGCTTTGTCTGTGTATGGTAATAAATCCAAATAACTTTTTATGAAAATCGCTTTATCAAAACATGATAATTTATCATCTATAGAAATTAGTAATAACGTTTTTTATATTATTTTAAGTCTTCTAATTAGGAACGACTAGGTAGACAAAACTATACATTTTACTGTTGTTATTAATTCTGTAATTCAAGATTATAATAATGAATCACATTAATAAAATTATGTAAATAAAATTTTTCACTGCATGTAATATCTTATCAGTCTACACTGATACAAAAAAGCATGTTGCCAAAAACTTGTTTAGGTTTACGGCGAGTTTAATCCGAAAATTCTGTCGTTATTACTGTGAGAAGTAGATAATTCTTTCTGAAAATCTGAACGGATTTTAAGCGAGCATTTTGATTTACACTGACCGAAATTGCATGACTTTTGTGAATTTATTATGAACGATTGATGATATTTAAAAAGAAAAGTCGTCTGGCGTTGAATAAAGTATGTAAAAATAAAATTTTTTTCAGAATTATAAGTGTATATTCATATATACCAAATCTCCGTAAAAGCAAAAACAGTGACATGTTGTTCACCACGATTCAGACTTCTAGACAATTTTTTTCATTTTTAAATGATAGAATGACATCCATTAGAAAAAAGACGTTTTGTATTATGAGTTTTTTCGTTTAAAAAAAAATAGTTTAGTGCGGTTTTTTTAAGAGATTCCAACAATAGCCACAATATGTCTACAATAAGTAAAAATTTCAATACTAAAAATTTCAAAAGGATCGGTTTGGTGTTTTTTTCTTAATGATCGTGGCCACTTATAAAAAAGTTGAGTCGAAAAAAAGGGGTTCTAAGTTCTCTTGTGTCATAAAGCGCAGTGCACTTACTTGCATTCAATCCTGAGTTTGACTGATATAGAATTCGAATTTCTGTACCAACTTTTAGCTGGTGATTCTTCAAAGTACAAGTAATTCTAAAATGCAATAAAAAAAATTTAATTGATTTTTCAAATGTTGTAAGCCAGAATTCTCCCTTAAGGGCTCAAAGGGGGCTTAAAATCGGAATAGTATATTTCTCAACGGGTGCAGCTATGGTTTTTTTTTAGCAAAACGAGGGATTATAGCACGAGCCGAAGGCGAGTAAAACCATAGCTGCACCAATTGATGATACTATTTTTTCATACGAGAGCCTAAAATTTGCGGCAAAGTTGCGTATTTTAGGTTAAAGTGGGAAACAATTTTTATTTCATTTTCGAGTAGGATTTTTTGACTCCTTTCCATTGCATTTTTTAAAACTTCAAAATTTTGTTCATTCACCGAGATACAGCTGTTTCCATAAGCCTTTTTTGTATACTTTGCGTGTTAAATTTTTCTTCTTTTGCGTTTTCTGGCGTTTTATATTTTTACAAAATGCACCTCACTTGTAATATTCAGAGCGTACCGATTGAGTTACAGCGTACACTTCTTCAGAACATGAATGGTTACGGTCGCAATCTCGGGCGAGGTGATCAAACTCATTGGTCACTTTTAATCAGTAGATTCATAATGGAGGTCACAAAAAAACGTAAAATGAAATAGTATATTACGTGCCTAGGGAGCCAAAAGCTGGAAAGCCGGAGAGCACGCGTAATTATCGGCCGAGGCTGATAAACTGATGCTCTGATGCTTTCTTTTCCACTTCATAGGTACGTATACTATTTTTCATGAATCCCCCAGCAGAAATTAACTTTTTCGATTTGGCCGCCGGGACGAAAAAAGTTAGTTTCGGCTGGGGCAGCATAAAAAAAATGTGCTTAAGTATTTGTACAGGGTGACTTATGGGTCAGATCGGCTCTCCCAAGGTTGCGACCGTAACCATTCATATTAGAAAACGCAAAAAAAGAAAAAATTTAACACGCAAAGTATACAAAAAAGACTCACAAAAACAGCTGTATCTCAGTGAATGATCAAAATTTTGAAGTTTGATAAAATGCAATGGAAAGAGGACAAAAAGTCCTACTCGAAAATAAAATAAAAATTTTTCGATTTTAAGCCCCCTCTGAGCCATTAAGGCCATTTTCAGCTGTTGTCACAATTGTTCGCGTTTTTATTAAAAAAAATTGGACTCATCGATACGCTGCCCAAAGAACTTCGCCTTGGCAATTAAGATTGATCACAGAACACAATAATCAAGAAAGAATCAGGAATTTTTTTCGATTTTTTAATTTAGAAAAAGGTCTTACATAGGCATTTATAACATGAAAATTGGGGCAATACATTATTAAGAGGAAATTAGTTGTAAATGACTGCGTTTTTTTATTAAGAAAAATATGCTAAAATAATTTAATAATTCTTGTCAGCTGCTACAAACCCAAGCAAATTTTTGATGATATGGTTACTTGGGTTTGGGTTCTTGGGCTACTTTTTAATTGACCATCTAGTTACGAATTTTTTGCGGAAATCTTGAGGAAGTAGTTGATTAAACCACAAGACTCTCATTTGATGATAAACCGTGACGCGTGTAAACATTAATATTTTATTCGCAGATTGCATTACATTTGAATTAAAATTATCAGTTTGTGACTCTCTATTTTATGATAAAATCAGCATCTATCTAATGATTTAAATTTTATAATTTTGCTATCCATAATGTAACTATAAATAAGGCTATAGTTATAACCATTGTAGTATAAAAAAATGTAGTACCTTTACACGTTATGAATAAGTAATTAGCTATGAAAAGCTGTCATGGTATTTTAATAGTTTTTTAAGAATACTACGTATGGAGAAATAATAAATGTCATCTTTTTTCGAATACTACATCATACATGACCTAAAACTTATGCCTCGTTTATTAAACTCTATTTATTTACTCTATTTATTTATTTCACTATTGAATCTATAATTTAGGGTAAACATTTTGATAATTATGCGGGGGAAATCTTACAAAATGCGTTCGAAGATTTTTTATAATCCCAGTTTCACTGTGCTCTTATTATATTAGCATTAAAAAAAGAGTTGTTGAATTCGAAACGTAATTAACTTATTATTAGTAAATTAAATATAATTTAACTTTTAATAGTTATATAATTATAATAATTGCAGGTTTCAAAAAGAGTATACACAGTTAGAGAATATGCTTTTAGTATTGCACAAAGTAAATTTAAACATATAATTTTAGAGTGAAAATAAAAAGGCTTTTAGCGTAATATCTAAAGATAAAGTCAGATCTAAAAAAATCTCGACGCTGCAGTCGTCTCCGTTGCCTACCTTATTTATGCCAAAAGTCAAGCTAAGCAAAAAGCTAAGTTTCTTAGCCTCGATACGGGCTACACTTTAGTGCCGTAAACCCATTGATGTTGTAAATGAAAATCATAAAACGCAAGGCGCCTTCCATTTATTCGCTCCAGAGAATAGAAGTGTAGTATGAAGAAATTTCTTTTTTCGTGCAGATGCTACAGTAATTTTTCGATGGAAGAATGCCAAACGTCGAATGGATTGTCAAGTTCTTTTCTTTCATGATAGCATAAGATGGTCTAATAAAAAGATATTCGCGCAATTTAAGTCTTATTTTTTTTAAACGCGAGAATACGATGCCCTAGGAAAAAGAAACACATTAGATCTCTCGATGCCATCGTAATGCAAGAAAGTTGTAAAAGGCGGGTTCTGGATCTTTTTATATGATCCTTTAACCAATCTTGCTATTACAAGAGGGGACCTTTTATTAGTCGGCCGCCCTATTAGCAACATAAACCTCCAGATTAGGGTGTTCTTCGACCAATGGGATGTAAAGAAAACTCATATCAGCTAGCTCTTATATATTTTTACTAGTATACACCGAGTAATGGCGAACGTGGAAGCTTGTTCAAAGAAATTCTGCTTTTGTTGTTCAATTTCAGCATTTGTTTAGTAGAAAACACAAATTTTTAATACTTTGAAAAGTAATTTTCAAGTAAAAATATTTTTTGTCAAATCAAATCATAATTTGGTGCATTTAAATTCTTCCGATGACATCACACTAAAAAACACTATTAAAATAATACTGTAAATATTTGACGACTTTTCTAACGTAAAAAGCCAAATTTAGTGTAAAAATAATACGAAGCTGTGTTCCAAAAATTATTAAGTGTAAATCTCAAAAAAATATGTCTGAAAATTTTCATTTTTACCTGAATGGCTCCTGAAGATACATTTCTACCAATTTTAATTGTGGTTGTCGTAAGATGCAACAGAAATTAAATCATCAGTTTATCGAATCGATCGAAATGGGAAGGAAAAGTCAGCTTGTCTAATTTGACATAAGTGAACGAATTGAAATTATCTATTCGATTCATACCTATACTTTTTTGCATTTAGTCGTTTAAATGAAAAGTTAAGGTACAATTTAAAAACAGTAAAGGTTGCAGATACGTACTACTATTACTTTATACAACGAATGTGGATAAGCTTTTTGTGCACAAAGAGGGGTTACAGCACAAAACGAAAGCAAGTGCTGTCCTGAGTTTTGTTACACAAGCTTATTCATGCAAGTTGCATACAAAATTTTATAGTACAAGAGCTTGAAATCAGTGGTTAAGTTGCTAGTTTCAGGCTCTATAATTTTTCCATTGAAATATTTTCTATGTATCTTGCAAAATTATTTTTAATTACCTCATCTTTCATTCAAAAGGTAAATAGAACGTCGGATTCGCCAAAAATAGAGGAAAATTCATTTTTGCGTTATTTGTGTAATAGAGTCAAGGTAAAATAAGAACATTTTTTGAAGCTCACGTACGAATGAAATTATCATTGTAGAATATATGTATCATTCTGAAATAAAATGTAAACAGCACTTGTTTACGTTAACTTAGGTTCCTGTATTGGTCAAGTTCATTGATGTATGCGCAAATCTTCAAAACTTTTTATTCTTTTCCCCTTTTTAATTGGCTACATCATACTGTTTTAACTTATTAATACATTGAAGTCCTCTATTAAGGTAATTTTATGATTTTGAACAATCAAGGTATCAACATTAATTTTTAATAACTATAGGTACTTATATCATCAAGATCGAAAAAATAAGCCATCGGTAAGTCATAAAGAGATGAGCAATTGTTTGCACGTAACGTTTCATTAGATTCATACATTCATTAGATTTTGAGAGATTGACCTCGAATTGGCATTAACGATAACGGAGTAGAAAAAAAGTACATTGAGAGCACCGTTTAATAGAGTTAGTAGTTATTAGATAATAATAATTGGACTCAAACTTCAATTAATAAATATAAAGCAGTAAAAATTCAAAATAAAAAACGAAGCAAGAAAAATAATGACATCCTCTATATACTATTGAAACTCTCCACGTCACTTATAAATATAAACAGTATATATCTAACTTCTCGACTAAAAGAATCAAGCGTAAAACCATGCCGGTGAAAAATGATCAGTATTTAATGGTTAATTTTTAGCCAACGGAATTTTTCGATCCGTGCTTTACCAAGTCTGGCGGAAAATAAACATTTTTCTTATAAGCCAGCAACAACAACTTTCCTGAGTTGCCTGGCAATCCACTGACATCATTGGTAAAAAGTATGCTTCTAGGCAGCCTCTGTGCTGAGCTATCAGCTCTGTACGATATATCTTGAAACATTTTATGAATAACTCTTCTTGTGCAGCACTGAGGCCGTTTGACACCCCGAAAAAAGCCCAATCGTTGTGTTACAGGCTCTTTTTTAATGCTTTCATTCAGTTTCCCAACTGTAAATTACTGGCTTTTATTTTTTTCGAAAATTTGGCGAAAATTTTTTTGAAAATCAAAATATCACAGGTTTAAAAACTTCAAAAGAACGTATAACATTATTATATTTTGCAAGTATGTTAGGATAAAAATGTGAGCTTCTCGTTATTGGTAAAGTGAAGAAACCTCGTTGTTTCAAAAAGGGCATATAACTGCCTGTGGAATAGAAAGCGAAAAAAATGCATATGTGACAAGAGATTTTTTTACTGAATGGCTACAAAAATGGAATAAAAACTTACAAATCGAACAACGAAAAATTTTGATTTTAATCGATGATTGTAAGCCTCAAAATGATTCATCAGCTTTCAGTAACATTCAAATCGTTTATCTATCATCAAACACAATATCGCATGTTCAGCCTTGTGACCAAGGTATTATTTGTACGTAATTGTTTAAAATAGTGGGGTTTTTACCACAAGACAATAGTCAAGAGGTTATAACATGTGCGACAGATAATGTGTTTATACCACCTTACGGTATACCTGAAGCTATATTCAATGGTTGGAATAAATGAATGAGAATGCCGTTACTTCTCAGGCAATGACTGAAAATAATTAATTTGACGAGAGCGATGAAGATGAATCTGATAATGACACCGACGAAGTGAATTTACAATTGCCGTCTATTCAAGAAATATTGAATGGGCTTAATATTTTAAGATTAGGCGTGCGGCATTATTCAGAAACTTTTACTGCGTATTACTATTCAGAGAGTTTACTGAAAAAGTGATTCTCAAAATAACCAACAATAATAAAAATAAATAAAAAATTTATGGATTTTTTAAACTTGTTAAATCTTCTAAGCAATAGTATTGATAAAAAATTGATTGATGATTGTGATACATTGAATTATAATATGTTTTTGTTTTTTCATTAAATTTTGATGAAATAAAGAACCCACGGTTTAGCGATTGTAAGTTGTTTAAAACTTAAATTTACATGTTTTGTTTAATTTTCCCATATCGTCGCCCCAGCGCAGGAAGGTATCGCTTTCAATTCTGCAGCATAAAGAATACTCACTCGCGCGCAGAGGCAAAAAGGTATACACGGGGAAAGATTTTGCTCGCGAAACGCGATGCAGAGTACACGCCAAAAACTGGTGCGCCATCTACTCATGAAATGATGTTAATGCTCGAAGTTAGCCAACCCATGCATCATGAGAGTTGTTGCGCGCTGCTCTATGTTTTACGATGCGTCCGTGCATTTCGCATCAGCGTGCGTGCATCGCGTTTCGTGATGCGCGCACGCTAAAATGTCAATCGCGCGGACGCATCGTAAAACATAATTCTCTACACGATCCTGTAATTGAATTATATATAATTATCTATTATGTATTATATTGTATTTATTATTAAATATTATTATATATTATAACAATGAAAATTCGAGTGAAATAGAAACGCTTTTTATTAGGTAAAATACAAAAATATGATGATACAATTTAAGTTAAAATATATGTCTTCCTATGATATAATCGCGTACAGTTTTGTCATCTGTGTACAAAAGAAACGGAGTTCTTAAAACTAAATCATTATACTTAATTATTACATTGAGATCTACTTGTTCTACGCTATAAGCAAAATGATGTTTATCGAAACCGGCGGTTTTAAAAACAGAACAATGAAAAAAAATTTGTTCATTTATTTCATAGATTGGAGATATTTTTCCAAATTCTGGAAATTTTTTTTTATGTTGATAAAAACAATAGTGCCTACTTTATAGGCACAGTCATTGATAACGACTTGACTTAACAAGAACTTTTTCAAACCAGAGTTTGTTACATCTATGAAATTGGTATCTATGGTTTTTTTGCATATTCAATATAATTGTCTTGATATTGAGAAAATTTCACAGACATTAAACTTAATTGATACCTTCTGGCTATGCTAATAAGGATATTTTTACGTGAACATGACGTTTGTGCAATGGTCTTTAAAGATTTGTGTTTTGATTCACATCGCATAGTTGATATCTTACACAATGGACCATTTGATAAAATGACTCTTACGTAATGCAGGATGATATGATATTTGCCCGTTAAATCACCAAACATGCTAATATAAATTGAGGTGAACTCTGTGATTATTATACCTAATTGAGCGATATGAGAATTTGATAATTTTGGGCTGAAGCCAAATCAATTAATTCGCGCTAAGTATAGGGTCCAAGCTCGATTGCCCGAAGGAACCTTACTTCCTACTATAATACCATTTATCTCGTAAAATACAAAACCTCTGATGCAGACATTTTCATCCTGCCATTATTTTTTAAGTAATCTAAATTGATTGCCAGAAGGATATTACTCGATTCGTATCCAAATTTTATACTACTCATTCGAAAATTTAGGAAATCAATTGTGAATAACTTATCCTCTAAAACTAATTTTAAAATTATTTTACACATTGTTCTACTACAAACACCTTCGTACATGTCATGCATAATATCAACATACACATTAGTAATTACATGAAAATCTTTTAACTCATTAAATATGCACCGTTCCTTTATACCACTCCGGCATTTATCAGTACATGCTACATCTTTTTCATAACTATCTATAGTTCATAAGAATTTTGAATTTTCTCTGATCATATGTGGGGTAATTTCTGGATAAGAATAACATATTCGGCTGGAAGTAGTATTGTGAAAAGATTCAATGAAACCGAGCATGCCATTCAGTCCCAAATTATCTCCAGACACGATTGATGTTATAAAATACACTTTCTGAATTTTATTTTCTATTTGGACTTCAATGCCGCTTTCGCGTATGTCATTGAGTTCATCTATCGTTTATTTAAATATTGTCTTGTTGCCATATAATTTTCTATGATTAGAAAAATATAGGTCACTTAAAATAATACTACTTAATTTTGAAGCATAACTAGGTGGCAAACAATGGATAAGGACATTATTTGCTCCTACTTTATTTTTACCTGCATGAGGTCCTATACCATTCCCCATTTCAACGTCATCTGAATAGAAGAAAAGTGGCAGATATAACTTTTTTTCGTCAGTTTTTTTCAATTGGTTTTTCCACAGACTACCCTGTATGAAATTTTCTAACACTTTCTTTTTCTGAACAGAGTTCATGTATGAAATTGTTTTGTTTAATAACCCTTCAAACTGGAGTAACTGCTTCAATGATGATTTTTAAGGAATATGAACTATTTTGACAACTTTTTCTTGGTGTTGAAGGATTGTACCATCGACTTTAGTACATGATTTTGTCCCAATCTTTAATTCTTCAGGAGGCGTATACAACTCATATTTTATCAAAATATTTTCACGTTTGTCTGGCGCTTCAACGAAATCGAATGGGTTTTTGAAACGATTAAAAATTGAATCGATTTCATTAGAAATTTCTTTTGAAACTGCATTATTCAGAGCAGACTGGATGGTGTCCCGTATTATATTTGTCCGAAATGAATGTGGAAAACTCATTTATAATTTACTTTACTTAAGGGGACACACCTGTGTTAAACCCTATGATTGGAAAAATATGAAAATTATATGTCATTATTATAATTTATTGTTTTTGATGTAAAAATATGTTTTTACAAGACTTTTTACATCAAAAAATATGACTCTAGTACTTAAAATCATTTATGTTAGTCCAGGATTCATCTACAATGATTTATTATTTTTTAGATGTGTGCCACATGATTCTGAATGCAATTCTTGACCAATTTGTATCTATGTGGTCTCAAAAGCTTTGTAATTTAATTCTCTTCCACCTAAGTGAAACAGAATTTTGATAAGAGGCTTGGGAAATTTTTTGTACACTAAAATGTAAAGAAAATGCCAAAAATAACTATTTTATCAACGCTAATTGCTGTATTTAAAGACTGATAGATTGAACAAAAAATCTTATCAAAAATCTGCTTCACTTAGGTGGAAGAGAATGTTTTTACAATTGCACTCAGAATCATGCGGCACAATCTAAAAAAATAATAAATCATTGTAGATGAATCCTGGACTAACATAAATGATTTTAAGTACTAGAGTCATATTTTTTGATGTAAAAAGTCTTGTAAAAACATATTTTTACATCAAAAACAATAAATTATAATAATGACATATAATTTTCATATTTTTCCAATCATAGGGTTTAACACAGGTGTGTCCCCTTAAACAAAACTATATAAACAAATATTTTATTCAATAAAACACAAATACAATTGTATTTGTATATTATATAATTAATGTAATTCTAATTGAGAAGCGTATTCTAAACGAAAAAAGAAATATTAAAGAATTGAACAAATTAGAGAAAATTTATTTTTTTTCGGTAAGACACGCGCTTTTTTTGTTAACCCTATTAATGCACCAAACTCATCAGTCTGACGGGTACCTACATTTTTTCTAATTTGACGTAATGAATAGATGCTTGTTTGGATAAAGGTCCATACATACGCGCACTGGATATGCTATTTTTAAAACTAATATAAACTTAAAATTAAAGTCTATGGCCTCAATCACAGTGGTAAAAGAGTATATATTTTTTTTATCACTGCGTGATAACACGTTATTTCTCCCAATTTTCCGCAAATAACTACATACGGCTGACGGCTGTTGATACCGACATCAGTGTATTCTTGGTCTCACTTGTTGACTAAAGTTGACAATTGATCATGATTCTGAAAATATATTTAAATATAAAACATGTACGTGTAACATGTACTCAAATAGAATAAATAATTTGTGACTTACCAAAACATGTTGAAGAAAAGAAGGAATTTAATCATTTTTACAAATTTTCCAAGTCGACCCCTTCGGATGTTCCACTTTGCGGATAGTATAATCAATAGCCCAAGGTAAACAGAACGCGGCAATTGAGAATTTGGCAGCTTCGTTAAAACAATTTACTGGTACATTGGATTTTTAAGGAGAAAAATAAAAATTAACATTTAAATATTATCATACCTGAATCCGTTGGAAAAACGTCCGAATTTATCACAATATTTACAAATGAATTTGGGTCGAGTAATGAATTCTCAAAGTCATACACTGTTAAAAATTGCATGAAATTTCATATACTTTTAATGTAGATTTATGAAAATTATTCATAATTTGAGTCATTATTCTAAATTAAGGGATGATTTTTATAAAAATTCAGTATATTGTCATGAAAATTCATAAAAAACATGAATTTTCAATAAATCCACGTGATTTTAATTTCAAACAAAGTTTAGTGAAAATTAATATAATGAACGTAAATTTTACTGTTTATTTACCATAAAATTATCAAAAAAATTCACATTTTTTCATTAATAATTCGTAATTCACATTAAATTTTATTATTGTTTATGAAAAATTATTCAAGTTTAATCAAAATAAGAAACAAGTGATTCACATTATTTTCATTGCTTGTTTATTAATTTTTATCTATATACTGTAAAAATTTATTAAAATTTTCATTATTTTTAAGGTAGATTTATTAATATTTATTCATGACCCAACGCATTATTCCAAATGTAGCGACGTTCTCATGAAAATTCAATACATTTTCATGAAAATACATAGAAAGAGCATGAATTTTCGATAAATCCACATGAAACTAATTTAAAAGAAAGTTCAGTGAAAATTGATGTAATCCACATGAATTTTATAATACATTTTCCATAAAGTTATTGATAAATTTCATTTTCATTGCATAAAAATGTGTGTTTCCCTAATGAATAATAAGTAATTTACAATCAATTTTATTATTCGTTATGAAAATATATATTATTGAAATCGAAATAATTACTACCGTAATACGCAGTAACTTTTATAGGAGTGCAATAATTTTTTTGAAGAAAATTACTATGATAATTAGTAGTTAAATTATACATGATTATTTGAAGAAAAATCATGAATCCAACGTACAATGTATGTGAAAGCAGCTTAACACGGTAGGTGCTTCAATGAAATGATAAAATTATATAAATGTATGATTTGCATAAACATTTTGCACAAAATTGTAGAAATATAGCTGGCTAATTGTTAACTATATGTATTCTTAGGTAGTATATTTTGAATATGACGGGGTAATCATTTACTGACATTTTAAGTGAGCAAACTTGACATTGTCGGAACAAAACTGTTTTCTGATGTGTAGATCATTAAAAGGTCAAAGCTTAGACAAGAAATATATACAGTATTACAACATTATCGATATGTTCAAGAACACAAATGTCAAATTCTCCAAGATTGGATGATTTCCGTTTTAACACATGCCGTTACGCTTATGGAGATATTAAGTGTGTTGGTGCAGTTGTGCCTCGGTGTAAGGTGACTCGTCTGTTATACCCTGCTCCAAGTCAGAGGCTCGCCGACGCTCCATACATCGTCGGCTCGATGGCGCGTTCGCTGCAAATGATCTTCTGCAGGGAATGGGAGAGAGAGTAGGAAAATGATTCTTGACTCGTGATTAACTAAAGATAATTATGGACTTTATTTAAGGTCGGACTGGCTGTGCTCGTCACTGCGAGCTACAAGTGACTACTGTAGACTATCAATCTCTCGCCACATACGGCGAGTTATACCGACGCGCGTTCGGTGCGCGCTGACTTGGGAGGGGAAGCGAGGGGCCGACGCCACAGTACTTCCCTTTTGTTTTTTGATTCTCCAGTACATTATTAAATTAGTTGACTATATAACATATATGCATTTATAATGCTAAATAAACGAAAATACTTTTCAATAGTTTTTAAAGATTAAAGATATGACTATAAGTCTCTTAATACATTATTAAAATAATATCACATCAAAGAGCTTATTTCATACTTTGGTACTATGATTGAATACAAAAATAATGATTTGATTTAATTACAAAAATAACTTATGCACTTATTTGTGCTATCAATACTCATAAAGTAATATCTCAATTTCTTAATTGATTTTAAGAAAGGCACATGCCCGATTAATTTGCTCATTGACTTAAACTTAATTGTGCTTATGCACTTAAACAAATAATTTCATTCATACTGCATTCATTGATTATAATTAACTTTTTTGCACGGTATGCGCTGAGTACTATTTTGTACCTCAAGATGCGACAAGCGCTAAATCATAAATAACGTGTAAATATATTTTAACTAAACTGGCGCTGAATACTTATACAATGGTATGCCTTGCGCATTAAATTTTTAATAACTAAAGTATCTTAATTACTAAGGCTTGTAAATTCTTGTGTTGCCATTACACTTTTCAATAACCAGACGGCCACTAGTTTTGGCTATATAAAATCCTACTGGCATTCTTGGCATTGTAAAATCTAACAAGATTACCTCAACCCCGGCCGCAATTATTGGCAACAAAAAATCGAGTTCCTCGATTGGACACTCTTTATAACCGGTCAAGCGGAGAGTACACAGGTTCTCACGTGGCAAGCTTACCAAGACATTCTCTATGTCGCTAGCCCAACTAATTGAAAGGCACTTCAAAAACTTCAAATTCGCAAAATTGCATTTTTGTTGATGTTAATATTTATCATTGACAGCTCTACCACATTCGGTATGCTGCCCAACAATACATGCAACCTTGGCTTGAAAAACGATGCATTAGAGATATCCAAAAATTTGATAGACTCAGTTAAATTAAATAGCAATACGAAACTTTGCGCGAGATCAGGGTAATGCTGCGGTCTAGAGAATGTCCAGGCTACTGCACACAACGCATTATTGTCCGAAAAAATTACATCGACCATCGAGTCGAGATGTGACAGGAAGTCAAAGGCAATACAATCATGTAGGAATAAAACTTCAAGCCTTTGATTATTTCTTATGGCAGCGGCCATGGCCTGAAAAGACAGATTTATACATTTGTTTAGCCTGACATAATCTACGTCGATTGTTGCCAAAAATTTGCCTCGCAAATGTGAGTTATTAGTAATCTCCAACCTGCACGCCTGCAATCCCGCTAGAATTTCGTCGAACGTTGAGGTAAACTCTCCCAACCTAATTGACTTAAATCTAAATTTTTCGATCAATACTTTAAGCACGTTGCCATTAATTGCAACTGCTTGCAAATCTACCACCGACATCGCACGCTTCGCGTTCGCGTCTCCTCGGCTGCACCGTTATCGATCGACTCCAACGCTCTTTTCAAAATATCATTATTCACAGGCGCATTCTTATCGTTAAACAACAGCGTCTGTGGCTTACGCTTCGCAAAGTGGTCCTTAATAAAATTTGCAACATTATCGTACTTAAAAATTGGCCAAGAATTATCATAGAAATTATTGAGTAAAGAAGCGACTGCAAGAGGGTGATATGATAATGAGTTGGTGAGATTGGATGCTGTATCTGAGTCGAGCAAAGGATAGAGTGCAGGCAGGAAACGCGTAGCCTCGATGAAAGGGTGCTTATTGGGCCGTACTCCCGAATGAGTGTCGATGACAGGACGACCAAGGCCGTACACCTCACTGTCAGGCCTAATTTTAGCCTTACACGGCAAAAAAGATTTTTTCTTAGCGCTAAAGAAGCCAACTTCGATAAGGCCAAGAATCGAAGCCGTTTGAAGCTTCAGCGAAACAGCTAGGGTCTTACAATTCACGTGAGCTCGAGTTGAGTTATCGCGTTTATCAAAATCTTTAATGACAAAACCGTCTGCGACTATGGGTTTCAACAATTCAACGAGATCTCTCCTATTTTGTTTTTTTGGGATATTGAACAAGAATAGTTTTAAAACGGGCTGGTTGTTGATAAATAACGAAGGAAGATTCGGCAATTATATAAAAACGGTGCAACTTTGCCGTAGAATCTAGACGTTCGCTCATCCTTTTTCACGTCCGACTCGAAATACAACCGCTCGACCTCCGTGAAAGCGTCGTCGAAACCCGCTGCGTACTGCTCAAGCTCCGATGATCGGCTAATCGCTGTGTGCACCGAGACACGAAAACTCTCGAGTGCCTCCACTAGCTTCCTATGACAGAAAAACATAAAACGAGTGTCATTTACGCTTCTTAGGAGAAGAAACGTCGTCAGATGGATCAATGATTTTCCTCTTCCGTGACTTAATGTGTGAATGAGGGGAAAGAGGGTCTACCATTATCTCGTCATAATTGAGAATTTCGTCGGGAATGCTATAATCATCCCCGTCTACGACCACTTTGTCTTGCTGATCTACCAAAATCGACGGTGGCACTGCAATAAAATTAGGAAGACCATCCTGGTTCGAATCACCGCTATTGTCCTTAGACGGATTATTTACAAGTTTAGAGATCAGTTCGCGATTTTCATGCGCCTCTGGCGCCGAGTGCGTACCAGAGTCCCGGCCAGAACCCGAGCGCTCATGACTCGACCGCGCACCAACGTTGCGATTCTCTTTACCACCCGGGTCGCGAGGCACGCTCAAATTTTCTCTCGAAATGTGCTCGGGCGAATGTTGAGACACGTTTTCACGGCGAAAAGCCGAATCTCCGATATTACTCGAAACTCCACGACTGCGTTCCCGCTCGTTCAAAGGCACTCGCTCGATGTCACGCTCATCGAGCTGGATCAAATCCATGTCGTCGCCGACCACAAAATTATCTCTCTCGAGTCCGACGTCGTTATCGGCACCGTCGTCAGGCGGCTGCAAAGGCGACCAGTTCTCGAACCCAGGCAATTCATTTAAGGTGGTAAACGCGGGTTTCAGATGCTCTGTCGACACCTTCACTTGTTTGCCGTTAATATCGATGTCAAAGTGTTTTCTTGACGCATCTCTGTGTATAACCCTATGCGGCCCAGTGTACGGTCTGACCATAGACCCTTTTTTAACGTTAATAATTTTATACACGTGTGTACACGTATCTAGATCTCTGTAATAAAATGGTTTTTTACCATCTTTATGGTCAACGTTAAAAGGTCCCACACTTATCATATGGCGAAGAAAAGTATTTTTAAAAGCCTTCGTATCGACGTCATCGTCGTCAAACTCGCAGAATATACCCGGTATTTTGAGAACATTGCCATATAACATCTCCGCAGGGCTAAGCTCCGTATCCAAAATTAGACGGGTCCTCAAGCCCAGCAGAACAGATGGTAAAGTGTCAAGCCATTCGCCACTCGACTGCCTGCATCTAAGTGCATTTTTAAGGTCTCTATGAAATCTTTCGACCATTCCGTTCGAGGCCGGATGATATGGAGTAGTGCGTATGCGCTCAATACCAAAGCTCTACACACGTATTGAAAAAGATCCTTCTCGAACTGCGCTCCCTGGTCTGTTGTGACAATAGACGGTGCGCCAAAACGACATACCCAATGATCAACGAAAGCCTGCGCGACAGTCGTGGACTCAATGTCTTTTAAAGGAATGGCTTCAGGCCAACGCGAAAAACGATCGATCATTGTCAATAAATATTTATAGCCGCGAACCTCGGGTAAGGGACCGACTAAGTCAATATGAATGTGTTGAAAACGCGCATCCGGTGCAGCGAAGTGCATCGGCTGCGGTCTATTGTGTCTAGTTATCTTGGATTGCTGGCAATCCACACAAGCCTTACAAAAGAGAGCGATATTAGAGGACATGTTGGACCAGATATAGAATTTACGTATGAGCTTCTCTGTAATTTTAGCACTCGGATGTGCCAGACTATAAAAATTCTCGAAAATCAGCGGACGCAGGCTCAGAGGGACGAACGGTCGAATACGCTCGCCGGTGAGCTCAGCGGAAATTTTCACGTTCGATGGTTTCCAAATGATACGCCACAATTTAAAATTACATGTAGACGGATCTGTCTTAATATTTTTTAACTCGTCGTCGTGTGCTTGCGCAAAAGCCAATTGCTTTAACGAAATAGTAGTGGGCATATTGATTAAATCTATGTGTCTCTCGATGCCAATGCTGGCTATGGAAGTTCCCGGCGCCTCAGCTGTTTCCTCTTCGAGACGAGACATTGCATCGGCAACCGCATTCTCCGGACCCGGCAGATAAATAATTTCCATATCAAATTGACACAAATACTCTACGTGTCGTCTTCGCCTAGGCGCAAAGGTTTCATGAGATTGAGTGAGTGCGTAAGCCAACGGCTTATGATCCGTACACACGGTAAATTTAACCGATTCCAAATAATACGCGAAATGTTTCACAGCCTCGACAATCGCGAGAAGTTCCCTGTCATACGTCGCGTAACTGCGCTGCGCGCTATCGAATTTTCGCGAGAAGAATGCCAGGGGCTTCCAAAGATTATCGTCAAATTGTTCCAAAACTGCTCCCATCGCGTAGTCCGAGGCGTCCGTACAAACGCGCAGCTGCGCATCAACGCGAGGAAAAGCCAAATAAGCGGCGTTCGCCAAAGCCATTTTCAGTTTCTCAAAAGAAGTCGTAGCCGTCTCACTCCATTGCAAGAGAGTTTTATCTTTGCGTTTTTGTGAAGTTAACATTTTACTAATTTTTAACTCGAGTTGTAAATGAGCAACGTTGGGGAGACAATGATGATAGAAATTCATCATCCCCAAAAACCGACGTAGTTGCTCGACCGTGATGGGCTTTGGAAAATTACAAATCTTTTCAATTTTATCCGGTAACGGCTTATAACCATGTTTATTAATTAAAAAACCTAAAAACTCGACTTCAGGCTCGGTGAACACACACTTATTCAGATTAAGCTGCAGCGCAGCTTCTTTAAGACGCTCAAAAACTATTTTCACGTGTTCGCGATGTGACGCTCTGTCTGGAGAAGCAACGAGAATATCGTCGATATACATAAGCGAACGGCAAATCCCCGAGGGCCGCGTCCGCGTAGCGCTGGAAGGTTTGCGCCGCGTTACGCATTCCGAAGCTCATAACGTTAAAATGAAATAGTCCAAAAGGAGTAATTAATGCAGTCTTAGGTCTGCCCTCGAGACGAACTGGAATCTGATTATATGCCTTCTCTAAATCTAGAGTAGTGAATACTGTAGAGCTATGCAAAATTGACGCGAAGTCCTGCAGACGCTTAACGGGATAGCGATCGGGAACCGTGATATTATTTAGTTTTCTATAGTCTCCGCAAACGCGCCACGTACCGTCTTTTTTTGTTACAAGATGAATAGGCGATGCCCACTGACTATCCGACGGTTCAGCGAGACCTTTATCTACCAAGTCTTTAAAATATGCCTGTGCGGCTTCAAGCTTCTCTGGGTTCAATCTACGATGCTTCTCCGCTACAGGAGGACCGTTCGTCACAATCGAATGAAATACATTCATCTCCTTCAGGGGTTTTCTCTGTTTTGCGTCATAAAGCATCGGGTATTCGAGTAATAAATCTCTATATTTTTGATCAGATGACAAAAAACATAAGGAAAAATTTGTAGTATTTACCACTTCACCGATAGCAAAAACCGAACTATCTGAGCGAAGTAAAGAACCGTTAAACAAGTCAATTAATAACTTTAATGTATAAACAAAATCTGCGCCCAAAATGGGATATGGAACCTGCGTAACAATAAAATTCCATTTAAATGGTTTAGTCTCGTTAAATTTCAACAGCATCTCGACTGAGCCATACGTGCTCAGCGGTGACATGTCTGCCGAAAACAATCGTAAATTCGTCGATTCTGAAATCTTTGCCAATTCCCTCGGAATAACCGACACTTCCGCCCCAGAGTCGATAAGCCAACTCAAATCGCTCTGCTTATCGTAAACGTATAGACGCGGAGAAATAACTGAACATAAAGGGGTTTCGGTGATGGAAGTACCCGAGTCAATCGACCCCACGACTGAGTCGGGTATAACTAGTTTTTTGAATCATCCGGGTTATGCTCCTTCCATTTACAATTTGACTCTGGTGGGCATTTCATTGCCTTCTCTTTATACTTAGTGTGATAAAAACAATAAGGACTAGACGACTCTCTACGTGACTGTTTAGTACTTGGTTTCGCCAACTGAGCGATACTACGCGACATCTCTCTGAACGTTTCTCTCATTTCCAAAACAAAACTTTCAAACGCCGAATCTTGCCTGTTACTATGCTCGACCGCGACGACTCTGTCTACACCAATCTTATGAATCATCTTGCTAGAGTTTTGTAGTTGATAAAAAACTTCGTTCGCGCGCGCTACGACAGATCTCTCATTCTCATTACTGATAACTGCATCGAGATGCACAGCTATTAGTGGTGGAAGTTTGAGCTTCCAAAATTGAAGAATTGCATTTCTGTCGAGAAAAAAAACAACCTGCGCCGCACAACGCATCCAAAAATTCAGAAGGGCGTTTATTATTATTCATCGGTTCCGCCAGAGCCTCATAAAACCTATTCATAAGCGATTTGGGGTGTTCAATGTATTTTCGCACTAAAATATTCTTCAACGCTTCATATCTATTATCTTTAGGCAAATTTCTTGTGGAAACTGCCAACTCTGCTATGATATCGCTTCCGAGCGAAGTGATCGTATAATGAAACTTTTCCCTATCAGAGGTAATTCCTAATGAATTAAATTTCTCCTCGATCTCTTCTATCCATAGCTCTGGCATATTTTTCCAGAAGGTTGGAAAATGCGAAAATTTCTTCGCCGTCAATAAAGGAACCGATGGGGTAGACGAACTCGCAAAAGTACCTGCGGCCGATGTAGACTGCTCTCGCGCAGGCAAATTCGCGGGATCAAACGAGTCAAACGCGCAAACTGCCGGGCTGGAATTAGCGATCTGAGCGTACACCGTAGACGATGTCGTGCTATTATTATGATTATTCTCCGTTACACCAAGCAAATCGATATGATTATTAATCCTGACCGTGTCAGCCGTACCGTTTTTTAGATCGGTCTGTCGAGACGTACCGCTGCTAGAACCCGAACGCAAATCTCTCACATTTTCAGTGAGAAGTTTAATAGATTCTGTAAGTTCTTTAAGTGAAAAACTATCACTCGATGCACCGACCGCCTCAATAGGTCCAGGCTGTGCAGAGCCGAAATGCTCTAGTAACAGCTGGAGACGCGAGTCGTCAGCTACTCGAGAGGGCTCGCCACCATGTCCAAAATTGGAACCGTCCGCCATCGTGCGGAGGAGGAGAAAGTTCACACTCAAACCCGAAATTAAAATCACTTGTGCAAACCCAACTGACTCAAAATTATGACGAGATGTAGCCTCAAAATCGAAAAAATAAAAGGGGAAAATAGAAAAGGTCTTCGTGAATGAAAATGAATGTTTAGGGAATGAAATGAGATGAGATGAAATAATGAAACGGCCTGGAAAAAGCGATCACGGCCGCAATCACAAGAATGTGACAATGAAATGTAACAGAAACTAATTATCAAACAATAAGTTGCAAATCGTAAACCACAAACCAAACTATTGTATTTTGAATTGTGAGACTCGCCAGAATTCGCACACTCGGGTAATTACTCCACACTCAGACACTCAAATAATGTTCACCTCTACAAGAGAGAACACTAAACGTAACCCACTCTTCGCTGACTCTATCGCGTACAATTCGATCCTTCTCAAAAACGGCAAAAGCATCAAACGAGCCAGATTATACACAGTGACGGAAAAATCCGACAAATACTGGAAAACTAACGTCAAAACGTCGTCGCAACAGTCAAGCGTAAAAAGTCTTCCTGAAGAAAAATCGATCGATCACTGAGATCAATGATTGTAAAAAAAAAAAAAAAAAAAAAATGAATTGAGTCACAGAAAAGAAGCTCTAATCGTGAGGATATTCAAAAAATAACACTAAATTGCGTTATTATAAACAAAATTCAACAAAAACGCGAGAAGCACTAGTATGCTATGACTCGCTTAGTCAGTAAAATTAACAATGTGCACTTTAAAAATTATATTAAACTAGGGGGGCTTCGCCCCCCTGCTCGCTCCGCTCACCAACCCCCTTTTTTCGAAATAAAAGTAGAAATTTAGTTATTGAAATAAATTTTATTATATGAATAATAGGTATTAAAAAAATTATTCGTCACTTGTTGCTTGGAGGAAAAACCAAGGTCTACCATTTGTTAAATCCACACTACCGTGCATATTTACCAGGAAGATATATACAATTTAATATTCTTAATAAAACCATGACATGGGATAATTTTATATTTGATTGGAGTGAATATTGAATAAAAATATAATATTAAATAAATTTGAATAATTTTGATATGGAGGTAAAATAAGAATAAGTTGTTGTCACCCATTTGTTTAATTCACAAAACACCTTGCACATTTGCTTGGAGGCAAGAAAATACAAGATCACCTATTTGATTAACTCACAGAAACTTGTGCATTTGCTTGGAGGTAAAAAATACAAGGTCACCCTTTTCTTTAACCCACAACACCTTGCACATTTTCTTAAAGACAAAAATACAAGGTTTCCCATTTGTTGAACCCACAACACCTTGCACATGTGCTTAGAGACAAAAATACAAGGTTTCCCATTTGTTTAACGCACAACACCTTGCACATTTTGTTGGAGGCCAAAATACAAGGTTTCCCATTTGTTTAACCCACAACACCTTGCACATTTGCGTGGAGGCAAGAAAATACAAGATCACCCTTTTCTTTAACCCACGACACCTTGCACATTTTCTTAAAGGCAAAAATACAAGGTTTCCCATTTGTTAAACCCACAACACCTTGCACATGTTCTTAGAGCCGAAAATACAAGGTTTCCCATTTGTTTAACCCACAACACCTTGCACATGTTCTTAGAGGCAAAAATACAAGGTTTCCCATTTGTTTAACGCACAACACCTTGCACATGTTCTTAGAGGCAAAAATACAAGGTTTCCCATTTGTTTAACCCACAACACCTTGCACATTGGCTTAGAGGCAAGAAAATACAAGGTCACCCATTTGATTAACCCATATACAAGGTCTCCCATTTGTTTAGCCCACAACACCTTGCACATGTTCTTAGAGGCAAATATACAAGGTTTCCCATTTGTTTAACCCACAACACCTTGCACATGTTCTTAGAGGCAAAAATACAAGGTTTCCCATTTGTTTAACCCACAACACCTTGCACATTTGCTCGGAGGCAAGAAAATACAAGGTCACCCATTTGATTAACCCATATACAAGGTCTCCCATTTGTTTAACCCACAACACCTTGCACATTTTGTTGGAGGTAAAAATACAACTATTCAATCCACAATACCTAGTACCTTTGCATAGTGAATAAATATAATTATTGAATAAATTTCGAACGATCTTGATCAGCAAACAATATAAGAATAGGTTTTTTTGGGTATCCGCACTAATAATCACTTTACCGATTGGCCTGGAGGAAAAAGTACAAGGTCTCCCATTTGTTTAACCCATAACACCTTGCATATTTCTGAACAGGCGGCAGCAGCGGCGATATGTTTTTATAATATAGAGAGATAACCCATAACACCTTGCATATTTCTGAACAGGCGGCAGCAGCGGCGATATGTTTTTATAATATTGAGAGATTATGCCGAATTGGCTACTCGAGTTTTTTATTGGAGTGTGATAAGTGAAAAGCACCGTATACAAGTCGCAACGGAAGGCCGGTCGAAAGAGCGCGGCTGCGTACTTTTGCACTTCACACTGGGGCAATGAGTCGAATTGACTTTGCCTATGTCAATCAATTAAGGATTTATAAAAAATAATTGAGCCAACAAAGGGCTAATAATCGTGACTGCAGTCTGTTAGTTAAATGTATGCACGAAATTATTTACTCGCGTTGAGCAAAAATAATTTAAAAGTAGTACGTGCATGTAAAGAAAAACTCTGCTCGCATTGAACAGTGTATGAGGCTATGTGCCTGTATAAAGTCGTCTGCTAAAGTGTAGCAGAACGAGTAAGCATGTAGCTGGCCAGATACCAATACTATAGGTACACCGACTATGTATTTACAGGTTGCGGATAAATCATGAATTACATGAACACCAAATCAGGCGACTGTTCGAACGTGTCGACTCGAACGAACGAAGCCTGTTACGACGCGTGACGAAAACAAAGAATGCTCACTCAGAAGAACGAGATCCGATATTATTGTTCTTGCTCGCATGATGCTATTGCTTAAAAGTAAGAAAATTCTAGATTTACCCGCGAACACTAAAGATCTTCATAAATACCGTAAACAATGCCTACACGCGTCAAGGTGTATTTCACCTTCAAGACCCACTCAGCATACCACGCTCGAAAATTCAAAACTATGTACGGCGGAAATATCCCTCGCACACACGATTTCCGGCGAGTTCACAAAACTTCAACTTTCGAAGTTTCGAGAGAAAGACGGCGCCGATCCGAAAATCATGACTCGAAATTTTTCGAAAATCACCCCGCCGCGACCGAATTTTAATGCGCTTATTAATCACAATTGCACAAAATAAAATCCGTGTAAACGTAACTCAATGCTTAGAATCATAAAGCGAATTACCGCATCATCACATAGCCCAACAACTCGACTAAAGTCGTAAATTCAATATTGAAACTACATGAGATGAGAATAATTGCAAAAAAAAAAAAAACTGCGCCGCAATGGCGACATTTATACATTGAGTTTCGTCACACTTCGTATAAAAGATTAGTTACAATAATAAAAAAAAAAAAGTATATGCGTGATGCAGCCGAGGAGAATATCAAAAACGCTTACGGATTCGCAAGAAGTCGAAAATTCTTCGGACCAGAATCAGCAGCCATGTCACCGATTTGCCGTTGAAACTCTTCGAAAATTCAAAAATGCCGTTGGACCGACACAGTGATGAAGGAGAGGCTCGCCGTTGAAACTCCAAAATGGACGCCAAAAGAACGTCGCTACCCAGACGGCCGTTGAAACAGCGATGAGGTGAAGAAACCGCTCGTCGTCGCAACGTCGGGCCCAAATTCCAAAATGGCAAGACTCACTGTCTCGCGGCCAAGTTCGCTTCACACGTACGGCACGCGCGACAACAAAATTGACAAAGCAAAAATATAACGGCGAAAGTCGCCACAAAATCACATCGACGAGCTAATGATCGGCTCCGCACACACTTTAAAATTCACTTAATATGTGCTAGTGGTTGTTAATATCACAAAATGTCGCCGGTTGCAATGCCACTGAGGTGATGAGATTCTGCCGCTGGCTGCTGATGCCGCTACAAACAACAAACCCGCCGAGAGCACGCTGACGAAAGCTAATCTCCAACGTAAATCGGAGCACACGAGCTGCTCAATTTGCTCCACAAATGATGTTCAAAAAAAACCTCGTTTGCTGCTGCTGTTGTAACGATGCTCCTCCAAGCTGTGCTGCTGTTGCTGATGAAGATGGCAAAAACTTGGAAAAAACTATCACAGCTGCTGCTGCTTATAAAACGGCGAACTAACCCCGCGAGCGCCGAAAAAAAAAAAAAAAACGTTAACGCACACGCAGCTCCGTACTGCAGCTCGAACGCAGCGAGAATGAGTCCGCACGTGCCGTGTCCCTGCACGTGCCGAGTCCACCGGTGCTACTCAAAATGGCCGCCGCTGAGCGCGCGCAAAAACGAAACTCGCCAAGTCCGACCAGCAAAAATTCAAAATTTAAATATTTTCTTCTTCTCTCTTCCCTGGTGAAAATCACTTTTTTAATTTCTTGAAAAGCGTCAGATCACCAGTATGGAGATATTAAATGTGTTGGTGCAGTTGTGCCTCGGTGTAAGGTGACTCGTCTGTTACCCTGCTCCAAGTCAGAGGCTCGCCGACGCTCCATACATCGTCGGCTCGATGGCGCGTTCGCTGCAAATGATCTTCTGCAGGGAATGGGAGAGAGAGTAGGAAAAATGATTCTTGACTCGTGATTAACTAAAGATAATTATGGATTTATTAAGGTCGGACTGGCTGTGCTCGTCACTGCGAGCTACAAGTGACTACTGTAGACTATCAATCTCTCGCCACATACGGCGAGTTATACCGACGCGCGTTCGGTGCGCGCTGACTTGGGAGGGGAAGCGAGGGGCCGACGCCACAACGCTCGATACGCTACTTATAGTCATATAGCGGTCATTGTGCTGTTTGTTTACTTCTTACATGGCGCACTCAGCACGGCTATACGCGACTATATATACACATACAGTCGTGTACAGAGAGAGACATGCTTGCGATCTCACAGACGAGGTTTAAGCATTGAACCGTCAAATCTTGATAGATTGTAGGTTATTTATCTTGTTTCAAGTTTTAATACACGTTGAATCGTAATTCGTACAGCCTGTGCTAACATCACGGTGAATTCACTAGCCTGCAGAAAAGTTTTATAATTCATCATGAAATGTATCAAATTGCGGTGGCATTAGCTAACTCCAGATGAAAAGACGCACGGAGATTAGGTTATTTTCAAAACCTAGTTCTTGAGGTCTCCAAAATAAGAAGTTGGACT
Source organism: Trichogramma dendrolimi (assembly GCA_034770305.1). Taxonomy (NCBI): domain Eukaryota; kingdom Metazoa; phylum Arthropoda; class Insecta; order Hymenoptera; family Trichogrammatidae; genus Trichogramma; species Trichogramma dendrolimi. Next base: position 31,926 of record JAPMIB010000037.1, on the reverse strand, counting down.
TAGCAAGGTTTGTTAACACACTCTTGTCACTTTTACACTTTACAAAATATTGAAGAACTTGTCATTTACACAATAATGTGATATTTTTCAGATATTTGAGTCTTGCTGCATTTTTTAAATCTTGGGTAGATATTGTTGATCATAACCAAACTATAACGAAGAAGGATCTTTCTCTACACTTTTTATGACAAAAGAGTCTTTGATGTATAAAAGAATTCCCATAAACAGCAATTTTGGATACTGAGTCTCAAGTTGGATATTGCTGGAAATTTAATATTTACTGACTCTCTGGATAAGACCAGAGTGTGGAATACCACACTGGTGCGCGGTCATACTGTTCACAAAGATATTATTCGAAGAAGAGAAAGAAGTAAAACAATAGTATGGTGTTTTCAAGTCATCAATAAAAATATGATTGTTATTGATGACTCCAGAGGAATGATCAGTACCTATGATCCAAACAAGAGAAGATTTAAAAAACATGACTATGATTACCATAACAGTCATAGAGCAGATATTCTTGCCTTAACTATGACAATTGACAAAAATATAATTTATTGTGCTGGAATGGGTTCTGCAATTCAAACATTTCAAAAAGTAACTGCAAAATCATTGGGAAAAGGTGAATGTGTGAGAAATATTGAAGAAAGAGTTGAAATTTATGATGTGCGAGCTCTTGCTATTGTAGATATTAAATTGTATTCTGATGGCGTGGGTGGCTAGTTGGGTCAATCAAACTGCTCACCTAAAACAATGGTCCATTCAATGGTGAAAAATTTCTCAATAAATCCTGGTATGATTTATCAATTAAAAGAAACACCAGTTAATATTTTACAACTCAGAACCAAAGATGAAAAAAATATTGTATCTAGTGCTATTACAAAAGATTCAAAATTAATCATTTATCCTACCCATAATTGCATAAGGGTATATACCTTTGATGATATAGACAAAAAATCAGTTCAGACCATAAACCAAGTAACTTGCAGTAATGATGGAAAACGAAACCTGGTATCAGCTTATTAAGTTGGTGGTGAATATTCTCTTAGTTTTCAAGATATCTTTCAAGTCAAAAACAAAAAGTGTGAAAATCTTTGACCTTATTTCTCATTCATCAGGCAATAACTATTTAGTAATATCTGGTGTTAATAGTTACATAGCAATTTATAAATTGCCAAAAATATTTAAACTCAGTATTTTTAAAGACATGGTCTCTTCCTTTGAACAGTTTTGCAATTGCAGTAAAGGCAGTGCTAAAAACTATCATTTTTGTTGTTCTTTACGCTGGTCAAAAGTTTTCAAAATACAGTATACTACACCAAAAAGTTACTGTTTTTTCAAATAATTTGCAAGGTAGATTATCAAATCAGTGGTTAATCAAGCGCTTTCCAATCACGCACATACATTTTTTTAAGGCTAATAAAAATGCAATGAAATTTCATGATCGTGACACAGTAGCCATAAAGAATAAAGTCAGTGATCTTCCAAATGCTAATACAAATATTCATAAACTAGAGAGAGTTGTCAAAGAAGAAAGAACTTGGTCCGATTCGAATTCAAAATATGCTGGTTGTAAAAAAGATGAGGTATGTAACTAATTTGTTTATAATCACAATCTTTCATTGGATGTCTGATATTTAGAATAATTGACATGTATGACCATACAAGTGAAGCAATGTTGGAAAGTGACGAGTACGCGAAGCTATATATCTTACATTAAGAAGTTTAGTCGAACTTTGTAATAAAGTCGTGTCCTTGCTTGTCGAGTAACAAACCCGAATACGTGTGTTATGCCCCGACGGCTTGACACGATATTTCCTTACGCGACACTATTCGATAGATAATGCAGATGCGTCGAAAAGGCAAGTAAGATATCACGTGCTGGGTTCAAATCTCGATAAACGCGATGAATCGCAAAGAAGCCGATACGCGATACGATTGTCGTTGCAATAAAGTAATAAATTGAAGAGAAGGTCCGACGTTGCCTCGACTCCGAAAAGGAGGTCTTACGTCGGGAGAGCCTATCCTAGGATATGCTCCGCTCGTTCGAAAAGGCGGCCGTGTATACGACTTGCGTCGATGCAATGACACACCCGGTTGGTGCTCCGTAAGAGCGACTGCTTCTTCTCGACACGCACTAACTCGTGCCGAAGATCAAGAGGACATCCGCCCAAGTTGATGTTCGAACACGGGGTCGATTGTGAGATAAGATAGGCGAGAAAATCGGCACGTACGCGTCAGTGTTCCGCCCCGGGATATTCTCCCGTGAACGATACAAGGACGGCAGGTGACTGTGATTTTCGGCGTTCGATAGACTAAGTCCCTTTTTGCTCAAGAAGACTAAGTCCAATTGTAGCAACAGAGACTAAGTCCCTTTTATAGCGCTGGAGGCTATGTTCAATAAATCGAGAATAGACTAAGTCCTTTATTCATCGATTATTTCAAAGTTGTTTTTTTTGACTCTCTGTAAATCAGACTAACACCGGGATATTCTCCCGTGTATCAGACTAAGTCCGAGAAACCAAAAAGTTGCAGGCAGAGTTGCGAGCGGTGTTGCTTGGCAGCGAGCTGCTGAGCGAATCATACTCGGCTCCGAATTCGAGCTCCTTTTATACCCGCGGCAGCAAGTAGTGAAAGAAGGGAGAAGCGAGAGACGCGCCGCCACCGGTTGATCAGGCCGTTGGAGCTGCGTGAGTAAGAAAGAGAGAGATATAGACGGTCAATCAGCGCGCTAGGAAGCGGAAAGATTTTTAACTCGTTATCTGCTAAAATGCAAGCGTGAACGGGATCGCAGGGCCTTGCTTTTATCTCTGTCATTATACAAAAACATACAAGCGCGAACGAGATCGCAGATCCTTGCCTTTATCCTTATCGTAGAGTCTTGCCCTTGCCCTTATTTTCATGCAAAAACATACAAGCGCGAACGAGATCGCAGAGCCTTGTTTTACTTTTATCATCATGTCCCGTGAATGCGAGCGCGAATGGGATCGCAGAGCCTTGCCTTTATCTTTGTACCTTCTTACTCTTATTTTTATAGACAGGCATAAACAAGATCGTGAGGCTTTGATTATGATATCGCGCGGTCTCTTTTACCGGCTTACTGCGTGAAGGTCCGACAGATGGCGCCACTTCTTTTTGGCGATGCGAAGGCCTGGGCCTTTACACGTGTGGCACCGGAGCGAGACAAGCGCGCGCAAGATAGATAAAATACACGACGTTAAACGAACGTTACAAAGACACAAGCGCTGAGAGCTGCTGCCTCGTTTCGCATTCCGCGTTGGAAGGGTTGAGTAGTAAGCACTCGCTGCGCTCGTCGTAACACGCACGGCACGATCCTACGTTCGTTGCTTCTGGTCCACGATTCTTGCTTCGTTCGCGCGCTATTACGTTGTGTGTGTTCATTCGCCATTGTATCTGCAAAAAGTCCACTTCAAAATCTGTCTCAGTCTCATTTACTCCTCAAGTTCCTCAAGTTCAATAGTACAGAGTCAGACCACATATTTTATTTATTTTGGACAACCTGCAAACCAAGAGTATAATTTCTTTTATATATTATATTATTATAATATAAAAAGCGGAATTTGCACGGGAGTCAAAAGTTTTAATAGTTTGAGAATCTTAGTGTCTACAGCGAGAGGTTAAGTGTGTGTATGTGAATGTGTACGTTACACGTTTGTTCTTAAAAATTTTAAAGTTTCTGAGTTCTAACAAAATTTTTTTGCAAACTTTTAGCTCATGCAATAAATTTTTTAAAGTCTATAGAACTCGAGAGTAGTAGTGTGCACGTGTTTCATTGTTTCACATCATATACGACATGAAATCATCACGGGACTGTCAATTGTTTTACAGGTCGATTCGAACTCACTTTCTCGTCTTGATTTTATCAAGCCAGGCACACTATTCGTTTTGATTAATAAAAGAGCTCTCGCTGACGAGTTTGAAGCAGAATTCCAGTTTAAACCTCGCCCAAAAAGATCAACTGACGTAAGTTTTTTTTTAATTTCTTTTGTTTCGATACATATATCATACATATAATGTTGTGGCTATTCGTTCGTACTCTATCTCGAAACCAACTTCACAGTAAGAACGTAGAATCTTTTTTCATTTTTATTATCGACCTATTTCATGAAGTCATCATAAAGTTCATGAAATACGTTGAATCTATAATTCTAACGATTTAGTATTTCGGTATAAGTACGTTGTATAGCTCAGTAAATCAGCTGAACCCGCTCGTTCTTTTTTTATGCTAGCTTAGACCGTCACTCTGAGTTCACCAATTCGGACTATTAATTCATTCGATTCACAAGAACCCTCGCGTGGGTCGCCATAAATTGAGGTGAAAAAAAAACGATTATGTGTGTATAGATATTTCACGCGAGTACGCGTATCTAAGTATGTAATAATATACATAGACGAGCTGCCATATAGCTAGGCACAGGTCAAGCGGAAGGCAGTAGCAACAAGCGCATCGCATAACACCATCTTCGGACTTCGATATACATAAAGTCGCGCGTCGAGAGCTCGACACGGCATAGCAACAACGACGATAGCCGCGCGTGGGAGGAATAAAGAGACTCTAGTCGGCGTTTAGTCGCAGTGCGTTCATTTTGCGCGCGTGTGAGACACGAAAACAACGTCACATAAATATGTACACACATTAGCAAGCAGCTTCGAGAGCTCGCTAGCGATATTAGGTGTACCTGCAAAAAAACTTCGCGACACACAGATGCTGCAGTTTGTCTTTTCTCGCGCACGTATAAAATGACCACGTTCAAATTGGCCGTCGCCGTAGTCCCGAGCCACCAAAATGTCCTTTCTCCTCGCTTGTCCTGCGACCATAGCTCGCTACAATCATCAAACTACACCAATTTTTCTTAATTTGTTTCGCCTTTTATTTTTATACATGCTTTTTTTCAATGACTGCGTACGTTCATGAACGTCCAGTCGCGATCGGCAAATCGTCGAGCTGCATTAACCTTCGCGTCTCGATTGTTCTCAAATCGTGTTCGATCGTGCGTTCTACAAGATAAGCGTTAATTTCAAATCTAGCCAATGGTGTGAAGATATGACTAAAAAATCGAATGAGTGTGTGCGCGACAAGTCACATAACGTCAGGCATCAACGTGTAATTTCCCCAGTTGCAGTCGTCTTTGTCAACGCCTCGCGTAATTTCAAACCTGGTCGTCATCCGCTTACGTCGAAATCACCGTGGTTATTTCGTGATTATTTATCTCGGTCGCGGGAAATTCTCGTTGAATTCTCTGTCATCAAAAAATGCGTGGACCTGTCTCCACTCATCTTTGTCGTCGTTGTCGTGCTTACCCGCAATTTAGCGTCTCGGGACTATTCTTGTCGAAGTCGTCGCCGTTTCGCGTAGTACTTTACCCAAGTGCGGCCTTTTTTCCGTAGTATCGGGTGACGCGTATTCCTCGTCGCAATTGTCGTCGTCGTCGTTTCGTGTAATTTTTACCGGGCGGCAAATGATTTTCGTCGCAGTGTTTGTGTCTCGCGTAATGTTTGTCTGATCAATTTTTTCACGAAATGACTTGGGACGAATCTCATATTCTAATGTTTGGCTATGATTATGTACAGAAATGAGATGATTTTTTAGGTTTTGCTTGAATCTAAAAGTTTTGTTACAAATTTGACAATCATACAGATTGAACCTATAAAGTTTAGTATTAGTGTAAAGATTTAGTTGGGCTTTTGCTTTATAAGTTTCCTGACTCATTTTTTACTTATTCACCGATTCCGTTTCAACATTTTTATCAAAAATTTTTAGCTGCTCATTTTCGGCAACTGAGAAACTGGAGTTTAATTAACAATTTTGATCGTAATCAAACGCTTTTTTATCAAAACCTTTAGACTTTTTTTATTTGTGTAACATAATTGATTTTCGTTTTCTCTTTGTATATGAGGTTCGTAAATATGATTTTCGGATACGTAGATGAAGGTAGATTTAGACATTAGTTTAAGTTTGACATCTTTACACTGAAAATCAATTGATATCCTTTCATTCGTGTCATGTGTCCGAATTTCTTTTTCTCCTTTTACAATTGGTTGACAACTTATATTTTTGGATTTGTTGACTAATGTTGAATGAGATTTTAAATCAAGTTTAACGTCTTTGCATAGTATCGCATGACGCGTATCCTCTTCGTAATTGTCGTCGTCGTCGTTTCGTGTAATTTTTACCGCGTGGCAATTGATTTTCGTCGTAGTCGTTGTGTCTCACGTAACGTTTGTCTGAATTATAATTTTCACGCAATTTCTCGTCTCTGATGCGTTTTGTCCTCTACCTAGCGGTCTTACTGAAATTTATATTCTCGTCGTAATTTTTCCGCTTTTTTCCGCATAAAAAAAGAAAAAAATTTACCGGCAGGGTCGAATTGGTTTCGTACAAAGTATGTGATAACTTTAGTTACTTTCGGTAGCATATTGATGCATAAAAAAACTACGAACCATTGGTCGTTTTGATTACTTCGGCTTGTATAAATATAAAAATACTTAGATCTGTATATTTAATTATGTAAAACCTGTCTGATCTGAGCCAATTTAGTTTATTAGATTTGTCTATTCAATTGTTAAAATGATACAAGTGCTAAGTCGATATGGTTACTTCATTTACCTAGATTTATTCGAATTTGCATATTTAATAAAGAAAATATGAGCTGGGCGTATTGAGTTATTGGATTTTGCATATGTAATTATTAAAAAATTATTCAAGTACAAAGTAATAGAAAGTAACTGCGAGTTTAAGGCGCTATTATTTCGTCCGTATTTTCACGTATATACTGTGAAGCTGGTTGGCTGATGAATTAAAATCATTATTAATAATAAACGAATAAAAATATTCGTTATAGGTCGAAATGTTCATATGTCAATTTTGTGAGTTCCAAACTGAGCTCTTCAAAAATTTCTCGTCTCACCGTATTTTACATTACAATATAACAAAAAACATTAATTGCGGTTATGAAGGATGTAAGAAAATGTTTGGCCAAGAGCCACATCTCAAAGTTCATTTAATTAGAAATCATGGAATTTCTTTGAAAGATAATAGTTTAACCCATAGTAAAGATTGTTCGGACGAGCGAGGAAAATTCATATGTACTGTCGAACTCTGTAAAAAAGAGCATAATAGTTTCCAAACTCTGATAATTCATCTCAAAGAGCATATTCGTGATCAGGAGCTCATAACTTGCCCATATCGCGATTACGACAAACAATATTCAGTACTGTCATCCTTCACGGGTCATCTCACTAAAAAACATAAAAATCGGACTCCTGATACAGAGAAAGATTTGAGCGCCGAAGATAATTGCAACAAAGTTGATGTTTCCTATGGCATGAATATCGAGCAAGCTGATACCCATGCCATACATGATGTCCCTAGTACCGCAGATGATTTATCAGGCACCACAGATGATTCAGCAGACAGTTCCAATTTATCGATCGATCTATTTCATACCAATATAGCCCAACTATACCTGAAATTAGAATCCGAATTTTTGGTTCCAAATTCCACTATTCAGCATATAGTAACAGCTAATAATGCAATTGATGAACAGAGATTAGACATTTTGAAAAGTCGATTGTTCGAAAGGTTAGAAAAAGAAAATGTCCAATTAGACTTGATACATAAAATAATGAGTATAATGAATGAAGTGGATCCTATACCATTAACCAATAAACTATTTGGTACTGTATATAAACGGAAAAAATTTTACAAGACTCACTTTAAGTTCGTTGAACCTGTACCTTTGACAATTGATAAAAAAAGAAAACCTTTTTTACATATGTACCAATTATTGAAACACTAACAAATATGCTTCAAGATAAGTTCCTCTTTGATCAACTTGATAAAAAGACAAGGTTAGAATTTATTTATACACCTATTTGATTTATTATTTTTCTGTAGTTAATTTTCAAATTAAATGACACTGCCGGAACAGTCGCGACCAGAACAAAAACGCTCTAAATAGAAATTAGTGAAAATCCAGTAAAATATACTATATTGAATCTTGAGGGAGATGAGTCCACACTGAGTATATGAAACCAATGGAAATACTCCTTAATAATTTTTACTTGTTTATTTCATAATGTTGCATATTTTCCTATTTCAAATTATTTTTCTTATATTTCAGTCTGCGCTAATTTCATGAAGCAATATGGTATATTTCATTAGATATTTATCAATTTTTATTTTGAAAATTTTTCAGTGTACGTTTTAAACGTCTAGAATACGAGTATCCACGATTGTAACCTCGGGTAAATAATGTAAATTTCTTAGTCGTTTGTACAATGTCGTGTGGATTCAAAAATGTTGACCAAAGTTACAACTCTGTCGATTCTTGCTTAAAATAATTTTACAAAAGTAAAAAGCATCAACTCTAATCACTTTCATGAAATGTAAAAATACGTTTCTAATGACTTGAAAATTGCTATTATAAATATTTTAAAATTTGTTTGCTTCCATTTTATGCACCAAAGAGGTGAGAAAGATGATTTTTACAAATTTTTATTAACAATTTTGAATATCGAAAGATTTATGTAGGCCTCTGACATTCTCTCTTATTTTATTTTTTTCAGTTCGTCTAAACAAGATGATCATTTTTTACGTGACTTCACTGATGGTCTTGTATTTAAAACGAACAAATTTTTTTTAAGTAACCCCCAAGCACTGCAAATAATTCTTTATCAAGATGCATTCGAGATTGTGAACCCAATTGGCTCAGCAAAAACAAAGCATAAATTAATAGGTGTATATATGACTTTAGGAAATATTCCAGCATGGTTAAGAACTCACGTAAATACTATAAAGTTACTTGCCCTGTGCAAGGAAAAAGAATTTTCCCACCAAAAAGTCTATGGAAAAATTGTGGAAGATATTAAAAAACTAGAAACTGATGGTATATATATAAATGGGAAATGTATCAAAGGTGGACTCGTTTTTATTGCGGGAGACAATCTTGGGCACCACTCATTAGGTGGATTCGTTGAAAATTTTTCAACTTCTAAGTATTTCTGTCGATTTTGTACAGTTAGTAGAATCGAATTTTATTCAGATGACAGTAGGGGAAGGTGGGGCACGGGCTGTCAGTCGGACATGTATGTCATCTCAATTTATAACTAAAAAAAATCATTTTCAGCATCAAATTTTACATGTAGAAACTGAAAATGTCAAAAACTATCAATGTCAGGCAAAATTGGCATAAAAAAATTTAATTTTCGTAAAAATTAATGAGGTTCAAACTATGGTATGCTTAAATAGCTCGGAGCACTTTTGTCGTACATCCGAGACTTTTCGGTTTAGATGTTTTTTTAAATCAAAGTAAATCCAACTTGTAGTTGAAGCTAAAAGCAACAATTTACCGTATTGCGAAATTAAAATATTGTTGTTTCTAATTAAGATATTCATGTTTTAAAAAAGGCTTCTTATGGGGCATGTGTGGCACTATAGGTGGGGCATGAGTAGCATACAAAAATGCGCATTGGCACAGTTTCTTAGTTCATCGGATGAACTTGCGCATCATTCTTTTTGCCTCGGATTTCTAGCTGAAATTTAAAATGGTTCGAAAATACCAAAAAAAAAGGTTTAAAAAAAAATGGACAGACGAACAATTGGAGCAAGCTATGGACTACGCTATGGATGGAAAATCAGTCTTGGGTGCTGCCAAAATGTTTGGTATACCAAGATCCACTCTTGACAAAAAACTGAAACAACGAAATTCTCAAGATGTCTCTCCAATAGTTACACATATCAAGGTATTTATCCGAAGTTTACAAAGTATTTATTCCAGGTTTAAACAATATAATTCTAAATAATTATAATATAAACATTGTTAACCTCAAATTATTTATGTTTTTGATTCAAGGTGGTTATAAAACAGCCTTCAGTGTAGAACAGGAAAATGCTCTTTATCAGTACATTACAGACATGGAGAGTTGTTTGATGGGCTTATCATCTAAAGATATAAGAGTACTAGCTTTCCAATGGGCAGAAATGCTCAAATTGAATCATCCATTCAGCGTTAAGCATGGTAAAAAAATTACTAATGATTTTCTGAACAATTTTTGTACATAGCAAAGCTTAAAAACTACTTTTGTGTATTATCTATTATTGTGTATTATCAGGTGCTGCTGGAACAGACTGGCTTCATGGATTCATGGAACGCCATGATTTATCTAGTAGAAAAGCAGAGGCTACATCAACTCTAAGATCAAAAGGTTTTAACAAAGAAAATGTTGAAGAATTTTTTACTTTACTTAAAAAACTGAAAGACGAACACGGGTTTAAAGATGAAAATATCTACAACTGTGATGAAACTGGGATCACAGTTAATCCAAAATCATCACTACGCGTTATTGCACCAAAAGGTAAACGACAAGTAGGTGGAAAAGTACCTTTAGAGAGAGGTGAAACAGTATCTGCCGAGATTTGCATGTCAGCGACAGGGAAATACATGCCTCCTATGCTTATATTTCCAAGAGTAAGGCAAAACCCAGAGTATCTAAAAAATAAGCCACCAGGATCATGGGCAGTTTTTGATAAAAGTGGATGGATGCAGAATCACATTTTCACAAAGTGGTTCAAAGAATTCATTAAATTTTCTAATGCTTCTGCCACAAATCCTGTGTTGCTTATTTTAGATGGCCATGCTACACATGTAAAAAACATAGATGTCATAAATTTGGCAAGGGAAAAATAATATAACTATTTTGAGTTTGCCACCCCACTGCTCGCACATGATGCAGCCCTTAGATGTAGGTTTCATGAAACCGTTGAGCCAGTATTACTCAGAAGCTTTAAAAGCTTTCCAAAGAAAATCTCCAAAAGTTGACATAAAAGATATTTTTGGACTGTTTGGGATAGCTTTCATGAAAGCTGCTAAAATGGAAACTGCAGTTAATTCATTTAAAAAATGTGGTATTGCTCCTTTTGATCCTGATGTTTTTGACGAAGAAAGTTTTGCAGCTGCAAGTCGATCAAGCCCCAATTATAAAAAAAATACATCAAATGCAGTTGAAGAAGAACATGTTTCATTAACACAAAAGAGGGAAATGGTTGTGTGATAAACAAACAAGAATATATGAATCAAGATAAAAGTTCAAGTCAATCAAGCCTCAATTATAATAGTGATGAAAATAAATCAGAAAACATCAATGAAGCATCTACTTCTTCAACTGCATTATCAAATGTAAAAGAGGGAAGTGGTGTAATGGACAAAAAAGAACATGTGAATCAAGATCAAATTTCAGATTACAAAGCTACGCTACATAACTTAGTTCAATTGCAATCTGAAAAAATGCTTGGAAATCTGCTTAATAAAGAAGTTGATAAAGCAAAAACAAATGAACCTGTAATACAAATACCACTATCTTATGTTATACAAGCCAAACCTTTCATAAATTGCTTGAGTTCTATGTTATCTCAAGTAGAATCATCTAGTCCAATGCTAGTAAATAGTTCAAATCTCCCAAAGATACAATTAAGTAGTCCTAATTTATTGATAGAGACCTCAGCTACTACCAATGTTATAAATAAGAAAATCTTACCAAAGACTTTACCTAAAAAGAGAAAAACTGGAAAGGCTGCTGTTATTACTGAAGACTCGTACAAAGAAAATTTGATTGCTATTGCTTCAAAAAAAATTAAAAAAGAAAAGAAAGAAGTGATGGAAAACAAACAAAATAAGCCAGTTATTAAATCTATTGTTGATTTGAATTCAAATCATCAACTCAGTAATTTAATCCAGCCACAAGATCCGTTTCGCTCCATTACTAATCATATTACTAATCATAATGGTATATTAAATTTTGAACCTGCATTTATGCCACCTCAGACAAAATTTAACTTAATACAAAAACAAACTGATGCAGTAACTAAATCACTAACTAACTCACTATCAGCTGCAGTTCAAGGCATAACTCCAACTGCACAATCAGAAACAGAATCATTACCTGTTATGGTAATTGATCAAACTCCAGTGGAAATAGAAAACTATCATAATATTGATGTATCATCACTTCCTATTTTTTCAATTAAATTTGATTAAATAAATTTTAACTATTTCATATTAAATTATTTGTTTTATTTAACCTTTTACATCATATTTAGTTTACGCCTATTCATTTTCATTCATAAGATATCATTCAAAATAAAAGATTATGCAGTTTGTCAAGTCAATGCAAACTGTAAACAAAGCTAAAACACAACCTGGAAACGCGCGTCTGCAGTTGACAGAAGTTCGTTTTCATGTGCTACTCGTGCCCCACTGTCCTGTCACTCTTACCCGCCTATGGGGCATGCGTGTCAATTTTAGATACCTTACTTACAACTTTATTTAAAAAATATTAATGACGATTTTTTCCTATTAGAAATAATTTTTTGATTCACCTATTCAAACTCTTGAAATAAATCTGTTTTGGAATATTTAAATCATCAAATTGAAAAAGTTATGCCATAAATAAGTTAGTATACCACACATGTCCCACCTTCCCCTAATGGATATTGTAAATTTTACAAAGAAAGAGATGTTCAATCATATAAAATTGCATTAGATGCTTTAAAAAATTTGAAAAACGGAAACGATTTTGAAGGAATAAAATTCGACTCCGCATTCAACGAGCTAGAAAGTTTCCATGTCTGCAGTCCTGGTTTAGCACCGTGTTTAGGGCATGATTTGTTTGAGGGTCTAGCTGCATATGACATGAGAATGTTTATTGATTACCTCATTGCAGAGGGATGGTTCACATTAGCTGATTTAAATGATAGAATTCTAAATTTTAACTATTCAATCGAAGATAATCAAGATAAACCAAACATATTATCAAAAAATTAAAATAGAATTGTTGGAGGAGCTATCCAAATTTGGAATTTTATTAGAATTTTTCCTTTATTGATAGAGGACTTAATAAATAATAAAGACGATGAAGTTTGGTTATGCGTACAACTATTAACAGAAATTATAGAAATCGTTTGTGCACCTCAAATGCATCAATGTATATTACCTTACCTGCAAGAAATCATACTGGAATATCTATATTTACGAAAAAAACTAATCCCAGAGGAAAATTTACGTCCCAAACACCACTATCTTACCCACTACCCAAGATTAATTCTACAATTTGGTCCTCTGATAAAAGTGTGGGCGATGCGCTTTGAGAGTAAGCACCGATACTTTAAAAGAGCCATCCGTAACTTACTCAATTTTATTAATGTGACCAAATCATTGAGCGAAAAGCACGAGCTGTTACAAAGTTTGATACATTGTGGGTCAGATCTAAGAGTGGATATCGATGTATTCGACATCACTGATTTTAATTACAAACTGTATAACCATAAACTTCAAAAAATCATAAAAAATAATAATCTGATGAGTGGTGTTCATCAATGCGAAAAGATAATTCACAAAGGCACGTCTTATTGTAAAGGTGATGCATTAATTATCCATCACGATGCATATAAGATCAACGTTGTAATTGGTAGAATATGTTTCTTTTTATGCAAAGATGAGAAAATATTTATTATATTTGAAGTTCTTCGAAATGAATATTTACCATACATATGCTCCTATTTTGTTGACACATCAGACATTGAATCTTACGCATGTCGCACTCTTGAACAATTAATATATTACAAGCCTCTTCACATATACAAATTAAAAAGTATGGACTGTGTTAAGCCAGTTTATGCTTGTATTACAGATCAATTATAAACTATTCTAAGATCTCTTCTATTAATTTAAAATACATTATTCTAATACTATCATTGAAAATTTTTATAGATGACTTTATTCAAAATTAAATATCAGGATAGACCTCTGAAAATTTGCTTAGCTAATTCATTAGAGGATTTAATCAATTCTGCAAAAGAAAAATTCAATCTCGATCCTGATGAAACTTATAAGGTTTGTACTTTTTTATGTTTATTATAAATATACAACTTATAAATAATTATTTAATGGTATAATATTTAATTCGTAGATAACTCTGGATCAAGATGGTACGGAAATCGAAGAAAATGAGGTGCTTAACCAATTAGCAAATCGAAGCAACGAACCGATTGTTTTAAAAATACAAGTTGAAAATTACGAAGAATTAAACCCACTTAACCGAGTCAACCCAGTCAATGCCGTTCAGAATATATCACACTTCGAAATAACTGACGCAGCGTTGCAAACGGTTGTGTGGGATAAAGTTTCGTACCGATTATTAGATGATTGAAGAAATGGGAAAGTATTAACCATGCATGAGAAAAAAAAAATAAAAAACTGCATAGTAGAATATATGATGAACGACTTGAAAGATACAACTGCAGGTACAGCAAGAAAATTCGCTCAAGCTTTATGTGATCGTTACCGAGCAAGCTTTATTGTCGACATTCCTGGACTTACCTATGAGAATCATGTTGATGACTTAAAACAGTCAATCTATAATGCACTTAATTATTCCAAAACAAAATCAAAACCTGTTAAAAGAAAAGCGTCTGAAGACAGTGATGATGAAGCTGTAAAGAAAAAGAAAAAGAAGCTGAATTGCGCAAGCGCCAAGATGAATATGGTTGCGTGAATTTTCACCATTTTACCAGAAAAGAAATGAAGAATCCCAAGAAAAAACGCGTGACATTATGCGACTTTGCGATGACCCGGAAAAACAAAGCTGAAATTATCAATTTGATAAAAGCTACTTATCCCAGCGTCAGAAAAGTAGTAAATAAACAAAATAGGGATTTATCTGCAATTATTGTGAACTGGCGCTTGAAATTAACTGGAAGGAATTAGCAACATTGTACTTGTTATTGACAAAGATGTAAAAAAGTTTGGCAAACCTCTCTTGAAGATAAAGCAAAATAATAAGAAGGTACTTTAAGTACGAAAAAAGACAAATTACTTCCTACGAAATATCTGGAAAGAGGCAAAATCATATGAGCAGTTGGAAGGATAAAATTCCTAAGACTCTGGTAGTTTTTCAATTATTATTTAATACTTTAAGGAAGAATCAACGGACCTGTATCAGCTTGTGTAAGTAAATTTACGGCTCTTTTCTTAGTACTCTTTTACTAAGGCTATCATACTATCACCTCAGTCCTTATCTCAGTTCTAGTTTATTATTTTTTTTCAGGAGTTCAATGACAGAGCTATCGTTGATACCGAATATCCAATTATTTTAATAAAAGGTGTTTATCTTAAATTTAATTTTTTTCAAAAGGTCAAACCTAACTGTAAATTTATTTTCAGGATCCTCTATGTATGCCGAAAGTTGCTCCGTTAAAGTATTGTCAAAAAAGATTAAAATTGACTGCAAAAGCCCCTTGGAGGGCATTTTCATCAATTTTTTAGCTTACTATGTATTTGGATATTCGTACAATCCGAATACAAAATTTTTTGGAATTTATGCAAAGGTGAGTGAATTTAAACTTTAAAGAACGACCAATTTTAATACTTTAGATAATTGTATAAAATTATTTCTTTTTTCAGAGTTTTTTTCATGGTCAATCCGACCAGCGGAACAAACGAGCCAGCAAAAAAAATAAAAACTACGACGGTACCGTTTTGAAACTGATTAAAGCTCTATCAAAATCTTCAAGTGAATTCATTTTAAACGAATAAGAAGAAAGATATGTTCCTTACTTTGTACTTTTTTACTAATATTAACCATAATGTTTATAGTGTTAACTGATAGAGAAAGCATTATATTTTAATTGATAACCGTACAATACTTTCTATATATTTTACTATTACTTGATTTACTTTTGTGAAAAATTATTTCAATTTATTATTTAATAAATATTACAATTTAACCGTATTTTTAATAAAATGTATTTAATTTTTTCATGTTCACCTACATTAAAATTCATGCAAAAATCTAAAGTTTCAATAAAACAAAATGAAGTTTATTTCAATCATCACATTAAATACATTTGTTAAGCATTCATTAATTTTCAATGTCATGTCTTAATAATAATTAATGTTGGTGTTTGAAATAAACTTCACTTTTTTTTTATTAATTTTCATGTAAAAATTTCTAACAGTGTAGCTTTGGGAAGTAGTTCCTTTCAATAAAATTTTTTTAGATTTTGTTGAACTATATTAGAACTGCTATCTTCTATATTACTGTCATCATTTATATTATCTTCGGCTAAACTAATTATGTTTTCTATCGGCACATCTTGAAATCCATCCATATTAAACTCTGAACTACAAGTTAATTCATATATTTCTATTTTATTTTCAACTTGATTTTGGGTCGTCGACAGCGAAATTTTTACAGAGCTCAAACCAAGTTTATAAAATTTAATAAATTCTTTTAATTTACTTTGAGTCTCATTATCTTGTATAATTTGGTCTATTTCTTCTTCTCTTAGTACAATCAATTTTTCATACGTTAATATTATTTTCTATAATAATTAAAAAAAATAATAATTAAAATAGATCAAATTAATAAGTTTTATTCATTTTTAACATTTTGAGCTTGAAATAATTTTCCACGTGAGTAATTGAATAATTAGAATTTATTTTCAGCAAATTTTAATAACTTCAAACACTAATGTAACTATATATAACATATATATTTTTTGAAGAGACAATCTTAAATGATACGAGCTCTGTAATTAATGTAAATGATAATCACTTTTTTGTACTAAAAAATCATGTCTATATATAACTTCAAAATCCGACGGAAATGATAAAACAGCATAATAAAAGTTAAAGGCTCAGAATAGAAAGTTGTTTGAATCCTCTAATTAGGTTAGTATCATAATATTGTGATGAGCTCGGCTCCTGCGTCGGTCGCAATTTAGCCTCCACCGGCAGCGATACCTGGCAATTTCATAAGGCACTACTGCGAGGGTCTCTGTTACTGACGAGTAAGTGCGGCTGCACTACAGACAGGCTTGTTGGCCGTAAAGTCGGAGTTCAACGAGGCGAGCGTCCAAGTGTGGGCGAGTTCGTCCGGAATTATTGATGGGCTCATATGCTGAGAGGTCGTGGGATTTCCCGACGAACACTTGTTGGACAAGTTGCCGACGTGCTACGATTGTGTGTTGTGAGTGAATGCCCGGAAAGATGTCCAATGAAGAATCCGTTGCTTCTAGTTCATCGTCTTCTAGTTCATCGTCTTCTAGTTCATCGTCTTCTAATTAATCGTCTTCTAGATCATCTTCTTCTAGTTTATTTTCTTCTAGTTCTTCTTCTGAAAACGACGAAACCAGTGACAAGGATTTCGAACATACGGATCAACTTGGCAAAGTTAAAAAATTGAAGAGTCTTCGTGCAAAGTTCAATTTTGAGATCGAAGAAGAGCGATGCAAATTTCTTGACAAACTTCGTCCATTGATCAGAATTTGGGAGGAACAACTGCCAAATCTTCGCGACATTTTTCATCCCGTAGAGATTGATTGGCTTCTCGAAGAGTCCGTGAGGTCGTGCACGAGGTTGTACGCAAGGTTCACTGATATTGAGACACCTTTGTTCATCAAGTTTGTGATTAATACTGGTTATAAAGATGAGCCTGAAATGAACAAAGACAGCTTGCGATTGTTTCGTCGAACTACACCACTGCATTATGCGTCTCACGGGTCTATCGTCGGTCAGCTGTTTAACATTTACGACATGTTCGACGTGAATTACACAGACTGGTCGGGCATGACGCATTTTAACTTTGCCTGCAAGTATGGCTGTAAGGATGTCGTCGGAAAATTCCTCGACGCCGGCCAGGATCCCAATTGCCTCGTGAAAGAAACCGGTGATTCGCTGCTACACTTTGCTCTGCTGTACAGACACCGGCAGGTGGTGGAGTTGCTGTTGAGAAGTGGCGCCGATCCCAATTTAGCTGAAAATTCTGGATTGACTTCTCTGCAATAGTAGCATAGATGACGACTTATTGAAGCTATTTCTTTGCTGCCTGCTCATATGAGTGCTGGTTCTACCGTGCCCGTGTATGTGGCAGCGCGTACGTTCGTGCGTATGCACGTTCTGTACGCGAGGGCCGTCCGGCTATTACAGTAACTTTTCAAACTCGCGGTGAATCTTTACACTTTTTATCTTAAAACAAAGGTTGAAAGCTCTTCCTTAAAAAAAGTATTACTTTTATAAGAAAAAACCAGTTTTTTTTAGAACAAGTATGACAAAACTAAAAAAAACATGAAAAAAAAATTTTTTTTTCTCGATAATCCTTTATAACTTATTAAATACTTAACGCCGAACTAAAAAATTTGTTTGGGCTTCTTCCTTGCATCAAAACGAATAAAATGAAATATCTACAGTAACGATACGAACTACCGTCATCGAGATATCACTGCGCACAATCCCAACACACGCATATGCACACACACACACACACACACACACACACACACACAGACTCGTGCTTGGACTGGAAAGCAAGCAGGACGTGTGTTGCTCGCGCTCCTGGTTTTTTAATTCCTAGTGCGGTCATACGTAGTACCGAAGTGTCTGTGTGTGCGCAAAGTGTGCAGCTTGACGCGCTGCGTCGGTGCATGTGTGTGCAAGTTCTGTGGCTGTGCGTGTGCAGCTGTAGTGGTGTTTTTTGCCCCGCTCTGTGCTTTCCCGCGTACTGAGCTGTCGGTGTGAGCTCCGCGCGTTAGTGTGAGTGCTACAGACTCGCGCCTTGGCGCGAACACCGAAGGCGTGTGCGACTCGCGGCATGTCAACAGCCGTGAGCGACGGGCTACAGAGCCCGCAGGGGCAGACGTCGGTCGAGGGGCCCGGCGAGCCGAGCCTGATGGAGCTTGGGCCACTCCCGACGCCGCGAACGTTTCCTTGCGCAATGAATGCGATCACGGGGAAAATAATTGTCGCTCCTTTGCATTGCAAGGAGAAAGATTTCAAGCTCCCGTCACCCGCGGAATTTGCGACCGGGACCTTGGATGACAAGCTGGAGCGGCTGGACGGCCTTATACGTGGTCTTGGCCAGTTCATTCAAGGCAAGTCTAACCTACATAAGGAGGTGATCAGCTACCAGCTGAGCCTTGGTATGGCCCTCTCAGCGCTCGAGAAGTCTCTGGCGAGCCAAGAGCCGCCTCGCCCGCTCGCAGTAGATAAGGCGGTCTGCACTTCGCCTCTGTTCTCGGGCAGTGCAACCAGCAAGCGGCCTGCAACGTCACCGCTGGCGTCTCACGCAACACCCAAGCGCCACGCCGTGACAGCCGCACCCAAGCAGCATGACGAGAACAACAACGAGGTCGGAGACCAAGACGGGTTTGTACTCGTCGACCGCCGACGCCATCGCCAGCGTAAGCAGACGGCGGCGACACCTGGAGCGGTCCGCGCCCGGCAACAGCCGAAGCCACGGCCAGTGCAGCGTAGAGCTCATCACCGATCAGACGCAATCGTCATCAAGGCGAAGGATGCGTCGAAGTATGCAGACATCCTGCGATCCCTCAAGTCGGACCCGACGTTGCAGCAGAAAGTCGGCAGCAGCGTAAATAACATCAGACGCAGCGCCGCTGGAGCCCTAGTGCTGCAGCTGAAGAAAGGCGTAGAGAACGCCTCCGACCTAGGCGAAGAGCTAGGCAGGGTGCTCGGCACTGCGGCTACAGCCAGTGCCCTGCTTCACACGTCCACGATCGAGATCAAGGACTTGGACGAGTGTGCCACCAAGGAGGAGGTTACCGCGGCACTGGACGCTCTCCTGGGCGTTCCGGTTTCTAAGCGCGACCCTGTGAAGTCTCTGCGGAAGGCATATGCAGGAACACAGGTGGCTGTGGTCGCGCTCCCGGATGACCTGGCTGCCGCAGCGCTGAAGCTCGGCCACGTGCGGATCGGCTGGGTGAATTGCCGCATCCGTGCTCGCGAGGAGGCTGCGCGCTGCTACCGCTGCTGGAGCCCTGGCCACATGGCCGCTCGCTGCAGGGGTCCCGACCGCACGGGGCTCTGCCATCGATGCGGCCAAAAGGGCCATCAGGCAAAGGACTGCAGAGGCCAACCATCATGCGTTCTCTGCCAGGAACGAGGAGCTGACGACCATCGTCACGCGTCCACAAGCTCGAGCTGCCCCCTGGCCCGGAAGATCACCCAGGACCGCCGATGATGAGAATCCTCCAGCTCAACCTCAATCACTGCGAGGCTGCCCAGGACCTGCTTTGCGATACCATCAGCAAGCTGCGCATCGATGTGGCCATCTTGTGTGAGCAATACAAGAACCTTGCTCCACCCAATACATGGCTCGCCGATGCCGACGGCCAAGCAGCTATCTGGGTGCATGGAGGAATTCCGGTGCAGGAGCGTCCAGCGCGAGTACATCCTTACTTCGCGTGGGCCCGAATCGGCGGAATTTTCTTTTTCAGTGTCTACGCTCCACCAAGACTCTCTGAAATGGAATTTTCCGCCCTCCTTGCCAACATCACCGAGGAGGCCCGACAGAAGGCCCCTTGTTATTGCAGGGGACTTCAACGCATGGTCAACGGAGTGGGGATGTAGGGAGACTAGACCACGGGCGTCCATCCTGCTCGACTCGCTCGCTCTCCTCGGTGCGGTGCTGCTTAACACCGGTGATGCGCCAACTTTCAACGGCAGGGCAGCTCGATCGTCGACCTGACGTTCGTTAGCGAGACTCTTGCGCCCCGCGTAAAATCATGGACGGTGAGCGAGTGGTACACGCACAGCGACCACCAGGCCATCGTCTTCGAGATCGAGGACACCGAGACTTCCACCAGGCCCTCGACGCGCCGGAGCTGCAGATGGAACGCCCGTACACTCGATGCGGACCGTTTCTCTGCCGCCGTGTCCGGCGCGTCGGTCGCTCCCGGGACCGCAGAGGATATGGCGTCGAGCCTCATGTCCGTCATCACCGGCGCATGTGATGCCTCGATGTCTAAGGCAAACCCTCGCCGCCGTCGTGAGCCGGTGTACTGGTGGACGGCCGAGATCGCTGATCTCCGGCGCTCCTGCCTGCGGGCTCGCAGACTCTCCCAGAGATCGCGAGGCCGGCATGACGAAGAAACCCACAGCGCGAACTACGCCTCCGCCAGGCATCTTCTGCGCGTGGCGATCAAGACCAGCAAGCGTCGGTGCTGGAGGCAGCTTTGCGACGAGGTCAACAGCGACGTTTGGGGCAAACCATACAAGATTGCCATGTCGCGCCTGCGATGCCCGCAGACCAGGCAGCCCAGCTCCCCTCTCCTGGTGCGCGGCGCGGTGGCGGCTCTGTTCCCGCGGGTGCCGAGCGGGCCCGCCCTGCAGCTGCCGCGTCGAGCGGAGGAGCTTATACCGGCCGTCACCTTGGGCGAACTCAGAGGAGCCCAGACGAGGATCAAGGAGCGCTCTGCGCCCGGCCCGGATGGCATACCCAACTCGGCGCTCAAGATCGCCATCGCCGCACGACCCGACATCTTCTTGCGGGTGTATACGACATGTCTGGAGACCGGCGTTTTTCCAACTGGCTGGAAGCGCCAGAGACTCGTCCTGCTCCCAAAGCCAGGCAAACCTCCCGACGAGCCGTCCTCGTATCGTCCGCTGTGTATGTTAGACACGGCGGGCAAGATTCTCGAGAGAATCATATGCGACCGGCTGGAGGCTTTCACAGAGAGACCCGGAGGCCTCTCGGAGCGACAGTATGGCTTCCGGAAAGGGCGATCAACGATAGATGCCATCGAAGACGTCATTTCCACCGCCCGTGAGGCCATCGCCGGCAAGAGATGGTACGCGGCACCAAAAAATACTGCGCCGTGGTGACACTCGACGTGAGGAATGCGTTCAACTCGGCACGGTGGACAACATCCTCGCCGCTCTACGCCGTTTGCTCGTACCCGATTACTTGCTGAGATAATTGACAGCTACTTCTCGGCAAGAGTGCTCGACTTCACCACGGACGAAGGTTCAGAGTCCTACGAAGTCACAGCAGGAGTTCCACAGGGATCGGTATGGGCCCGATCCTGTGGAACGTTATGTACGACGCGATCCTGCGACTCAACTTCGATGGCGATGTTCGTATCGTCGGCTTCGCGGACGACATCGCAGTGGTGGCCGTCGCCAAGCAGCTATGGCAGATCGAACACGATCTGAACGCTGCGATACTACAGGTGCGAGACGCGCTCCGGGCTCTCAGCCTACAAACGGCTGACCACAAGACGGAGGTTCTGCTCATCACAAGCAGGAAAAAGGAGGAAACCATCACCATCACGGTAGGCGACCACAGCATACGCTCGTCCCCCTCCATCCGCTACCTGGGCCTGCACATCGACGCCAAGCTGAAGTTCGACCACCACCTCCGAACAGTCAGCGCGAAGGCAGCCGGTGTGATCGGTGCCCTTACGAAGATCATGCCCAACTCTGGCGGGCCCAGAAGCAGCCGACGCAAGCTGTATGCTCACGTCGTCGACTCCATACTCCTGTACGGAGCCCCCGTCTGGAGCACAGCAGCACAAAAGCGAGCCTACATTCGACAGGCGGAGTCAGCCAC
The DNA here is from genome assembly GCA_034770305.1 of Trichogramma dendrolimi. Classification (NCBI taxonomy): domain Eukaryota; kingdom Metazoa; phylum Arthropoda; class Insecta; order Hymenoptera; family Trichogrammatidae; genus Trichogramma; species Trichogramma dendrolimi. The sequence continues at coordinate 9,504 of JAPMIB010000037.1, read as the reverse complement.
CGACGAGCCTGCCTGCGTGTGATCGGAGGCCGGCCGCATGTCTCTTACGAGGCCACATATGTCCTTGCCGGCATACCTCCGCTGGCCCTTCTTGCGGACGAGCGAGCGCGACTCTACGGCCGCCGCCGAGAGGACGCAGAGGACGAGAACGCTTGGGAACGCTAAGCAGTGGCAGGAGGCATGGGACCGGTCGACGAAGGCCCGGTGGACGCACCGACTGATCCCAAGTATCAGAGTGTGGATCGAGAGGAGGCACGGAGAGCTAACTACCACCTCACGCAGCTCTTGACCGGGCATGGCTTCTTTAAACATCATAGCCGACGCTACGACCACAACCAAAGCGCACAATGCCCGGTCTGCCCCTCATCCATTGAGAACGCGGAGCACGTTCTACCACTGCCCGAGGTTCGAAGAAGAAGAGAGAGACTACACTCGCTGCTCCACGAGGTCATGACGCCGGAAAACACCACCAGGCTCATGCTCGCGAACGAGCCGAACTGGCTCGCTGTTGCTTCCTTCGCCTGCTCAGTCGTAACAAGACTGAGAGACGAGGAAGCGGACAGAAGGTGACGACCGGACGATGCTGCTGGAAGAAGACGCCACCTCAGCCAAGCCTCAACGAAGCGCATAACGCCAACCCCTCCATCCCCGTGAAGTAATGCCTAACGGCGGTTTCCGCGGGGATGGAACAAAGGGAAACCGACGTGGATGTATCTACATATACACCATGTACCCTAAATCAATGTTACACTCTCACTTTTACTGCTACATTTTATGCAATGTAAACTTCTAATTTTACTTTCTGCTAAATAAAATATTAATACATCCAAAAAAAAAAAAAAAAAAAAAAAAAAAAAAAAAAAAAAAAAAAAAAAACACACACACACACACACACACACATAGACGCCTCGATGGCTCAGTTGGTAAAGGGCTCAGGCCTCTTGCTTGCTGAATCTGAGAGTGTCGTCTAGGGCGTGGGTTCGATCCCCACTGGGGGAAATTTCATTCGTAATTTTTCCCCCGGTGTGGTCGAGCCCGTGCCCGAGGTGGAGCGGGTACCACTCAAAAAGAAGACCCGGGCTACGTCATCAGCCTCCGAAGCGGTAAAAAACCCCGATCACTGTGCGAGCTGGAAGCGAATAGGATAACCATAAGTAGGAGCCCGAGGCGAGGACACACAAGGCTGGCAATAGTGGAGCACAACGCTCCCGTGATGAAGTCTGAAGTCAGAAGCGAGAACCACACTCACAAGAGGGCGCCGGATGGGAGCCAAGGCTTCGCTGGCGCGCATGATGGCGCCTGAAGCGAGAACCACACTCACAAGACGACAACAGAAAAAGGAGTATCAAAAAAAAAACTCACGGAGACTCAAAGGGTAGCGCCGGAAGCGAGAACCACACTCACAAGATGTAGCCGACAGAGCAATCGGGCCCTTGCCATTGGCGGCAGAAGCGAGAACCACACTCACAAGAGGGCACTAGACAGCGAGTTCTAATACTCAACTCAGGAGGAGACGCCAGCAATGTGTGACCACGCAGTAGACGGCTCTGAAAAAGGGGATACGACAATCTAGAGATGGCTTCGCGCAGGATCGGAGGTTCACCAAGTACAAAAAAAGATGAGTCCCTGAACCCCTAATCGTCGCAAATCACTATGCGATGGATGGGGGATGTATGGAAAAAACAACGACTAACACAGAAGTAGCAGAAATGCTCAATTAACCCCGGCCTCACCGAAGCAATGCCTAACGGCGGTTACCAGTGAGTGTCCGAATGGGGTGGAGTAGGAAAAAAAAAAAAAAAAAAAAACACACACACATACAGACACGCCTCGATGGCTCTGTGGGTAAAGGCATCGCGCTTTTGTTTACTGAATCTGAGAGTGTCGTTAGGGCCTGGGGTCAAGTCTCATCGGAGAAAACTGTCACTTGTGACTTTTCTCTCTCGATGGGATTGATCTCGGGCCTGGGTGGTTCGGATTCCACCTAAAATATAGGCCCATGGCTGGCTAGTCCGCCCTCCGAAGTGTGGAAAACCCCCAATCGTTGCATTGCGAGCGGGGGTAGACCCAAAAAATGATGAAACAAGTGCTATCGCACACAATAACGATGGGTCCCTGAACCCCTAATCGTCGCATATCACTATGCGATGGATGGGGGATGTATGGAAAACGACCAATCACCGACGTGGCAGAAATGCCCTGCCCCGGTGGTTCCGGTGAGGTACCACAAATGGGGAGTGGAAAAAAAAAAAAAAAACACACACACATACAGACATGTGTCAGCAATTCGGTCTAGTTTAAGAATATATATGTAAAAGTGCTCTACGATTATTAGTTATGAAAGTCGAAAATCAAAATCGAAAATAAGGAAGCAAAATTAGTCAAGTTCATGAGAAATTATTTACGTTTTTAGCGCCGCATTTGGTTTAAGGAAATAATTAAAAAATCTCTAAAAAATGTCTCGAAATACTTTTACCATCCCGATCACCTCTCGCCACACTCATATCCTCAAACTCTTTCTTAAAAAAATCATTGCAATTACGCAATTTCGAAAAAGTCTTCATTGCCATGAATTCTTCGTTGCCATGAATTGTTCATGGGCTTTGAAAATGTTTAGGAAAGGAGAAAAAAATGAAAGAAGAATTACTCTTTTTTTTTTTTATAACTCATCCGTGCTGTTTTCTACAGTGGTCGTCTAAGGACAGAAGAGGCTTCAATGCGAGGGAGATCGGCTGGTCTACCCGGTTTATAAACCCGAGGAGTCTGCGTTGTTCTAGGCGGACAAAAGACGTGCTAAAGTCTGATTTGCTCCAGGATCGTAAAACTCAAGTGGCATGACAGACCAACCATTCTCGAATTCTAGACCTTTCTTAACCTTAGCAGACCCGATCCTTATTTATTAAATAAAAGACATAATTAATTACAAAAAGGTAATACAATAGTTTGTGTAAAATCAGTGCAGTGAGCCAAGTGCAACGATACCAAACGGTGCATAATTCGCATGACTCAGGCTGACAACAGTGCTAACAAAGTATTAATAAAATTGGTTTTAACAAGTTAAGATTATAAATATTGCTTTGACTGAAAATTGGATTGTTTATATTTTGCAATAACAGTTGCTATTGATTTGGTATTTTTGCACTTGGGCTCATTGTTACATTACACCATTGTATTATATTGTGTTTAAGGAAATATTTTTTTATGTAGTACATTTTTATATCATTTATACTTATTGGGTTATCTCACCTAATGGATTTGAACGGTGTTGGAACTCGCTTTCGTACGAAGCTCAGGGTGCTCCATCACTGGCACGTTTTAGGTCACTCGTGATCGGGGCGCCCCCGTAGGAAAAATTATTCCAATAGAATATTTTTTGTTATTTCTTGTAGAAAATGGTCCTCTGAATCCGAATCTGCATGTTGGCAGACCGGAAAATGGTCAGAAAATTTTTTAAACAATTTTCTTTGAACAAATTGCTCAAATTTGAAATTTTCTATACGTCGGCCTCTTTATCACATCAGAAACAACAGATGTTTACCTGAAGAGGCCAACGTAGATCGGCGAAACGTCGTATGAATTTATAATAAATGATTATTCGTCGGTCAGATTTGTGTTTTGATTTTTCTAACCTAAGGAATTTTCCTTTATTGCCGAATCTCTACTGAAATCAAAAACAGAATGCATGAATTCGCTAAATCATAATGATGACGCAGCACTAATTAATTCATTGGACACGTGTGTGTGTGTGTTTTTTTTTTTTTTTTGGACGTGGGCAGAGTGAACTCGACAGTCAGTGGCCCTTCGAAACGAGTACCCCACTGGAAACCGTCGTTAAACATTACTTCAGTGAGGACCCTATTGAGCTTCTTTGCTACATCTGTATCTTTTCCGTACATCCCCCGTCCACCTTACGGTGATTAGGGGTTCGGGAAACAGAAGCGTCGTCTTTTTCTTGCAGCATCGTCCGGATCGTTTTCTTTATACCTCTTGCGCCTCTTGCCTCAGTCTAGAGACGACTGATTGCGCGAAAGACGATATCATCATCCAATTGCCTGCGGTTTCGAGCATGAGCCTGACGATGTTTTCAGGCTCGATTTTTTCTTGGAGGACTTGTTGGAGTCTCTCCCTCTCTTCGTGAAATCGCGGGCAGTGAAAAAACACATGCTCCGCGTCTTCTATTGTGGTAGGGCAGGCCGGGCAGAGTGCGCTAAGGGTGTTGTCATAGCGCTGGCTATGGCTTTTGAAGTAGCCATGCCCGGACAAGAGCTGTGTGAGATAGTAGTCTACTTCTCCATGTCCCCTCTCTACCCATTATGCGATGTTCGGAATTAGACGGTGTGTCCATTGGCCCTTTGAGGCCCGGTCCCACCGGTCCTGCCACCTGCGTCTCTCTTCTCTCTCTTCCTCCTTGACATCCTCGGGGTGGCGCTGGTATATGCGCGCACGCTCATCCCGCCAGTAGGGCCAGCGGAGGTATGCCGGCTATCACGTACGTTGCGTCATATAAAACGTGTGGTCGACCGCTGATCACGCGCAAGCAGGCTTGTCGATGTACAGCCTCTGCTTGACGGATGTAGGCCTGTGTCTCCGTCGCGCATCTCCATATAGGCGCTCCATATAGGAGGATCGAATCGATGACGTGAGCATAGAGCTCTCGTCGGCTACTTCTGGGCCCACCGGTGTTGGCATGATCTTCGCGAGGGCTCCAGCCACTCCTTCTGCCTTTTCGCTGACGATTCGGAGATGTTGGTCGAACTTCAGCCTGGAGTCGATGTGTAGGCCCAGGTAGCGGATGCAGGGGGACGACCTTATGCTGCAGTCGCCCACTGTGATGGTGATGGTCTCCATTTTCTTCCTGCTAGTGATCAGTAGGGCCTCGGTCTTATGGTCAGCCGTTACTAAGCCGAGCTCGTGAAGCGCGCATCGCACCTGCTCAATGGCAGAGCTCAGATCGTATTCGATCTGCCACAGGTGCTTAGCCACGGCCACCAAGGCGATATCGTCAGCGAAACCGACAATCTTTACGTTGCCTCCGAAGTTGAGGCGCAGAACTACGTCGTACATGACGTTCCACAGGATGGGCCCCAAGACAGATCCTTGTGGTACGCCTGCAGTAACTCTGTAGGACTCTGGTCCGTCGTCCGTATCGTAGTCAAGCTCCCGCGCTGAGAGATAGCTGCCGACTATTCTCAGCAGGTATTCAGGCGTGCGCATTCGGCTTAGCGCGGCGTTGATGTTGTTCCACCGAGTCGAATTAAACGCGTTCTTCACATCGAGAGTCTCCACGGCGCAGTACTTCTTGGTGCCGTGGTTCCATCTCTTGCCCGCGACGGCCTCTCGGGCGGTGGCGATGACGTTCTCGATGGCGCACAGTGTTATATTTTGAGAAAAAATGGACAAAACCAGGCAAGCCCCCCGAAGAACCATCGTCGTACAGGCCGCTCTGTATGCTGGACACAGCGGGCAAGATTCTCGAAAGAATCATCTGTGACCGCCTCGAAGCCACTACTGAGAGCTCTGGGGGCCTCTCAGATCACCAGTACGGCTTTCGGAAGAGGCGATCGACGATCAACGCCACACAGTATTATATTTAGAGAAAAAATTGACAAAATCAAATTCCCATCGATAACAATTTTAAAAAAAAACGAGGTCGGTCTCATTTGAAAGGTGATTTCATGTTTTTTTTTAGAAAAATTGTCCCGAATCGAGAAATGCCCAAAATATGGTTTTTTTCACGTTTAGATAGTTTTTCCCAATTTTAGTACAATTTTGACTCGTATACATATCCGATGATTTATTTTGAAAGTCGAGAAAACAACCTTTAATTTCGTTTTTTAAAATTTTTCTAGGTGCTTGGTATCGAAAAATACATCGATATTTAATTAGGGGTAAATTAACGTTAAAATTGCATGTTTTTTACACAGCATAACGTTCCTAAATGATCCAAACTACCATGTTTTAACGTCATACCCAACGTATTTTTCGACGGGGAATCCAATGGTGACCTTGGATTTGACCTTGAAAACAACCTGAAACCTCCAGCGAATGAAAAATCGATAAAAAGTGATTGATGGTCCCAAAAATGGCCGAAGTAAAATTTCCTTCGCTATTCTACCTCAGTGAGAATCGGTCCCATGTACTATTTTTTGTTTATAATTAAACGTTATTGTTTTCAATTAAATTTATAAATAATATTTTTCTAAATGATGTTTTAATTGCCCTAAAACAATAAATTTTGATGATTAACTTCTCAAATTTTCATTTCGATGTAATTTTTGTCTCGTGCTGTTAGAATAAATGATGAATGTTAATTACAGTTATAAAAGTAATTGATTTAATACATATATGGTATATTAGGCATATCATATTTTGGCATTCATAAAATATTTATAGAACGGACGCATCATACGCATGATTTGTGCAAAATCACATGATTCGCGCTATAGATCTTATATACTGACATTCTTAAGACCAGCATTCGCACATTTTTACTGAAAGATTACTAATATAATTTATTAAAATATGAGTAATGAGAAGTTTTTTTCACCGTCATTGAGTTTTATGAGTATTTTCAGCGTAAGCTTTTATTCTTTGTTTGGCCCATGCACACTTGAAGCTGTAATGTTTACATTATATCTATATCAATGCTAGAAAAAGTATCTTCTATGATCCGCACGTAACACTGTTATTGTTTACGTTTGAGACCACTATACTATGAGTGACCGACATGATATACATGTTGTTGTGTGTATGAGAATAAGCCGTGTCGTCGCTAGGCGGCACACGCACGAAACTGGCGAGCGCGCGCAAGAGAGGTAAGGTAAACCACCCAGTCGCTGGACAGTTAGTAGCGGCGTGGCGGAATATTGATGTTTTAAGCCTCCTAGTGAGCATATAGACATGAATGAATATCTAGAATGGATCATTTATGTCTTAACCAATCATTTAAAACCAATTATAGTAACTTTTGAGCAGTAGTTTATGAGAAATTAGAATAAAAAGATAACCTCTTCGTGAGCCTATAACTGGACTTGCAAAATGAGACTTGTGCCTCTGTCCCGAATTTATAACCCCAGTAGCTGGACAGCATAGATCGAGACGCGCTCGCACCATTCATTCAATATCATTTACATACTGTTGATCATTTTATTAGTTTATTCTATAGTTGATAAGTAAGTAATTAAATGGAATTTAAGAATATGTGAACGCAATTCTCGCGTATTCACCTGATGCTCAATAGATAGATTAAAATTTATTGTATATATAATTTTACCAAGTAAATTTCATTCATATTATGACAAAGGATGGCGGATGGAGGATGGCAATTTCAGATCAGGAAATGATACATGTAATTAGAAATATAAGAATTTTTTAAATTTAGTAAATTTTTATTGATAACAATATAATAATAAAGTTGATTTAAAAATTAATCATTCATTTTTTTTCTTTGAACATTTTTTTTCCTTTTTAATTTTTGGTTTTAACAATGACTTTTTTTGTGCCATAAGTTCCTTTATTTTTTCATCAATAGCTTTTTTCTCTTCATCAACAGCTTTTTTTCGTGCTCGAGCTGCATTTTATTCTTCAATTCTTTTTATTCTATTTTTATCTCTGGTTTTTATTCTATTATCTTTTTCCATAATCTTTCTTTGTTCTTCTTCGTCTTTTTCTTCATGAAATCGTTGGAAATCTTCTGATGTCAAAATGAGTGGTGGTTTGTTATCAATTTTCATTTTTTTATTAGGTATTATTGGTGGCATCGCCAATGCTCGTTTAAATGGTGCAGACAATGAAGCCTCAAAATCTTCACCGGGTTTGATTGCCTGCTCTGTTTTTTGAGATATCTGACTTTGACTTAAATCTGACAGCTCAGTTTTAGATTGATTCCCCGAGTTATCATCATTCATGACTGGTGGCAATCCTATTTCATCTTCATCTTCAATCTCAGGAAACTCTGAAAATTTGTTTTATTGTAAAAAAATTTACTTTTTATCATCAAGAAACTTTATTTTAAATTTTTTACCTTTTTTGATCAACTTAATTGCAGTAGTATCAGATGGAGTAGGGAGTGTTGCTATCTTGCTGGATACTTCAATGTCCTCGCTGACTACTTCATTTATATTACCATTTCCTACTCAAAATTTATCAAATTAACATTTTTTATGATAAGTTATCTTGCATACATAATAGATGTTTTACATAGCTTGAATGCTATTGCTTGGCTGCTGCCAATGATGTATAGCTTGAACGCTATTAATTGATTTTCTGCTACCAATGATATATAGCTTGAACGCTATTATTCAGATTTCAGCTGCCACAGATGTATAGCTTGAACGCTATTAATTGATTTTCTGCTGCCAATGATATATAGCTTGAACGCTATTATTCAGATTTCAGCTGCCAATGATGTATAGCTTGAACGCTATTGTTCAGATTTCAGCTGCCAATGATGTATAGCTTGAACGCTATTATTCAGATTTCAGCTGCCAATGATGTATAGCTTGAACGCTATTAAATTTTCATGAAGAACCAATAGCTTGAACGCTATTGTTCAGATTTCAGCTGCCAATGATGTATAGCTTGAACGCTATTAAATTTTCATGAAGAACCAATAGCTTGAACGCTATTATTCAGATTTCAGCTGCCAATGATGTATAGCTTGAACGCTATTAAATTTTCATGAAGAACCAATAGCTTGAACGCTATTAAATTTTCATGAAGAACCAATAGCTTGAACGCTATTATTCAGATTTCAGCTGCCAATGATGTATAGCTTGAACGCTATTAAATTTTCATGAAGAACCAATAGCTTGAACGCTATTAAATCATTTTCATCTGCAACTTAAATAGTGTTATAGTATTTCTAATGTAAATTAAAGTTGAAGCCAAAAATCATATGTTAAATTTGTTTAACTCTAAACAATCTTATTTAGCAAGTACTATAAGCATATAATATTTAGTCTAAAAGCCAAAAGACTTATCAACTTCAACTTTGAAAAACATTGAATTAATAATAAATTACCTTGCACTACTAATAGTTCATCTTCTATAACTATTGATTCACCCTGTGGAATAATCTTTAGAATTTTAATATCTGTATTTGCAGTCAAAGTTTCGTATGATAAGCTTGAATCAAGTTCAATATCAGCTGTTACTAATTCTAAAATATTATTTGATGACACTGTTGTACCCAATGGCGTTTCATTTATAATCTGATTAATATTACTAACTCCACCTATATAACATACAAATTTATAAACATTCAAAATAAAAAATGGCACTGATTAAATGAAAATTTATAAATTTCACTAGTCACATAATATAAATAAAAACAAACTAACCATTTGTAAGAGTGGAATGATCAACCGTATGAATTGCATCTGACTGCAGTGTATCTTGATTACTGTCATTACCTACATATATAACACATGAATTAATAAACTTTTTAAATACACAGATACACTTGTTATTAAAATTATAATTTTCACTAGTCACATAATATAA